>OY728165.1:1550826734-1552076734 GCA_963277665.1 Viscum album
TGTGAGTGAATGCCTTTGTGGCGGAGATATACTCAGCTTCAACAGTACTAATAGAAGTACTTTCTTGTTTCTTTGTCAACCAACCAACACATTTATTCCTAATATAGAATTCTCCACCACTGGTGGACTTTCTTTCCACAATATCACCAGCCCAGTCAGCATCAAAAAATGGTAATAATTCATTGTTCTTTCCTGCAACAATGTATAAGACACAATTGTGAGTTCCTTGAATACACCTCATGATTCGTTTTACTTATGGCATATGTTCCTCCTTTGGATTACTCTAAAATTAGGATACAAGACATGTGGAAAAGACAATATCTGGCTGTGTCACTGTTAGGTACAATAGGCACCCAATGATCCTCCTGTACATGGTAGGATCTACAGAGGTCCCATCTTCATGATTTCCAAGTTTATTTCCAAATGCAATCGGAGATGACATTGGTTTGGAGTCTAAATATTACACTTCTTCAGAAGCTCTCTGGCATAATTATCTTGAGAAATGAAAGTGTAATCCATCTTTTGAATCACCTGTATCCCATAGAAATATGTGAGCTCCCCAATCACAGATATTTGAAATTCTGATTTCATGTGATTGGAAAATTCATCCACGGATTTCTGCCTACTACCACCAAATATGATATCATCAACGTATACTAGAACCATGAATCGATATTTTAGAGAATTCTTCACATATAGATTGTGGTCAACTCCTCCTCTTTTGAATTCTATCTTCTTGAGAAAAGAGTCCAGCCGGAAGTACCATGCCTGTGGTGCCTGTTTCAAGCCATAATGTTCTTTCTTTAGTTTGCAGACCTTTATTTAATCAGTACCAAGAATAAAACCCACTGGTTGTTCAATGTAGACTTCTTCTTCAAGTACACCATTTAATAATGTTGTATCGACATCCATTTGATATAATTTATATCCTCCTTGGAGAGCCATGGAAAGGAACATCCTGATTGACTCTATTCTGGCCACTGGAGAAAAGGTTTCTTCAACATAAACACCTTCAATCTGGGAATATCCCTTACATGCAAGTTGAAACTTGTTTCTAATAACACTTACATACTCATCAAACATGTTCGTGAGGATCCATTTTGTACCAATAATATTGTGACCTTCGGGTCTATGGACAAGATCGCACGTCTAATTCTTGTTAATCTGATCTAACGCTTCATTCATGGCTCTTACCCAAGATTCATCCTTTGCAGCTTTTTCAAATGAGGATGGCTCCACCACTGATAGAAATGCACATTGTGTGTTATTTCTCATCCACCTTGTTTGAGTGGGTGCACTCTTGTCCCCAATAATGTTAGATGGATCAATATTAGCTCTACGATTTCTCTTGTGCGGTTCTGTTGCAATTTTTCCAGCCATAGTTTCTTCTTCAGATTCTTATTTGGAGTCAACATAATGATGTGACTGCTGAGTGTTTTTTACAGCTTCCTCTATTTATGTATTTTTATTTTCTCCATGTTCACATTCTTCCTCACTTTCTGTCACATCAACATATGATGTCCTTGAATCATTTGTGGTTTTCTCTTCTATTATCTTAACATCGCTGCATTCCAAAATCATTCATAATAACTTGTTGAAACACTTGTAGACATTGATGTTCATTGGATACCCAATAAAAAATCCTTCATCAGCATTGTCACCAAACATCCCTTGATTTCCTTCTTTAATCCAGATGAAACATTTGCATCCAAAAACATGAAAGTATTTCCACGAAGGCCTCCATCCATGCCACAATTCACATGTTGTCTTTATTTATCCCATATAAAGCCTTGTTCGATTCTGAATGTGCACTTCAGCTTCAACAGCTTCTTTCCTGAAATGGTGAGAGATACCACACTCAATCAGCATAGTCCAGGCCATATTTTTGGCATGTCGATTCTGGTGCTCAACAACCCCATTTTGGTGTAGAGTTCTCACAACAGCTACCTCATGCTATATTACATGTTTTTCTAGGTAATTCTCATACTAAATGGATGTTTATTCCCATCCATTATCAGATCACAGCACTTTTATTGTCCATCATGTATCTTTCTCAGTAATCTGGAGATATTTATTCATGAAATCAAGTACTTTTCGCTTCCTGTGAATCACCATTACACAAACCATTCTACTATAATAATCAATGCAAAGGACAAATTACCTTTCTCCATGAGTTACGACAACATTTATCGGCCCACATAAATATGTATGAATTAGATCAAGAAGACGGGATGGCCTTTTCTACTTTGGCTGATATGAACTAAAGACTAGCTTCCCACGAATACAAGCATAACATGACTTTTCGCACTCACGCTTCAGGTTGAGAATGTCCAAGAAAATCCTCAATTTTTATATTTTCTCCATGTCTTGTTGATTGATGTGTCCCAGTCTCTGATGTCACAATTTTTTACTTCTTAAACAGTCATGTAACAAACATTTTCCTTACTGTCGACATGATACAAGTTGCCTTCTGTTCTGCATCCTTTCATAAGTGATTTGCATGTATTTCTCTTGATAGTGCATCCTTTTTGATTAAATGTAACTATAAGTCCCAAGTCACAACGTTGACGTACACTCAGTAGATTATGACGTTGACCATCTCTATAGAGGACTTCATTATTCTTTATCTCTCCATTAGCTAATTCAGTACTAACACTACCTTTGATTTTCATAGGTCCATCATTACCAAATTTTAATATACCATCAACCTTCCTTTTGATATTCATTAGCAGGATGGAATTACATGTCATATGAGATGAACAACCACTATCCAGATTCCATGTACTGTTTATTTTTATAGATTTGAGGGCCACCTCTGCAATGATATATTTCTCAATTTTCTACCTTTCTTTCCTTGAGACATTGGATTGAGTACAGAGCACTGATGGAATTTTAATTATCTCTTCCATGTACCTAGGTTCATCATATGTGAAATCATCATTGAGAGGAGAAAACCTGTTTGAAAGATCAACATTGTCTTTATAACAAGACTTGACTTGTCTCAAACTTTGGTATGAGGTTTCCATGTCCCTTCTCTGCCTGCAATTAATAGCCTTATGACCAATGATAGTACAACGAAAACAATATACATATAAATTATTCCTTCAAAAAGAATTATGATATGAATTTGTTCCCCTATTTTGGACTCCTATATCCTCTCCATTCAGAAAGCTTCTTGCCTCTTCTCAATAAGAGACGGTACGACACAAATATCCACAGAACTAACACCTCTTTAAAGGAAATGTATTCTCGCTTCTACTTTTTCCTCATTCCTTCTTCTGTGGGATAAATATATGAGGGCTCCTTTTTTCGCGAGGATCGAGGATAGTCTTATTTTCTTCTTTCAGATTGAATTGGGGGTTTCTATTTCATTACTTCAATAGACTTTCCCACATTTCCCACTTTCAGCATGCCTATTTTTTGGTCACATTTATTTGTAGCAATTGACGATTATGCCTCACAACCAATTCCACTATTTCCCATGAAAGCTGGTCTTTGATCATTTTTGATCTATTCAACTCCATTAGAGCCATGTTTTTCACTCTCTATTAGGTCAGTATTTGAGAACCTTTGAAACTGTATTTTCAACCAGGATTCTTTTGAAACAGAATCTCTTTCCATGTTTACTCCTAATAGTAATAACTTCCTCCTCAAGACGCTCAGTAGTCTTGGACTATTCCTCTAGACTGGAGGAGAGGTCATTGATGACCTTTTCCTGCTCTTCAATTCTCAGCATTAGATCCACTACATCATCATTGATTTCAAGAATTTTAGACTATACTTTCACCAATTATTATAGTCATTCAATTTCATCTTCAAGTTGATCAACATATTCAGTTGATTCTTCTACAATTTATTTTCACTTATTTCATCTCTTAATGTAAGACCCCAGGTAAATAAAGAATATGAAATCTTTATATTTATAAATATTTGTGAATAAAATATTAATATTAATTTAAAGGGGATGCTATGCTCGATGGTGTACCCAATACGCAACAACGAGTTTCTTGGGAATCTTACGTTGCACTCTAATAATAAAATACTATTATTTTAAATGGTAGTTAACGCCTAGCCATTGTAACGGCGGGAATGAACATAACTAACTACAAAATGATTATATATGTTTTTAAAATATTTTTACTCTTTACAATATATGTTGGGGATTAAAAATGCAAATGAATATAGTTTTTAAGCATAAACATTCTAATATTATTTAAAAGGTCGACTAACCACCTTTTGATGGAGAACCCATTTTAAATACACTTTTTTAAAATTTTATACTCTCTATTTTTCAAAATAAACATATTATTTATGATTGGGACATTGAAATTTACTTGGGGTTAATTTTTGGTATTTTTCTGACAATGTTCATTTTTCAATGAATAGTGAAAAATACTGCACTTTACATCAAAACTACTTTTTCATATAATTTAATTATATGGTTATATTATCTTCTTAATTTGTTTTAAATTTCAATTAGAATATATTTTAACCATTTAATTCAATGATGGTCATTGGGATTAATTTCACTTTGGAATTAGGCATAAACAAGTGCCAAACTTTTCATAAATATTGTTTCTAAAAAACCCGTTATTTGTTTTGACAACGGGAAGTTTTTTTAAATTAATTATTGAAATTTATGTGTTTATAATTTGTTAAAATGAATTAAATATTTGGAATCAGAAGGTCCAAATTATGTAATTAGGACTCTTTTGTTTTCGGACATTATGAATAGTAATGACGGTAATTATCTTTAATTATCTTGATTAATGAGTAATCAGGTAGATAAAGATATTAAGATAATATCATAATAAAAAAAATTAACCAAAAAATGTGTCCTAAGGGTACTGGTTGTCTCATGGCCGACCATGGGATGCCTTGTGCCAAACTTGGGGGCCCCATGGAACCACTTTTGTGAGAAAGTGACTTTTTATCTTTGTATTTTTAAAGAATGTTAAATGTTACAAAGAATGTATCACCTAAGTAAAATATTTTTAATTTTGTATAAATAAATTATTTTTTGGACTATAAATATTAATTGGAATGATAAAACTATTTCCTACATCATAGTAGTTTTTTTTAGAATTTTTAGACATTAAATAAATTAAATTATTTATGACATCATGATGATGCAGTGATGACCTCATTATTTAACGATTTAAATAAAATGGAAAGATAATGTAAAATATAAGACATACACATGTGAAAAGCCTATTGGATGGGTGGATTTCGAACCCTTATCACCTTATCCTCGAAACACATCAATGTGGGACCAATAAAATCCGAAACTCATTTGAAAATAAAGTTACATTTTATACCTTTCCAAGAGTGCCCCTCCTCTCCTCTTATAAAAGGCCCCCACCTCTACCTCTTTACCCACACATCCAAAGCCTTTGGATTGGCCAAACCCTGCCCATTTCATCTCTCCACATACCCCTCTAACTCCGTGAAGCCTCACTTTGGGATGAAGTTTTTCCAAGGAAGCCTTTGAGCTCAAATCAAAGGAAGTTACCCGATTTGAAGGTAATGTCTTTACTTGTGTCCTTTTGTTTTATTTTTCTTCACCAACCCCCTAAACTCTTTTTATTCATTTATTTTGTAACAAATACAGTATCTTGAATATACTAGGATGTTGTTATAATAAGTATTCGAGCTACACTTACACACACCTACATCTAATGGTTAAAGAACATACTGTTTCCGTGGATGGCGAATTTCTGCCTCCCGAAATGATGATTGTTCAACATTCTTTTAACACCTTCAAATGTGGCCATTAAGATGTCACTATATTTATATATGATATATAATATGTTTATGTTTTCCTTAAGCTTCTGTATTTTTCATTTATGGAATACCTTTATTGTTTCTATTATGGGTAAACGCGATACCTTCATTTTAGGAAGTTCGGACTACCGCCCCCTCAAAGTGATTTGATTCGTTAATGCCATATGTGGGATGTATAAAGGATTGAATTAATGGTATTACATTTTTTATCCTACTTTAATTATATTATACCTTTATATATTTATTATTTAATTCAATTTAATACAAAAAAAAAGAAATGAAAGTAGCATTCATGCGTACGTACGGCTTACCGTCTCCATGAACGGTACATTTCATTTCTTATCTCCAAATGTTATGTACTATTATAAGTACATATATATAATGTATATATATGTAATATATTACATATAAATTATTTTTATAATTCTGTAATTATAATATATATATCTCTCATTTTGTTTTAATTCCATTAATATGGCAAAAAAATGAAAGTAGCGTTCATGCGTACGTACGGCCTACCGTCTCCATGAACGGTGCTTTTAATTTTTTATCTCCAAATGCTATAGTATAGTATAAAATGAATATATAATGGATATATATGATATTTAAAACATAAATACTATTATGGAGATGATTTACCTATAACTACATTGAAAATTCTTTTCCAACAAGTTCAATTTTTACTCATGTACTCAACATTGACAAAAACGTCTAATACGAACTCACTTTATTTACCAATTATTATAACATTATAATATGTGGTATGAACTGAATAATAATATTTAAATTAGGTCCTTATGCAATTATAAATTGACAAGATTTTATTATTCAGGAGATTAAAGAACGATCGAGTCATGTCGAACACAAGGTAAGGGATCCTACTCCTCTCTTTCTTTTTAAGTACACTCTTTTATGTCATTTCTTCTAAGCTCATCTTTATTGTGATTGGGATGTTATTTTATATTAATATTTCTGTAATTTTTATGTTCATATGATGAGAGACCCTATTATCTCTCATCAATCCATTTTGGATGTTTTGAGTGGCGCCGTTAGGCTGCCAAATTTTCGTAAGAGATCCAACCTCTCTCTTTCTTTTTAAGTACTCTCCTTTGTGTCACTTCTTTTAAGCTCCTCTTTGTTATGTTTGGGGATGTTATTTTGTATTCATATTTATGTAAAATTTATGTTTATATGATGAGAGACCCTATTTCCTCTCATCAATCCATTGTGGAAGTTTTAAGCGGCGTCGTAAGGCTGCCGAGTTTTCATAAGGGATTTTTCATATCACTTTTATTCCCATGAGATTTATGCTACATTTTCCACAATTTCCATTGATTGGTGTATGTACTGACCATTATTATACACTTTGTGTAGTATAATTTCATTTATGTGTATTCACATCTTCATTTTATGACCCTTCTTCCATGGGGTGTACATTTCGAAATTTACCCAACTCGGTAAGGGGACCTTTCACCCTCCTTTTTTTTAAAAGACTTCTTTTTTATGCCTTTTAATTCACATACTATTATGTTGGTATATGTTATTATATATCCTTATTTATGTAAATTTTATTTCCAAGTGATGATATCCCCTTTATCTGTCTCATGAACCTTTTTTGTAAAATTTTATGTGTCGCCGATAGGCTGTCGAGTTTTACCAAGGGAACTTCTTAACCCAATTTCGATTTCTATGGGTTCAACATGTAGTTATTGAATATGTCATCCTTTTAATATGTGTGAATAATGTTTGATTGTTTCACACTTAATATCCACTTATATTGGGTGTATTTATATTTGTCACACATAATTATGAGATTGATTTATCCTTAATTTAAAGATACCTTCTTTATAATGGATTTCATCTCATTTTACATTTCTTTTGAGACTTCATTGTTGTTATGCACCAATTCACTCTTATATGGTGTGTATACTGTCCTTTGACATATTATATCATGAATTACTTTATTCTCATGATATTATAATGTTCGGATTAAATGTTATTCTGCTATTATATGTATTCAAGAGTTTTTCATTTTGTTAAAAACAATTTAACAAAAATATCGTTTTAAATGTTTTAAAGATTTATTATTCTAAATCTTTATCTTTAATGTCCATTTTTTCGAAATGGTTTTTAGTATTTATTTATATGGAAATTAATGTTTTAAAATTATAATTCCATTAAAAGCTTCAAAGTGGTATGGAACACTTTAATTAAAAATCTATTTTCAATGGTTTTTGAAAATGGATTGATTAATTTAATATCTGGGAATTACTTATTATGATTGCAAATGAAATGTTGTTATTGAAATGTTTATATTTTCAATATTTTATGTGTAATGATGGTACCTGGACATTTTATGGGTGGTTACGTGATAAACCATATGACGGGTGGTTCCGTGAATACCAGGACGGGTGGTTATGTTATAACCTCCAATGCATTGGGTATGGAAGTCGGTCATATGGCTATTCAATTAAGTATGTATGGAAGTTGTCCGTATGGCTATTCCATTAAGTATGTTTGGAAGTCGATCGTATGGTTATTCCACTTAAGTATGTTTATGTCCCAAGTTACCTTCATATGTTATGTGATCTTTATATGGGTTTTATGGTAATATTTTGGTTACAGAAGGGTAAGTAATGAACTTTTATTCAGTGAAGAGTTTTTACTACTTCGAAAAGGTGAAAGGTATTACTTTGATATAATGGTTTACATGTTGTTTTGAAAAAACTAACAGTTTTCATTCTTTGTGTATCCCTTACTGATATTTTTATGCTCATCCCAAGTTTTTTTTTGAAATGTTTTTCACAGGACTTAACGTGGAATAGGGTCAAGGATGGGATCAAGGGAAAGTCATGCTACCAAAAACATGGAATTAGACATGTTTATTTCTAAGAGTTTTTATTTTAAGGAAACTTAGTATAAGTTTTTACTTTGTAATCTTTTGAGATGTAATATTTATGCCCTAATTATCTAAAACTCTAAACCTAAAAAGATCCTCAATGTGAATTATTCATTTAATTCAATATTAAGAAAGGTTTAAGGTTGGGGCCTTATAGTTGGTATCAGAGGTCGGTTTAGATAACTCTAGAGGTTAGGGTATCCTCTAAGCATAAGTGACATTTCCATAATGGTTAGGATTTTATAAAGAGTACTAGTTTTAGATAAAGTGAATGAGTAAGTATATATTAGTGTTCATCTTCCTCATTAGTACATGATGGTTTTGTTGATATACCCACACTGACCTTTCTGTTTTTAGTGAATGGATGGATCTAGCATGCACTAAAGAGACAACAGTTTTGAAGGAAACTGTGGTGGTTCTCTGTTTAAGATACTAGATAAAATGGGGGATTCAATGAGAAAACTCATGGTTGTTCTACACCAACTATCAAGGAGTCATGATCAACCACTTGAACCTTGGTATGTTCTGTAATGCATCATGTACTAGATGACCAATCGATTTGGATGTTCAGGTAATAATTATAAAGGTAACCATTAGAGTTTATATGATCCTTACTTTTGAGGTAATTATGGGTTATTATATGATATGCTGGAAAATGAAAGGCATGAGATAAACTTGATGTTAAAATATGTTATGATCATTTTTGAAGATTTTATCTCATTTTGGGGAATGTTTTAAAATTATATATTTTTGGGAAAAGGACAACACGCAGACCGTGTGACAACCCGCCGCGTCAGACAAAGATGCGGGAATCGAACCCACAACCAAAGTGCAACTGGTATTTATCGCCTACCACTGGACAACGTGATGTACCTGGTTATTTTGAATGATTATTTTTAGTTAGATTATTTTAGGAATTAAGATTAAGATTATTTTGGGTTATCTATGGAAATTTATTAACCTATCATTGAGGATATATGATTAGGTTAATTACTTTTCAATATGAGTCTTTAAGAGCAACTGATGTTGTTTGGAGAAAAATGTTATGATTTAACTTGGAAGACTGTGAGACTAAATCCTTTAAATATTTGGGTTTCAATCTTAGTTAGGTTTACTTGGAATAATTTTATGGACAAATTGATTATCGAATGGTCCATGTTGAACATTGGGTTTTGTTGGACAAATTTTGGAGATTAAGAATAGATTTTCTTTTTATAAAGGGTTATCCTTTTCTGGATTATCTGATCCTGTACTGACCATTTTGGTTTTGGTTTTGGTTAAAGTCTAATGAAATGGGAAGTATATAGTTCTCTTTTGTGGATTAGGTGATTCTCTAGAAGTTGATTATAGTACTCTTAATGTGAACAAGTCTTCCTAAATACTCGTCTTTTAAAGAAAATATGATTTTGTGTAAGGAATGTAATAAAAGTTGAAAGTCAACATGATAAGTGATTATGTTTCCTTATGAATAAATTCCTCAATAAAATGTAACATAAAACAAAAATGTTATCTATTAAATTTTCCTACTGGGGAATCGAATACCGCTTAACCCATCACAAGTTTGTGATTTTCTTGGGGTTAACTTTCTCCTGAACATGTTTTCTATCACTCTCCATCAGAACATGACCCTTTGTTTTTTTCCTCCATGTCCATATTTTCATACATGGAATCTTAGTATGGGTTAACTCGGGTGACCTTTGTACTTATCTTTCTTTATTTTAAAGTGATTGTTTTACCGACTCCTGTTCCGATGTGGGACTTTCAAGGATGTTTCCAAGCTCAATTTTAAAATTGTGAGGATGCAATTCCCAAAAGGGGGGAAGGATGTAACAACCCAGGTAAATAAAGAATATGACATCTTTATATTTATCCATATTTGTTTATAAAATATTAATTTTACTTTAAAGGGGATGCTATGCTCGATGTCGTACCCAATACGCAACAACGAGTTTCTTTGGAATCTTACGTTTCACTCTAATAAGAAAATAATATTATTTTAAATGGTAGTTAACGCCTAGCCATTGTAATGGCGGGAATGAACGGAACTAACTAAAAAATTATTATATATGTTTTTCAAATATTTTTACTCTTTATAATAAATTTTAGAGGATTAAAAATGCAAATGAATCCAGTTTTTAAGCGTAAGCATTCTAATATTCTTTAAAAGGTCGATTAACCGCCTTTTGATGGCGAACCCATTTTAAATCCACTTTTTGAAAATTTTATATGCTATATTTTTTAAAATAAACTTATTATTTATGATTGGGAAATTTAAATTTACCTTGGGTTAATTTTTGGTATTTTTCAGAAAATGTTCATTTTTTAATGAATAGTGAAAAATCCTGCATTTTACATCAAAACTGCTTTTTCATATAATTTAATTATATGGCTATATTATCTTATTAATTTGATTTAAAGTTTAATTAGAATATATTTTTACCATGTAATTCAATTATGGTCGTTGGGATTAATTTCACTTTGGAATTAGGCATAAACAACTGCCAAACTTTTCATAAATATTGTTTCTAAAAAACCCGCTATTTGTTTTGACAACGAGAAGATTGTTTAAATTAATTATTGCAATTTATGTGTTTGGAATTTCGTAAAATTAATTACATACTTGGAATCAGAAGGTCCAAATTATTTAATTAATACTCTTTTGTTTTTGGACATTATAAATAGTAACGGCGGTAATTATCCTTAATTATCTTGATTAATGAGTAATCGGATAGATAATGATAATAAGATAATACCATAATAATAAAAAGTGACCACAAAATGTGTCCTAAGGATACTGGTTGCCTCATGTCCGGCCATGGGATGCCTTGTGCCAAACTTGGGGGCCCCATGGAATCACTTTTGTGAGAAAGTGACTTTTTATCTTTTTAATTTTAATGAATGTTAAATCTAACAAAGAATGTATCACCTAAGTACAATATTTTTAATTTTGTCTACATAAATTATCGTTTGGACTATAAATATTCCTTGGAAAGATAAAACTTTTTCCTAAATCATAGTAGTTTTTTTATAATTTTTAGACATTAAATACAATAAATTATTTATTACATCATGATGATGCAGCGATGACCTCATTATTTAACGATTTAAATAAAATGGAAAGATAATGTAAAATCTAAGCACTGCACATGCCCAAAACCTATTGTATGGGTGTATTTCGAACCCTTATCACCTTATCCTCGACACCCATCAATGGGGGGCCAATAAAATCCGAACCTCATTTGAAAATAAAGTTACATTTTATACCTTTCCAAGAGTGCCCCTCCTCTCCTCTTATAAAAGGACCCCACCTCTACCTCTTTACCCACACTTCCAAAGCCTTTGGATCGGCTGACCCCTGCCCATTTCATCTCTCCACATCCCTATCTAACTCGTTGAAGCCTCATTTTGTGATGAATTCTTTCCAAGGAAGCCTTTGAGCTCAAATCAAAGGAAGTTACCCGATTTAAAGGTAATGTCTTTACTTGTGTCCTTTTGTTTTATTTTGCTTCTCCAATCCCCTAAACTCTTTTTATTCATTTATTTTGTAACAAATCCTTTATCTTCCGTATACTAGGATGTTGTTATAAGAAGGATTCGAGCTAAACTTACACACACCTACATCTAATGGTTAAAGAACATATTGTTTCCGTGGATTGCGAATTTCTGCCTCCCGAAATGATGATTGTTCAACATTCTTTTAACACCTTAAAAGGTGGCCATTAAGATGTCACTATATTTATATATGATATATAATATTTTTATTTATTCCTTAAGATTCTGTTTTTTTCATTTATTTTATACCTTTATGGTTTCCATTATGGGTAAACGTGATATCTTCATTTTAGGAAGTGCGGACTACCGCCCCTTCAAAGTGATTTGATTCGTTAATTCCATATGTGGGATGTATAAAGATGTAATTAATGGTATTACATATGTTATCCTACTGTAATTATAGTATACCTTTATATATTTATTATTTAATTCAATTTAATACAAAAAAAAGAAAAGAAAGTAGCGTTCATGCATACATACGGCTTACCGTCTCCATGAATGGTACATTTCATTTCTTATCTCCAAATGTTATGTACTATTATAAGTACATATATATAATGGATATATATGTAATATATTATATATAAATGATGGGTATAATTTTGGAATAATAATATATATATATCTCATTTTGTTTTAATTCCATTAATATGGAAAAAAATGAAAGTAGCGTTCATGCGTACGTACGGCCTACCGTCTCCATGAACGGTGCTTTTAATTTTTTATCTCCAAATTCTATGGAATACTATAAAATGAATATATAATGTATATATATGATATTTAAAACAGAAATACTATTCTGGATATGATGTACCTATAACTACATGGAAAATTCTTTTCCAACAAGTTCAATTTTTACTCATGTACTGAACATCGACAAAAACGTCTGATACGAACTCACTTTATTAACCAATTATTATAAAATTATAATATGTGATATGAACTGAATAATAATATTTAAAGTAGGTCCTTAATCAATTATAAATTGACCAAATTTTATTATTCAGGAGATTAAAGAACGACCAAGTCATGTCGGACACGAGGTAAGGGATCCTACTCCTCTCTTTCTTTTTACGTACACTCTTTTATGTCATTCCTTCTAAGCTCATATATATTGTGATTGGGATGTTCTTTTATATTACTCATACATTAATTTTTATGTTCATATGATGATAGAGACTATTCTCTCTCATCAATCCATTTTGGAAGTTTTGAGTGGCGCCGTTAGGCTGCTGGATTTTCGTAAGAGATCCAACCTCTCTCTTTATTTTTAAGTACTCTCCTTTATGTCACTTCTTTTATGATCCTCTTTGTTATGTTGGGGGATGTTATTTTGTATTCCTACTTCTATAAACTTTATGTTGATATGATGAGAGACCCTATTTCCTCTCATGAATCCATTTTTGATGTTTTAAGTGGTGCCGTTAGGCTGCCGAGTTTTCGTAAGGGATTTTTCATCTCACTTTTATTCCCGTGAGATTTATGCTACATTTGCCACAATTTCCTTTGATTGGTGTATGTACTGCTCATTATTATACACTTTGTGTAGTATAATTTCATTTATGTGTATTCATATCTTCATTTTATGACCCTTATTCCATGGGGTGTACGTTTCGAAAGTTACCCAACTCGGTAAGGGGACCTTTCACCCTCCTTTTTTAAAAGACTTCTTTTGTTATGTCTTTTAATTCACATACTGTTATGTTGGGATATGTTCTTCTATATCCTTATTTATGTAATTTTTATGTCCAAGTGATGAGATCCCCTTTATCTCTCTCATTAACCCTTTTTGCAAAATTTTATGTGACGCCGATAGGCTGTCGAGTTTTACCAAGGGAACTTCTTAACCCAATTTCGATTTCTTTGGGTTCAACATATAGTTATTTAATATTTCATCCTTTGAATATGTGTGATTAACCATTGATTGTTTTACACTTAATATCCACTTATATTGGGTGTATTTATATTTGTCACACATAATTATGAGATTGATTTATCCTTAATTTAAGGATACCTTCTTTATAATGGATTTCATCTCTTTTTACATTCCTTTTGAGACTTCATTGTTGTTATGCACCAATTCACTCTTATATGGTGTGTATACTGTCCTTTGACATATTATATCATGAATCCATTTATTCTCATGATATTATATAGTTCGGATTAAATTTTATTCCAATATTATTTGTATTCAAGAGTCTCTCATTTTGTTAAAAACTATTTAACAAAAATATCGTTTTAAATGTTTTAAAGATTTATTATTCTAAATCTTTATCTTTAATGTCCATGTTTTTGAAATGGTTTTCAGTATTTATTTATATGGACATTAATGTTTTAAATTATAATTCCATTAAAATCTTCAATGTGGTATGGGAAACTTTTATTCAAAAATCTCTTTTAAATGGTTTTTGAAAATGGATTGATTAATTCAATATTTGGGAATTACTTATTGTTATTGCAAATGAAATGTTGTTATTGAAATGTTTATATTTTCAATAATTTATGTATAATGATGGTACTTGGACATTTTATGGGCAGTTACATGATAAACCATATGACCGGTGGTGTCGTGAATACCAGGACGGGTGGTTACGTTATAACCTCCAATGCATTGGGTATGGAAGTCGGCTGTATGGCTATTCCATTAAATATGTGTGGAAGTCGACCGTATGGCTATTCCATTAAGTATGTGTGGAATTCGACCATATGGTTATTCTACGTACTTATGTTTATGTCCCAAGTTACCATTATGTGTTATGTGATCTTTATATGGGTTTTATGGTAATCTTTTGGTTAGAGAAGGGTACGTAATGAACTTTTATTCAGTGAAGAGTTTTTACTACTTCGAAAAGGTGTAAAGTATTACTTTGATAAAGAATACATGGTTTACTTGTTGTTTTGAAAAAACTAACAGTTTTCATTCTTTATGTATCCCTTACCGAGCTTTTTATGCTCATCCCAAGTTTTTTTTGAAATGATTTTCATAGGACTTAACGTGGAATAGGGTCTAGGATGGGATCAAGGGAAAGTCATGCTACCTAAAACATGGAACTAGACATGTTTCTTTCTAAGAGTTTTTAATTTATGAAAACTTAGTAGAAGTTTCTACTTTGTAATCTTTTGAGATGTAATAGTTATGTCCTAATTCTATAAAACTCTAAACCTGAAAAGATCCTCAATGTGAATTATTCATTTAATTCAATATTACGTAAGGTTTAAGGCTGGGGCCTTATACTTAAATTTAATCTCAATCTTACTAATAGCATCCTTAATTTTCAACTCATAATCTGCACTAGTTTTCAACTGATTTACTCCAGTGATATCTGTTAATTTTTCAATAGGTGCCATCATGGAAGCACGGTATCCGATTTTAAATTTTGGTTCTTCTTCATCATAGAATTCATTATCATCATCTTCCTCCTCACAGACAAAGCTCTTCTTTGGTACTTTCCGTTTTTTATTTGAAGTCTCCCTTTTTGAAAAACCTTTTGTGATTCTTCTCAATGTTTTTAGCATCGCTATTCTAATTATCGAACCTTCTTAAGAACTAAGAGGAAATGTGAACACATTTTCCACAACGAATGCAAGCTAGAGGTAACTTCCCTTTGAATTTCCATTTTCCCATCTGGAACTTCTTTGTAGTGAGAGAAAAAAATTATTTTTACTCTTCATCTTCACCTCTACTATCTTTTTAGATTTTCAGTATCTCAGTGGATTTGAACTCCATTTACTTTCTCACTCGAGTCATAGCATCTTCTAGTTTGACTCTCATTTCATATTCCACGAGGCTTCTTTGTAGATCATCCAGAGAAGGTTTGGAAAGATATATTTCTCAAAGTGATGACACATTTGCATTATAAAGGGGTGGAAGTCTTCTCAGTATTCTCTTCACAATTTCAATGTCATTGATTTCTTCTCCTTGGCCCCGAATTGCTCCAACCACTTCAGTAATTTGATTGAAGAAGGAGTCTGCATTCTCGTCAAGAAGCATATTCATATCATCGAATCTATTATGAAGCACTTGTAGTTTATCCACCTTCACTTTGTTATTTTCTTCATAAATATTTTCATGTTTATCCCAAATGGACATTGCTAAGGTGCAACACATCACTTTCAGATAGATCTGACAAGAAAGGGTTGCTGTGAGAGAATTATTTTCTTTAGCATCTACATCGAGAATTTTCCTATATGCATCAGTCAGAGCTAGTCCTATTAGATCAGATACATTAATACCTTTCATAGTGGAAAATAAAACATCCATTCGAAGGGATCTTAGATGAGATCTCATTCTGTTCTTCCATATCTGAAAATTACTTCCATCAAAGAGGGGGGCTCCTTTAACAATGACTAAATTTTCAATGATGAAAAAGGGCAGATCTAACACCTTCAACCTTCTCTCTGATAAAACTTTTTGGACCTCGAGGCACCATGAGAGGGGAGGGGTGAATCAGGGTGACAAATTTTTCTTTTAAAATCAAGGATCTTGTTCCCACATTGGTAGGAACTAGTTAAACTTGTATGTTGGATATGATCAGCAATTAAACATTCACATTCAAAGAGATGACTCATCAATTTTTACTTGGTTCACCACTAAGGGATACAACAAAGGAGAATACACCAACAAGTTTCCGGTCATACCAAATTCCACTATTCATTACTAGATGTGGATTACAAAGGTTTGGGCAAAGTCACTCTGTTCCAGGCTCCCTAACTATTCAAAATATCAGGGGTAGCTCACTGGGTCCCTAAGGTAACTTCCATTGACTCCCCCCGACTCACTGCCTTTGGTGAAGTCACACTCAGTTTATAGACATGAAGTTCTATTTATTATCTCTAATTAGTACATCCTCTATTGTATGTAGATTCTCTTTTGAAGTCCATGTTTCACCCATAGACGAATCCCACTTTTCACCGAATATACTAGGCAATCTCCCAACTTTCTCGTAGCTCAAAATCACGGTCGCGCTTCTTCACTGCCTGGCGCTCAAGTCCCTTGAACAAAAAAAAATCGACACGCAAGTGTCACCAAACCACTTGTGTGACACCTCCTTCTTCAACAAAATACTTGTGCGACTCGCCATCTTTTGGACCCAAACCACCTTGGACGTACAACCAACAACTGGAATGCAACTTCTACTTGCGCGACCAAACTACCACTTGCACGACTACAACACATGCATGATGGGAGCTTGGAAAAACACTATCTCTTGAACTTCATTGCAAATGAGGAAGGTTGGTCCTCTATTTATAGGCAAACTGGACACCTTTCAAGGTTGTGCGCAAGCCTCCTCTTGGTGCACAAGTTCTGGCGCGCAACTCCAACCGCCATAGCCTCTGTCGTGCTACTAACTTGTGCGACCGAACCAATACTTGTGCGACCCTCTTTATTTTTCCATATTTTGAAGTTTCTGATCATGAAAAACATATTGCGCACAAAATTCCAACCCTCCGAGTAACCGGTACACAATTACTTTCTCAGCACACAAGTCACTTGCGCGACACATATCTGGCGTGCAAGTCCTTTTCCCAAAAAACACTATTTTCCCTTTTTGTCAATTTTGAGGTTCAGAAATTTGGAAAACACTGGAAAACAGTTCCACTGTCAATAATGTTATCTACTTGACATTTAAGAGTACTTTTCAGGCACACATTATGAACTTCCTCTGAGTATTGACAACAAAAACAAACCATACTCCAATTCATGCTTAAATGACCATGGTCCCAACACCAATGTGATCAACCACATGTATTTTCTAGTAAGGGATGACTTACATGACATATAGGATGTACTAACGGTGTATGGTCTGTTTGATTACCAAAACCCTAGTTCCACACTTAGGGGTCTACAAGCCATGTGTTCAGCCTTTTATGTGGATTATAGTTGTGTATTCTCTAAAAACTCAAATATTCTTCCATATCCATAATTAAATAATTTCAACATTGAATCTAGATTTAGTTTCTCTTGGGAATTTTTATCTAGAACCAGTCAATGATTTTCATGCCTCAAGTGTCGATAAATATGATTCCAAACACCGATGGGGGTTATGTCGTTCGACCCGTATGCGTCCAACCCTTACACCTTGGTTTTAATGATCATCAAACGAAACAATATCAACCTTTCACTAAAATTATTTTAGATCTATCATTGTTACAATTATTGGATCCATTATTTCCACTTTTTACACTTTTTCGGGGGTCCAATCATGTTTGGTGCCTTCATGAAATTCCAAACTAGGACTGGGGGGTCAAAACTATTAAGAACACATAGTATTTGAGGGAAAAGAAATGAGAAAAACGCACTACCATAGTTGGTCAAGATTTCATGGAAAATGATCAAGAACAATGTTGTTTGAGATAGAAACAAAATAAAAAATCAATTTTAATTTGTACATACATGCGTTCTTAGGCCACAATATGCCATGATTGATTGAAGGGATCGATATACTCAATAAACATAATAAATTTCTCGTATAAAAAAATTACTAGTCCTACCTAGAGATTTTATTTCATCATTATAGAGTTCACATTCCTATTATTGAGAAGAGTCATTAGAGTTGTTGTGTCTTGATCTTCATTCATTCAACATTTCATCGTTATCTATTGTGATTATTTATTGAATTAGGAAAGGGAACCTCAAGAATCCTCCAATGATTTATGAGGCTTACCATAGAGGATTCTAAAAGGTAATTCATTTGTAGAAAATTATTTTATGTATAAAATTATTTACTGAAATATTTTTTTACATAATTAATCCCCTAAATGTATCGTTAATGAGTGAGGATTCTAAACACCTCTTGTTGAACAATTTTATGTTTCTCCTATGATAAACCACTCATTATAGACTCAACAGTGGTATAAAATTTGAGATATGAGATAATGTTTTAGATTTATTCCATCTTCATTAAAAATCATACATGCATAATTTAAAATATATTTATTGTATTTATAATATTAATTCAAGGAACATAGGGCCTCAAAATCTCACTCCATCTTAGCTCCTAAATTTGGGAATATATATAGAAATATTTCAATGCATTATAATGGAAAAAACATGATCTCTACATCATTACATACTTCATGATTTTCATCTCTGAAGAGAAAAACTAATAAAACTCAACATACCCAGCCTACATAGGGCTATCAAATTCACATGAACATCCCTACATGTTCTCATGATTCTAAAACACATAATCTAATGGGATTGTCCATTGATTATATTTCCTCTTATGTCAATCCATGATCATGATCTACATGATCTAATGAGATTTTGAGGCCCTATGTTCCTTGAATTAATATTATAAATACAATAAATACATTTTAAATTATGCATGTATGAGATAATGTTTTAGATTTATTCCATCTTCATTAAAAATCATACATGCATAATTTAAAATATATTTATTGTATTTATAATATTAATTCAAGGAACATAGGGCCTCAAAATCTCACTCCATCTTAGCTCCTGAATTTGGGAATATATATAGAAATATTTCAATGCATTATAATGGAAAAAACTTGATCTCTACATCATTACATACTTCATGATTTTCATCTCTGAAGAGAAAAAATAATAAAACTCAACATACCCAGCCTACACAGGGCTATCAAATTCACATGAACATCCCTACATGTTCTCATGATTCTAAAACACATGATCTAATGGGATTGTCCATTGATTATATTTCCTCTTATGTCAATCCTTGATCAAAAATGGTACTCAATATAAGTGTATATATCCTCAATTTCAATCACATAATAATAGATGAAACCCATATAGTCAGGAACATATGTCCTAATCTATGACCCATGGTAGATTTTTTCACCCACTCCGACATTGGTGGATGGATGAAGAAGTAAGAAACCTCTTTTACACAGTTCATGATCATGAATTACCTAATTAGGCATAGGGATAACATAACTCCCATGTTAAATCTTTACAATACTCATCGTAGAGAGAATCTTTGGAAACATGGTGTCCCTAATCAATCTCCAAGGGCCTACGTTTGTGATCTTCATAATATTTATTTCTACACAAGGACTCCCTCATCCAATCTCAAATGACATCGACTTTATTTGTTGTCACATACACCATCTTTAGGCGCACAATTGATGTCTCACTGATCTTTGTAAAACACAAGGGTGACGTGTTGGGTCTCTTGTACGAGGCCTCAAAATGTTCCATGATGAAGGTAGGGTGGTATTTGTAGTTTTAGGCACACTATACAAAGTTAATGTGATACTCCAAACACTGGATGTTGTCTAACATGAATTCAATCCACATATCATATAATGCATTTATAGTGCACTCGGTCTTCCCCTTAGTTTTAGGTGAATGGTTATACTCATCCTATATTAGGTTCTAAATGAATATTTCATATATCCTCATGGATGTGATGTAAACATCATGTTATGATCATAGACGATCGTTGAGGCAACCCCATGAAAGTGAATGATATTTCACCCATACATCTACCATAAAATCTACATCGTACTCTACTCTCTAATAACAATTAAGTGTGCTAACTACATGTGATGGAATAATATAACCAATATGAAATCATGGACCTTCACTATTCATGGAATCCATTCCAAAATGTACATGGATATTCTATACCATGTCGACTCCATGATCTCATGGGTCTGTAACAAACCAGATGATACCTAGTGCTCAGCATTCACCTACTGACAGGGGAGGAACCTAGAGACAAACTCAGTTATTGTTAGTCTCATGAAAAAGAATAAAAACTACTATTAAATGTCTCTAAATAACTTTCATTCATAGGTATTTATGCTAGTGGAATAGTGTGGAACTCTCACATCACCATCTCCCACATCATGAATTGAACCGCCATTCATCCATAGAAAAAATTAGAAGATTCTCTCCATAATAATACCCATATTGTGAGATTCTTATGGATATCTATTTATGTATGACATCATAGTCAGTGTCTTTCAACTAGGACTCTCTCTCATGCTCGAGAAGATGAGTAGTCCACACCATCAGCTATTGGAAAGTTGTACCCTCATACTAAAATATGGTAAACTATTGTGACAAAAACTTCTTGTAAGTCCCATTAACCAAGAGATCATAGGGATTCCTACCATGGGAATCTACTAATATATTTTCCCTCACCAGTGTATGGACTATAATAATTTCATAGTCGTGTATGTACTCCATAAAATGATGATGTCATAAGATTAGGTCTATCTGCCTGAAGACATACTGATACACTGAATTTCTAGGTAAACCATAATGAACTCACCCAGAGGGTAGTGATTCCACATCCTTAATGAGATGAATACTACATAAAACACTTTTTTTATGAGTCACAGAGTTATTTTCAAGGTTTTTAAACATCCTTGAACTATATGAAATAACTTTATGCCATTGCATCTACATGTAACTGAGCTTAGATAGTGAGGAATCACAATACACGATGTACTTCATTCCTTATTTTGGGAGTATTGACACCATAGATCTCTATAGACTCAACATCAACTCCACAAATTCCTTCCCACCCATCATATAATAGATAAATGAATTCAATTTCTACATTAAGACATTCTATGCGGTTGTAGCCTTGGGGTTTTATGCCACAACCCTCATGTAGTACCCCACCAATGCATGAAAACTTCACACATATAAAATTATCTTGGGTGGATACAAAAAAACCAACTATCACGTCTAGTTCAATGGATAAACCCTTATTAGAAATTACATGCACCAAAATTTAACCTATTTGTTCTCCCATAAATATAGTTATTATAAAGAAAATATAGAACTACCAACAAATACTCTTTTTTCTCCTCCTCTAATGTATAGTATATGAGTATTTCTTTGATTATGAAAAGAAAAAACAGGTCTAATAAGGGATAGAAGATATGGTTAATAAAATTCATAAACATTATGCTGTAATTTGTCTCACCAAAGGCATCACTAAGAACTCATAGTGTCCATAGAGAAATCTAAATTCCAAATTTGGAATATCCAACTTGCCGACACTCAACTCGATGTAACCGAACCTATGATTGATATTTTGGTACCATATTTACCATTTCAACTTGTTAAAGAGGAAATTCATCCTAGAATGGAGTACATGTTCTTCATTGGGATCTTCTTCATGATATGATAATCCATGAAAATATATAATCTCACATTCATCTTTTTTTATGAACAACACTAGTGTTTCTTAGGGGGTAAACATAGTCATATTCAATGCTTTTCTCGAAATACCTCTAACTAATAATGTTATTTCTAGAGATTGGTTTGGTAAATCCAATATTCCTCAAAAGATATCAAATTAGACATGCGATACAAGTATATTCATAACTCCATCTCTTTTATCATAGGTAATCCCAGAACATCCTTGGGAGAGAAATCCATATAGTCCTTCATATCTAATGTAACACAAATATCTGAATGGTCACCTACATAATGAGATATATTCCCTAGAGAATAGGTGGTGGGTTAACACCTCTTACTTGAAGAACCCTCTAGTCCACCCATGAAATTTATCCTTTGAGAAAAGGAGAATCTTGTCCCATTAGTGCATATGCATCTAAATCATCATTAATGATAGTAAATCAAGCCAAGGAACATTGAAATACAATCCCTACCTCTATAAACAAAATAGAGTTCAATAATGATGACCAAAAGGTCCTATGTGAACCTTTATCCACCAAGATAGAGCTCTCGCTATCAGCATATAAAATTTCGAGTTGAAGCATTCCCAGTATGAACCCCACAATGGAATTTTTGGGTTAGCACCTAAACTAGGAGCTCCCAATATCGCAATAGGTTAAGTGTGATTAAGGAATGATTGGAAAATATGTATAATAGTACTAAAGGAAGAGTAGAAAATACATAGATCGCACTTCTAATTTTCTCATGCATTGTGGGATCATAAACCTCCAAGGCATGGTGTAACGCACTGACCCTAGATTGCCAAAGTTGATGCATTATTTTAATACATTGGCATGATTACAAAGAATCAAGTTCTGAAAGACCGATCAGTCTAGTTGTCTTGGAAAATATATTAAATACATGAATGTTACATTACACTCCCTAACATACAACCCCAAAAAAAATAATCCTTTGAGAATGCCATTGTTCCTTTAACTTAACCCTCCATCTCAAACATAAAACACATCTCGGGATCCTGGGAAAATAAAACATAAGAAAGGGGTGAGCTCAAATTCTCAATAAGGGTAAATAATTTTCTGAAGATATAAACTTTTAATTAAATATGTTTAATAAATACTATATCATTTTAAACATAAACATGAACATAATATGGAAAAAATAAATCAAACATTACCATATAAACATGCACATGGATATTCTACTAGTCGAATAATCACATGTACTAACTAAATTCATAATGAGTTAATGTATAGTACCAAACATTAATTTCAGTGTGAAGGCCTCGTGCCATGATCGAGGGGCTAACTGTAACCAGAACCCAACCCGGAGAGCCTCTATAACCAGAATCCAACCCGGAGAGCCTCTGTAATTGGACTCCAACCCAGAGAGCCTCTGTAATCGGACTCCAACCCAGATAACCTCTGTAACTAGCCTCCAACCTCGAGGGTCTGCTGTAACCAGACCCCAACCTCGAGTGCTTACTTTTAACGGTCCCCAACCAGAAACATACTAGTCTTATACGTCATAAGTAAAGGTTGAAATATATCATAATCATTCATATTAAAACTAGCATACAAAATTTCAATACATTATCCATAAACCATGAATGGTATAAAAATAACACATCCACAATTAAACATATTACAAAACATTCAATACAATAAGGATGATTTTTATCATAATAAATCCACATCGAACAAGTTTAAAATTCATTAATGTATGTTGACATAGATGTAAATGAGCAGTAAAATGAATTGAGGGAAATACTCCTTTTCTCAAGAAATCATTTAAAATTATCACAATTAATAAAGGTAGACATTTAATAGGGATTTTTGAATCAATGTGTCCCATACAACTTTGAAACCTTTTAAAAGAATTATGATTTCAAAACATTCATTTCCATATAAATAAATCCTTAAAATCATTTTGAAAACATGGACATTAATTAAAATGGTTTAGAAAGATAAATCTTTAAACAAATTTAAATAAAGACATTGTTATATATTCCATCCCATAAAACCTTAAAAAATTCCTTTTGAAATCAATTTCATACAATATGTGTGTCTATGATAAGTATGTCCCATAAAATACTTACACATGAACAATCTCAGATAATAATGAGATAGAGGAAATAACCCTTACTTCATTGTAATCAATCGAGTTGAATGAAAAATAGTCAATAACCACCAAATGAATCACATAATATCATGAATATAAAGATAATCATGACAATATATACTATGTGGTAGTACACGGTACACCACATGCAATAAATATGTGGTGAACAATGGAAATCTCACAAAATTAAAAGTGAGATAAGAAACCCCTTACCTTGTACTTTCCATTAGTCGAGGGTATGTTTAACCTCATGTATAAATATCGTAGTATGTTATTAAATTATTCCAGAACCATATTAATATTTATTATATCACGCATGATTCATTTATGACCTTATAATACCAATTTAATAATAATTTCAATGTTAAATTATCATTTTGGGTAATAATCGCTTTTTTTATCGTACGTGTTTTAACTTGTTATTCTTGATTGTATCACATAGATAATGATTTAAATACTTCTCGAATATAAATAATCATATATATTTAGAATATAAATATGTATAATAGACATATATATGAAATGGAAAACACTGTGTAGGGAGACAGTAGGCCGTACATATGCATAAACGATGTTTCCATTTTCATATCGTATGGAATGGAACTAAGTGAATAAGATACATGTAAGTACATTAATATATATATTTATATCTCCAGTAGCATTATTAGGTCATATATTACATACTTATTAATAATATATATATTTTAATAACCATTGTTGTATGGTGAACGTGGAAATGAATCTCATCGCGTCGTGGAGACTATAATCCGTACATACGCACGCGCGACAATATAATTTTATTGATTAATAAATCCTATGTAATTGGATGTTATATCATATATACAGATCCAATAAAATGTTATTTTTATTATTTACATCAATTATACATCAATATTATACCCATCCAAATAATAATGTATTGAATAACAATCACACCACGACGTGGAGACGGTAAGTCGTACATACGAATGTATTGTGACATGTCATTCATATGATGGATAAAATAATGAATACGGTTGAACAATATTTATAAAAAAATCACAGTATATATAATATACTAGAGTTATTATTTTATATTATAAACAACAAATAAAGAGGAAGTGGAAGAATAAAATAACTTGAACGAGGTGATGAAATATTTACCTCTTCTTTGGGTTCTTCCATTTGACATGATAAAAGGGATCATTAGAATGGATGTATGACCAAAGGAAGGCCTCTAAGATGAAGGTAGGATATTAGAGTGGGTATTTGGATAGGTATTGGCTTATCCATGTGGCTTTGAATGTGTGGATTAGAGAAAAGGGGGACTTCCATTTTATAAGAGGGGTGAGGGGCACCATAAAAAAAATTAGAAGTATTATTTTATAATAATATCATTTTCGGTTTATAACGTTTCCAAAATGAATTATTTATAAGATATGGTGGGTATGGGTTGAAATACACACATCAAATAGGTTTTATACAGGTTTGGGTCACTATATTAAATTTATATTTTAGATTTAACTCTTAGATAAATAGTTTTAAATATACCATGTCTCTTTGCATTTTTATGTTATATTGTTCATAAACATACTATAAAATTCCAAGAGAAAAATAAGTGGGTCATTAATGACATATATAATATTATTTAAGACATATGGCCGAACCATATATTTTTAGGAATAGAATATCAATTAATAATAAAATATTTTTTAAAAAAACTCTTTTATGTCAATTCTGACACTATTTTGTATTTCGTTTTTGCTAAATTTATAACAGCATTATTACATCGAAAAAAATTCATCTAACCAAACCTAAAATGTCATATTAACATATAAAATTATTTTAATTTATCAAAAGTCTAAAATTACATTTATTTGGATATTTATAATATCAATTATTTTAATATTTCATTATTAAGATAATTACTACGAAATCATTGTGTCATAAATTAATTTAATTATTTAATGTCAAAAAATTATAAATAAAATATCATTATGTTGAAAATCATTTTATAGTTATGATGAATATTTATTATATAATTTATATTATGCATAACCCTATATTAGAAATGGTTTAGTTATTAAACATTCATTTTAACTCTTTTAACTCTTCTTTAAAAAAAATAATAAATATCGCAATCTAATCCAAGTGGACCTAAAGGATCATATTTTATTCCAAAGGTTGTTTTTTGTCGAATTAAACTTATCCGATAGAATTAGGACATGTTTTAGGGTAATAATAATATCATTTTTACCATTAATTACCCTATTACTTTTAACCGTGGTAAATAAAAGAAAAAAGTTACTATTCACCAAAAAATATTTTCATCTTATTGAACCACATTTTTTTATTGATATCAACATTTTCTATAAGATTTTTGAAATTACACTCACAGAAGTGGTAAAATTATGTGTTATGTGAATTAGCAAATTGTCATAGGAGTTGGGTAAAAGAAGGTGAAAAGTTCAATAAATTTTTATATATCTAAAATTATTATAAACTGACTCCAATTAATTAAAATGAAAATATATAGGTATTATGTATCTATTTTGACCTAAAATAATTTAAATAAAATAAATAATTATTTATATAAAAAATATGTTTAAACTATAACTTAGTGTTTTTCACTATTTTTCAAAAATTGAAAGTATTCAGAAAAATACCCAAAATTCACCCTAAGCTATATCGATATTCCGATTTCAAAAATTAAGTATATTTTACCAAATTCAAAACATATAAGTTTAATTTATTAATTTAAAATTAATTCCCGTTATCAAAACAAAAAATCATGTTTAAAAAAAATAAAAAACTATCAAAAGATTGACATGTGTTTATGTCAAATTTAAATGTGAAATTACAAATAATGAACTAAATTGTATTAAATTATAAAAATTTAATCAAATTATACTTCAAAAACATTAAAATTCATAATTTATCACTCTATATTATTTCGATTACAAATGTTGTTTTTAATTAAAATTTAGTAATTTTCACTATTCATCAAAATATAAAAGTTATCTGAAATGTACCAAAAATTTATCCAAATGAAATTCTTATGTCTCGATTCTAAAGAATAATTTAATTTCATTAAATTAAATATATAATAGTGTCAAATATTTGATTTAATAAGGGTTCTCCATTAAAAGGCATAAAATTTCATTTTTTGAAAAATACCTCTTTTATCATAAAAATTTAATTTTTATTATATTATTTCTAAGAAACAAAAAAGATGAATGTTAAAATTATATAAGATATATATAAAATTTAAAATTAGGTTAATACTATTCATTACCTCTTTTTTAATGGCTTGTTTGGTAAGTCGTGGTGCACTCCAACATGGTGTTGCATGTAGCGCAAGTTATTGAAATACTTTGAAGAGATAACATACTATGAAATCGTGGGGTGTTACATTCTATCCTCCATGAATAAATTGCGTCCTCGCAATTTTATATATTTTTTGAAAATAAAAGGTTAATAATAGAGAAATACCTTTGTGGAAAACCCACATCTCAAATTGGAATAATAAAATTTATTTTTAATAAGAGGAAAAGGGAAATGAAAAAGTTACCACCAAATTAAGACTGTGATTAGGAGAACATTGTTGGTAAATAGAGACACATAATTTGAGAGAAAATGTAAATTTTTATAGGGAGTGATTGTGGTCATTAATCGCAATATATCATTTAAATATATTGACATAACAAATCCATTATCAAAACATTTTTAATTAAAAAATACTTAAAAAGAATATATGGTATTTATTTTATTTTTTTAACAGTTTGTCTTGTTATGGAAATCAGAGATCAAATAAAACTCGTAGTGATGGAATTTTCATTATCACTGCTTACATTAAAAAACATAACTTTTTTGTCGTTTAATAAAACACTTTGTAGAAAAACATTCCCATTGAAATGAAAATTCAAAGTGTTTTATACACTGTATAAAATAATGTTGTTTAGAAATTAAAGGATTGCTCAATGAAAAGAGATTGAGATGAGGTCCCTTAACTAAAGAATAAAAATTAATTAAATCAAAGAAAAAATGGGAATAAATGTATGTATATAAATATAAACGTGACAAGTAGAGTAACATCCTTTAACTAATTCCTACCAGAAACCCATCTTTCACTCCAAAACAATTAAAAAAATATTCTATATATCATAATCGTATAGGGTTCCAAAAATAATGATTTTATAATTCACCTATCAAATCTTTCAAAAAGGAAACTACATTATTAAATCAAGGTCATCACGTAGGCTAGTGGTAGGTGATGCACCCTTGTCGCCCATTGGTTGTGGGTTCCAGTATTGCGGCCTTTCCAGACGCGACTAGTTGTCGCCAGACCTCTGGTTTGTCCTTTATATAAAAATACAAAAATAACCTTAATAATTGTATCTGATTTCAACCATAATCCATTCCAACTTTTAGACTTATCCAAAATACTTCTATCCAAACTTACAGTCCAAAATTTATAAGGAAGTTAAACACAATGAAGATCCTTTTTTCCATGTAATAACATGTGAACACCATCATCATCTATTCTTTTAAAACACGGTAAATCCATGAATTACCATAAAACCATATTTATTACATACATGCTTTCTTATTCATTATAGAATACTGGATATATTTCTTATATCCAAAAATATTGAATATTCAAACAATGTTGAAAAAAACAAACTATTAATTAGATCCATGGAAGGCAAGAATATACAATACAATTTATCCAGATCAATCATACCTTATTCAAAAATCACTCCCTCATTATCAAGACCGTATTAAGGATTACCTCTCCTTCAACCATGTATTTTCCAAAAAGTGTAGCTTACTAGTCCGTCACCTTTCTTAGAACCATATAATCTAAAATCCTCAATAAAATAGCACTCCAGTACAATCCTTATTAATCTCAATAATTCATATAACTAGTATATTGATGATACGACACTCAAATGAAACAATTATATAATAACAACCTAAGAACACTAGTCATTCCTCTTCATCTAAGTAGTATCATAACTTAATTTTTATCTAATAGTATCATTTTTGTTATAATCTGATTACTAGGACATTGATTCGCGTAGTGTCCCAAAGCCCAGTAGATGAAGCATTTTTCATTTGAAACTTTATATTACCCTTGAAATCACGTACTTTGTGTCCTTTTTCTCCACAGTTATAAAAAACTACCATTCCCATCAATCTTTTACCATGGTATTTATTTCCACATTTATGACATATGGGAAAATTCATTTTCCCCTCTTCCCTTTATACATCATTCTCTCTACCATCCTTTTCATCTCTAGCTTCCCTTCAAAGCCATAGGACTCAGATAATTCATTAATTATCTTATTAACACGTTATATTATTTCTCATATGTTGAGAATACATGGGAGACTATTTCCCTTCAAACTGATAGCAAAATACCATGATTGATATGATCCTTGTTACTCTTTGGATCATACGTATTGTTGGAGTTCTCATTCCTTCTACTGGGCTCCATTTCTATACAATGGCATACACTATGTTTGTTTATGAATTGAAATGAATAATTACAAACTTATAAAATACCTAACATAAATTGAATATTTATGGATACAAAACATAATTATAAAATTATTTTTTTGAGGTGGTATATACTCAGAAATCGTTCCTAATGATTTTTGAAGAAATTTAGAACTATCCTAATCATATCCCATGGGAGTTTCATAACCAAGAGTGCAATAAGGCCATTATCATGCACCATTTCTCATTCCAGTCTAGCTCAAAGCGGTGTTTTCGTGTTTTACCCCTAGGTACATCTCTACCAGAGCCGCCTCAACATGCTCGTATCCAGATTGGGGATGTATTACTTGAAAAACTCACAAAATCACTACAATATCAAAAATCTAGGGAGTTATTTTATTCTAATTCTCAAAGTCTATCTTACGGTAATGTGCTCTAATCAGAGTTTATCTAAATCTAGTTTCCAAGGATATTGCTATACATTCTCTGATACCAACTGTAACACCCCGACCCATGATTCTTTGAGTTGGTGCATTATTTTATAACACTTTCATGATTACAATGAATCAAGTCCTGAAAGACCGATCTGTTTAACAGTCTTGGAAAATAGGTTACATATATAAACATACATTAAACTTTCTAACATAAAACACAAATAAATAATCATTTTAGAATTTTGTTTTTCCCTTAGATTGACACTGCATATCAAATATAAAACACTTCTTGGGATCCTGGTAAAATAAAACATAAGAAAGGGGTGAGCTCAAATGCTCAGTAAGGGTAAATAATTTAACAGAAGCTATAAACTTTTAAGGCAATATTAGTAATAAAAACAACTGCATTTTAAACATAAACATGAATATAATTTTGAAACAATAAATAAAACATTACAATATAAACATTAACATGGATATTAATCTTATCGAATAATCACATGTAATAACTAATTTAATAATGAAGGAATGTATAGTACAAGACATTAATTTATGTGTCAAGGCCTCATGCCATGACCTAGGGGCTAACTGAAACTGGAAACCAACTCAGAGGGATTATTTGTACTAGTCCCCATCCTAGAATATTCTAGTCCAATACATTCATCAAAAGAAAAGGTTTAAATATAACATAAACATATTAATTAAAACTAACATTCAAAATGTCAATACTTTTTCCATAAACCATGAGTAGTATAAAAATAACACCTCCAAAGTTAGGATAATTTCAAAATATTCAATATAATATAGAATATTTGTATCATAATAAATCAACTTCAAACAAGTTTAAAATCCATTAAATTATTTTGACATCGGTGAAAATGAGCAGTAAAATTCTTTGAGAGAAATACCCCCTTTTCAAGAAATAGTTTTAACTTCTCAAAATTTATAAAGGTAGTCATTTAAAAGTTATTCTTCAATCAAAGTGTCTCATACCACTTTTAAACTTTTTAAAATAATTATCATTTCAATACATTAATGTCCATATAAAAAAAATACATAAAATCATTTTGAAAACATGTACATTAATTAAAAGGGTTTAGAACGATAAATCTTTAATACATTTAAAATGATTATCTAGTTAAATAGACCCTCCCATAAAACCGTAAAAGATTATTTTTGAAATCATTTTTATAAAATATGGGTTTCTCTGATAAGTATGTCAAAACAATACTTACATATGAACAATCTCAGATAATAATGAAATTGAGTAAATAACCCTTACCTCGTTGTAATCATTCGATTTGTATGAAAAATAGTCAATAACAACCAAATCAATCACAAAATATCATTAATATAAATATAATCATGCTAATATATGTCAAATGTAAGTACACAGTACATCAATGCAATTAATAAGTTGTGGACAATGGAAATCTTAGGGAATTAAAAGTGAGATATGAAACCCCTTATCTTGTACTTTCCTTTAGTTGATCATACGTTTAACCTCCTGAATAAAGATCGTAGTATGTTATTAAATTATTTCCGAACCATATTAATATTTAGGATATCATAATTGATTCATTTATGACTTTATACTACCCATTAAATAATAATTTTCATGTTAAATTAACATTTCGGGTAATAATCACTTTCTTTATCGAACGTGTTTTAACTTGTTAGTCTTGATTTTATAACATAGATCATGATATAAATAATTCTCGAATATAAATACTAATATATTTTTAAAATATAAATATGTATAATAGACATATATGTGAAATGGACAACACCATTTATGGAGACGGTATGTCGTATGTACGCATACACATTGATTCCATTTTCATATCGTATTGAATTGAACTAAGTGAATAAGATACATTTATGTACATAAATATATATATTTATATATCCAGTATCATTATTATGTCATATATTACATACTTATTAATAATATTTGTATTTTTATAGTTATTATCTAATGTTGAACATGGAAATGTTTCTCATGGCGTCGTGGAGACGGTAATACGTACGTATGCACGAGTGACAACATCATTATATTAATGGAGGAATCGTGTGTAATTAGATGGTATATCATATATATATAATCATAACATGTTATATTTTTTATTTAAATAAATTATACATCATTATAATTCCAATCCAAATAATAATGTTTTGAATAACAACTACACCACGACGTGGAGACGTTAAGACGTACGTACGCACATATGGTGACATGTCATTCATTGGATGGATACAATAATGAATATGGTTGTACCAAATTTATAATAACAACATAGTATATAAAATATACTAAAATTATTATTTTATAATGGAAGAAACAACGAAAGAGGAAGTGGAAGAAGAAAATAACTTGAAAGAGGTGATGACATATTTAACTCTTCTTTGGGTTCATCCTTTTGACATGATCAATAGGGATCTTTCGAATGGCTTTCAGACCAAATTATGGCCTCTATGATGAATTGAGGATAGTTGAGAGGGTATTTGGGAAGGGTTTGGCTGATCCAAACGGCTTTGAATGTGTGAATTAGAGAGAAGAGGGAGTTCCCTTTTATAAGTGGGGTGAACGGAACCTTAGGAAAAGTTATAAATATTATTTTTTAATATAATAATTTTCAGATTTATATGTCTTGAATTTGAATTATTTAAATGTTAAGGTGTTTATGGGTCAAAAAAATTCAATCAATATGTTTTAGAAAGGTTTGGGTCATAATATTAACTTTATCTTTTAGATTTAACCCTTTGCTAAATAGATTGACATTTACCATGTCTCTTTGCATTTATATATTATATGGTAAATAAACGTTCTATATACATCCAAGAGAACCAAAAGTGGTTCATTAATGACATATATAATTTTATTTACGTCCTTTTTCTGAACCATAGATTTTTAGGAATAGAATATCACTTAAAAATATAATATTTGTTTTAAAAACTCTTTTATCTCAATTTTGACACTATTTGGTGTTTTTATTTTTCTAAATTCATGACAACATTATTACATAGAGAAAAATTCATCTAACCAACACTAACATGTCATGTTAACCTATACATTTAGTTTAATTCCTTAACAGTCTAAAATTACATTTATTTTGATATTTATAATGTCAATTAGTTTAATATTTCATTATTAAGGTAATTACTACGTTATCGTTTTGTCATAAATAAATTAAATTATTTAATATATAAATATTATAAATAAAATATAATTAGGTAGGAAATCTTTATATATTTCTAAGGAAAATTTATAATCGAATTTATATTATATATAACCATATATTAAAAATGGTTTACTTATTAAATGTTAATTTTATCTCTTTTAAATCTTCATTAAATAAAGTAATAATAAATTTCTTAATCTAATCCATGTGGATCTGAAGGGTAATATTTTATTTCTAAGTTTTTTTGTATAATTAAACTTATCCAATAGAATCATGACATGTGTAAGGGTCTGAATATTATCATTTTTACCCTTAATTACAATATTTACTTTTAACCGTGGTAAATAAAAGTAAAAAAGTTACAATTCATAAAAAATTATTTTCATCTTATTGAACCACATTTTTCTTATTTATATCAATAATTTATCTCAAATTTTTTAAATTCCACTCATAGAAGAAGTAAAATTATGTTTTATGTAAATTAGAAAATTCTCCTAGGAGGTGGGTAAAAGAAAGTGAAAAGTTCAATAAAATTATTATATATATATAATTATTATAAACTTACTCCAATTAATTACATTGAAATTATATTGGTATTGTGTATCTATTTTGACATAAAATAAATTTAAAAAATATAAACAATTATTTAAAAAAAAAATCGGTTATAAACTATAACACAATGTTTTTCACTGTTTATAAAAAATTGAATGTTTTCAAAAAAATACCAAACATTCACCCTAATCTAATTTTGATATTCTGAATTCAAAAATGAATTCTATATTAACAAATTCAAAAATTATACGTTTCATTTATTAATTTAAAATTAATTCCCGTTGTCAAAACCAAAAAAGGGTTTTTTTGAAAAAAATAATCAAAAGGTTGACATTCGTTTATGTCAAAATAAAATGTAAAATTACTTATAAAGACATAAATAGTATTAAATGATAAAAATATAATTTAATTAAACTTTCAAACCATTTGAATTCATAATTTAACACTATAAATTATTTCGATTAAAAAAGTTTCTTTTAATTAAAATTCAGTAATTTTCACTATTCATTAACATATGAAAGTTATCAGAAAAGTAAAAAAAAATTCATCCAAAATAAATATTAATGTCCTGATTCTAAAAATTTATTTAATTTAATTAAATTGAATATATAAAAGTGTCAAATATTGGGTTTAAAAAGGGCTATCCATTAAAAGACATAAAACTGTATTTTTTTAAAAAAATACCTCTTTTATCATAAAAATTGTATTTTTCTTATATTATTTTGAAGAAACAGAAAAGATGAATGTTATAATTATATAGGATATATATAAAATTTAAAATGGTTTTATTACTATTCATTACCTCTTTTTTGAATGATTATTTTGGCAAGTCATGGTGTGCTCAAACACGGTGTTGCGTGTAGCGAAAGTTATTGAAATACTTTCAAGAGATAACATACTAGGAAATCACGGGGTGTTACATTCTCCCATACTTTAATAAATTGCGTCCTCACAATTTGAAATTGTTTTTTGAAAATAAAAGGTTAAAAATAGATTAATACCTTTGTGGAAAACCCACATTAGAAATTGGGATAATAAAATTTAGTCTTAATAAGAGGGAAAGAGAAATGAAAAAATTACCACCAAATTATTATCTTGATTAAGAGAACATTGTTGGAAATTAGACACAAATAATTGGAGGGAAAACGTAAATATTTATAGGGAGTGATTGAGGTCCTCAATCACAAAATATAATTTAAATATATTGACATAAAAAATCCATTATCAATACCATTTTCAATACCAAAATACGTAAAAATAGTATATGGTATTTATTTTATTTTTTAAAAAAACATTTTGTCTTGTTAAGGAAGCCAAAGATCAAATAAAACTCATGGCGGAGAAATGGTTGTTGTTGCCGCTTATGTTAAAAAACATTCCTTTTTTTCATTTAGTAAAACACTTCGTAGATAAAGTGTAACACCCGAGATTTTTATAAGAAATATTTTGTTTTTATTTTATATAAATCATCAAATCAATCTTTCACTGCACACAACACTATCTTGGCTTGATTTACACGCAATCGCGACCTTCCTTGATATCTTGTGTCATACACAATACAGAGTCTCATTAAACAATGATACGCTATTAAAAATTATTAAAACTAGCCGTTATGAATAGTAATAACCACTTTTTGAAATTTTGAAAATTTTATTTTTCAAAATTGACTTCATTTTTGGATTCTGAATATAGAAATTATCCTCGGGTGAAATTTTCGTATTTCTCTGAAAATATTCAATTTTTTATGAATAGTGAAAACACTCGGTTACTATTTAAAAACTGAATTTTTATTTAAATAATTATTTATTTTATTTAAATTTATTTGAGGTCAAAATTGATACATAATACCTATATAAGTTCAATGTAATTCATTGGAGTAATTTTATAATAATTTTAGATATATAAAAATTTTACTGAACTTTTCACCGTATTTTACCCATCTCCTAGAAGAATTTGAAAATTTACATAAAACTTAATTTTGCCACATCTGTGAGTGGAATTTTAAAAATCCAAGAGACACAGTTGATTTCAGTAAGTAAAATTTGGTTCAATGAGATGACAGTAATTTTTGGTGAATAGTAACTTTTTACTTTTTTTCCCACGCTTAAAAGTAAATAGAGTAATTAAGGGTATGAATGATATTATTATTACCCTAACACATGTCCTAATTATATTGTATAAGTGTGATTAGACCAAAAACAACCTTAGGAATAAAATATGAGCATTTAGGCCCACTTGGATTAGATTAGGACATTTATTATTAATTTATTTAAAGAAGGGTTAAAATAGTTAAAATCAAAGTTTAATAAGTAAATAATTTTTCATATAGGGTTATACATAAGATAAATTCGACTATAAATATTAATTAGAAAGATAAGAAGATTTCCTACATAATTTTATTTTGTTTGTAATCTTTAGACATTAAATAATTTAATTTATTTATGACACAAATATGATGCAGTAATTGTCTTATTAATCAAATATTGACATAATTGATGTTATAAATACCCAAATATATGTAATTTGAGTCTTTATATGAATTGAACTAATTTTTTAGGTTAATATGACATTTTATTATTGATTTAATTAACTTTTTTCGAACTAAACATTTTTTTTATGATTTTCACAAAAATCAATTAGTAAATAGTGTAAAAATTGATATAAAATAGTTTTTTATAAAGATTATATTATTAATTGTTATTTTATTACTAAAAATCAATGGTATGGAAAGATGACTTAGATACGGATATATATATTAATAATAAACAACTTGGGGTTCATTTTTCTTATTATAGTACGTTTATTAACATTATATTGTAAGAACACAAAAAGACACAGTAAAAGTAAAATTATCTAACTTAATGTTAAATATAAATAGTAAACTAAACATGTCCAAATTCTATTGGATGAGAGTATTTCTATCCATCCCCACCTTATCTTATAAATAAATCAATTTGGAGCTATTTGAAACCGAATATGGCTTTATAATAAATTAATATTTTTAGTTTTTCCAAAGGTTCCCCTCTCCTCCCTTATAAAAGGGAACCTCTTACCTCTCTTCCTCACACCACTTTGAGCCTTCAAGCTCGGCCAACCCCTGCAAAATTCTCTTCTCCACTTCCATTGAAACATAATAGAGGTCTTGGTATTCTTCAAAGACCAATTTTAGTTCCCTAAAATGAGGTCTCAAAGAGGCGCTTCAAAGAAGAGGTAATGTCCATTAACGATTCTTTCAACTTTATTTCTTCTTCCACTTCTTCTTCTTTAGTTGTTTTATTATGAAGTAATAACATCTGTATCACTCATATACCTATATTTTATTATAAGTATGAAACAACCCTATTTCACCATATATCCATCCTATGGAAAACGAAATCACCGCGCGTGCGTACATACGAAATACCGTCTCCACGCCGTGGTGTAATCTATTTTCCACCACCACATTACTTGGATTGGTATAATGGTGTAAATAATAACTATAAATTAATATTTTAATGTGATATTTATTCTGAAATATTATACATACACTCCATTACAATTTCACGATCATTGGAACGATATCATCGCTCGTGCGTACGTACAGAATACCGTCTCCACGATGTGATGCGACTCGTTATACATGATCTTCATTGCATAATGATTATATAAATAAATTGAATGAATTAATATGATATATATTACACAAATACCATTCTTGAAATGAGGTATCTATATCCTAAAAAGTATAATAAGAATTTATTCAACAAAACATGTATAAGAACAAAAAAGTAATAAACACCTGAATAACAAGTAGCAATGAATTATTACCAATAAGAAGCTAAGAATATGACCATATATGATATCATAACAATTATTATGATTCTGTAATAAGTTAATGACAATATTTAAATCATTATACAGGAGGCTCGGACACATACGAAGTAAATCGTACCTAAGGTAAGGGAAAATATCACAATCTCATTTTTATCCGAGATTGTGTATACTTTGGTGTTTACTGGGGTGTATTTTATCATCCACACCCATGTTTCCTCAATATGTAATATTATTTCCATCCACCTAAAATTTTTTAAATCCAAATTTACCCTTCGGTGAGTTTTTATTAAATGATATGAAAGGAATATTTTGTCGTTTTTCATACGAGGTACTTTTTGACTTTTCCGAAAAAAGTACGAGAAGAATGATTTTTTAAATTTATACGGCATGAATGGATTTTTAAAATATTATTTCCAATAATCTTCCTTTACAAGTCTTCATGTTTATTTTTAATCAACTTCTTTTAGTTTATAATTGTATGACATGTTAAGAAAAAAAAGTGTTTTTGAAGTAGAAAGAATATTTTCCTCAAGAAAGGAGTTCAAGTGTTTTATCGAAATTATTTTCCATCTAATATAATAAAGGGTTTAGTTATTATCCCTATTATTACATTGATTCTATTATTTAGTGATGGAATTATTTTTATGAATTCCTTTATCTTATATGAATTGTTTTATGATGTCACGATGTTTAAGAATCCCATTTTTATTACATGGGTTATGCTATGATGTATGTTTTATGATTTTGTGGAACACATAAGAATGGTATCATTATGAGATGGGTGGGACCTATATCTCTTTCCAATGCATTGGGTAATGATTTTATATCTCATGACATCGACATGGCTAGAACGGAAGGTTAAACCGGTTCAGTGAAAGAGGACTGAAATGAAGAATAAACTCGGTTCGGAAATGGACTTGTCCACTATGATAGTCTTGGAAATGAGCCTTGACTAATATGAAATTATTCTCTATTATTATGTGTGTATTCCACAAATCATCATGGTTTATGTTATGATTATTGTGATTACATTTCACTACCATGATTTATCACATGTTAGGAAATTATGATCTCTTATGTAGGGTATGATTTCCATAAAGTTATGTTCTTATGAATATGATGTGATTGATATTTCTTTTGTTTACCCTCAAAGAGAATTTGAGCTCACCCTTTTGTATGCTTTCTTTCCCCAGGTCAGGAAGAATGTTATTAAGTAAGATATTCCAAAAGGGACAATAAATATGATGAAATAAATGGGAGGCAGTGTAGACACTTTATGAACCAGTTGTTTATGTTTCCCAGTTTCTAAAGACACTATACCTATACAGTCCTTTCATGGGTTTTTTATATGTTATAATAAGTGTACTTCAATTTTTATGTACTAACAATGTATGTAAAATATGGGTTGTTATAGTTGGTATCAGAGGAATGGTATAGTCAACCTTTGGAAACTAGGATGTGAAAGGCTTAGTAAGAATCCTAAGGATAAGTCTGAGCATTGAACACAATATTATTGTTTTAGAAATGGCCATGAATAACCTAGGATAAGACCTTAAGTGTGAAATTTTATTCATGATTATGTGGTTTTCCTATTATAATTAGTGTTTCTCACACTATTTTTCTTGGATGGGTGGATCCCGAAGGAACCGTGTTAATGCAGAATGTGATGGGAAATGCAATGATTTTCCCCCTAATCAACCAAACGTTATGGGAGCTGGAATGCAAAATCTTGTAGCCATGAACAGACAACTTTCTCAAGCTATGAATCATTTAGGACTTCCAAAAGATCAAAGGAAGGAGCAACATTCTGTTGAATCCTTCATGAGACAGCGTCCACCTTCATTCAGCGGGTCTACTGATCCATTAGTTGCTGAACAGTGGATCAGAACTACTGAAATGATATTTTCAGTTATTCAATGTTCTGAACATGATAAAGTCATCTTAGCAGTGTATCGTTTAGAAGGTGATGCTGATCAATGGTGGAATCTTATCAAGAATACGAGGAAAAGAGATGAAATTGATTCCATGGAATGGGACGAGTTAAAGATCTTATTTTTCAATAAGTACTTCCCTCGTATTATTCGAAAAAAGATGGAGAAGGAGTTTCATGAACTAAAGAAAAAGTATAATGAATCTCTTGGTACCTACGAAGAAAATTTTACAAGACTTGTAAGGTACACTTCTGGTATTATTATCTAACATGAGAGTAAGATCGATCGATTCTTTAGTGGCTTAAAACCAAGTCTTCGAAGGGAGTTGGCCATATGGTGCATCAATAGCTACGAGGAAATTGTTCGATGTGCTATCAAAGTTTAGATGGAGATTGGAGTAACCCATCAGTCATATGGGTTTGATAAGAAGAGGAAAATGGAATTCAATGGAAAATCTTAAGAGCACACTGAAAAGAAGATGAGTTTTCCCTTATGCTCAAAGTGTGGAAAGAAACATGGAGGGAGTTGTCTTAAAGGGACAAGTAAATGTTTCAAATGTGGAAAGGATGGTCATCGAGCATTTGAATGCCGCAATGATGGGAAGAAGATGTCTAGTGATGCGAACAATGAAAAGGCTACACAGAGTTCACATCCTACACTTCAATGTTACAAGTGCAAACAGATGGGGCATTATGCCAATCAATTCCCAAATCCAAGGGTTGATGATGATGGTCGACGTCAACAAACTCTTAAGGCTAAAGTCAAAGTGTGTCACATGCAATTTCTATCAGCGATGTGGAGAACGAAAATGAAGTGGTGAAAGGTACACTTACCGTCCACTCTAAAGTAGAAAATGTTTTATTTGATTCTGGATCCACCCATTCCATTATTTATGAAGAATTTTCTATGGTTATCACCATATTACCTCAAAAATTATATGTTGAGTTAGCTGTGACAACCCCTAATGGAAAAATAGTTGCATCAAAAGTTTATAATTTTTCTCCAATTGATGTTTGTGGGAAAGTGCTTCCTGCAAATCTTGTGATCCTCCCTATAGTGTAATTTGATGTGATTCGTGGCATGGATTGGCTTTCTCTATATAGATCTCTTATCAATTACCAAAGAAGGGCAGTCACATTTCATATTCCATATCAATGTTTGATCTTCTATCGATGTAAGGATGAACATAACCTTCTAGTGTAAATTTCATCCATCTTATGGGTCTTGATTCCACTAAATGAAGGTTATTTATCTCAAATGGTTGGAGACAAACTCATGATTAAGAATATTCCCATTGTACGGGAGTTTGATGATGTCTTTTTGGAGGAAATGTCGGGTCTTCCACCAAATCGTGAAGTTGAGTTTTCAATAGAACTCGTACCGAGTGCTTTGCCTATTTCAAAGACACATTATCGAATGGACCCAATTGAGTTGCAGGAATTGAAGAAGCAACTCCAAGAGAATCTTGATAAGGGATTCATACGCCCTAGTGTGTCACCTTGGGGAGAACCTATTTTGTTTGTTAAGAAGAATGATGGATCAATGAGACTCTGCATTGATTATCGACAACTTAACAAAATCACTATCAAGAACAAATATCCTCTCATGTGCATTGATGACTTATTTGACCAACTACATGGAGCTCAATACTTTTCCAAGATTGATCTTCGTTCAGGGTATCATATATTAAGTGTCAAAAGGGAGGATATACCAAAGACGACTTTCTTTACAAGGTTTGGACACTATTAATTTATAGTGATGCCATTTGGTCTTACTAATGCCTATGCTATCTTCATGGATCTGATGAATAGAGTCTTTAGAGACTACCTTTATCAGTTTGTGGTAGTCTTTATAGATGATATTCTTGTATATTCAAAGATAAGGGAAGAACATGAATATCACTTGAGAATTATATTGAAGACCCTATGAAAGGAGAAGCTTTATTCCAAATTTACCATGTGTAAATTTTGGCTTCAAAAAGTTTCATTTTTGGGTCACATAATCTCAAAAGAGGGGATATCTTTGGATCTAGCAAAAACTGAGGTTATCGAAAGATGGTTGAGACCAACAATAGTAATTGAGATCCAAAGTTTTTTTTGGTTTGGCTCATTATTATCGATGTTTTGTGAAATATTTCTCACGATTATCTAATCCACTCACCATGTTGACTCGGAAAGGAGTTAAGTTTGTTTTGACGGAGGAATGTGAAGAGAATTTCAAGGAGTTGAAAAGAAGGTTATCTAGTGCACCTGTTCTCACACTTCCTTGTAGTGGAGAAAGGTTTGTGATCTACAGTGGTGCATCCAAGAAGGGATTGAGGTGTGTTCTCATGCAAAATGATATGGTGATAGCTTATGCCTCACGATAGTTGAAAATCCAAGAGCAAAATTACCCAACTCATGATTTGGAGTTAGCTGCGGTAATCTTTGCATTAAATATATGGAGGCATTATCTTTATGGAGAAAGGAGTGACATTTATACTAATCATAATAGTTTAAAGTATATTTTCATACAAAAGAAGCTGAATATGCGCCAAAGAAGATGTTTGGAGCTGATTAAAGATTACGAATGCTCAATCCATTAGCACGCTGGGAAAGAAAACAAGGTGGCAGATGCATTAAGTCGACAAGACCATGCCAGTTTATCCATGATGAAGATCACAAAAGATCCAATATTTATGGATTTACAGAGGATAGATCTTGGAATTATAATGAAAGGGGAAAAATCATATCTTTATAAAATGAATGTTCAACTATCTATACATGTTTAGATTAAAGCGGCAGAGAAAGAAGATGTAGATTTACAATAGAAGGTGAGAAATGTTCCTGAATTGAACCTTGATTGTGATGGGATAATAATGTTTAGGAATCGGGTTTGTGCTCCTCCCATCCCCAAATTAAAGATGGAGCTACTGGATGAGGCTCATAGTTCTTCATTATCTATTCATCCTGGAAGCACGAAGATGTATAGGGGCCATAAAGAGTACATCTGGTGGGATGGCCTGAAAGGAGATGTTGCTGCATATGTCTCTCGATTCTTGGTTTCTCAGCAAGTTAAAGCTGAGAGGCAGAAGACTAATGGGTTGTTACAACCATTACCCATACCCGAATGGAAATGGGAAAACATCACTATGGACTTTGTCACAGGACTTCTAAAACATCCAAATACAATAATTCTATCTGGGTCATAGTTGATCATCTTACAAAGTCTGCACACTTCATTGCTATTGGAGAGGATTTCTCTCTGGATCAGCTTTCTAGGATATATGTAAAGGAAGTGGTAAGATTGCATGGAGTACCACTTTATATTATATCAGATCGGGATCCAAGGTTTACCTCAATGTTCTGGAGAAGTCTTCATCATACTCTGGATACAGATTTGAGTTTCATCACTTCTTATCATCCTCAAACAGACGGTCAGTCTGAGAGGAAAATTCAAACTGTATAAGATATGTTGAGATCTTTCTCTATGGATTTCAAAGGTGGTTGGGATCAACACCTACCTTTGGTGTAATTTTCTAATAATAATAGCTTTCACTCCAGTATTCAGATGGCTCCTTATGAAGCTCTCTATGGAATGAAATGTAGGACTCCAACTTGCTGGGATAATGTTGGGGAAAGAAAGCTATTAGGACCTGATCTTGTTGATGAGATGACAGAAAAGGTCTGATCTATTCAACAACACATAATAGTCGCTCAGAGTCGAAAAAAAAGTTAGGCCGACAACCGAAGAAAAGAATTATAGTTTGAAGTGGGTGATAATGTGTTCTTATGAATATCACCTTGGAAAAGAGTAATGAGATTTGGAAAGAAGGGAAATATGAGCCCTAGGTATATCGGTCCTTTCAAAATTCTAGATAGTGTTGGGAAGGTAGCTTACCGATTGGCACTTCCACCGAATCTCTCGCAAGTGCACGATGTGTTCCATGTATCTCTCCTGAGAAAGTACATTCATGATCCTTCACATGTACTCAGCTTAGATGTTGTACCACTCGAACAAGATCTTTCTTATGAAGAACAGCCAATAGAGATTCTCGATCGTAGTGAAAAAGTCTTACGGAACAAGACCACTCGCTTGGTGAATGTTTTATGGAGGAACCACCAATTAGAAGAAGCTACATGGGAGCTTGAGGATATGATGAGAGAGAGGTATCCTCATCTGTTTGTTACAAGAGACGAATTTCGGGGGCGAAATTCATTTTAATTATAAGGTACCAGCCTTAAACCTTACATAATCTTGAGTTATTACAAGATTACACATTGATGATCTTTTCAGGTGTAGAGTTTTAGAGAATTAGATCATGAAACTTGCATTATATTCCACATTTAAACAAAGTGGTTACATAAAAGACAGTATTCATTCATCCCTTCAACAGAAACATATTGAAAATAAAACATGGATTTTTTCTTGACACATCCTTGACACTATCATCACATCATGTACCTTTCCCTTGACCTGTGAAAAACATTTCAAAAAAACTTGTGATGAGAATAAAAAGCTCAGTAAGGGTTATGAAAATATGGAAATGAAACATGAGTTCACATATACGTAAGAATGAAATCATACATTACCCATAAAACATAGGCACTTTAACATACCTCATCAAACCATGAATAAATCATATAAAACATAAGACATAAAGGTAACTTGATGCATTCATAACATTCTTACGTAGGGAGTGACCCTCATGGTTACGTTTGGAATACCCATCACAGTATATTCCCTAAATCTCTTCGGTGAAACCTCAACGTTTCACTCCTTCGCGTTACCCAATGCATTGGAGAGCTATATCGGGCTCACCCGCCCTTTGTTTATCACGGAACCACCCGTTCTTCATAACAATGCCCAAGAACCATAACATAATCGTATCACATAAAACATGAATAAAGGAAACATAACATTTCCCCATTTCAATCAAAATATAACATTTTAGGATATTGAAATAACGAATCCATTAAAAACCATTTTCAAAACCATTTAAAACATTTAATAAAGAGATTTTTGAATCAAAGTGTCCCATACCACCATGAAGCTTTTAACATTTTAAACCATTAATATCCATATAAATAAATCTTTAAAACCATTTTGAAAACATGGATATTAATAAGAACAAATAATTAAAACATTTAAAGTGATATTTTGGTTAAACGGGTTTTACCAAAATTAGTGACACTTGAATACAATAATTGAGGAATAACATTTAGTCAGAACTTTATAATATCATGAGAATAAATGGATTCATGATATAATACTCCAAAGGACAGTATATACACCATATAAGAGTGAATTGGTGCATAACAACAATGAAACCTAAATAGAAATGTCAAATGTGATGAAATCCCTTATAAAGAAGGTATCCTTAAATTAAGGACAAATAAATCTCAAAAATATGTGTGACAAATATAAATACACCCAATATAAGTGGATATTAAGTGTAAAACAATAAAAGTTCATTCACACATATTCAATGTATGACATATTCAATGACTACATGTTGGACCCAAAGAAATCGAAATTGGGTTAAAAAGTTCCCTTGACAGCCTAACGGCATCACATAAAAATGAGTTGATGATAGATAAAAAGTGTATCTCATCACTTGGACATAAAATTTACATCAATAACGTCATATGAGAACATATCCCAACATAACAATATGTAAATTAAAAGACCCAACAAAAGAAGTCTTTTAAAAAAAGAGGAGGGTGAAAGGTTCCCTTACCGACTTGGGTATCTTTCAAAACATACACCCCATGAAAGAAAGACAATAGATCATTGATGTAAATACTCATTAACGAAATTATATTACACAAAGAGTAGAATAATTGGCAGTACATACACCACTCAATGGAATTTGTGGCAAATGTAGCATAAATCTCACGGGAATAAAAGTGAGATGAAAAATCCCTTACGAAAACTCGGCAACCTAACAGCGCCACATAAAACTTCCGAATATGGATTGATGAGATCAAATAGGGTATGTCATCACATTACAATAAAATGTACAGAAAGATGAATATAAAAGAACATCCCCCAACATTAAAAAGAGGAGTTTAAAAGAAGTGACATAAAGGAGAGTACTTAAAAAGAAAGAGGGAGGTTAGATCTCTTACGAAAGTTCGGCAGCCTAACGGCGCCACTCAAAACTTCCAAAATGGATTGATGAGAGAGAATAGGGTCTCTCATCACATGAATATAAAAATTACAGTAAGTGTAATATAAAATATCATCCCAATAACAAGAAAGATGATCTTTAAAAGGAATGACATAAAAGTGTGTACTTAAAAAGAAAGAGAGGAGTAGGATCCCTTACCTTGGGTCCGACTTGACTCGATCATTCTTTAATCTCCGGAATAATAAACTTGAGTTAATTTATACTTCCATAATAACCTTTTTAAAGTTCATTATTCCTTTTATATCACTTATTACCATGTTATAAACATTATTTAATCATTTAAGTTAATCATGTTTGTTTTGTCGATATTTGGTTCTTAAGTCGAAAGTGGACTTCTTACAATTACATGTTGTTCGTGTGGTCAAAGGTTCTTTATATCCATAATGAAATTCCTGATTTGGATATCATATATATCATATATATCCAGCATATACAGGTATTTATAATATTAAATAATCATTTAGAGGTTAGAAATGAAATGCACCGTTCATGGAGACGGTAAGCCGTACGTACGCATGAACGCTACTTTCATTTCTTTGTCATATTAATGGAATTAAAACTAAATGAGAGGTATGTATATTTTAATTACAGAATTATATTCATAATTTAGATGTATTATTCATCATATATATCCATTATATACATGTACTTATAATAGTACATTACATTTGGGGATAAGAAATGAAATGCACCGTTCATAGAGACGGTAATCCGTACGTATGCATGAACGCTACTTTCATTTCTATCTCATACTTTAATGGAAAGAAATAATAATTATATAGACGTATATTATAATTCCAGTATAACATCATATATAATAACATTAAATCCAACATTTATACGTCCCACATATGGAATTAACGAATAACATCACTTTGAGTGGGCGGTAGTCCGCACTTCCTAAAATGAAGATATCGCGTATACCCATAATGGAATCCATAAAGGTAAGACACAAATGAAAAATACAGAAGCATAAGTAAAACATAAACATATTGTATATCATTTATAAAAATATTGGCATCATAATGGCCACCTTTGAAGGTGTTAAATGAGTATTGAACAATCCTCATTTCGGGAGGCAGAATTTCGCCATCCATGGAAACCGTATGTTCTTTAACCATTTGATGTAGTTGTGTGAGGGTGTAGCTTGAATAAATATTATAAAAACATCCTAGTATATTGAAGATACTGGTTTTGTTACAAAAGAAATAAATAAAAATATTTTAGGGGGTTGGAGAAGCAAAATAAAACAAATGAACATGAGAGAAAGAATTACCTTTAAAAGTGTAACTCCATTTTATTTGAGCCTAAAGGCTTCCTTTGAAATGATTCTGCCCAAAGGGAATCCTCTAGGATGAGGAGAGGTATGTGGTGAGAGTAAATGGGCAGGGTTTGGCCGAGACAAATGCTTTGGGAGTGTGGGAAAAGAAGTAGAGGTGGCGGCCTTTTATAAGAGGAGAGGAGGGTCACTTTTGGAAAGTAAAGAAACATTACTTTATTTGAAAATGTGTTTCGGTTTAAAAAGGTCCCACATTGATATAATTCGTGTATAAGGTGATAAGGGTTCGAAATAAACCCATACAATAAGTTTTGGACATGTGTAGTTCATAGATTGTTCATTATCTTTCCATTTTATTTAAATCATCAAATAATGATGTCATCGCTGCATCATTATTATGTCATAAATAATTTATATTTATTTAATGTCTAAAAATTATAAACAAAATACTATGATGTAGGAAATCTTTTTATATTTCCAATGACTATTTATAATCAAAAATATGACTTGTATAACCCCATTTAAAAATTGTTTTAGTAAAACATATCATGTTTGTGCCATTTTTTAACATTAACATTAAATAAAAGGTATTTATGTCATTTTCCAACCAAAGTGGCCCAATGGGGTCCCCAAGTTGACCCATGGCTTGTCTCGGTCGTCCATGACACAACCAATGAGGGTAGGACATGTGTCAAGTTCATGTCATATTATTAAAACATTATTTGTACCTTAAACTACACTAATTACATCTAATCGCGATTAATGAAAAAAATTACTATTCACCAAAAAATTATTTTCATCCCATTGAACCACATTTTACATACTAATGACAACCATGTATGTTGGATTTTAAAAATTCAATACACATTAGTGGTAAACATTCATTTAACTGAAAAATCAGTTTGCTTGATTACCACTTAGTGGTTTCACTATTCATCAAAAATTAGAGTTTTTCAGAAAATCACCAAAAATTCACTCTAAGCTATATTTAATATTCCGAATTCAAAAATGAAGTCTATATTACAAAATTCAAAACATATAAGTCACATTAATTAATTTAATAATTAATTCCCACCGTCATGACAAATAGCATGTTTTTATAAAACAATAAGTATCAAAAGATTGATACTAGTTTAAGTCCGATTTCAAAGTGAAATTAATTCCAACGACCACTATTGGATTTAATGGTAAAAATATTTTCTAATTTCACTTTAAAACCAATTCAAAAGATTATCTAATCATATAAATAAATTAGATTAAAAAGAGGTTTTGAATTAAATTACATCATTTTACACTATTCATTAAAAAAATGAACTTTATCGGAAAGATACCAAAAATTTACACAAAGTAAATATTGATGTCCCGATTCTAAAGAAGAGTTATATTTGGTCCAAAAGAATGTAAAAGAGTGATCAAAACTATATTTAATGACGGTTCTCCATCAAAAGGTGATAAGTGAAACTTTAGTGAAAAATTAGGGTATAAACACCTAAAATTGAATTCTTTTCGTATTTTAAGCCTCTATCCTCTATTGGATAAATGTAAAAACATTTAAAAACATATATAATCATATTTTAGTTATTTCTATCCATTCCCGCCAATACCACGGCTTCATGTTAACTACCATTTAAAATAATATTATTTTATTATTAGAGTGCAACGTAAGATTCCCAAGAAACTCGTTGTTGCGTGTTGGGTACGCCATCGAGCATAGCGTCCCCTTTAAAGTCATATTAATATTTTATTCACAAATAGGGATAAATATGAAAATTTCATATTCTTTATTTACCTAGGGTGTTACATCCTTCCCCCCCTTTTTGGAATTGCGTCCTCGCAATTTTAAAAAATTGAGCTTGGAAACATCCTTGAAAGTCCCACATCGGAACAAGAGTCGGTAAACCAATCACTTTAAAAATAAATAAAGATAAGTACAGAGGTCACCCGAGTTAACCCATACTAGGATTCCATGTAGAAAAACATGGACATGGAATAAAAAGCAAAGGGTCATGTTCTTGAGGGAGAGTGATAGTAAACATGTCTAGGAGGAAGTTAACAATGAGAAAATCACAAACATGTGATTGGTTAAACGGTATTCGATTCCCCAGTAGGAAAAGCTAATAGACAATGTGTTTGTTTTAAGCTACTTTTTATTAAGGAATTTATTCATAAGGAAACATAATCACTTATCATGTTGACTTTCAACTTTTACTAGATTTCTTAATCAAACTCATATTTTTTCCAGAAGACGAGTATTTAGGGAGACTTGTTCACATTAAGAGTACTATAATAAACTTTTAGAAAATCACCTATTCCATAAAAGATAACTATATACTTCCCATGTCTTTAGACTTTAACCAAAACCAAAACCAAAAAGGCTAGTACAAGATCAGATAATCTAGAAAAGGATAACCCTTTATAAAAAGAAAATCTATTCTTAATCTCCAAAATTTGTCCAACAAAACGCAAAGTTCAACGAGGACCATTCTATAATCAATTTGACCATAAAATCTTTAAAAGTAAACCAAACTAAGATTGAAACCCAAATATTTGAAGGATTTAGTCACATAGTCTTCCAAGTTAAATCGTAACATTTATCTCCAAACAATATCAGTTGCTCCTAAAGTCTCGTATTGAAAAGTAATTAACCTAATCCCATATCCTCCATGATAGGTTAATCATTTTCATAAAAAACCCAAAATCAACTTACTCTTAATTAATAAAATCATATAACTAAAATGAATCAGTCAAACTAACTAGGGACTTCACGTAGTCCAGTGGTAGGCGATAAATACCAGTCGCACTTTGGTTGTGGGTTCGATTCCCGCAGCTTTGTCCGACGCGGCGGGTTGTCACACGGTCTGCGTGTTGTCCTTTTTCCAAAAATATATAATTCTTTAAAAAAATTCCCCAAAATGAGATAAAATCTTCAAAAATAATCATAACATATTTTAACCTCAAGTTTATCTGATTCCTTTCATTTTCCATCATATCATAGAGTAACCCATAATTACCTAAAAAGTAAGGATCATATAAACCCTAATGGTTACCTTTTAAATTATTACCTGAACTTCCACATCGATTGGTCATCTCGTACATGATTCATTATTGAACATACCGAGGTTCACATGGTTGATCATGACTCCTTGATAGTTGGTTTAGAACAACCATGAGATTTCTCATTGAATCCTCCATTTTATCTAGTATCTTAATCAGAGAACCACCACAATTTCCTTCAAACCCATTGTCACTTTGGTGCCTGCTAGATCCAGCCATTTACTAAAACCAAAAAGGTCAGTGTGAGTATATCAACATAACCATCTTGTACTAATGAGGAAGATAAACACTAAGATATACTTACTCATTCACTTTATCTAAAACTAAAACACTTTCTAAAATCCTAACCATTATGGTAATGTCACTTGTGCTTAGAGAATACCCTAACCTCTAAAGTTATGTAAACCGACCTTTGATACCAACTATAAGGCCCAAGCCTTAAACCTTACTTAATCTTGAGTTATTAGAAGATTACACATTGAGGATATTTTCAGGTTTAGAGTTTTAGAGAATTAGATCATGAAACTAGAATTATATTACACATTTAAACAAAGTGGTTACATAAAAGACAGCATTCATTCTTCCCATCAACAGAAACATATTGAAAATAAAACATGGATTTTTTCTTGACACATCCTTGACACTATCATCACATCATGTACCTTTCCCTTAACCTGTGAAAAACATTTCAAAAAAACTTGGGATGAGCATAAAAATCTCAGTAAAGGTAATAAAAATATGGAAAGGAAACATGAGTTCATATATACGTAAGAATGAAATCATACATTACCCATAAAACATAGGCACTTTAACATACCTCATCAAACCATGAATAAATCATATTAAACATAAGACATAAAGGTAACTTGATGCATTCATAACATTCTTACGTAGGGAGTGACCCTCATGGTTACGTTTGGAATACCCATCACAGTATATTCCCTAAATCTCTTCGGAGAAAGCTCAATGTTTTACTCCTTCGCGTTACCCAATGCATTGAAGAGCTATATCGGTCTCACCCGCCCTTAGTTTATCACGGAACCACCCGTTCTTCATAACAATGCCCAAGAACCATAACATAATCGTATCACATAAAACATGAATAAAGGAAACATAACATTTCCACATTTCAATCACAATATAACATTTTAGGATATTGAAATAACGAATCCATTAAAAACCATTTTCAAAACCATTTAAAACATTTAATAAAGAGATTTTTAAATCAAAGTGTCCCATACCACCTTGAAGCTTTTAACATTTTAAACCATTAATATCCATATAAATAAATCCTTAAAACCATTTTGAAAACATGGATATTAATAAGAACAAATAATTAAAACATTTAAAGTGATATTTTGGTTAAAGGGGTTTTACCAAAATTAGTGACACTTGAATACAATAATTGAGGAATAACATTTAGTCAGAACTTTATAATATCATGAGAATAAATGGATTCATGATATAATACTCCAAAGGACAGTATATACACCATATAAGATTTAATTGGTGCATAACAACAATGAACCCTCAATAGAAATGTCAAATTTGATGAAATCCCTTATAAAGAAGGTATCCTTAAATTAAGAACAAATATATCTCAAAAATATGTGTGAAGAATATAAATACACCCAATATAAGTGGATATTAAGTGTAAAAAAAATAAAAGGTCATTCACACATATTCAATGGATGACATATTCAATGACTACATGTTGATCCCAAAGAAATCGAAATTGGGTTAAAAAGTTACCTTGACAGCCTAACGGCATCACATCAAAATGAGTTGATGATAGATAAAAAGTGTATCTCATCACTTGGACATAAAATTTACATCAATAAAGACATATGAGAACATATCCCAACATAACAATATGTAAATTAAAAGACCCAACAAAATAAGTCTTTTAAAAAAAGAGGAGGGTGAAAGGTTCCCTTACCGACTTGGGTATCTTTCAAAACATACACCCCATGAAAGAAAGACAATAGATCATTGATGTAAATACTCATAAACGAAATTATATTACACAAAGAGTAGAATAATGGGCAGTAAATACACCACTCAGTGGAATTTTTGGCAAATTTAGCATAAATCTCACGGGAATAAAAGTGAGATGAAAAATCCCTTACGAAAACTCGGCAGCCTAACAACGCCACATAAAACTTCCGAATATGGATTGATGAGATCAAATAGGGTATCTCATCACATTACAATAAAATGTACAGAAAGAGGAATATAAAAGAACATCCCCCAACATTACAAATAGGATTTTAAAAGAAGTGACATAAAGGAGAGTACTTAAAAAGAAAGAGAGAGGTTAGATCTCTTACGAAAGTTCGGCAGCCTAACGGTGCCACTCAAAACATCCAAAATGGATTGATGAGAGAGAATAGGGTCTCTCATCACATGAACATAAAAATTACAGTAAGTGTAATATAAAATAACATCCCAATAACAAGAATGATTACCTTTAAAAGGAATGACATAAAAGTGTGTACTTAAAAAAAAGTGAGGAGTAGGATCCCTTACCTCGGGTCCGACTTGACTCGATCATTCTTTAATCTCCTAAATAATAGACTTGAGTTAATTTCTACTTCCTTAAGAACCTTTTTAAAGTTCATTATTCCTTTTATATCACTTATTACCATGTTATAAACATTATTTAATCATTTAAGTTAATCATGTTTGTTTTGTCGATATTTGGTTCTTAAGTCGAAAGTGGACTTCTTACAATTACATGTTGTTCGTGTGGTCAAAGGTTCTTTATATCCAGAATGACATTCCTGATTTGGATATCATATATATTATATATATCCAGCATATACAGGTTTTTATAATATTACATAATCATTTAGAGGTAAGAAATGAAATGCACCGTTCATGGAGACGGTAAGCCGTACGTACGCAGGAACGCTACTTTCATTTCTTTGTCATATTAATGGAATTAAAACAAAATGAGAGGTATTTATATTTTAATTACAGAATTATATTCATAATTTAGATGTATCATTCATCATATATATCCATTATATACATGTACTTATAGTAGTACATTACATTTGGGGATAAGAAATGAAATGCACCGTTCATGGAGACGGTAAGTCGTACGTACGCATGAACGCTACTTTCATTTCTATCTCATACTTTAATGGAAAGAAATAATAATTATATAGAGGTATATTATAATTACAGTATAAAATCATATATAATAACATTAAATCCATCCTTTATATGTCCCACGTATGGCATTAACGAATCACATCACTTTGAGGGGGCGGTAGTCCGCACTTCCTAAAATGAAGATATCGCGTATACCCATAATGGAATCCATAAAGGTAAGACACAAATGAAAAACACAGAAGCATAAGTAAAACATAAACATATTATATATCATATATAAAAATAGTGGCATCATAATGGCCACCTTTGAAGGTGTTAAATGAGTATTGAACAATCATCATTTCGGGAGGCAGAATTTCACCATCCACGGAAACTGTATGTTCTTTTCTCCATTTGATGTAGTTTTGTGAGAGTGTATCTTGAATAAATCTTATAACAACATACTATTATATTGAAGATTCTGGTGTTGTTACAAAGGAAATAAATAAAAAGATTTTAGGGGGTTGGAGAAGCAAAATAAAACAAATGAACATGAGAGAAAGAATTACCTTTAAAAGTGTAACTCCATTTGATTTGAGCCTAAAGGTTTCCTTTGAAATGATTCTGCCCAAAGGGAATCCTCTAGGATGAGGAGAGGGATGTGGAGAGAGTAAATGGGCCGGGGTTGGCCGAGAAAAATGCTTTGGGAGTTTGGGAAAAGAATTAGAGGTGGGGGCCTTTTATAAGAGGAGAGGAGGGGCACTTTTGGAAAGTAAAGAAACATTACTTTATTTGAAAATGTGTTTCGGTTTACAAAGGTCCCACATTAATATAATTCGTGTATATGGTGATAAGGGTTCGAAATCCACCCATCCAATAAGTTTTGGACATGTTTAGTTCATAGATTTTTCATTATCTTTCCATTTTATTTAAATCGTCAAATAATGATGTCATCGCTGCATCATTATTATGTCATAAATAATTTAATATATTTAATGTCTAAAAATTATAATAAAAATACTATGATGTAGGAAATCCTTTTATCTTTCCAATTATTATTTATAATCAAAAATCTTACTTGTATTACCCCATTTAAAAATTGTTTTAGTAAAACATATCATGTTTGTGCCATTTTTTTACATTAACATTAAATAAAAGGTATTTATGTCATTTTCCAACCAAAGTGGCCCAATGGGGTCCCCAAGTATCCCATGGCTTGTATTGGTCGTCCATTACACAACCAATGAGGGTATGACATGTGTCAAGTTCATTTCATATTATTAAAACATTATTTGTACCTTAAACTACACTAATTACCTATAATCGCGATTAATGAAAAAATATTACTATTCACCCAAAAATTATTTTCATCCCATTGAACCACATTTTACATACTAATGAAAACCATGTATGTTGGATTTTCAAAATTCAATACACATTAGTGGTAAACTTTCATTTAACTGAAAAATCAGTTTGCTTGATTACCACTTAGTGGTTTCACTATTCATCAAAAATAGGAGTTTTTCAGAAAATTACCAAAAATTCACTCTAAGCTATATTTGATATTCCGAATTCAAAAATGAAGTATATATTACAAAATTCAAAACATATAAGTCACATTAATTAATTTAATAATTAATTCCCACTGTCATGAAAAATAGCATGTTTTTATAAAACAATAAGTATCAAAAGATTGATACTAGTTTAAGTCCGATTTCAAAGTGAAATTAATTCCAACGACCACTATTGGATTTAATGGTAAAAATATTTTCTAATTTCACTTTAAAACCAATTCAAAATATTATCTAATCATATAAATAAATTAGATTAAAAAGAGTTTTTGAATTAAATTACAACATTTTACACTATTCATTAAAAAAATGAACTTTATCGGAAAGATACCAAAAATTTACACAAAGTAAATTTTGATGTCCCGATTCTAAAGAAGAGTTATATTTGGTCCAAAAGAATGTAAAAGAGTGAACAAAACTATATTTAATGATGGTTCGCCATCAAAAGGTGATAAGTGAACCTTTAGTGAAAATCTAGGGTATAAACACCTAAAATTGAATTCTTTCCGTATTTTAAGCCTCTATCCTCTATTGGATAAATGTAAAAACATTTAAAAACATATATAATCATATTTTAGTTATTTCTATCCATTCCTGCCAATACAACGGCTACATGTTAACTACCATTTAAAATAACATTATTTTATTATTAGAGTGCAACGTAAGATTCCCAAGAAACTCGTTGTTGCGTGTTGGGTACGCCATCGAGCATAGAATCCCCTTTAAAGTCATATTAATTTTTTATTCACAAATAGGTATAAATATGAAAATGTCATATTCATTATTTACTTGGGGTGTTACATTAAGGGAGGTAGAATGTTACACCCGAGACTTTTATAAGAAATAATTTGTTTTTATTTTATCTAAATCATCAAAGTAATCTTTCACTACACACAACACTAGCTTGGCTTTCTTTACACGCAATTGTGACCTTCCTTGATAGCTTGCGTCGTACGAAATACCGAGTTTCACTAAACAACGATATGTTATTAAAATATTATTAAAACTAGCCGTTATGAATGGTAATAACCACTTTTTGAAATTATGTAAATTTTATTTTTCAAAATTGACTTCATTTTTGGATTCGGAATATCGAATTTAGCCTAGGGTGAAATTTTGGTATTTTTATGAAAACATTTAATTTTTGATGAATAGTGAAAACACTGGGTTACTATTTAAAAACCGACTTTTTATTTAAATAATTATATATTTTATTTAAATTTATTTTAGGTCAAAATTGATACATAATACCTATATAAGTTCATTGTAATTCATTGGAGTAATTTTATAATAATTTTAGATATATAAACATTTTATTGAACTTTTCACTGTCTTTTACCCACCTCCTAGGAGAATTTGAAAATTCACACAAAACATAATTTTACCGCTTCTGTGAGTGGAATTTCAAAAATCTGAAAGACACGGTTGATGTCATTAAGTAAAATGTGGTTCAATGATATGAAAATAATTTTTGATGAATAGTATCTTTTTACTTTTTTTAACCACGGTTAAAAGAAAATAGGGTAATTAAGGGTAAGAATGATATTATTATTACCCTAAGACATGTCCTAATTCTATTGGATAAGTGTAATTCGACCAAAAACAACATTAGATATAAAATATGACCATTTAGGCCCACTTGGATTAGATTAGGACATTTATTATTAATTTATTTAAAGAAGGGTTAAAATAGATAAAATCAAAGTTTAATACGTAAATAATTTATAATATAGGGTTATAAATAATATAAATTAGACTATAAATATTCATTAGAAATATAAAAATATTTCCTACATAATGGTATTTTATTTTTAATTTTTAGACATTAAATAATTTAAGTAATTTATGACACAAAGATGATGCAGTAATTATCTTATTAATGAAATATTGACATAATTGATGTTATAAATACCCAAATAAATGTAATTTGAGACTTTTTATGAATTCCACAAATTTTTTAGGTTAATATGACATTTTAATATTGATTTAATTAACTTTTTTTGAACTAATCATTCTGTTATGATTTTTACAAAAATCAATTAGTAAATAGTGTCAAAATTGACATAAAATAGTTTTTAAAACAAATATTATATTATTAATTGTTATTTTAATTTTAAAAATATATGGTTCAGCAACATGTCTTATATTAGGTTATATATATTAATAATAATCAACTTGGGGTTCTTTTGGCTTGTTATAGTAAATTTATTAACCTTATAATGTAAGAACACAAAAAGACATGGTAAAAATAAAATTATCTAACTTAAAGTTAAATCTAAATAGTAAACTAGACTTGTCCAAATTCTATTGGATGAGAGGATCTCAACCCATATCCACCTTATCTTCAAAATAAATCAATTTGGAGCTATTTGAAGCCAAATGCAGCTTTATAATAAAATAATATTTTTAGTTTTTCCAATGGTGCCCCTCTCCTCCCTTATAAAAGGGTACATCCTCCCTCTCTTCCTCACACCACTTTGAGCCTTCATGCTCGGCCAACACCTGACAAATTATCTTCTCCACTTCCCTAGAATCATCCTAGAGGTCCTGGGCTTCTTCAAAGACCAATTTTAGTTCCCTAAAAAGAGGTCTCAAAGAGGCACATCAAAGAAGAGGTAATGTCTGTTACCGATTCTTTCAACATTATTTCTTCTTCCACTTATTATTCTTTAGTTGTTTCATTATGAAGTAATAAAATCAGTATCACTCATATAATTATATGTTATTATAAGTATGCAACAACCTTATTTCACCATATATCCATCCTACAAAAAACGAAATCACCGCGCGTGCGTACGTACGGAATACCGTCGCCACGTCGTGTTATAATCTATTTTCCACCACCACCTTACATGGATGGTTATAATGGTGTAAATAAAAACTATAAATTATTATTGTAAAGTGTTATTGATTATGAAATCATATAAATACACTCCATTACAATTTCACGATCATGGGAACGATATCATCGCTCGTGCGTACGTATGGAATACTGTCTCCATGATGTGATGTGACTCGTTCTACATGATCTTCATTGCATAATGATTATATAAATAAATTGAATGAATGAATATGATATATATTACACTAATAACATTCTGGAAATGAGGTATCTATATCCTAAAAAGAAGAATAATAATTTATTCGACAAAACAAGTATAAGAAAAAAAAAGTAATAAACACTCGAATAACTAGTAGCAATGAAATATTACTAATAAGAAGCTAAGAATATGACCATATATGATATCATAACAATTATTATGATTCTGTAATAAGTCAATGACACTATTTAAATCATTATACAGGAGGTTCAGACACATACGAAGCAAATCAGACCTAAGGTAAGGGAAAATGTCACAATTTCATTTTTATTCGAGATTGTTTATACTTTGGTATTTACTAGGGTGTATTTTATCATCCACATCCATGTTTCCTCAATATGTAATATTATTTCCATCCACCTACAATTTTTTAAATCCAATTTTACCCTTCAGTGAGTTTTTAGTAAAAGATATGAAAGGAATCTTTTGTCATTTTTCGTACGAGGTACATTTTGACTTTTTCGACAAAAGTACGAGAAGAATTTTTTTTTACTTATATGGAATGAATGGATTGTTAAAACTTTATTTCCAATAATCTTCATTTACATTTTTTCATGTTTATTTTTAATCAACATCTTTTTGGTTAGAATTGTATGACATGTTATGAAAGGAAAATTGTTTTTGAAGTAGAAAAGATATTTTCCTCAAGAATGGAGTGCAAGTGTTTTATCAAAATTATTTTCCATCTACGATAATAAAGAGTTCTGTTTATATCCCTATTATTACATTGATTTTATTATGTTGTGATGGAATTATTTTTATGAATTCCTTTATCTTATATGAATTGTTTTATGATTTCACGATGTTTAAGAATCCCATGTTTATTACATGGGTTATGTTATGATGTATGGTTTATGATTTTGTGGCACACATAAGAATGGTATCATTATGAGATGGGTAGGACCTATATCTCCATTAATTTCATTGGTTAAAGATTTTATATCTCATGAGATAGATATGGCTGGAATGGCAGGTTAAACCGGTTCAGTGAAACGGGACTGAAACGAGGAATGAACTCGGTTCAGAAATGGACTTTGTCTACTAAGATAGTCCTATCAATGAGTCTTGACTAATAAGAAATTATTCTATATGATTATGTGTGTATGCCACAAAGCTTCATGGTTTATGTTATGATTATTGTGATTACGTTTCACTACCATGATTTATCCCATGGTATGAAATTATGATCTATTTTGTAGGGTAAGATTTTTCATAATGTTGTGTTCTTAAGAATATGATGTGATTGATATTTCTTTTTTTTACCCTTACTGAGCATTTGAGCTCACCCTTTTGTATTTTTTATTTCCCCAGGTCAGGAAGAAGTTTATTAAGTATGATATTCCAAAAGGGACTATAGATATGATAAAATAAATGGGAGGCAGTGTAGACGCTTTATGAACTAGTTGTTTATGTTTACCAGTTTATAAAGACACTATACCTATACAGTCCATTCATGGTTTTGTTATATGTTGTAATAAGTGTACATAAATTTTGATGTACATACAATTTATGTAAATTATGGGTCGTTATATAAAGATTCCCCTTGAAATGAAAAGTCAAATGGTTGTATACACCGTATAAAAGAATGATGTTTAGAAATCAAAGGATGCCTCAATGAAAAGATATTGAGATGAGGTCCCTTAAGTAATGTTTTAAAATTAATTTAATCATAGAATAAAAGTAATATATATATATATATACTTTACAAGTATAGTTACATCCTTTAACGAATTACTACCAAAAACTTATCATTCACTCTAAAAGATTTGAAAACAATATTCAATTTATCCTAACCGTATAGGGTTCCAAAAATAATGAATTTATAATTCACCTATCATTCCTTTTTTAAAAGGAAACTATATTATACAATCCAGGATATCTCATAGGCTAGTGGTAGGTGTTGCACCTTTGTCTCCCTATGGTTGTCGGTTCAAGTATCGCGGCCTTGCCGGATGTGACTGTTTGTCGCCCGACCTCTGGGTTGTCCATTTTATGAAAATACAAAAATAACATTAACAATTGTATCCAATTTCATACTTAATCCATTAAAACCTTTTGACTTATCCAAATAATTCTATCCAAACTCATAGTCCAAAATTTATAAGGAAGTTAAACACAATGAAGATCCATTCTGCCATGTAACAATACGTGAACACCTTCATCATATATTCTTTTAAAAGGTGGTAACACCATAAATGATCATAAAATTTTATTTATTACATACATTCTTTGTTATTCTTAATAGAATACTTGATATATTTCTTATATCCAAAAATCTTTAATATTTCAATAATGATGAAATAAAAAAACTGTTAAACAGTTCTAAAGAAGTCAAGAATATCCATTATAATTTTTCCAAATAAACTATCTCTTTTTCAAAAATCACTACCTCATTTTCAAAAACATATTAAGGATTACCTATCCTTTAACCATGTATTTTACAAAAATTGTATTTTACTATTATATCACTTTAATTAGAACCATATAATCCCAAATCCTTAATAAAACAGTACTGCAGTACAATCCTTATTTATCTCCATAATTTTTATAACTAGTATATTGCTGATACAACACTCAAATGAAACAATTATATAATAAAAACATAAGAAGACTAGTCATTCCTCTTCATCTGAGGTTGTATCATAACTTTTTTATTATCCAATAACATCAGTTTCGGTATTCTCTGATTACTGGGACATTGATTCGCATAGTGTGCAAACGCCTTATAGATGAAGAATTTTACAATTGAATCCTTTTTCTTGCCCTTAAAATCACGTACTTTCTGTCATTTTTTCACACTTATAACAAACTCACATTACATACAAGAATTTACCAAGGTAATTATTTCCACATTTATCACATATGGGAAAATCCTTCTTTCCCCTCTTCCCTTTATCCATCTTTCTCTCTACCATCCTTTTCTTCTCTAGCTTCCCTTAAAAGTCAAAGGGCACATATAATTCTTTACTTATCATATTAACATGTGATATTATTTCTCATATGTTGAGAATACATAGAAGACTATTTACCTTCTAAATTTTAGGTTTATTCCATGAATGAAATGCTCATTCTTACTCTTTGGATCATACGTATTGCTGGAGTTCTGATTCCTTCTACTCGACGCCATTTCTATAAAAGGGCATACACTTGGTCAGTTTATGAATCACAATGAGTAATTCCAAAAAATTTAAATTCCTAACGTAAATTGAACAGTTTATGGATATAATCTGTAATCATAAAATTATTTTCTTTGAGGAGGTATATACTCATAAATCCTTCATAATGATTTATGAAGAAAATGAGAATTATCCTAATCATATCCTCTGGGAATGTCGTAACCAAAGTGCATCAAGGCACATTGTCATGCACTATTTCTCGTTCAATTCTAGATCAAAGCAATGTTTTAGAGATTTACCCCTAGGTAAATCTATGACAAAGCTACATATTCCTTCTTGTATCCACACAGGGATGTATTACATGGAAAACTCACCAAATCTCTACAATACCAAAATTCTAGGAAGTTCTTTTATTCTAATTCTCAAAGACATTCATTGGGTAATGTGCTCTAATAAGTGTTAATCTAAATCTAGTTTCCGAGGTTATTGTTAAAATTTGTATGATACCAACTATAACTCCCCGAACCTAGATTTCCATTTTTATTGCATTATTTTTAAACATTGGCATGATTACAAGGAATCAGGTCCTGAAAAACCGATCAGTTTAGCAGTCTTGGAAAATAGAATACATACATGAATGTTCCATAAAACATTATAACATAAAACACAAAAAAAATAATCCGTTGAGAATTCCAATCTTCCCTTAGCTTATCCCGACATCTCAAACATTATACACATTATGGGATCCTGGGAAAATAAAACATAAGAAAGGGGTGATCTCAAATGCTCAGTAAGGGTAAATAATTTTGTAGAAGATGTAAACATTTAATGCTAGATGTATAATGAAATCAATGGCCTTTTTAAACATAATCTTGAATATAATATGGAAAAAATAAATCAAACATTACCATATAAGCATTCACATGGATATTCTTCTAGTTGAATAATCACATGCAACAACTAATTTACAAATGATGGAATGTATAGTACCGAAAATTAATTTCAATGTCATGGCCTCAGGCCATGACCTAGTGGCTAACTGAACCCAGACCCCAACCCGGAGGGCTTACATTTACTCGTCCCCAACCTGGAATATTCTGTTACATTACATTCATCATAAGAAAAGGTAAAAATATAACATAAACACTCTTATTAAAACCAGTACACGAAATGTCAATAGTTTATTCAAAATTATGAATGGTATAAAAGTAACACACCTACAGTCAAATATATTACAACACATTCAATACAATATAAAAGATTTGTATCATAAAAAATCAACTTCAAACATGTTTAAAATCCATTAAAGGATGTTGACATAGATGATAATTATAAGTAAAAAACATTAAGAGAAATACCCCGTTTCAATTAAATCATTTAAAATTATTACAATTTATAAAGGTAGTAAATAAAAAATGGATTTTTTAATCAAAGTGTCCCATACCACATTTAAACATTTTCAAATATTTATCATTTCAAAACATTCATGTCCATATAAATAAATCCAGAATATCAGTTTGAAAACATGGACATTAATTAAAAGGGATTAGAAAGATCAATCTTTAAATCATTTAAATTGATGATCTACTTAAATAGACCCTCCCATAGAACCTTAAAAGAGACCGTTTGGAATAATTTTTATAATATATGGGTATCTATGAAAAGTATGTCTCAAAATTTTATTACATATGAACAATCTCAGATAATAATGAGATTGAGGAAATAACACTTACCTCATTGTAATCAATCAATTCATATGAAAAATAGTCAATAAACACCAAATGAATCATAGAATATCATGAATATAAAGAGAATCATGATAATATATATCAAATGGCATTTCACAATACACCACATCCAATAAATAAGTGGTAAACAATGGAAATCTCTCGAAATTAAAAGTGAGATAAGAAACCCCTTACCTTGTACATTCCTAGAGTCGATGGTACGTTTAAAATCATGTATAATGACCTTAGTATGTTATTAAATTATTCCAAAACCATATTAATATTTATGATATCATGAATGATTCATTTGTGACATTATACTAACAATTTAATAATAATTTCAATGTTTAATTAATATTTCCGGTAATAATAACGTTCTTTATCGTACGTGTTTTAAATTGTTATTCTTCATTCTATAACATAGATCATGATATAATTAAATCATTAATATTAAGAATCATTTATATTTAGAATATAAATATGTATAATGGACATATATATGAATTGGAAAACACTGTTTATGGAGACGGTAGGTCGTACATAAGCATAAACGCTATTTCCATTTTCACATCGTATTGAATGGAGCTTAGTGAATAAGATAAATGTATGTACATAAATATATATATTTATTTCTCCAGTATAATTATAATTTCATATATTAAATACTTATTAATAATATATATATTTTTATAATCATCATTGAATGGTGAACGTGGAAATGTATCTCATCGCGTCATGGAGACGGTAATCCGTACGTACGCACGAGTGACAATATCTTTATATTAATGGATGAATAGTGTGTTATTGGATAGTCTATCATATATAAAGAATCATTAAAATGTAATATTTATTATTTACATCAATTATACATCCTTATTATACCCATCCAAATAATAATGTATTGAATAACAACTACACCATGACGTGGAGACAGTAAGATGTGTGTACGAATGTATGGTGACATGTCATTCATAGGATACATAAAATAATTAATATTATTGTAACACATGTATAATAAAATCACAGTATATGAAAGATACTGGAGTTATTATTTTATAATATAAGAAACAATGAAAGGGTAAGTGGAAGAGGAAAAGAACCTGAAAGAGGTGATGAAATATTTAACTCTTCTCTGTGTTATTCTTTCTGACTTGTCAAAAGGGATATTTAGGATTGATTTATAACAGAATTAAGGCCTCTAAGATGAAGGTAGGATAGTTTATATGGTATATGGGATGTGGTTTTACGATAAAAATGGCTTTGAATGTGTGAATTAGAGAGAAGGGGTGTGCCATTTTATAAGAGGGGTGAGGGGCACCTTAGAAAATGTTAGAAATATTATTTTATAATAAAATAATTTTTTTTTTCTAATTGCTAAAAATGAATTAGTTAAATTTAAGTTGTGGGTGGGTCAAAAAACTCCCATATAATAGGTTTTAGAAATGTTTGGGTCACAATATTATCTTTATTTTTTAGATTTTACTCTTAGTTAAATAGCTTCACATTTACCATGTCTCTATGTATTTTTTATTATATCGATATTAAACATACAATAAACATCAAAGATAAGAATAAGTGGTTAATTAATGACATATATAATATTATTTAAGACCTTTGCCCAAACCATAGATTTTTAGGAATATAATATCAAATAATAAAATAATATTTGTTTTAAAAACTCTTTTATGTCAATTTTGACACTATTTGGTATTTTGTTTAATCTAAATTTATAACAGCATTATTACATCAAAAAAAAATTAATCAAACCAACCCTAATATTTCATATTAACCTATAGAATTAGTGTAATTCATTAGAAGTTTCAAATTTCAATTATTTGGATATTTATAATATCTATTATTTTAAAATTTCATTACTAAGGTAATTACAGCGTCATCATTGTGTCACAAATAAATTAAATTATTTAATGTATAAAACTTATAAATAATATATAATTATGTAGGAAATATTTTTATATTTCTAATGAATATTTATAATCAAATTTATATTATGTGTAACCATATATTATAAATGGTTTAGTAATTAAACATAGATTTTAACTCTTTTAACTCTTCTTTAAATAAAATAATCACAAATGTCTTAATCTAATACAAGTGGATATAAAGGATCATATTTTATTCCTAAGGTTTTTTGTGTCTAATTATATTTAACCAATTGAATTAGGACATGTGTTAGCGTAATAATAATATCATTTTTACCCTTAATTACCCAATTTACTTTTTAAAATGGTAAATAAAAGTAAAACATTACTATTCACCAAAAATTATTTCCATCTTATTGAACCACATTTTTCTTACTTATATAAACTGTGTTACTCAGATTTTTGAAATTCCACTGATAGAAGTGGTAAAATTATGTTTTATGTGAACTAGAAAATTCTCCTAGGAGGTAGGTAAAAGAAGGTGAAAAGTTAAAAAAAATTATATATCTAAAATTATTATATATTGACTCCAATGAATTACATTGAACCTATATAGGTATTATGTATCTATTTTTACCTAAAATAAATTAAAATATAATAAATAATTATTCAAAAAAATCGGTTTAAACCGATAACTCAGTGTTTTTCACTATTTATCAAAAATTGAATGTTTTCAGAAAAATACCAAAAATTCACCATAAGATAATTTTGAAATTCAGAATTAAAAAATGAATTATATTTAAAAAAATTCAAAACATATAATTTTCAACTATTAATTTAAAATTAATTCTCGTTGTCAAAACAAAAAAGCAGGTTTTTAATAAATAAAAAACTATCAAAACATTGACATGTGTTTATGTCAAATTTAAATGTGAAATTACTTATAAGGACCTAAATTGTATTAAATAATAAAAATATAATCTAATTAAACTTTCAAACCATTAAAATTCATAATTTAACAATATAAATTATTTCGATTATAAAATTATCTTTTAATTAAAATTTAGTAATTTTCACTATTCATCATAATATTTAAGTTATAATAATAGTAACAAAACTTCATCCAAACTAAATTTTTAAGTCCCAATTATAAAAAATAATTTAATTAAATTAAATTGAATATATAAAAGTGTCAAATATTTGATTTAAAAAGGGTGTGCCATTAAAAGGCATAAAACTAATTTTTTTAAAAAATAACTCTTTTATCTTAAAAATTAAAATTTTCATATATTATTTATAAGAAACATAAAAGATGAATGTTAAAATTATATAGGATAAATATAAAATTTAAATTGTGGTCAGTACTATTCATTTCCATTTTTTTGAATGGCTAGTTTGGTAAGTCGCCGTGTGCTCTAACACAATGTTGCGTGTAGCGAAAGTTATTGAAATACTTTGATTAGATAACATAATATGAAATCTTGGGGTGTTACATTCTTCCTACTTTAATAAATTATCTCCTCGCAATTTGATATTTTTTTTGAAAATAATAGGGTAAAGTATATTAATACCTTTGTGGAAAACCCACATCAGATATTGGGATAATAAAATTTATTCATAATAAGAGGGAAAGGGAAATGAAAATGTTACCATCAAAATATGATCTCGATTAGAAGAACATTAGTGGAAATTAGACACACATAATGGGAGGGATAACTTAAATATTTATAGGGATTTATTAAGGTCATAAATCACAATATATCATTTAAATATATTGACATAACAAATCCATTATCAAAATAATTTTCAGTACCAAAATACGTAAAAAGAGTATATGGTATTTATTTTCTTTTTTAAAAAAACATTTTTTCTTGTTAAAGAAGTTAAAAATCAAATAAAACTTGTGGCGGAAGAAAGGTTGTTTTCACTACTTATGTTAAAAAACATTCCTTTTTTCGTTTAGTAAAACGCTACGTAGAAAAAGATTCCCCTTGAAATGAAAAGTCAAAGGGTTTTATAGACTTTATAAAATAATGTTTTTTAGACATCAACGGATGCCTCAATAAAAAAGATATTGAGACGAGGTCCCTTAACTAAAGTTTAAAAATTAATTTAATCATTGAAAAAAGGGAAATATATATATATATATATATATATACTTTTCATGTAGAGTTACATCCTTTAACTAATTCTTACCACAAACTCATCTTTCCCTCCAAAACATTTCAAAAAAATATACAATTTACCCTAACCGTATAGGGTTCCAAAAATAATGAATTTATAATTCACATAACAGAACTTTTAAAAAAGAAACTACATTGTATAATCCAGGACATCATGCAGGCTAGTTATAGGCGATGCACATTTGTCGCCCTTTGGTTGTGGGTTCATGTATCGTGGCCTTGCTAGACGTGACTAGTTGTCACCTAACCTCTGGGTTGTCCTTTTTATGTCAATCCAAAAACATCCATAAAAATTATATAAAATTTTAAACTTAATCCATTCCTACCTATAGACATATCCAAAATACTTCTATCCAAACTAACAGTCCAAAATATATAAGGAAGTTAAACACAATTAAGATCTATTCTACCTTGTAACAACATGTGAACACCTTCATCATCTATTCTTTTAAAACATGGTAACAACATGAATTACCATAAAACCTTTTTGATTACATACATTCTTCTGTATTCTTTATAGAATACTGGATATATTTCTTAAATCCAAAAATATTGAATATTCCCATAATGATGAAATAATCAGACTATTAATCAGTTCAAAGGAAGTCAAGAATATCCAATATAATTTATCCAAATCCACCATATCTTATTCCAAAATCACTACCTATTTATCAGTACCATATTAAGGATTGCCTTTCCTTTAACCATTTTTTTTTTCAAAAAGTGTAGCTTACTATTATATCACTTTTCTTAGAACCATATAATCTCAAATCCTTAATAAAATAATACTGCAATACAATCCTTATTTATCTCCATAATTCATATAACTAGTATATTTTGGATACAACACTCAAATGAATCAATTCTATAATAACAACATAAGAACACTTTTCATTCCTCTTCATCTGAGGTAGTATCATAACTTTATTATTATCCAATATCATCATTTTTGGTATACTCTGATGACTGGAACATTGATTAGCGTAGTGTACCAATGCCTTGTAGATGATACATTTTACATTCGAAAGCTTTTTACTACGCTTGAAATCAATTACTTGCTATCCATTTTCTCCCAAATTATAAAAAACTGAAATTCCTCCAATCATTTACCAAGGTAATTATTTCCACATTTATCTCATATGGGAAAAACCTTCTTTCACCTCTTCCCTTTATCCATGTTTCTCTCTATCATCCTTTTCTTCTCTAGCTTCCCTTCAGATCCATAGGACATAGATAACTCTTTACTTATCTTATTAACATGTGATATTATTTCTCATATGTTGAGAATACATGCGAGATTATTTCACTTCTAAATGTTAGCTTAATACCGTGAATGATTTGATCATTCTTACTCATTGGATCATACGTATTGCTGGAGTTCTCATTCCTTCTACTGGGCACCATTTCTATACAATGGCATACACTAGGTTATTATATGAATCACAATGAATAATTCCAAACTTGTAAAATACCTAACGTAAATTGAATAGTTTATGGATATAATCCGTAGTCATAAAATTATTTTCATTGAGGATGTATATACTCATAAATCCTTCATAATGATTTGCGATGAAAACGAGAAATGTCCTAAGCATATCCCCTAGGAGTGTCGTAACCAATAATGCAATAAGGCATGTTTTTGTTCACCATTTCCAGTTCGAGTCCAGATCAAAGTGATGTTCTCGAGTTTTATCCCTAGGTACATCTATGCCAAAGACGCCTCTTCTTGCTCATTTCTAGACAGGGATTTATTACTTGTAAAACTCAAAAAATCTCTACAATTCCAAAATTCTAGTAAGTTATTCTATTTTAACTCTCAAACTCTATCTTTGGGTAATGCACTCTAATAGGAGTTTATCTAATTCCAGTTTCCAAGGTTATTGTTAAACTTTCTCTGATACCAACAGTAACTCCCTGACAGTAAATTCCCAGAGTCGTTGCATTATTTTAAAACATTGTCATTATTAGAAGGAATCATGTCATAAAATACCGACCAGTTAAGCAGTCATGGAAAATAGATTACATACAAGAACGTAACATAAAACATTCTAACATAAAACACAAAAAAAAATAATCCATTGAGAATTCCGTTGTTCCCTTAGCTTAACCATGCATCTCAAACATAAAAAACTTCATGGGATCATGGGAAAATAAAACATAAGAAAGGGGTGAGCTCAAATTCTCAGTAAGGGTAAATAATTTATCAGATGCAATAAACATTTAAGGATAGAAGTATAATTAAAATAATATCCTTTTAAACATGAACTTGAATATATTATGGAAAAAATAAATCAGACATTACGATATAAAAATTTACATGGATATTCTTCTAGTCGAATATTCACATGAAACAACTAATTTCATAATGGATGAATGTATAGTACCGGACATTAATTTCTATCTCAAGGCCTCATGCCATGACCTAGGGGATTACTATAACTGGACCCCAACCTAGAGGGCTTACTTTTAATGGTCCCCGACCTGGAACATAATAGTACAAAACATTTATCATAGGAAATGGTAGACATATAACATAAAGATTTGTATTAAAACTTCCATACGAAATGTCAATACCTCAGCCATAATCTATGAATGGTATAAAAATAAAGCATCCGTAGTCCAACATATTAAAAAACATTCAATACAATATGGAATATTTTTATCATAATAAATCAACTTCAAACAAGTTTAAAATATATTAATGTTTGTTGCCATAGATGAAAATGAGCAGTAAAATGCTTTGAGAGAAATACCCCCATTTCACGAAATCATTTAAAATTATAACAATTTATAAATGTAGTCATTTAAAAAGGATTTTTGAATCAAATTGTCACATACAACTTTTATGCTTTTTAAAATAGTTATCATTTCAAAACATTAATGTCCATATAAATAAATCCTTAAAATAATTTTTAAATATGGACATTGATTAAAAGAGTTTAGACAGATAAATCATTATAATATTAAAATTGATCATCTAGTTAAAAAGAACCTCCCATTAAACATTAAAATATTCCTATTGGAATCATTTTTATAAAGTATGGGTATCTATGAAATTTATGTCCAAAAAATTACTTACATATGAACAATCTCAACTAATAATGAGATTGTGGAAAAAAACATTACCTCATTGTAATCAATCGATTCGTATGAACAATAGTCAATAGACACCAAATGAAACACCAAATATGATGAATATAAAGAGAATCATGATAATATATATCAAATGTCAGGACACAATACATAACATGATATGTTATGAACAATGGAAATCTCACGGAATTAAAAGTGTGATATGAAACCCATTACCTTGTACTTTCTTTTAGTCGAGGGTACGTTTACCCTCTTGTATAAACAGATTAGGATGTTATTAAATTATTATAGAACCATATTAATATTTATGATATCATACATGATTCATTTATGACATTATACTATCCATTTAATAATAATTTCCATGTTAAATTAACATTTCTGGTAATAATCTCTTTCTTTATCGTACAAGTTTTAACTTGTTATTCTTGATTGTATATCTTTGATCAGGATATAAATATATCCCGAATATAAATAATCATATTTATTTAGAATTAAAATTTTTATAATAGACATACATAATAAATGGAAATCATATTTTATGGAGATGGTAGGTCGTACATACGCATAAATGTTGTTTCTGTTTTCATATCGTATTGAACAGAACTCAGTGAATAAGATATATGTATATACATAAATATATATATATATATATATCTAAATTATAATTATTATGTCATATATTAAATACTTATTCATAATATATATATTTATAAAATCATCGTTGAATGGTGAGTGTGGAAATGTATCTCATCGCGTCATGGAAACGGTAATCTGTACGTACGCATGGGCGACTATATCATTATATTGATGGTGGAATAGTGTGTAATTGGATATTCTATCATATATAAAGAATCATTAAAATTCTATATTTATTATTTACATCAATTATACATCATTTTTATACCCATCCAAATAATAATGTATTTAATAACTACTACACCACGACTTGGAGACGGTAAGACATGCGTACAAACGTATGGTGACTTGTCATTCATGGGATGGATAAAATAATGAATATGGTTGTAACATAAGTATAATAACCTCAAATTATATATAAGATACTTTAGTTATTATTTTATAATGTAATCAACAAAAGAATGAGATAGTGGAAGAAGAAAATAACTTGGAAGAGGTTTTGAAATATTTGACTCTTCTTTGAGTTATTCCTTCTGACTTGTCAAAAGGGATCTTTAGGATGGCTTTATAACAAAAGTAAAGCCACTATAATTAATATAGAATATATTATAGGATATTTGGGAAGGTTTTGGCCGAGCCAAATGGCTTTGAATGTGTGAATTAGAGATAAGGGGGATTTACATTTTATAAGAGGAGTGAGGGGCACCTTAGGAAAAGTTGGAAATATTATTTTCTAATAAAATCATATTTTGTTTATAATGGATCCAAAATTAATTATTTAATTGAAAAGGTGGGTATGGGTCAAAATCCACAAAGATGAAAGGTTTTAGATTGGTTTGAGACACAATATTATCTTTATCTTTTAAATTTAACTCTTAGTTAAAAAGTTTGACATTTACCATGTCTCTATTAATTTTTTTTATTATATGGATAATAAACATACTATAAACATCCAAGAGAAGCAGAAGTGGTTCATCAATGACATATATAATATTATTTCCGCCTTTTGGCCGAACCTTATTTTTTTAGGAATAGAATATAAATTAATAATATAATATTTGTTTTAAAAACACTTTTATGTCAATTTTCAAACTATTTGGTATTTTGTTTTTTCTAAATTTATAACAGCATTATTTCATCGAACAAAAATCCTATAACTAACCCTACCACGTCATATTAACCAATATAATAAGTTTAATTCATTAAAAGTCTCAAATTACATATATATGGATATTTATAAAATCAATTATTTTATTATTTTATTATTAATGTAATTACTACGTCATCATTGTGTCATAAATATATTAAATTATCTAATGTCTAAAAATTATAAATAAAATATAATTATGTAAGAAATTTTTTATCTTTCTAATTAATATTTATAATCCAATTTATATTATGAATAACCCTATATTAAAAATGGTTTAGTTTTTAAACTTTTATTTAAACTCTTTTAACTCTTCATTAAATAAAATAATAATAAATGTCTTAATCTAATCCAATTGGATATAAAGGATCATATTTTATTCCTAATGTTGTTTTTGGTCTAATTAAACTAATACAATAGAATTAGGACATGTGTTAGTGTAATAATTATATCATTTTTACCCTTAAATACCCTATTTACATTTTACTGTGGTAAATAAAAGTACAAAGTTACTATTCACAAAAATTATTTTTGTAATGTCCTGGATTTTTCAAAGTATTGTTTTAATATTATATGGGAAGTAATTAAAGTTCCGGATCTAAGACGGCATGCAGTTCCGAGGCCCGATTATCCTAGAACAAATGTTTCAATTTAATTAAATAATTATATTACACGTGCATGTAGTTTTCATGAGAAAGTGGAATAACTCTTAAACGGGTGTTCAGATCAGATATCCAAAGGAACTGTTTCATTTAGAACATCGATTTTACCTTAGGCGAGGCCTAACATCGGACGGCGCAGGTTGGTGGTGAAATCCAGTTTTTGGGACGTAAGAGTAAAACAATATTTAAATAAAAATATTTTATTCTGCCGCGAAATCATTTAAATCTGCAGCAAAAGATATCTCTTTTTTTTAATAAAGGCATGTGTCGTGGTCTAGGGTTAAAAAATCCCATAACCCTGAATCCCTTGGCATCTCTGGAGGCTTTAGAAGAGACCTCCTAACGTGGTGACGATGTGCTTGACGAACTTCGCCGGCGACGAAGATGCGATGACTGGATCTTCGCCAACGAATGTCGTGGATCCAAGTTGGATGTTTGTTTTTGATTTCCTTCCCCGTTTTTTGATTTCTGTGAAGAACGTGGAATAATACATGAACTTATTAGCCCATGGATCGATCTTTCTTGTAGGACGGGTTTTGTGGGGATTTTGAGATTGTTTGGTTTTGATCTTACAACAACGATCCCGAATCATCACGAACAACTATCGAGGTTCGTCCATCTTGTTTGATTCTTGTATTTTTCTCCCTCATGTTCTTCGTTGTGTTCTACGCATTCTTGGAGGAAATCGATCATTGCACATTTTTTTTTGGGTGCAATGATCCGAGATTGAGGATCCAACCCCGGAGCAGTGTCACGGAGTTGCGACGACGGTTTCGGCAGGCGATTCGAAGTCGATCGGGAGATACGAGTTTTCAGGCATTTTTCTTCGGATTGATTGTTTGGGGTTTATGATCCTATTTATGATCCAAAAACACCCTTTATGATGTTAGTATGATGAAATGGACAAATCCCTGGAGTATCAGGATGAATGGATGAGAAACCGAGGACCCGGAGGTTTAGCTGCGGCGTGAGGAAGAAGAGGGAGTTTCTAGAAAAATCTCGTCTACACGCCGTGTAGTATGGGATAAATGGCATGTGTTCATTGGCGGACAACCTGGCGTGTACTCTGGGAGTACACGGGCATGGGATGGGTACACAACCAAGGAAATGGCGTGAATACCCTTCCCCGACTATACCCGGCCATATACACGGGATACCCCGTGTACTGGTACAGGGGCAGGCAACATAGACACGGACATAGGCCGTGTATGGGCACATGTCCAGAGTACACAGAGAGAGACCAGGTGCTCAGACACGGTGTGTGACTCTTCTAAATGCCATGTAGTTTCTTTCTATCCGATAATCCAAATGACACGAGTCGTTTACACGACCAGCACCCAGAGTCAAGGAACATGGCGTGTGATTCCTCTACATGCTACGTAGTTTAGTTTTACACAGCTTGTATAGATGACATGGGCCGTTTACACGGGTAGAACCTGGGTTCAAGGGACACGGCGTGTAACCATACTACACGCCGTGTAACCCATTATTCATGGCTTGATCACTTCAGCAGGACTTCCAGAATAGAGTTTTTGAAATCTCCTGTATGAGACTTAGATCTAGATCCTCTATTCATTCCTAGAACCCTAGGTAGAGTTCTTGGTATCAACCTGACCAACATTACCTGGGCGCCGATCCTCTGCTTAGTAGATTAGCTCAGACTGAGTTGTTGGAATCACCCCATGACTTGGTCGTGATCCTCATCTGAGCATCATTTTCTCATAGTTCTTGAGGAGTGCATTCTCTCGGAACGAGTACTTCACATCTCTCTCTTCAGACCTACGATTGTGTTCTACTTGGTTTGTCCATAGTGGAATCTTTGAGCTAAGATCCTAGTGGCGGTTTCACAATGATCGATTATATATGAGTATATCTAGATATTCTTATTATATGCTCTATATACATATACTGTGTGGATCTAACTTTTTCGTTCCTTGGTGGTATTTTCCATTTTTGTATTTCATTTGTGGTTTTGGGGTGTCCTGATGGGTTTTGTTATACTCACCCCTGCACGGGTTTGGCCTGCATGTGTCGTGTCTTGTGAAACGAGCAAGCCTTTGATAGGATTCCAGGCGGACCAGGACTAGACGGTGCCTAGTGAGATCATACAGGCCGAGGTGTGTTCCTACGGCTACCGAGTGCAGTCCCAGCACCATTCATTACAGGTTAGACTTTGTTACGGACATTATATTGGTGGGCTTGTACTTTTGGCCCAGGGTTTTACCTTCTTGTACTTTACTTTCCTGTCATACTCTATTGGTTGGGGTTTAGTGTATGCTTGCATATATTCCTTATTGTAGTTTTAATTTTATGCTTTGTGGGATTTGAGATGTGTGTGCGTGTGTACAGGTTTATAGGCAATGCCCCCCCATATTAGTAGCATTCCTACTCGGTGCTAGTCAATAGCCCCTGCCCTATTGGAGGTGGGCTTGGGGAGTTGCGGCTCGGGCCCCACCGAGACGGGTCGTGACAGGGTGGTATCAGAGGTGGTTGGTTCTACCTTAGGACCGAGAGTCTGTGAGTTGGTTGGGGTAACAGTGTTAAGTGTTACGAGTTCGTCTTTCAGGCCAGGGATCCCAGTGTTGGTGTGGTCGGCCGACCTATCCATACACCAGGACTCGGATAACCTTCTTTTAGACTCAAAGCTAGAGAACACTAGTTTCAGGGGAAAATAATGGTACATGCATCATATAGGAATGGGTTGTTGTTTTCATGAACTTCTTGAGTTATCTCTCCAGATATACTCACCGACTGAGATAAATCTTGTTTCTTTACTAGATGCCTCCGTGATGCGTACCTGCTAGGACCCAGCAGCTCGATCACGAGGATGACCCCCTCAGTGATGAAGCATAGATACAGGGACCGGATACCCTAGTTTTACCATAAGGTGGTGTGCCAGTTATCCCGTCACCTGTGGAGCAGTGTTTAGTGCCTGTTGTACCAGTGGAGGAGGAGCGAATCTTGAGCGCACTCCAAGAGTTTCAGAGACAGAGACCCCTCAGGTTCCGAGGAAAGCCTGACCCTTAGGCTGCAGAGGACAGTATTGAGGCAGTGACCAGAGTCTTCCATTTGTTCAGGACACCCACAGACTAGATGGTTATTTTGGCAGTGAGCCTTGTGTAGGGCTCAGCAGAACGATGGTGGAGTTTGGTTACCCAGACCCATGACGACGCGACTCTTGCGTTGTCGAAGTTTGAGCGTGTCTTTAGAGAGGAATTTTCACTGGTTATCCTAAGAGCAGTATGTATACAAGAGATTCTTCAGATTCAGCAGGGAACCATGTCAGTAGCTGACTATTCATCGAGGTTTACTGACCTCTCACGGTACTCGATGTATATGGTCAGAGATAAGTACTTCAGAGCTCAAACTTTTGAGCAGGGCTTGCATAGAGATATTCGAGCTAGAATCATCCCTATGAGAATTCCTACATATGCAGGGGTGCTCAAGTGAGATTTGGTGGTCGAGAGCTTCTTGGCAGAGCAGAGACAGCCGACAATTGTCTGTGGTGGGCGAGCTGGAGCAGAGACCTCAGTAGCACGGAGCCGATGTCAGGGACCCAGGCGTGGGAGGCATTTTCAGAGGAGATCCCAGGATAGGGGATCTGCCATACAGGGTTCGCAGGGTGTATCCAGCCAGCCTCGAGAGAGGTGATTCTACTCATGTGATGGTGGGGGACATATCGCTCGTGATTGTCTGACCTGCCATACTATGGACACGGGAGCAGTGGATGGACCACCGAGGCAGAGGAAACGTGTGAAACAAACAAATCTATTGGGTGGCAGAAGCGGTAGAGGAGCTGGGAGAGCAGCTGGAGGTGGTTTTCATTTTGACCCTTTACCACAACCACCCCTAATGGGTCCACCCCAGGCTCAAGGAGCTGGTGGATAGAGGCAGGGATAGCTGCAGGCAGCGGGGGGTTATGACCCAGGTACTCCAAAATGATTAGAGGTTCAATCTTGGTCGTTTCTGCATTGGCTGTCATACTGATAGACCCATGTGCTAGTCATTCCTTTCTAGATACTTATCTTGCTCGAGTCCTTGAGATTCCAGTGGAGCCATTGACTCAACCCTTACGCTTAGAAACACCGACTAGTGAAGATTCACAGATCACACACCTCTGTAGACAGTGTGACCTAAACCTTGGAGGTGAGAGTTTTGGTTGGAACCTCTTGGTGGTAGCGTCGAGGACTTATGATGTTAATCTTGGTATGGATTGGCTATCCACAGTACATGCCCAGATTGAATTTTTTAGTCGAAGGGTTCGTTGTGTCTACAGTGATGGAATGAGGTTCTCTTTTGTCGGTGAAGGAGAGACCCAGGAAGCGCAGGATAGACTCATGCATAGGAAGGCACAACTGATTTCACATTAGTTGGCTAGCCTAGCCCTTGGCATGACAGGTGTTATAAGTTTCCAGTTTTCAGCAGTAGTGGATGAGTATGAGGAAAACTTTTAAGAGGATTTCCTAGGACTACCTCCCTGTCAGGAGATAGATTTCTGCATTGATTTTCAACTTGGGATGACACCGATATCAGCATCAGCATATCGGATGGCTCCAGCAGAGCTTTGTGAGCTGAGAGTGTCGATCGATGACTTGTAGAAGAAGGGATTTGTGAGACCCAGTGTTTCACCCCAGGTGGCCCCAGTGTTGTTTTCAAAGAAGGAATATGGGAGCTTGAGGCTTTGTGAGGATTACTAGCGCTTGAATTAGGTGACCGTGGAGAACCAGCATCCACTATTGAGGATCGATCACTACAAAAAAATCTTGGCTATAGCCACGAACCTATTGCCTCGGTTTTATAGGTTCGTGTCTATAGATGATATATTTCAATTTTTAAATTCCATCTCCATGGCTAAATCAGTAATACACTGCGAGCGCCGTTTTTCTCAATCTGTATCGGGCTCCTCCTCATCCCCTGATCCGAAGCCCTCCTCCTCCTCCCCCGATTCGCACACCGTACATCCCTCCTCCCTGACGATGTATCCTCCTCTCGACGATCTCCCTGATGATCTCACCATGCATCCCTCTCTCACAGCGGCGCCCTCCTCCTGACGATCTCCCCGACGATCTACTCCCCCAGTTCATAGCCATGTTTTGGGATATATGGGATTGGGTAAGAGCTATCTCAGTTTTTTATTTTTCATGATGGGAATTTGCTTGGGTTTTTGTAGTCTATGCACCATGAGTTAATTGTTGTTAATGTTTCAGTAAATTTGTAATTGAATGAGAGCATTTAGATATGTTTTGGTGATCAATGTAGGAAGGTAGATATGGATGGATAACTACTAGGAATTCTCAGGGATGATAAGTCTTACGGGGTGTAATTTCTAATTCCATTCATCTATACGGGTGTTGGAATTTATGAGGATTACCAAATTTTGAAATAGTGCATAGTATATATTTTGATTTGGCAATTGGATTGGAATTATGAGGGTTTGAGTACCCTAAATAAATATTTTTAGACAAAACATTAGCGAATAGATGGTGGTATGGAGGGGTTGAGAAATATCAGTGGCATCTTAGGATGGTAAGGTAGAAAGTTGTCTATAATATACTACTACCATCTAGCCCTTGGTTAGTCACTAACTCATTGTTGGCCTGGGTAGCAGCTTGGTTCCATTTTTTGGCTTAGCTACCAATCAATGAGGTTTTTATAGGGTAAAATAAAAAATTATTCCCTCAGTTTTTTTATGGATAATTTCCCTCTGTTCCCCTCTATTTTTAGCACACAACCAGGGGATCTAAACCCCTATCCCCTCTAACACACCCTTAATTTTAGATGGTTTCATATTCGTTCTTAGTAGATTTGAGAAAAAAACCTCATTTCCTCTTATCCTTCTTCATCACTTAAATTGGACTTTTTCTTGTAGGATTTTTGGTGCCAATTCCACCAAAGCATGGTGGAATCATCCTTATATCATAAGGATTTGATTTTTCTTATATATGGGGAATCTTAAGATGGCCTATTTCGGTTATTTCATGTCATTTTTATAGAGGTAATTGGTTACATCAATATTTTTACGTTTTTTCCTAAAATTGAAATTGGTTATTATTTCTCATGGAATAATTTGTTTCTTCTTTGGATAAAATTGTGGTCCGGAGTACACCATGGGTATTTTATAAGTATTTTTTTGGGTTTTAATATTGTGATAGATTCTAGTAGGTTTTTCATTTATTGTTCTTTTATAGAGAAAAGTTTTTAATTAGTTATAATTTATTAAAATTAACCGGTTGAAATTTCATGGTTTAATTTTTGTACCTGGTTGGTGATGAATGCCTTGGAGAACCTAGGTGGAAATTGTCAACCAATTGAATAAATTTGGGAGGTTTATTTAACGGTTGGTGGTCCTTTTAATTTAACACTTATTTTTTTATTTTTTTTTTATAGTGTGTGCATGAATCATTCTAGCTAACTTTATCATTATTGATACAATTTAATTTAAGTGTTTGAATTTAAGGTTTCCCTATTTCAATGACCCATTAAATATACCTTGGGTATTTTTGATCGGTAATTTCAAATGGAATTCATAGTATATTAATTAACTTGAAATAGGTCGATGTCATTAAATTCTGAAATTGTGTTTTAAATGGATTAATTGGAACATGGTTTGAATCAATGGTTGTGAAATGTAATTTCAAAATCATCAATTCTTATAAAAGGATAAACCTTTGGGTAAAACCTAATACAATGGTTTATAGGGTTCTTATAAAGTGTCCACACTTATAATGGAATGGTATTGAGGAAATGGGTTGAGAATACCAAAACATTTAAATGGAGACGAAGTGTTTTTATGACAATTGAAGTTGTATAATTGAATGGTTGTCTTGAGAATCCCAAAACATTTAATTAGGGATTTTTTATTTTTGGGTTCGTTATATTTTTGTTGTGTGTTTTGGATTTCATTGAGGTGGATTCGAGTCACCGTTGATGAAGGCTTACATGTGTATGCATAGGTAGTCATATGCATATATAAGTTCCCCCTTTATATATATTCACTCATGGAAGTATGAATATATATATTGGGGCTTGGTGTGCTTATATATAGATTTGAAAAATGAATACGCGTGTAAGTGTAAAGGGGTATATGCAAGTATAAACATATATCTAAGGACCCCCTCCTGCATATTTGGCAATGAAAATATGTACATAGGGTCTAGTTTTCCTTATATATATGATAAGTTGCATATGAATGGAAGCAGAAAAAATGAAGATTCGAGTTGTCATCGTCAAAAGAAAACGTGCCTTGAGGTTGTTGTAGGGTTACTCTCCTAGCCTATTTAATTCAAGAATGTTTTAAAATGAATTTAGTTTCCTTCTTAATTTTTCATGTTTATATTAAATTGAAATTCTTGAATAAGTGTTAGTTAAGATAATTCTTTTGTTTGATAAATAAGTCATGGTTTTGTAATAAAACCCCTCCAACAGAGGTGCGCTGTCTGCAAAAACTCACAGTGGTATACCTTTCTTAACATTATCGCTTTGATGTTTTCCTTATACTTGATGTCGTTGTTAGTCAAAAATAACACATAGTACATGACCCTTTTTATATCCCTATAGGGGGGTTCCCACTTTTTATTAAAACAGTTGTTTGAACCAAGAAACACTTTAAGTGTCGTTAGACTTTTAAGATGGGTCCCTTGTTGTGTGACCATGTCACATGAAATGTGATATTTAAATCCAACCAAAAGCCCAGTTCTATAGCCCAGGGGTCCCACAGTACCAGTAATGTTATATTACATGTTATGTAACCTGTGATTTTTTTAATCCCATGGGGTATTCCTCTAGGCATTCCTACACATTGCTAGATCTCCAAACCTCACCGAAATAGGTATATCGTGGGTCATCTAATCCTCTAGTCATAAAAGATTAAAATTCATTTCTTTAAATCTTATGAGGAAACATCCTCTCATGCCATCCATATCATCCTATTTGAAACTAAGTGGAAGATGTTGACCTGCAGATGTTGCTGGACCGGGCCAACACGTTGCGGTCACGCCGCGGTCACGCTGCGATCACTTCGCGGTCACGCCACGATCACGACGTGGTAATGCCATGATTTGGCCCTACTACAACCACATCCATCCCACACCAGCCCCCTTCCACCTTCATTTCAGCCTGTTGCCACCAGCATTCTGGCCCGCAATAGCCCCCCTGTCACCTTCGAGTCAGCCCGCACCATCCCCTAACACTTGCAGCCAGCCCCCTACCACCTGCAGTCGAGTCCTCACCGAATTTGGTATATCAGGGGTCATCCATTTCCATAGTCATCACAGAATAGTATTAATTTAATTTAATATTCTGAGAAAACATCCTTTCATGCCATCCATATCATCCTATTCAAAGATAAGTGGAAGATGTTGCCCCGCAGATGTCGTTGGACCGGGCCAACCCGATGCGGTCACACCGCGGTCACGCTGTGGTAATGCCGTGATTTGGACCTGCTCCAGCCACATCCATCCCACACCACCCCCCTTACATCTTCATTTCAGCCCACTGCCACCAGCATTAAAGCCCACAAAAACCCCCCTACTACCTTCGAATTCTCCCACACCATCCCCCCATCACTTGCAACCAGCCCCCTTCCACCTACATTCGAGTCCTCACCGAATTGGGTATGTCAGGGGTCGTCCAATCCTCTAGTCATCACAGATTTTCATTCATTTCTTTAAATATTCTGAGAAAAAATCCTCTCATACCATCCATGTCATTCAATTTGAAACTAAGTGGAAGATGCTGCCCCATGGATGTCGCTGGACCGGGCCGACACCGTGCGGTTACGTCGCGGTCTTGCCGTGGTGACACCACGGTCACACCACAGTCACGCCGTGGTCACACCGCGGTCACTCTGCAGTCACACTGTAGTCACGCCGTGGTCACGCCGCAGTAATGCCGGGATTTGGCACTACTCCATTCACATCCAACCCACACCATCCCCCATCCACCTTCATTTCAGCCCACTACCACTAGCATTATAGCCCGCAACAGCCCCCTGCCACCTTTGAATCAGCCCGCACCATCCCCCCAGCACCTGCAGCCAGCCCCCTTCCACCTGCATTCGAGCCCTCACAAAATTAGGTATATCAGGGGTCATCCAATCCTCCAGTCATCACAGATTAGCATTCATTTCGTTAAATATTCTGAGAAAACATCATCTCATGCCATCCATATCATCTTATTTGAAACTAACTGGAAGATGTTGCCCCGTGGATATCGGTGGACTTGGCCAACACGCTGTAGTCATGCCGTGGTCACGCCGCGGTCACGCCGCTGTCACGCCATGGTCGCGCCATGGTAATTCTGTTATTTAGCCCTACTCCAGCCACATCAAGCCCACACTAGCTCCCTTCCACCTTCATTTCAGCCCGCTACCACCAGAATTCCATCTCGCAATAGCCCCCCTTCCATCTTCGAATCAGCCCGCACCATCCCCCAGCACCTACAACCATCCCCCTTCAACCACCATTCCATCCCCCTTCCACCTACATTCGATCTAGCACCAACCCCTAGCCACCTACAATCCAGCCCGCAACATTTAGGTCATGCCCTTTGGATTAAATAATGATGACACTATATACCAACACTACACACATTATATCATTAATACCTTCTTATAAAGAAGAGATGAATGATTTTGTTAATGACATGGTTATCAAATCTCAATAGAGATGTGATTATTTCAAAGATCATTAAACAATATTTAACAAGTTACAGTAGCACAACCTAAATATGAATATGATAAAATGTGTTTTCAGTGTAATGCTAGGTAAATTTGATAGATTTGAGATTAGCCTCCAAGTGAATTTTCCAATCAGACCATCATTAATTGTACAAAGATCCTTGACCCCTATTCCTCCCATTTCCATAGGTTTTATGCATTCTTTCCACTTATATGTGACCAAATTCCTTTCAATGATTGATCTTGTCCATATAAAGTTTCTCACCAGGCTTTAATGTTCCTTAATGTGACCTCACAACCATTTGTATCAAGTGAAAGGGAATGTATCCCCTCTTCACCCCAAGATATTGAAATGGCAAGGATCCCTTCTTCACCCCAAGGTATCAAGTGATCCTGTTCTTTTTTCCAACAGGAATTCCATTTCCAAAAACAATTCATGATTTGTCCCATGTTATGGAATGTCCAACCACATCATCATAGTGAGTGAAAAGTTTCTTTATATAGGATATGGTTCTCCTTGTAGCCTACCCCAACAATACAATTTCATCAGAATATAGAAGATGGGGTGGGGAATGATCATTAAATCTATCATTAATCCTCTATTAAATACCGAAATGAGAAATATCATTGATGCATCGGCTTATGTAATCCACTGCAATTGCAAACAGTATACCCGATAAGGGGTCACCTTTTCGTACACCCCATGAGCAAGAGAAGGACCCTCTCGATGCACCGTTCACAAGAATTGACATCCAAGAGGATCCAAGAATTGTGTTAACTAGGTTCAGAAATCTATTCAATAACCCATTCCTGTGAAGTATCTCAATGTGAAAACTCCATTTATGGGTATCAAAAGCCTTAGAGATGTCGATATTAAGATCAAAGTTCCCTTCCTTTGACTTACTTCGCATGAGTTTAACACTAACAGAGTCCATGAAAATGCATTGATGTATGTTCCTTCTCAGATTTAGTAGGAATATTGATGTTGTCTGAAGTCTGATAAATACCAATAGTATGATTGAAAAAAAGGGGAGGAGATGTACCTAAAATAATTGTAGCAAGGTTGTCATGTGAAGTACCTGAATGTTTTTCCAGATTTTTTCTAGAACCTGGGGGAATATATGGTGCGTCCACTAGGTTCGGTTTCTCTTGATAAGATGAAAATATAAACCTCTAATTCTGGACTAATTCAATAGGCAGATTTGGGATGGTGTCTTTCTAATATTGCAAACCCGAGGCAACCAAATTTTGATTTGGGTAACTGTCCAGAGCAGTGTTTGAATCACCCAGAACATCAGGTTCCATGACCATTTCCTTAAGAGATGCACTGTGGTAATCAAGTGGGGGTTAAGGGACCTGTTCAGAGCTAAAGGTATTCTTCACATAATTGTCACTGCTCATGTTTAAACTCCCAAGAGGGTTTCATTTGTTCTACAAAGAGTCATTATTCAAAATCGGCTTGGTCTGGTCATCTTGTCTGTCAGGTAGTGTTCCAACCTATTTTGATTAATAGCCCAAATAAGAATAAGGGTATGAAGATTGACCATTGTCAATATTCATACCATTAAAAATATCATTATAAATGTGATGTTATTCATTACCTTTAGAGGGGTCCAAAAGAGTATCCCCTACAACTAAAACTGCCAAGGCAGGGTTTGTCGTAATATGCAGGTCTCCATGCAGTGATGAGCTGATATGATCACATGAATTCAAACCATTTTAATATCCCTATCTAGACCCAAAGGTTGGTTTGAGTGGCCATGCATGCTGGGTGAATTGGTAAACATGATCTAAGAAAAGAGTAAGCGTAATGAAATCCAATAGAACAACCTAAATCCACAGAGAAAACCAGTAAACCCATTATCTCCATCACCACTAAACCCCAACCTCCCAGCATTCAATCAACAGCCATCCCCTAGTGGAACTGGAAAGAGTAGTAACCCACTTGACACCAAAAGCACTCCCCACCAAGCAGCAACCTCCTATTATCCAATAAAACTAGCCAACATCAGATGTACTTGAGAAAAAACCAATAACAATTAGAGTTTTTGCACTAACCCACTCAACAGTAATATCACCAACACCTATAAGACAACATCAATGTCCATCCACTAGGTATGTAATCAAATTTACATCCCAAGCCACCAGCACTAACCAATGCCACTCCTACAACACCCCCCATCAAAGAGGCATCCTGCACCACACACAAAACCCAGCCAACAACCCATTTACCAACTCACAGTCAAAAATAGAACCCAATATCTATTAACAAACCAGTCCATAGAAACAGAACCTCCAACACCTCTTATCCAACACCAGCCATAACTTTAGACTCTACACCCATCCATCACAAAACATCCATCTTGATGTTCCTATCTAGAATCTCATAGAACTAATTAACAACATTTCCTAGTATATGTAGCACCAAAAATAATCACACAATATTTTGCTCAGCATCATTGAAAAATATGCATTAAACTCGGATATGGTACATGGGAAGACTCACATATTATTGAACATGGATTCTACTGCTTCCCTATTTCATTTTCATACCGTGATGCCCGACTAGTCCTACCATCGATAAAGGGTGATGGTGAGGATTTATGGTGCATGTAAAGACCACGATATGATGGAGCAACGAGAAATTCAGCACCAGATTTAATTGGACCTTTGGTCAGAGAACCAGAGCAACCTTCACCAACCTACAGAACCTTTTTTTTAAAATAAGCTAAAGCAGTAGATCCTTCCACCTCCTCTTCTACACTTTTTGGTTATGCAAACCATAGGAGAAATAGAGATCAGAATGAAATATCAAATGCATTATCTTCATAACCATTCTACTATTAACAAATGGGTAGAGATTTCCTCGAATGTCAAAACCTTCAACATATCCACCTTGCAAGAAAGAAAACATCACTGCTTCGGGATGGTTTGTGTCTTTAACCAAAAGAGGGGTTATTAGATCTCTGAATTCCATCACATATTCACCCGTCCACTACCTTCCACTGGAGAACGGTGAAAAGATCATTATTTTTGTCATAACAGAAACCGTTTAATGGTATGATCAATGTCTGAAATAGACGTTCATGTGTGAGGACCAAAGAATAAAAAATGTTTGTGTTCTATGCTCTAAGCAGTACCTGCTAAAGGCTAGCAGAGCTTTGAAAAGAGTAATAACTAGAGCCAAGTACTCTTTACTATCCAAAATAGAAGTTTGAGCAAAAGAAACATAAATGAACACATCACACTGCCAAACATATAAAATCAATTCATAAGTTGAAATCTCTCAAAATCCAGCCATGGAAAAAAATACAATTTCACAATTCATCAGTAAAAGGGTACCTCAGGAAAGTTTTCAAGCTTTGCTGGATTCGGCCTTCCAATAAAAAAGGTATTTTCCTTCTTTCCTGCTCTAGCTATCAACTCTTTCAGTTGGTGAATCATAATAAGATAACCGACTACAAGGTTAGTGACAAAGTCACAAAGTGGTTTCATGAGAAACACAGAAAAGTCAGTTATAAAATGAAAACTGAGAATACAATACAAATTCAGAAGCCAACACAATGTTTCAAAAACAATGGCAAGCCCATAATGGTCATATGAATACATATAGGTTGTATTAAGAGTTTTTATGGTTATGTTTTTTATGGATATGGTTCATACGGATAGGCTAATTCATGTGATGAAACTTTTTCATATGTGAAAGCGCGTATGATACATTTATGTTAATGTCATTCCTACTTAAAGAATAAAAATAGGGTATATAGAGGTTTCACAAATTGTAAGGTGTTTTATAAGAATTAGGACTTACAATCATCTATTCTTAATATGCATTGCAGTAGAAACAGCTTATCTCCAAAAGAATTTTAAAATTTTGTATTCAGCCAGCATTGTTCTGCAGGAATGTAGAAAAAAACAGACATTTTAAAATTTCATGTTGATTCATCAATGAATGTCACATAGTAAAGTGATTCAATACGATGATATATTAGTGATGCTCCCAACACATCAGAATGGGACTTGGGAACATTATAAGGGATATTTGAGAGAGGAAATGAAAGAACCATGCTAAGAGGCTTTGGAGTGAATATAAATGGATGGAGAGGGCGCTAACATAGCACATAAAACAAAATAATGATACATGTAGTAAATAATTTTAAAAAAACCCCAGATTAGACTTAAAACATAGCACCGACTTTCTTTCATAGTTGATGCTCTTATCTATTCATTGTGAAAACACTTTTCACATGCAACCCGTATGGTTTAATGAATCCGGATGGAGTAAGATTGAATAGAATGAATTGGACTGAAATGGATGGGGAGGAATGGAATGGGATGGAATGACTATTTTTTTGGTTTCTTTACAAACAAAATTATTTAATGTCAATTATACCCATGATTTAAAATAAAATAAATTTTAAAGTTGATGACAAAAATAGACCTGTTAGTTTCATCCTTACTCTTATGAAACCAAACTGACATCCCTAGAGTTTTCATTATTCATTCAATAGTTTTTTATCTTAAAAAATACCAAGCATCTGATAAATATACCTACACCGAGGGTTCCTACCAAAATCACAACAATGTTGGCATCCATTGCTATTTCTATATGGTAGTACGTATACAATATTGCATGGATTAAATTATAAATCTATGTGACAAAAATGAATCTTTGATCATAATTCCAGACAGAAATTAAAGGTAAATCTTATGTATTCAATACCTCTGATTAAGAATCTTTCTTTGCTGAGGTACATCCTTTACCACGCTTCTCCTTGATACATCATACCTGACTGAAACAAAAATAGAATTTCAACAAGTAATCTCAGACATAATGCACAAAGTATATCCACGGCGAGTATATAATTACCTTTTGAATTGAGAACATTTAAAGAAAACTTAGGGGGGATGTCCAGGAAGGGGGGTGCAGTCCAGGCAGGGGGGAGGGGTGTCCAGCAGGGGTGATGCTGTCTATGTAGGGGGAGAGGTGTCCTAGAGAGGGGGGGTGTTGTCCAGGAAGGGGGGGGGGGTGTTGTCACGGAGGGAGGGGGTGTTGTCCAGGTAGGGGGAAGGGATGTCTAGTAGGGGGGGGGGGGGTGCTATCCAGGCAGGGGGGAGAGGTGTCTAGCTGGGAGAGTGGGGGCTACTATCCAGGAAGGGGGGTGTGCAGGGGGGAGAGGTGTCAAGGAGGGGGGGGGTTCTATCTAGGAAGGGGGGGAGAGGTGTCCAAGAGGGAGGGGATGTCCAGGACGGGGGGAGGTGTCCAGGGGGTGTTGTAGGGGGTGTGGGATACCACATTAGATGATTTATTCATTACATTCAGAATAACTTCTTAACTACACATATTGATTGTTGTAATGGAATCATATATCTCTTCATTCAACATCAATCAGTACATAACAATTTTTGGGAACCATAGTTCTATTCAGCTACACTATAACTTAAATATCATTATGACTTGAACTTTGTACAACCACTCATAAATCTCCCATGTTGGCATAAGATGATTAAACTATTATTCAATTGGGGGGGCTATCCAGAGGGGGATTTGCAGGGGGAGGGGCTGTAAAGGGGGTGGGCTGTGCTGGAAAGAGGGTGGGTGCTATTTTTTTGGGGGGTTGGGGTTGTCCAAGAAAGGGGGGGGGGGCTGTCCAGGGGGCTTTACATGGGGTGGGGCTGCATGGGGGAGGGGGCTGCAAGGGGAGTGGGGGTGGGGTGTGTGAAGTGGGGTTGGGGGGTTTTATGGATTTGTAGACCATATAGGTACGGTTTTAAACCGTGGCTATTGGTTAATTTCCACAGTATTAAACTGTGGCTATTGGTTAATTGCCACAGTTTTAAACCGTGGCTATTGGTCTAATGCCATGTTTTAAAACCGTGGCTGTAGATCTAGAGCCATGGTTTGGAACTGTGGCTATTACCTAAAGCCATGTTTTGAGGACCTATATCCATGATTTAAAACCATGGCTATAGCCCGAATTTTCAGTAGTGGATGACATCTTCGACCAGTTGAGAGGGGAACGATGGTTATCAAAGGTTGATCTACGATCAGGATATCACCAGTTGTGGGTACGTGATGAGGATATACTGAAGATGACTTTCAGATGTCGCTACAGTCTCTATGAGTACATAGTGATGCCCTTCGGCATGACGAACACCCCGACAGTGTTCATGAGACTCATAAACCAGATCTTTCAGCCCTATCTAGATCGGTTCGTAGTGGTCTTCATCGATGATATCCTTGTGTACTCTGTGTCTGAGGAGGAGCATGCGAGAAAACTAAAGATGGTTCTGGACACACTCTGAGAGCACCAGTTGTACAGGAAACTCTCGAAGTGCCGGTTCTGGATATAGGAGGTCCACTTTATGGGACACGTTATCTCAGCAGATGGTGTAGCAGTAGACCCTTCCAAGGTGGAGGCAGTACTAGCATGGGAGCCACCCCATAGCATGACGGAGGTGCAAGGATTCCTTGGGTTGGTAGGATACAATCATAGATTCATTCTTGATTTCTCCAGGATTTCAGCACCCATGACAGCTTTGACCCGAAAGGGGTAGCCTTTCGTGCGGATAGAGAGATGCCAGCAGGCTTTCCAGTAGTTAAGACAGAGTCTGACGAGCACCCCTATCTTGAGATTACTAGAGGAGGGTGTCGAGTACGTAGTGTTATACGACGCATCAGGAACTGGGCTTGGTTGTGTCCTGATGAAGAGGCAAGTGGTGATTTCCTATGGCTCATGGATGTTGAGGCCACACGAGCAGAACTATGTGACCCACGATCTTGAGTTGGCAGCGGTAGTCTTCACGTTGAAGATGTGGCGACACTACCTGATGGGTGAGCAGGTTACTATCTACTCTGATCACAAGAGTCTCAGATATATCTTTTCTCATAAGGATCTTAATTTGAGACAAAGACGATGGCTTGAGCACTTCCTGTATTTTGTCTTTGAGATTGTTTACACACCTGGGAAGGGGAATGTTGTGGCAGATTCTCTCAGCAGAAAATCCAGTTCGCAATTGCTGGATGAGGCTACGAGGAAGTTGGCCTCTTTAAAGTTATACATTCTGTATGGAGGTGTGGGCACTTGCCTTCAATCGATGGATGTTACCCCACCACTCTTACAATGATTCAGGGAAGCACAGCGCGAGGATGCTAGCTGTGAGACTCTACGTGATCAGATATCCATAGGTGTTATGGCTGATGGATATTCAGAAGGTAGGGAGAACGTTGTTCTTTTCAGAGGGCGTACAGTAGTACTAGTGACGTTGTGGGATGAGGTTCTGAGGGAGTTCCATACATCCCATTTGTCGGTGCATCCAGGCATGGAAAAGATGTATCAGGACATCCAACGTCAGTTCTGGTGGCCAGGAATGATGAATTATGTGGCAGAGTTTGTTTCTCGGTGCCTTACTTGTCAGCAAGTAAAGGATGAGCACCAGGTTCCAACAGGCTTGACTCAGCCCCTTGAGGTTCCATAGTGTAAGTAAGACGAGATATCCATGGACTTTGTGACGGGTTTACCACGTACATCCAGGGGACACGATGCCATCTGGATGATCGTTGATCGACTCACCAAGTCAGCCCACTTCCTAGCCATACGGGGGAAGAGTTCAGTAGAGAGCCTGGGACACCTCTACGTGCAGGAGATAGTTCGACTTCATGGAGTGAAATCCACGATCGTCTCATACCGTGATTCTTGTTTCACATCCCGGTTGTAGAAGGGATTGCATGAAGCTTTTGGGACTCAGTTACGCTTGACCACAACGTTTAATCCCCAGAATGATGGTCAGACCGAGTGAACCATCCAGGTCCTGGAGGATATGCTTCTATCTTGTATACATGACTTTGTTCGTAGCTGGGAGGATCACCTACCCCTGGTGGAATTTTCTTATAACAACAGTTATCATTCCACTATTATTATGGCACCATTCGAGGATCTTTACAGGCGACCTTACAGGTCACCGCTTTGCTGGACTGACCCAGGAGAGTCAGCACTTATGGGCCCAAAGATGGTAAGAGAAACTATAGAGAAGGTGCAGGTCATCCAGGAGTGGATGAAGACTACATGGAGTCGGCAAAATTCTTATGCCAATAGGAGGAGGGGGCCCTTAGAGTTTGAGGAGGGAGGCCATGTGTTCCTTCGGGTCTCACCTCGACGGGGATTGCAGAGATTTGGCCGAGGCGGTTAGCTATCTCCGAGTCTTGTTGCCCCTTTACAGATTCTGAGTAGAGTTGGAGAGGTGGTGTATCGCTTGGCTCTACCTCTTCAGATGGACCGTGTACACAACATCTTCCATGTGTCGCAGTTGCGTTGGTATGTGCATGATCCATCGTACATCATCTACTAGGGCGAGCTGGACATAGATGATGGATCATCCATTGTAGAGTACCCAGTGGAAATTGAGGATCGGCAAGAGAAGATCCTTCATGGGAAAGCAATTCCCTTAGTGCGTGTCTAGTAGCAGCACATGAATCTCTAGGAGAGAACGTGGGAGCAGGAGGCAAAAATTCGCGTGTAGTACCCACATATTTTTGAGTAGCCTTTGTTTTGGCTTTTCGGGGACGTAAAATCCTTAAGGTGGGTGTGATGTAATGTCCTAGATTTTTCCAGGTATTATTTTAATATTATATGGGAATTAATTCAAGACCACGCTCTGAGATGGCATGCAGTTATGAGGCCCGGTGAGCCCGGAACAAATCTATGAATTTAATTAAATAATTAAATTATGTGTGCATGTGGTTTTCCTGAAAAAGTGGAATAACACTTAATTGGAAGCTCGGATAAGAAATATGAAGGCATCGTTACATTCAGAATAGAGATTTTACCTTAGGCGATGCCTAAAATCGGTCGGAACAGGTTGGTGGTGAAATCCAGTTTTTGGGACATAAGAGTAATAGAATATTAAAATAAAAAAAATTATTCTAAAGTGCAATATTTTAAATCTGCAGCAACAGATATCTCTTATTTTTTAGAATATAGGCCTACGCAGGGGTCTAGGGTTAAAAAACCCCATAACCCTGAAGCCCTTGGATGCTCTAGAGGCTCTGGAAGAGACCTCCCAACGCGGCGACAGTGTTCTTGATGAGCTTCACCGGCGACGACAATGAGGCGACCCGATCTTCGCCAACGAAGGCTGTAGATCTAGGTAGGATGTTTGTTTTTTATTTCCTTCCCTGTTTTGGATTTCCATGACGAATACAGACTAATCCATTAACAGATTATCCCATGGATCGATCGTTCTTGCGGGATGATTTTGCAGGGATTTTGAGTTTGTTTGGTTTTGATCTAATGGCGACGAACTCAAATCGTCACGAACAATGATTGAGGTTTGTCACTCTTTTTTGATACTTGTATGTTTCTCCCTCACGTTCTTCATTGTGTTCTACATGTTCTTGGAGGAAATCGATCATTGCACATTCGTTTGTTGGCGCAATGATTCGAGATTGAAGATCCAACCCCAGAGCGATGTCACAGAGGTGCAATGACGGTTTCGGCAGGCGATTCAGAGCAGATCAGGAGATACGAGTTTTTTGGATTTTTTCTTTGGATGGATCGTTAGAGGTTTTTAATAAGATTTAAGAGCCTAAAAAACCCGTTATGAAGTTCGTATGATGAAACGAACCAATCCCTGTAGTATCAGGATGAATGGACGAGAAACCAAGGACCTAGAGGTTCAGCCGTGATGTGAGGAAGAAGACAGCGTTTCTAGAAACATCCCGACTACACGCTGTGTAGTATGGGCCACACGGCGTGTGTTTTTCGGCAGACCACATGGAATGTGCTCCGGGAGTACACGTGCACGGGACGGGTACATGGACAAGGACACGCCGTGTATACCCTTCCCCGGCCAGACCCGACCAGATACATGGGATACCCCGAGTACTGGTACACGAGTAGGCGGCACAGACACTGATAGAGGCCGTGTACGGGCACATGTACGGCGTACACAGAGCGAGCCCTGGTGCTCGGACACGGCATGTGACTCTTCTACATGTCGTGTAGTTTCATTATATCCGACAATCCAAATGACACGGGCCGTTTACACAGGCAGTAATTGGAGTCAAGGAACATGGCGTGTGATTCCTCTACACGTCGTGTAGTTTAGTTTTAGAGAGCTTGGACGGATGACACGAGCTGTTTTCATGGGAAGTACCTGGGGTCAAGGAATGCGGCATGTAACCATACTACAGCCCGTGTAACCAATTATTCATGGCTTGAACCACTTGTCTTCTGTGACGTGGACTGGTTTTCTTAGGGTTCATGCCCTTGGTCTTTTCTCTAAAGGTTCTGGTATCATTTCCTTTATACAAGAGTATGATCCCTCCAGTAGGACTTCCGGAATATAGTTGTTGGAATCCCCTCTATGAGACTTATGAGCCAGATCCACTATTCATTACAATAACCCTACATAGATTTCAAGGTATCAACATGACCAACTTTACCTGGGTGCAGATCCTCTACTTAGCAGATTATCTTAGACTGAGTTGTCGGAATCACCCCATGACTGGGCCGTGATCCTCATCTTAGCATCATGTTCTCATAGTACTAGAGGAGTGTGTTCTCCCAGAATGAGTACTTCTCATCTCTCTCTTCAGACCTAGGAGTGTGTCATCCTTGTTTTGTGCTTAGTGGAATCTTCGAGCTACATCCTTGTGGCGGTATCGTGGTAATCAATCGTGTACGAGTATATCTGGATATTCCTGTTATATGTTCTATAGACATATACTATGTGGAGATGACTATATCTTTCCTTTGTGGTATTTTCCCTTGTTTTATTTCATTTTTGGTTTTGGGGTGTCCTACTGGGTATTGTTATACTCACCCCTTCACGGGCTTTGCCCGCACGTGTCGTTTCTTGTGCAGACGAGCGATCCATTGATAGGATTCTAGGCGGACCAGGACCATATGGTGCCCAGTGAGACCAGATAGGCCGAGGTGTGTTCCTACTTCTACTGACTACAGTCCCAACACATTTCATTATAGGTTGGACTTTGTTACATTCTTTCTTTTGGTGGGCTTGTACTTTTGTCCCAGGGTTTTACTTTCTTGTACTTTACTTTCCTGTCATACTCTGTCGGTTGGGTTTTAGTGTATGCATGCATGTATTAATTTTTCTAGTTTTACTTTTCAGATTTGTGGGCTTGGAGATGTGTGTTCATGTGTACAGTTATATAGGAAATGCCTCGCATATTAGTAGCAAGCCTACTCGGTGCTAGTCACCAGCCCCTGGCCTATTGGAGGCGGGCTTAGGGAGTTGCGGCTTAGGCCCCACCAGGATGGGTCGTGACACTTTTCATCATATTGAACCACTTTTTTCATTCTGATATCAACTTTTCCTCTCATATTTTTTAAATTTCACTCACAGAAGCAGTAAAATTATGTTTTATTTGAATTACCAAATTCTCCTAGGAGGTGGGGTAAAAGAAGGTGAAAACTTCAATAAAATTTTTATATATCTAAAAATTTTACAAAATGACTCCAATTGATTATATTGAACATATATAGGTATTATTTATCTATTTTGACCAAAAATAAATTTAAATAAAATAAATAATTATTTAAATAAAAATTTGGGTTTATACTCTAACTCAGTGTTTTTCACTATATATAAAAAATTGAAGTTTTCAGAAAAATCCCAAAAATTCACCCGAAGATATTTTTGATATTTTGAATTCAAAAATGAAGTCTATTTTACCATGTTAAAATCATATAAGTTTATTTTTTTTATTTTCAAATTAATTCCCATTGTCAAAACCAAAACGCGGGTTTTTAAAAAATAAAAAACTATCAAAAGATTGACATGTGTTTATGTCAAATTTAAATATGAAATTACTTATAATGACCTAAATTTTATTAAATGATAAAAATATAATCTATTTATATTTTAAAACCATTCAAATTAATAATTTATCACTATAAATTATTTCTATTAAAAACGATGCTTTCAATTAAAATTTATTACTTTTCACTAATCATCAAAATATGAAATTTATCAGAAAAGTACCAAATATTTATCCAAACTAAATTTTTATGTCCCGATTATAAAGAATAATTTAATTTCATTAAATTGAATATATAAAATTGTCAAATATTGTATTTAAAAAGGTTTATCCATTAAAAGGCATAAAACATCATTTTTTTAAAAAATAGCTCTTTTATCTGAAAAATTAAAATTATCGTATATTATGTATAATAAAAAAAATATTAATGTTAAAATTATATAGGATATACATAAAATTTAAAATGTGGTTAATACAATTCATTATCTATTTTTATTAATGGCTAGTTTGGTAAGTCATGGTGCGCTCAAACACGGTGTTGCGTGTAGCGCAAGTTATTGAAATACATTAAAGAGATAATGTAGAGACCCGTATCCTGACTTACATTGACATTACATTACTTTTGCGGAATACTTAGTACATAACAAAAACACACACTAAAGGATCGTAATAGTTTAGTGTCTTTGGAAACTCGGAACGTAATCTTCTAATCATGGTGAAAGTTCTTCAATATCTCCCATAAAGGTCATACCTTTTTTCTACCTAAAACCTTTCTTTATATCCTGGGGAAAAGAAAACATAAAAGGGTGAGCTCAAATGCTCAGTAAGGGTAAACAAAAGAAATATCAATCACATAATTTTCATAAGAACATAACTTTTTTTGGAAATCTTAACCAGCAAAAGAGAGCATAATTTCATAACATGGGATAAATCATAGTAGTGAAATGAAATCATAACTTAAAACATTACTCATTGTGGCATACACACATAATCATAGAGAATCATTTCTTGTTAGTCAAGACTCATTGCCAAGACTATCTTAGTGGACAAAGTCCCTTTCTGAATCGAGTAATCCTCGTTTCAGTCCTGTTTCACTGAACCGGTATAACCTACCATTCCAGCCATGTCTATCTCATGAGATATAAAATCTTTACCCAATACATTGGAGGGAGATATAGGTCCCACCCATCTCTTAATGAATCCTTTCTTATGTGTGCCACAAAATCATAAATCATACATCATTGCATAACCCATGTAATAAAAATGGGATTCTTAAACAACATGACATCATAAAACCATTCATATAAGATAAAGTAATTCATAAACATAATTCCATCACAACATAGTCAAATCAATGTAAAAATATGGATATAAACAGAACCCTTTATTATCTTATATGGAAAATAATTTTGATAAAACACTTGAATTGAATTCTTGAGGAAAATATCCTTTCTTCTTCAAAATCAATTTCTTTTCACAAAACATCATGCAATTGTAAAAGAAAGAGATTTTATTGAAAATAGTCATGAAATCTTTTAGAGTAAGCTTCATGAAAATAAGTCTTTATAAAACAGTATAAATCCGTTCGTGCCGTATAAGTTAAAAAAAACATTCTTCGTACTTTTGTCGAAAAAGTCAAAAAGTACCTCGTACGGAAAAACGACAAAAGATTCCTTTCATATTCTTTACTAAAAACTCACCTAAGGGTAAAATTGGATTTAAACAATTGTAGGTTGTTGTAAATAACATTACATATTGAGGAAACATGGATGCGGATGATAAAATATACCCCAGTAAATTTCAAAGTACAAACAATCTCGGATAAAAATGAGATTGTGATATTTCCCTTACCTTAGGTCCGACTTGCTTTGTAAGTGTCCGAACCTCCTCTTCTTTGAAGCGCCTCTTTGAGACCTCCTCTTAGGGCACTAAAATTGGTCTTTGAGGAAGACCAGAACCTCTAGTATGTTGCTAGGGATGTGGAGAAGAGATTTTGGCAGGGGTTGGCCGAGCTTGAGTGCTCAAATTGGTGTGAGGAGGAGGGGGAGGAGGTGTCCTTTTATAAGGGAGGAGAGGGGCACCTTAGGAATATCTCAAAATATTATTTTATATTAAAGTCAAAATCGGTTTATAATGGTTCCAAAGGGTATTATTTCGAAGCTAAAGTGGGGATGGGTCGAAATCCTATCAACCAATAAGATTTAGACAAGTTTAGGGTATTATTTTAACCTTATCAATTAGATTTAACTCTATGTTAAATAATTTAACTTTTACCGTGTCTTTTTGTTTTCTTTCACTATATGGTTAATAAACTTACTATAACATGCCAAACGAACCCCAAATTGTTTATTATTAATATATATATCATTATCTAAGTCATTTGGCCGAACCTTAGATTTTTAGAAATAAAATAACAATTAATAATATAATATTTGATTTAAAAACTATTTTGTGTCAATTTTGACACTATTTGATATATTATTTTTTTGAAAGTCATAACAGAATTAAATGTTCGAACCAAGTTGATTAAAACAACACTAATATATCATAGTAACCTATAAAATTAGTGGAATTCATAAAAAATCTCAAATTACATTTATTTTTGTGTTTATAACATCAATTATGTCAATATTTCATTAATAAGATAATTACTGCATCATCGTTGTGTCATAAATAAATTACATTATTTAATGTCTAAAAATTACAAATAAAATACCATCATGTAGGAAATCTTTTTAGCTTTCTAATGAATATTTACAATCGAATTTATCTTATGTATAACCCCATATTAAAAATGATTTACTTATTTAACTTTGATTTTAACTATTTTAACCTTTCTTTAAATAAATTAATAATAAATGTCCTAATCTAATCCAAGTGGGCCTAAATGTTCATATTTTATTCCTAAGTTTGTTTTTGGTCGAATTACACTTGTCCAATAGAATTAGGACATGTTTTAGGGTAATAGTAATATCATATTTACCCTTAGTTACCCTATTTACTATTAACCGCGGTAAAAAAAAGTAAAAAGTTACTATTCACCAAAAAATTATTTTCATCTCATTGAACCACATTTTAGTCCTTGATATTAACCGTGTCTCTCGGATTTTCGAAATTCCATTCACAGAAGCGGCAAAATTAAGTTTTATGAAAAATTCAGTTTTTTTAACTACCACTTTGTAGTTTCACTATTCATCAAAAATTGATGTTTTTCAGAACAATGCCAAAATTTCATCCTAAGCTATATTTCATATTCCGAATTCAAAAATGAAATCTATTTTACCAAATTCATAACATAGAAGTTGCATTAATTAATTTTATAATTAAATCCCGCTGTTAAAACAAATAGCGTGTTTTTAAGAAACAATATCTATCAAAAGATTGACACTTGTTTATGTCTAGATTAAATGTGAAATTACATCCAAGGACCAACATTGTATTAAATTGTTAAAATATATTCTAAATATAATTTAAAACCACTCAAATTAATGATTTATCACTATTGATTATTTCGATTAAAAAAGTTGTTTTTAATTATAATTTAGTAATTTTCACTATTCATCAGAATATGAAAGTTATCCGAAAAGTACCAAAATTTCACCTTAGGCTAAATTCGATACTCCGAATCCAAAAATAAAGTTCATTTTGAAAAATAAGATTTACTGGATTTCAAAAAGTGGTTATTACTATTCATAACGGCTAGTTTTAATAATATTTTTATAGCATATCGTTGTTTAGTGAAACTCGGTATTGCGTACTACACACGCTATCGAGGAAGGTCGCGATTGCGTGTAATGCAAGTCAAGTCAAGGATGCGTGTTGTGCAAGCTCCTTTTGGTGTAGCGTATAACACAAGACATTAGTAAAATAAAAAAGAATATTTTTCATAAAATCTTGGGCTGTTACATTCTACCCCCCTTAAAATGAATTTCGCCCTCGAAATTCGTCGGGGTTATAAATGGTTTACTATTCGAAAGTTTCTTTAATAGAAACCCACATCGTAAAAGGGAATACCAAAACTTGGCTTTAAAAACTAAAGTATGAAATGTAACGATTACCCAAATAAACTAATCACTGGGTTTCCACATAGGTGAAAATATGGATATGGAAGAGAAATCTAACCATCATGTTCTGATGGAGAGTGGTAGAGAACATGGATATGGAAAAGCCAGTAATCACAAATCCATAGATTTGTGATGATATAAGGTACCATCTGATTCATCAGGTATAAGATCACTAGGACAACATTTTTTTGGTTTTCAAGATCATTTCCCTAAAGTTGAAAATTTGCTTAGAATAAATACTTACTTTATTTTGGTACAATCTCACTTTTGTTCGTGCCTTGAACAATTTCTACTTCATCTCTTAAATAAATGAAGTTGAATTTGTTATTCGTGAAGTGTTAGCAGATCATGTGATAGAATGACGAGTCATTCCATCTGTCTCAAACAAAAGGTTAGTAAAAATTATATACATAAGTCGATCTATAGTGAGATTAATCACATATGGTTTCTAAAATGGACTTATACTTCATATATCATACTGCTTAATATAATAAAACTAGTTTCTACTAAACAGGGACTTCCTGTAGGCCAGTGGTAGGCGATAAAGGCCAGTCGCACTTCGGTTGTGGGTTCGATTCCTACAGCCTTGTCCGAAGCGATGGGCTGTCGCCCGTCCTGCAGGTTGTCCTTTTTCTAAAACTACGTTACTATAACATCTCATCAATAATATCTAAAATCTTCTATCCTTAAACAATACTAACTTATGTCCAACATAATCCAGTCTAATCTTTAGGCTTATACATAATACTTTCGTCCACTCTCATAATATAGTGACATCGATTACCAGAGATTTAATACTGTCGTTGATCCCCACATATCATAAGATATGTCTTGTTGGTCACATTCCAAACATTCAAAGTCTTTAATCATGTATTCTCTTGAATACCCATTGAACCTTATTGAAAACATGAATGCAGTTAAACGTTAACACTTTCCACATACCAAATCCTCAAAATTCTATATACTCAAACCATGATATCACTTAGTCCTTATATCAATCATGAGCTCATGAATACTATCAAACATTTAATTTTCTCTTTATCCCTTCATTATGCGCATATCATCTACATTCCAAAAATATATGAATAACCTTTCATGGATAGTGGTACCATTAATCATACACTTTCATAACTCAAGGAAAGACAACAGTGTAACAATCCTCAGATGTCTCTTTATTCCATAGTACCATGAGATTTCTTATACAACATTACACATGATAAACATGTAATCATTCCACAACATTCTTAAACCATTGACCGAGCTTCAACAATTCTTTCATCTCACATATCATTTGTAGTCTCTTCATCATCATCCACATAAATACTACCCATATGACCATACTGATTCTCTTCATGAGTCTTTCCCTTAGGGCATTTGTTTGCATAATGCCCATACATTCCACATTTAAAACACTTAACCATTTTTGATGTCATAGCAATACCATTATCCTCATCCATGGTGTTAACCGACCCTTTTCCTTTGCACTTACTTGCTTTGTGTCCTTCTTTTCCACACCCAAAGCATCTTCCAGTTCCCTTGAAACATTCTCCTTGATGCCTCTTCCCACATGATTTACATAGGGGAAATTGAACTTTCTTTCCTCTATGATCATCATGGAACTCCATCTTTCTCTTATTAGTCGAGTCAGGAAACTTACCAAATTTTACTTTATTGATCATGTTGTGAGATTGCTGATTCGGCATAATAATGATGTTTGGACATCCAAATCCCATTTCATTTGGTTGCTCAAGAAGAATATCATTCCATTGTCCATCATATCCTCCATTATTGTGAATCATCTTATTTCCAGCCATTTTCTAAAACCCAAACAGAATAGTGTTAGATGCAAAAATCGTAATAAAGGGGGAGTAACTAAAATATCTATCATCTTTGGTTTAATCTAATATCGTTACCATAGTTCTAGAACTATATCCTACACGTATACTTATCCTTAGGGACATCCCTAGACATACCTTAGAAATATCTCTAGGGATCTCACTAAAGTTCTCGCATCCTAGTTTCCAAAGGATGACTAAACCTTTCCTCTGATACCAACTGTAGAGACCCGTATCCTGACTTACATTGACATTACATTACTTTTGAGGAATACATAGTACATAACAAAAACACACACTAAAGGATCGTAATAGTTTAGTGTCTTTGGAAACTCGGAACGTAATCTTCTAATCGTGGTGAAAGTTCTTCAATATCTCCCATAAAGGTCATCCCTTTTTTCTACCTAAAACCTTTCTTTATATCCTGGGGAAAAGAAAACATAAAAGGGTGAGCTCAAATGCTCAGTAAGGGTAAACAAAAGAAATATCAATCACATAATTTTCATAAGAACATAACATTTTTTGGAAATCTTAACCTGCAAAAGAGAGCATAATTTCATAACATGGGATAAATCATAGTAGTGAAATGAAATAATAACTTAAAACATTACTCATTGTGGAATACACACATAATCATAGAGAATCATTTCTTGTTAGTCAAGACTCATTGCCAAGACTATCTTAGTGGACAAATTCCCTTTCTGAATCGAGTAATCCTCGTTTCAGTCCTGTTTCACTGAACCGGTATAACCTACCATTCCAGCCATGTCTATCTCATGAGATATAAAATCTTTACCCAATGCATTGGAGGGAGATATAGGTCCCACCCATCTCTTAATGAATCCTTTCTTATGTGTGCCACAAAATCATAAATCATACATCATTGCATAACCCATGTAATAAAAATGGGATTCTTAAACAACATGACATCATAAAACCATTCATATAAGATAAAGTAATTCATAAACATAATTCCATCACAACATAGTCAAATCAATGTAAAAATATGGATATAAACAGAACTCTTTATTATCTTATATGGAAAATAATTTTGATAAAACACTTGAATTGAATTCTTGAGGAAAATATCCTTTCTTCTTCAAAATCAATTTCTTTTCACAAAACATCATGCAATTGTAAAAGAAAGAGATTTTATTGAAAATAGTCATGAAATATTTTAGAGTAAGCTTCATGAAAATAAGTCTTTATAAAACAGTATAAATCCGTTCGTGCCGTATAAGTTAAAAAAAACATTCTTCGTACTTCTGTCGGAAAAGTCAAAAAGTACCTCGTACGGAAAAACGACAAAAGATTCCTTTCATATTCTTTACTAAAAACTCACCTAAGGGTAAAATTGGATTTAAACAATTGTAGGTTGTTGTAAATAACATTACATATTGAGGAAACATGGATGTGGATGATAAAATATACCCCAGTAAATTTCAAAGTACAAATAATCTCGGATTAAAATGAGATTGTGATATTTCCCTTACCTTTGGTCCGACTTGCTTTGTAAGTGTCCGAACCTCCTCTTCTTTGAAGCGCCTCTTTGAGACCTCCTCTTAGGGCACGAAAATTGGTCTTTGAGGAAGACCAGAACCTCTAGTATGTTTCTAGGGATGTGGAGAAGAGATTTTGGCAGGGGTTGGCCGAGCTTGAGTGCTCAAATTGGTGTGAGGAGGAGGGGGAGGAGGTGTCCTTTTATAAGGGAGGAGAGGGGCACCTTAGGAATATCTCAAAATATTATTTTATATTAAAGTCAAAATCGGTTTATAATGGTTCCAAAGGGTCTTATTTCGAAGCTAAAGTGGGGATGGGTCGAAATACTATCAACCAATAAGATTTAGACAAGTTTAGGGTATTATTTTAACCTTATCAATTAGATTTAACTCTATGTTAAATAATTTAACTTTTACCGTGTCTTTTTGTTTTCTTTCACTATATGGTTAATAAACTTACAATAACATGCCAAACGAACCCCAAATTGTTTATTATTAATATATATATCCTTATCTAAGTCATTTGGCCGAACCTTATATTTTTAGAAATAAAATAACAATTAATAATATAATATTTGATTTAAAAACTATTTTGTGTCAATTTTGACACTATTTGATATATGATTTTTTTGAAAGTCATAACAGAATTAAATGTTCGAAACAAGTTGATTAAAACAACACTAATATATCATATTAACCTATAAAATTAGTGGAATTCATAAAAAATCTCAAATTACATTTCTTTTTGTGTTTATAACATCAATTATGTCAATATTTCATTAATAAGATAATTACTGCATCATCGTTGTGTCATAAATAAATTACATTATTTAATGTCTAAAAATTACAAATAAAATACCATCATGTAGGAAATCGTTTTAGCTTTCTAATGAATATTTACAATCGAATTTATCTTATGTATAACCCCATATTAAAAATGATTTACTTATTTAACTTTGATTTTAACTATTTTAACCTTTCTTTAAATAAATTAATAATAAATGTCCTAATCTAATCCAAGTGGGCCTAAATGGTCATATTTTTTTCCTCAGTTTGTTTTTGGTCGAATTACATTTGTCCAATAGAATTAGGACATGTGTTAGGGTAATAGTAATATCATATTTACCCTTAGTTACCCTATTTACTATTAACCGCGGTAAAAAAAAGTAAAAAGTTACTATTCACCAAAAAAATTATTTTCATCTCATTGAACCACATTTTAGTCCTTGATATTAACCGTGTCTCTCAGATTTTCGAAATTTCATTCACAGAAGCGGCAAAATTAAGTTTTATGAAAAATTCAGTTTTTTTAACTACCACTTAGTAGTTTCACTATTCATCAAAAATTGATGTTTTTCAGAACAATGCCAAAATTTCATCCTAAGCTATATTTCATATTCCGAATTAAAAAATGAAATATATTTTACCAAATTCATAACATAGAAGTTGCATTAATTAATTTTATAATTAAATCCCGCTGTTAAAACAAATAGCGTGTTTTTAAGAAACAATATCTATCAAAAGATTGACACTTGTTTATGTCTAGTTTAAATGTGAAATTACATCCAAAGACCAACATTGTATTAAATTGTTAAAATATATTCTAAATATAATTTAAAACCACTCAAATTAATGATTTATCACTATTGATTATTTCGATTAAAAAAGTTGTTTTTAATTATAATTTAGTAATTTTCACTATTCATCAGAATATGAAAGTTATCCGAAAAGTACCAAAATTTCACCTTAGGCTAAATTCGATACTCCGAATCCAAAAATAAAGTTCATTTTGAAAAATAAGATTTACTGGATTTCAAAAAGTGGTTATTACAATTCATAACGGCTAGTTTTAATAATATTTTTATAGCATATCGTTGTTTAGTGAAACTCGGTATTGCGTACTACACACGCTATCGAGGAAGGTCGCGATTGCGTGTAATGCAAGTCAAGTCAAGGATGCGTGTTGTGCAAGCTCCTTTTGGTGTAGCGTATAACACAAGACATTAGTAAAATAAAAAAGAATATTTTTCATAAAATCTTGGGCTGTTACAGATAACATACTATAGAATATTTGGGTGTTACATTATCCCCTACTTGAATAAATTGATTCCTCACAATTTTGAAATGTTTTTTGAAAATAATATTTTCAAAATAGAGAAATATTTTTGTGAAAAAACCCACAACGGAAAATGGGATAATAAAATTTAGTTTTAATAAAAGGGAAATTGAAATGAAAAAGTTACCACCAAATTATGAACATAATTAGCAGAACATTGGTGGAAATTAGGGACACATAATTAGATGGATAACGTAAATATTTATAGGGATTTATTGAGGTAATTAATCACAATATATACATTAAACATATTGACATAACAAATCCATTATCAAAACCATTTTCAATACAAAAATACGTAAAAAGAGTACATGGTATTTATTTTCTCTTTTTTAAAAAAAATTTCTTGTTAAGGAAGTCAAAGATCAAATAAAACTCGCGGTGGTGGAATATTCATTGTCACTACTTAAGTTAGAGAACATTCCTTTTTTTGTTTATTAAAACACTTCTTATAAAATTATTCCCTTTGAAATGAAAATTCAAAAGGTTTTATACATTGTATAGAAGAAAGTTGTTTAGAAATCAAAGGATGCATCAATGAAAAGAGATTGAGATGATGTACCTTGACTAATGTTTAAAAAATAATTTAATCATAGAATAAAAGGGGAATATATATATATATATATACTTTACAAGTAGAGTTACATCCTTTAACTGATTCCTACCACTAACTCATCTTTCACTCCAAAACATTTGAAAAAAATGTTTAATTTATCCTAACAGTATAGGGTTCCAACAATAATGAATTTAGAATTCACCTCTCAAAACTTTTAAAAATGAATCTATATTATACAATCCAGGACATCACATAGGATAGTGGTAGGTGATGCACCTTTTTCACACTTTGGTTGTCTATTCAAGTATCGCGGCGTTGCCGGACGTGACTGGTTGTCGCCCGACCTCTGGGTTGTCCTTTTCATGACAATCCAAAAATAACCTTAACAATTGTATAAAATTTCAATCTAAATTCACTTCAACCTTTAGACTTATCCAAAATAATTTTATCAAAAATCATAGTCAAAATTTTATAAGGAAGTTAAACACAATGAAGAACCTTTTTTCCATGTAATAACATGGGAATACTTTCATCATCTACTCTTTTAAAACATGGTAACACCCTGAATTAACATAAAACCTTATTGACTACATACATGCTTCTTTATTCATTATAGAATACTAGATATATTTCTTATATAAAAAAATACTTTATATTCGAAGAATAATGAAATAAAAAAACTATTAATCAGTTCCAAGGAAGTCAAGAATATCAAATATAATTTATCCAAATCAACCATCTCTTATTATAAAATCATTACCACATTATCAGGACCATATTAAGGATTAACTTTCCTTTAACCATGTATTTTCCAAAATGTGTTGCTTAATATTAAGTCACCTTTCTTAGAACCATATAATCTCAAATCTTCAAAAAACAGTACTACAACACAATCCTTATTTATCTCCATAATTCATATAACCAGTATATTGTGATACAAAACTCAAATGAAACAATTCTATAATAACAACATAAGAACAATTGTCATTACTCTTCATCTATTATAGTATCATAACATGATTATTATCCAATAGAATCATTTTCAGTATACTCTGATGACTGGGACATTGATTCGTGTAGTATCCCAATCCCTTGTAGATGAAGCATTTTGCATTTGAAACCTTTTTCTTATCCTTAAAATCACATAATTAGTGTCCTTTTTCTCCACAATTATAACAAACTCACATTACCTCCTAGAATTTACCATGGTAATTATTTCCACATTTATCACATTTGAGAAAATCCTTCTTTCCCCTCTTCCCTTTATCCATCTTTCTCTCTACCATCCTTTTCTTTACTAGCTTACCTTAAAAGACATAGGACTCAAGTAATTCGTTACTTATCTTATTAACACGTAATATTATTTCTCATATGTTGAGAATACATGGGATACTATTTTACTTCTAAATGTTAGCATAATACCATGAATGATATGACCCTTTTTACTCTTTGGATCATACATATTGTTGGAGTTCTCATTCCTTATACTAGTCTGCATTTCTATACAATGACATACACTAGGTTAGTATATGAATCACAATGAATAATTCCAAATTTGTAAAATACCTAACATAAATTGAACAGTTAATGGTTATAACCCGTAATCATAAAATTATTTTCATTGAGGAGGTATATACTCATAAATCCTTCACAATGATTTGTGATGAAAATGAGAATTATCCTAATCATATCCCTTTTGAGTTTTGTGACCAAGAGTGAATCAAGGGTCGTTGCCATGCACCATTTACTGTTCTAGTCTAGCTTAAAGCAGTGTTTTTGGGTTTAATCCCTAGGTACATCTGTTCCAGTGCCACCTCTACCTACTCATATCCAGACAGAGATGTATTACTTGGAAAACTCACAAAATCTCTACAATACCAAAATTCGAGGAAGTTCTCCTATTCAAATTGTCAATGTATGTCTTAGGGTAATGTTCGCTAATCAGAGTTTATCTAAATCTTATTTCCAAAGTTATTACTAAACTTTCTATGATAACAATTGTAATGCCCTGACCCTATATTCCCAGAGTTTATGCATTATTAAAAAACATTGGCATGATTACAAGGAATAAATTCTTGAAAGACCGATCAGTTTAGTGGTCTTGGAAAATAGATTTCATACATGAACATTACATAAAACATTCTAACATACAACATAAAATAATAATCCTTCGAGAATTCCATTGTTCCCATAGCATAACCCTGTATCTCAAACATAAAACACTTCTTGGGATCCTGGGAAAATAAAACATAAGAAAGGGGTGAGATCAAAAACTCAGTGAAGGTAAATAATTTACCGAAAGCTATAAACCTTTAAGGCTAGATGTGTAATAAAAACAATATCCTTTTAAACATAAACATGAATATAATATGGCAAAAATAATTCAAAAATTACCATATAAACATGCACGTGGATATTATTTTAGTCGAATAATCGCATGTAATAACTAATTTCAAATTTATGGAATGTATAGTACCGAACATTAATTTATGTGTCAATGCCTTGTGCCAGGACCTAAGGGATAACTATAACCGGACCCCAAACCAGAGGTCTTACTTTTCCCATTCCAGAACCTGGAACACTGTATTTTAATACATTCATCATAAGAAAATGTTGTAATATAACATAAACATTCATATTAAAACTAGAATACAATATGTCCATATATTATCCCTAAAATATGAATGGTATAAAAATAACACATCCACACTCCAACATATTACAAAACATTATACACAATATGAAAGATTTTTATCATAATAAATCAACTTCAATCAAGTTTAAAATCCATTAAAGGATGTTGACATATATGAAAATGAGCCGTAAAATGATCTGAGAGAAATAACCCATTTTCATGAAACCGTTTAAAAGTATCACAATTTATAAAGGTGTTCATTTAGTTGGTATTTTTGATAAAAATTATCCCATACCACTTTTAAACTTTTTAAATTAATTATCATTTAAAAACATTCATGTCCATATAAATAAAGCCTTAAAATCATTTTGAAAACATGGACATTAATTAAAAGGGTTTAGAAAGATAAATCTTTAAAAAATTTAAAATGATGATCTTGTTAAATATAACCTCCCATAAAACCTTAAAATATTCCATTTGAAATCATTTTTATAAAATATGGGTATCTATGATAATTATGTCACAAAAAATACTTACATATGAACAATCTCAGATAATAATGAGATTGAGTAAATAACCCTTACCTCATTGTAATCGATCGAGTCTTTTCAACAATAGTCAATAACCAACAAATGAATAACATAATATCGTTAATATAAGGAGAATCATTATAATATATGTCAAATTTAAGTACACAATACCCCACATGCAATAAATAAGTGGTTAACAATGGAAATCTCACGGAGTTAAAAGTGAGATAAGAAACACCATACCTTTTAGTTTCCTTTAGTTAAGGGTATGTTTAACCTTTTTTATAAAGACCATAGTGTGTTATAAATTTATTCCAGAACCATATTAACATTTATGATATCATACATGATTCATTTATGACTTTATACTACCCATTTAATATTAATTTTCATGTTAAATTAACATTTCGGGTAATAATCACATTCTTTATCGTACGTGTTTTAACATGTTTTTCTTGATTGTATAACATGGATCATGATATAAATACATACCAAATATAAATAATCATATATATTTAGAATATAAATATATATAATAGAAATATATATGAAATGGAAAACACCGTTTTTGGAGATGGTATGATGTACATACGCATAAACGCTGTTTTCGTTTTCATATCGTATTGAACTGAACTAAATGATTAAGATACATGTATGTACATAAAAATATTTATTTATATCTATATCAAAATAATTATTTCATATATTACATACTTATTAAAAATATATATATTTTTATAATCATCATTGAATGGTGAACGTGAAATGTATCTCATTGCATCGTGGAGACGGTATTCTGTGTGTACACACGAGTGACAATATCATTATATTGATGGAGGAATCGTGTGTAATTGGATGGTCTATCTTATATACAGAATCATTAACATGTTATATTCATTATTTACATCAATTATAAATCATTCTTATACCCATCCAAATAATAATGTATTGAATAACAACTACACCACGACGTGGAGATGGTAAGACATACGTACGTATGTATGGTGACCTTTCATCCATAGGATGGATAAAATAATGAATATGGTTGTACCATATTTATAAAAACATAAATTTATATATATGATACTGGATTAAGTATTTCATAATATAATAATCAAATAAAGAGGAAGTGAATGATGAAAAGGACTTCAAAGATGTGATGAAATATTTAACTCTTCTTTGGGTTCTTCCTTTTGACATGATATAATGGGCTCCTTAAGATGGATTTCTGACCAAAGGAATATCTCTAATATGAAGGGAGGATAGTTGATAGGGTATTTGGGCAGGGTTTTGTGGAGTCAAATGGCATTGAATGTTTGAATTAGAGAGAAGGGGGATTTCCCTTTTATAAAAGGTGTGAGGGGCACCTCATGAAAAATTAAAAATATTATTTTATAATAAAATCATTTTTGATTTATAATGGGACACAAATTAATTATATAATTTATAAGGTGGGGATGTGTAAAAAACAACCCATACAGTTGGTTTTAGATAGCTTTGGGTAACAATATTAACTTTATCTTTTAGATTTAACTCTTTGTTAAATAGTTTGAAATTTACGATGTCTCTTTTCATTTTAATATTATATTGTTAATAAACATACTATAAACATCAAAGAGAACAACAAGTTGTTAATTAATGACATATATAATATTATTTAATACCATTGGCCGATCCTTATAATGTTAGTAATATAATATCAATTAATAATATAATATTTTTTTTAAATACTCTTTTATGTCAATTTGGACACTATTTGGTATTTTGTTTTTTTCTAAATTCATAACAGCATTATTACTACAAAAAAATTCATCTAACCAACCATAACATGTCATATTAACCTATATAATTAGTGGAATTCATTAAAAGTATCAAATTACATTTATTTGGATATTTATAATATCAATTATTTTAATATTTCATTATTAAGGTAATTAATGCGTCATCATTGTGTCATAAATAAATCTAATTTTTTAATGCATAAAAATTATAAATAAAATATCATTATGTAGGAAATAATTTTAGATTTATAATGATTATTTATAATAGAATTTATATTATGTACATTCCTAAATTAAAAATAGTTTAGTTATTAAACATTGATTTTAACTCTTTCAACTGTTCATTAAATAAAATAATAAGAAATGTCTTAATCTAATCCAAGTGGATCTAAACGATCATATTTTATTCCTAATGTTTTTTTGGTCTAATTAAACTTATCCAATAGAATTTGGACATGTTTTTGGGTAATAATAATATCATTTTTACCCTTTATTACCCAATTTACTTTTAACCGTGGTAAATAAATGTAAAAAGTTACTATTCACCAAAAATTATTTTCAGTATATTGAACTAAATCTTTCTTACTAATATCAACTGTGACTCTGAGATTTTTGAAATTCCACTCACAGAATTGGTAAAATTATGTTTTATGTGAATTTGCAAATTCTCCTAAGAGGTGGGTAAAAGAAGGTGAAAAGTTTAATAAAATTTTTATATATAAAAATTTATTATAAAAAGACTCCAATGACATTACCTTAACTTATATAGGTATTAAGTATCTATTTCTACCTAAAATAAATTTAAATAAAATAAATAATTATTTAAATAATAATTTGGTTTTTAACAATAACTTAGTGTTTTTCACAATTTAAAAAAAATTAAAAGCTTTTAGAAAAATACCTAAACATCACCCAAGGTTAATTTAGATATTCAGAATTCAAAATTGATTTCAATATTTCCAAATTAAAAAAATAGATTTTGCATTTATAAATTGAAAATTAAATCACATTGTCAAAACCAAAAAGTGGGTTTTTAAAAAATAAAAAACTATCAAAAGATTGACATGTGTTTATGTCAAATTTAAATGTGAAAGTACTTATAATGACCTAAATTGGATTAAATTAAAAAAATGTAATCTAATTATAATATCAAACTAGTAAAAGTCCTAATTTATCACTATAAATTATTTCGATGAAAAAATTATATCTTAATTAAAATTTATTAATTTTCACTATTCATCAAAATATGGAAGTTATAAAAAAGGTACCAAAAAATTATTCAAACTAAAATATTATGTCCCGATTCTAAAGAATAATTTATTTTTTAAAATTTAATATATAAAAGTGTCAAATTTTGGATTTAAAAAGTGTTTTCCATTAAAAGGCATAAAACTGCATTTTTTGAAAAATACATCTGTTATCTTAAAAATTGAATTTTTCTTATATTATGTCTAAGAAACACAAAAGATGAATGCTAAAATTATATAGGATATATATAAAATTTAAAATGTGGTTAATACTATTTATAACCTCATTTTTTAAATGGCTAGTTTGGTAAGTTGGGGTGCGCTTGATCATGGTGTTGTGTGGAATTTCATGATCTTTGACGGAGGAATGATGGAGATCTCAGCCTCTCGACCCCGAGAGACTTTTTCGACCTCTCCGGAAACCCTAATCTGATGTTCCGACCTCAATCCTCTAGTTTTTCACGAAATTAGTCTCTGATGGGTGATTCTGACCCTATTTGGGAGCTTCACGAAAATGAAGCAGGAATTGCAAGGCAAATCACAGAGTGTACTTCCTCAGACTCGAACTGGAAAAGTAAGTCCTTCCTAGAGGCGCTGATGGGTTCCTCATAAACTCAACCAACGAAAACAAGGAAGTTTCAAAAATCAAATGATGGTTGTTTCGTTGTTAAAGCAGATTCGGAAGTGGTTCAGCAAATACCAGTGCTCTGTATGTTTTCCCTTATGGCTCGTATCGCATACATAAAATGTAACAAACCTTGGAGCTATTCAGATTTAATGCCTAGAATTACTACATGTTGGGGATTTTCGAATTTGAAATTAGTTCCACTTGGTAGGTGCTTCTTCCATATTTTATTTTCTTCACAGAACGATCTTGATAAATCCTAGAAAATAGGTAACTGGAATCTAAAACCAGGTAACCTGCGCCTGTCTGAATGGGATGTGCCTTTCAATCCTAATAATCATAAGTATAATATGGCTCAAGTATGGGTAAGATTGAATAATCCCATTTGGTTCTTTTGGCATCCTCAAATTCTTAATGATATAGCTACCTATATTGGTTCACCTATGAATGTAGATGAAAGGACATTGAATAGTGACCTCGAAATTTATGCCAGGATACTAATTGAAGTTAATCTGGAAAACAAATTGCTCCTTCCCAGCTCTATTAATTTCACTGCTAAAGACTAGAAAACTGTAGTCAATGTTGAATACGAGAACTTCCCCTACTTTTTTGATCATTTCAAAGTTGTTGGACACACTGTCCCCAACTGTTGTTTTGTCCAGAAACCCCCCAATCTCCAACCCTCTAATGATTGGATAGAGGTTAGGAAAAACAAGAAAGGGAAAGCTCTTGTGAAACCTGAGACCTCGAATAGAAGAGAGGATAAATGGGTGGAAAAAATCACAATTATGGGAAACTTAATGGAATGTCCTAGGATAACCTTGCGCAGGAGCATTACAATCATGTTCTTGAACAAGAACTTCAAAATAAATTTGAGAAGGATGTCATTTGTATGATGTCTAACCCTTCCATGGATCCTAATGATCATTGTAAAACTTTAGAGGTTCCCAATCTCATCCTGGGAAACTCTATGAAGGAAGCTCGGATTGATCCTATTGAACAGTCCACTTCTAGCTCCCTACATCCTACTTCTGCCCTAAATGATGCTTCCTTCTCCCATATTTTGCCTGACCCCTCTTCAGATATTCCTATCATCTGTCCAATCCCTTCTTCACCTGAAACAAAGGGGAATGAACAGGAAAATCATGTGTCTGTTTCTGTGAAGACCTATAATAATGCTCTTCTCTATCCCTCTGTACAATAAAAAAGCACTCCAAAATCCTTTTTGACCCCTATTAAATCTGGGAAACATATATTATTATAGGAACTGGATGCTCAGTCTGAGAAGAACCTGGATCCTGCAAGGGATTCAGGCATGGCCCCAGTTCTGGATAAAGGGTCCTTCCAAAAGGGGGGCCTGGCTGCTTTTCTCTTCAATTCTGGTCAAAATACATAACACTCAAAATCCTCCATTGACACCTGTTCATGCTGAGAAGAATAACCATGTACTGGACCTGGCTACTAAGTCTGAGCAGAACCTGGTCCCTGTAAGGTTTATAAGCCCTTCCCCAATCCTGGATATAGGTTCCTCCCAACAGGGGGGTATTGCCTCTGGTTCTCCAGTATTACAGGAGACTCCTCACTATACTTTAATCCATGCTAACTCTGATGTCCCTAATGTAAACATGCAAGCACAGGGTAAGCAAGAAAATTTGCAGAGAAATGAACCGTCGTGTCTCTCAACCAGGGCATGAGCCACGTCTTCTAAAAAGAAAGGGGATAGCCCCACCAAAAAGAGGTTCAAATGAATGTGATGTACTAAAATTGTCAAGGTATTGCGAATTCTGATACTTTAAATGTTTTGAAACAATTTATCACTACTCACTCCCTGAAGTAGTTTGCTATTGCTGAACCAAAAGTCAACTTCATGTCTAAATATCATCACATTTTCCCCTTTGATTACTCTTTCATAGGTTCCTGTTCTAATCATTTGACCTCTGATTCCCTTTGGGTTTTTAACCACTCTTCGCTTAAAATTGTTAACATTCACAGTTTCTCAAACCAAGCTTTTACTTGTCGATTTATGATTGATCAAACTCTTGTTTTCAAAAATTTTATTTATGATTTCAATAGATATCAAGATAAGAGACCCCTATGTAATGAAATCTCTGAACTGAAAGGTAGGATTCAGAGTCCTTGGTTTTTAGTGGGTGATTTTAATGCCATTTTGGATACCAATGAAAAAATGGGTCCTTCACATTATAGAATCTCCTCTGTAGAATTTAAGCCTTGCATTGATAATAATAACTTGAATGAGAAACTTTTAACAGGTGCTAAGTTTACCTGGTATCGTCATCAGTCCACGAGGGTAGTTTCCAGTAAACTTGACCGAGCCTTTACTAATGACTTGGCCCTGGATAAATGGGACAATATCTCTAGTATCACTCTCCCTAAAATTTCATCTGATCATCATACCACTCTTGTTAGTTTCTCCTATATCTCCTCGAAGCCCAGGTACCCTTTCAGATTTAATAATGCATGGTCCTCTGACACTCGCTGTGTCAGCATCATTAACAACTTCTGGAATAATTTGCATAATAATAAGGATCCCTTTGCTTTCCCTCTAAAGCTGAAATATCTTAAGCAAACCCATAAAAATTGGTGTAAATCCAAGACTAATGATATCGATAATAATATATCTCTTATAAAAAATGAGCTTAATCAATTCCAATATCATAACACCTCCTCCAACTTTAGTGACACCTCTCAACATGAATTAATTATATCTTCTAAGTTGATTTCGGTTTTGAACTTCAAGGTGAAACTCAAAAGAAAATTTTCAAAACTAAATGGTTAAATGATGGAGATAGAAACACCGAATTCTACAACGCCCTTAATAGGGTTAAAAAAGATTGTAGACCCATTCCCTTCCTTAGATAAGGAGATCAAATTTTTGACAGAGAATAAAAAATCTCCAATCATGTGGTCTCCTATTTTGATAATCTCCTCAATGGCCCAGGTATTGATTTAGACCTTCACCTTGAAGTGATTCTCAATCTGGTTACTGAGGAAGAGAATGTTATACATAACAGCATTCCCTTGGACCAAGAGATTAAAGATGTCGTGTTTAGTCTTAATTTGGATGGTCCCCCTTGACCTGATGGTTTTAACAATGGCTTTTATCAAAATCACTGGGATGTCTTACAAGAGGATGTATGTTGAATGGTTAAGGCCTTTTTTGCTTGTGGCATTCTCTCTCAATGTCTCAACTCCCAATTCCTAGTGCTTATTCCCAAAACTGAAAATGCTGATGATCTCCACAGCTTCTGACCTATCACCTTGATAAATTCCCTCATGAAAATTATTACCAAAATCATTGCCAATAGAATTTATCCTAGTAGTAATAGAATTGTTTCCTGGAATCAATTTGGTTTCATAACTGGCATATCAATCCAAAAATTGTATTTGTCTTGCCTCTGAATCAACGAATCTCCTCAGCAGGAAAATGAGAGAAGGGAATGTTGCCATAAAACATGATATTGACAAAGCCTTTGACACTATTCATTGGAATTTTATAATTAAAATCATAGCCAACTTTGGCTTTAATGATACTTTGTTAAACAATATCATAACCTTGTTTAATTCGGCCCACATCTCTATCCTAATAAATGGATCCCCAAAGGGGTACTTCAAATGTTCTAATGGGGTTCGACAGGGGGACCCTCTCTCTTCCATCTTTTTCTCCATTGATGAAGAATATTAAGTAGACATATCTCACAATCCGTTGAAAATGGTGACCTAATTCCGATACCTGCCTCCAGGAACTTGAATGCCCCCTCTCACCTCTTGTATGCGGATGAAATAATCCTTTTTTTGAAAGGGGAAAAAAAGAATTTAAAAAATTTAAAACTCATCCTCTCTCATTACGAGTCTGTCTCTGGGCAACATATCAATTGGAAAAAATCTTACATTTACTTTGTAAATGAGTTACGCTCTGGCAGGAAAAGCAGGATCATAAATGATCCTGGCATTAGGGAAGGCACTCTTCCCTTTACTTACCTAGGTGTCCCTATCTTTTGGGGAAGACCTAAGGCTACCTATTTCTCTTCTATCATTGAACATACTCTTCGGAACCTTTCCTCCTGGAAAGGGAAAAATATTTCTATGGCTGGTAGAATTTGCATGGTTAAATCCACTATTGTCTCTAAACTTGTCTACTCTATGATGATTTACAAATAGCCGGAGAGTCTCTTAAAACGAATTAATACTGCCATCAAAAAATTTGTTTGGACATGGAGTACTCTTGAAAGGAAAATGGTCAACATACCCTTGACCACCTATTGTAAACCCACAGATAAGGGTGGAATTGGCCTTAAAAATATGTATTTCTTTAATGATGCCCTTCAGGACAAGCTGACATGGAACCTTATTTGTAATAACTCGCCTGACACTTCCTTTCATAGAGCTCTCTTTCTTGAAAAACTGAGGAACATAAATTTTAATTTTTGCACATCTTCTATTTGGCCTTCCATCAAACTTTCGTTCAATGTTATTATGACTAATTCTATATGGATGGTAAATAAAGATTCCAACTTAAAATTTTGGCTGGAAAATTGGATGGGCTCCCCCCTTATTTATTTTTTATTTCTTGGTCACTCCCCCTTGACCATCAATGATACCATAAATAACATTATGCATTCTCAAAATGACTTTCTTCCAGATGAAATCAATAACATTGTTGACTCCTACTCCTTGAAAATGATGATTTTATTATATGGGAGCCTGCACATAATGGCATTATAGACTCTAAGAGTTATTACAACTTCCTTTTCAACAATGATAACAACTTTCTTGACTGGTTCAAAAACATTAACAAAGCGTGGATAAAACCCTCGAGATTCACCTTGGTGTGGCGTATTGCACATGGTAGGATTCCCGTTGACTCCTGTCTATAGGATTTAGGGGTCAACCTCTGCTCTAAATGTTGTATGTGTAATCAACATAGGGAGGATATCAATCATCTCTTTATATCTTGTGACACGACTTCTTCTCTATGGAACCATGTATTTGATATATTTAACTGTAGATGGTTGTTTGGTACATCTCTAACTTCACAAATTCAGAGATACATGGAATCCTTGGATTCTACGAAAATCAGGAATCTGTTTATGGCGGCTATTGTAGAGATTCTTCATGTGATCTAGTATGGCAGGAATGACTACATATTTCCCAAAAACTTATTTAATATCAATGCAGGTAAAATGTGAATTCTAATTGCTATTCGAGAGGCATCCTCGATTCAGAATGATCACTGCTCTAACTCTGTTAGAGATTTTGGGATCTTGAGGTGCATTGGAGTTGACGGGAAATTTCCTCGTCCCAAATTTACGATGGAAGCTTTTTGGCAACCTCCACCTACGTGGTGGATAAAAATAAATGTGGACGGGGCATCCAAAGGCAATCCAGGACCAGTGGGTTGTGGTGGCATCTTCAGAAATCATTTGGACCATATCCTTGGATGCTTCTACGGCTCAGGTGGATTTTCCTCCTCCTTAGAAGCTGATATGTGGAGTGTTATCCATGATATCTCATTTGCTAAAGCCCGTAGTTGGAGAAACATCTAGATTGAGAGTGATTCATCTACAATTGTTCAAGCTATTTGGAAGGGTATAGTTCACCTAGCTTGGAAGCTCACTTCCTGCTAGATTGACTGCCTTATTTCTCTCTCCTCTATCTGCTTTTTTGCAATGCACACTTATAAATAAGACAACAGGATTGTTTATTCTCTGGAAAACATGGGTGTATCCCATGCTATTACATGGAGTGATGATCTCCATGATGAGTTGATCCCACTTTATATTCGTGATGTAAACAAAACTCCATCCTTTCGTCTGGTGTAATCCCTCCTTTTTTAATAAAAGTCCTCTGGTTTACTTCAAAAAAATGGTCATGGTGTTGTGTGTAGTGAAAGTTATTGAAATACATTGAAGAGATAACATACTATGAAATCATGGGATGTTACATTCTACTCTACTTAAATAAATTGTGTCCTCACAATTTGAATATATTTTGTGAAAATAAAAAGTAAAACATAGTGAAATAACTTTGTAAAAACCCACATCGAAAATTGGGATAATAAAATTTAGAATTAAAAAGTGGAAAATTAAAATAAAAATGTTACCACCAAATTAAGACCCCGATTAGGAGAACATTGATGAAAATTAGAGATAAATAATTGGAGGCAAAACATAAATATTTATAGGGTGTGATTGAGGTCATTAATCACAATATATCATATAAATATATTGACATAACAAATCAATTATCAAAACCATTTTCAATAAAAAATACATAAAAAGAATATATGGTATTTATTTTCTTTTTTGAAAAAACATTTTGGCTTCTTAAGAAAATCAAAGATCAAATAAAACTTGCGGCGGTGGAATGGTCATTTTCACCGCTTACATTAAAAAAAATTCTTTTGTTTGTCGTTTATTAAAACACTTTGTAGAAAAATATTTCCCATGAAATGAAAAGTCAAAGGGTTTTATACACTGTATAAAAGAATGATGTTTAAAAATTCTAGGTTGCCTCAATGAAAAAAATTTGAGATGAGGTCCTTTAACTAATTTTTAACATTAATTTAATCATAGAATAAATGGGAAATATATATATATATATATATATATACTTTACAAGTAGAGTAACAACCTTTAACAAATTCCTACTAAAAACTCATCTTCTACTCGAAAACATTTCAAAAAAATATTCAAATTTTCTTAATCGTATAGGGTTCCAAAAATAATGAATTTATAATTCACCTATCAGAACATTTAAAAAGGAAACTACATTATACAATTCATGGCATCACATAGAATAGTGGTTGATGATGCACCCTTATCGCCCTTTGTTTATGGGTTTAAGTATCGTGGCCTTTCCAGACGCGACTAGTTGTCGCCCGACCTCTGGATTGTCCTTTTTATGAAAATCCAAAAATAACCTTAACAATTGTATCCCTATTCAAACATAATTCATTACAACCTTTAGAATTATCCAAAATACTTATATACAAACTCGATTTCAAAATTTATAAGGATGTCAAACACAATGAAGATTCTTTTTTCCATGTAATATCATGTGAACACCTTCACCTTCTATTCTTTTAAAACATGATAAAACCCGGAATTACCATAAAACCATATTGATTACATACATTCTCCCTTATTCTTTATTGAATATTGGATATATTTCATATATCAAAAAATATTGAATATTCCATCAATGATGAAATAAACAAACGATTATTCAGTTCTAAGGAAGTCAAGAATATCAAATATAATTTACCCAAATCAACCATCTCTTATTCCAAAATCACTACCTAATTATCAAGACAATATTTAGAATTACCTTTCCTTAAACCATGTATTTTCCAAAAAAAATTATCTTACTATTAAGTCACTTTTCTTAAAACCATATAATATCAAATCCTCAAAAAAAAAATAGTACAGTAGTACAATCTTAATTTATCTCTATAATTCATATAACTAGTATATTGTTGATTCAACACTCAAATGAAACAATTCTATAATAACAACATAAGAACACTAATCATTCCTCTTCAACTGAGGTAGTATCATTACTTGATTATTATCAGATAGAATCATTTGTGGTATACTCTGATGATAGGGACATTGATTCATGTAGTGTCCCAATTCCTTGTAGATGAATAATTTCACATTTGAAACCTTTTTCATACCATTGAAATCACGTACTTGGATTCCTTTTTCTACACACATATAAAAAACTCCCTATCCCTTCAAGCATTTACCAAGGTAATTATTTCCAAATTTATCACATATGGGAAAATCCTTCTTTCCCCTATTTCCTTTATCCATCTTTATCTCTACCATCCTTTTCTTCTCTTGCATCCCTCAAAATCCATAGGACTCAGAGAATTCATTACTTATTTTATGAACACATCATATTATTTCTCATATGTTTTGAATACATGGGAGACTATTTTGCTTATAAATGTTAACTTAATACAATGAATGATATGATCCTTCTTACACTTTGGATCATACATATTCCTGGAGATCTCATTCCTTCTACTGGGAACCATTTCTATACAATGTCATACACTAGGTTAGTTTATAAATCCCAATAAATAATTCCAAACTAGTGAAATACCTAAAGTAAATTGAATGGTTTATGGATATAATCCATAATCATAAAATTATTTTCTTTTAGGAGGTATATACTCATAAATCCTTCATAATTATTTGTAAAGAAAATGATAATTATCCTAATCATATCCCCCGGGATTGTCGTAACCTAGAGTCAAGCAAGGCCCATTGTCGTACACCAGTTCCCATTCGAGTCTAGATCAAAGCGATGTTTTTGGGTTTTACCCTTATGTACTTCTGTTCAAGAGCTTCCTCTACCTACACATTTCCAGATAGGGATGTATTACTTAGAAAACTCACAAAATCTCTACAATACCAAAATTCTAGGAAGTTATTCTATTCTAATTCTCAAAGTATGTCTTAGGGTAATATGCTCTATTAAGAGTATATCTAAATCATGGTTCCAAGTTTTTGCTAAAACTTCTCTGATACCAACTGTAACGCCCCAACCATAGATTCCCAGAGTTGGTGCATTATTTTAAAACAGTTTCATTATTATAAGGAATCATGTCCCAAAATACCGATCATTTTAGCAGTCCTGGAAAATAGATTACATACATGAACATTACATTAAACATTGTATGATACAACTCAAAAAAATAATCCTTTGATAATTTCATTCTTCCCTTTTCATAACCCTACATCTCATACATAAAACACTTCTTGGGATCCTGGGAAAATAAAACATAAGAATGGGGTGAGCTCAAATGCCCAGAAAGGGTAAATAATTTAGCGGAAGCTATAAACATTTAAGGCAAGATGTGTAATAAAAACAATATCCTTTTAAACGTAAACATGAATATAATATTGGAAAAATAAATCAAACATTACAATATAAAAATGAACATGAATATTCTACTAGTCGAATAATCACATGTAATAATTAATTTTATAATGATGTAATGTATAGTACCAGACTATAATTTCTGTTTCAAGGCCTAATTTCATGACCAAGGGGCTAACTGTAACTGGACCCCAACCTAGAGGGCTTACTTTTACCATTCCTTAACCCGTTACATACTAGTCCAATACATTAATCATAGAAATAGGTTGAAATATAACATAAACATTCGAATTAAAACTAGGATAAGAAATTTCAATACAATATGGAATATTTATATCAAAATAAATAAACTTAAAACAAGTTTAAAATCCATTAAACGATGTTGACATAGATGAAAATGATCAATAAAATGATTTGAGAGAAATACCCATTTTTATGAAATCATTTAAAATTCTCACAAATTATAAAGGATTTCATTTAAAAGGTATTTTTTAATCAAAGTGTCCCATACCACTTTAAAACATTTTAAAATAATTATGACTTCAGAACATTTTTTTCTATATAAATAAATCCTTAAAATCATTTTGAAAACATGGACATTAATTAAAAGGGTTTAGAAAGATAAATCATTAAAAAATTTATAATGAAGATTTTGTTAAATAGTCTATCCCATAAAACCATAAAATACTCCTTTTGAAATAAATTTCATAAAATATGTGTGTCTATGTTATGTATGTCCCAGAAAATACATACACATGAACAATCTCAGATAATAATGAGATTGAGGAAATAACCCTTACCTCATTGCAATCAATCAAGTCGTATGAACAATAGTCAATCACTACGAAATTAATGACATAATATCATGAATATAAATAGAATCATGACAATATATATCATTTGGAACTACACAGTATAACACATGCAATAAATATGAGGTGAACAATGGAAATCTCACAGAATTAAATGTGGGATAAGAAACCCCTTACCTTGTACTTTCCATTAGTCGAGGGTACATTTAACCTCCCGTATAAAGACTGCAATATGTTATTAAATTATTCTAGAACCATATTAATATTTATGATATCATACATGATTCATCTATGACTTTATACTACCAATTTAATAATAATTTCCATGTTAAATTAATATTTCGGGTAATAATCGCTTTCTTTATCGTACGTGTTTTAACTTGTTATTCATGATTGTATCACTTAGATAATGATTTAAATACTTCCAGAATATAAAGAATCATATATATTTATTATATAAATATGTATACTAGACATATATATGAAATGGAAAACACTGTTTAGGGAGACGGTAGGCCGTACATACGCATAAACGCTGTTTCCATTTTCATATAGTATGGAATGGAACTAAGTGAATAAGATACATGTAAGTAAATAAATATATATTTATATATCCGATATAATTATTAGGTCATATATTACATACTTAGTAATAATATATAATTATTTAATCATAATTGAATGGTGAGCGTGGAAATCTATCTCATCGCGTCGGGGAGACGGTAATTCATACATACGCATGAGCGACAATATCATTATATTGATGGAGGAATAGTGTGTAATTGGATGGTCTATCATATATAAAGAATCATTAAAATGTTATATTTATTATTTACATTAATCATAAATCATTATTATACCCCTCAAAATAATAATGTATTGAATAAAAACTATACCACAACATGGAGACGGTATGTCATACGTATGCACGTAAGGTGACATGTCATTCATCGGATGGATAAAATAATGAATACGGTAGTAACATATTTATAATAACATCGTTGTTTATAGAAGATACTGGAGTTATTATTTTATAATAGAATAAACAAAGAAATAGGAAGTGGAAGAAGAAAAGAACATGAAAGAGGTGATGAAATATTTTACTCTTCATTGACTTAATTCTTTTTTCTTGATCAAAAGGGATCCTTAGGTTGGCATTCTGGCCAAATTAAGGCCTCTAATATGAAGATAGGATAGTTGAAAGTGTATTTGGGGAGGGGTTGTGCGATCCAAATGGATTTGAATGTGTGAATTATAGAGAAGGCGGAGTGCCTTTTAATAAGAGGGGTGAGGGGCACCATAAGAAAAGATAGAAATATTATTTTATAATAAAATAATTTTCTGTTTCTATTGGATGAAAAATGAATTATTTAAATTATAAGGTGTGTATGGTTCTAAAACCACTCATACAATATGTTTTATACAGGTTTGGGTCACTATATTAACTTTATCTTTTATATTTTACTCGTAGTTAAATAGTTTGACATTTACCATGTCTCTTTGAATTTTTATATTATATGGTTAATAAAATTACAATAAACATCCAAGAGAACCCCAAGTGGTTCATTAATGACATATATAATATTATTTAAGTCCTTTTATGAAACTTAGATTTTTAGGAATAAGAAATCAATTTATAATATAATATCTGTTTTAAAAACACTTGTATGCCAATTTTGACAGTATTTGGTATTTTGTTTATTCTTAATTCATAACAGCATTAATAATTCAATAAAAATTTATATAACCACCCTAACATGTAGTATTTACCACTAAATTTAGTGTAATTCATTAAAATTTTCAAATTACATTTATTTGGATATTTATAATATCAATTATTTCAATATTTCATTATTAAGGAAATTACGGCATCATCATTGTGTCATAAATAAAATAAATTATTTAAAGTCTAAAAATTATAAATAAAATATAATTATGTAGGAAATATTTTTATATTTCTAATTAATATTTATAATCTAATTTATATTATGTATAACACTATATTAAAAATGGTTTATTTATTGAACATTGATTTTAACTCTTTTAACTCTTCATTAAATAAAATAATAATAAATGTCTTAATCTAATCCAAGTGGACCTAAAGGATCATATTTTATTTATAAGGTTGTTTTTGGTCGAATTAAACTTATCAAATAGAATTAGGACATGTTTTAGGGTAATAAAAATATCATTTTGATACATAATTTTCCTATTTAATTTTAACTACATTAAATAAAAGTAAAAAGTTACAATTCCCCAGAAAATATTTTCATCTTATTGAACATTATTTTTCATTCTTATATCAACCGCGTGTAACACCCCGAGCTTCCACGGTACGCTTCTCATTCAATAATGCAATAGTTTGCATTGTACGCAACTTCGAGTTCTAAAACACCGTGACTAATCAAAGTAGCCGTTATGAATAGTAACAACCACTTTTTAAAATTATTGAAATTTTATATTTCAAAATGGACTTCATTTTTGGATTTGGAATATCGAAATTAGCCTGTGTTGAATTTTTGGTATTTTTCTGAGAACTTCTAATTTTTATGAATAGTGAAAAATACTTTAAAACAACTTTTTTAATCAAAATAATTTATTGTGATAAATTATACTATTTAGTGGTTTTAAGTTATAATTAGAATATATTTTTACCATTTTATCCAATGGTGGTCATTAGAATTAATTTAACATTGAAATTTGACATAAACAATTGCCAATCTTTTGATATAAATTGTTTCTTAAAAACACGCTATTTGTCGTAACAGCGGGAATTAATTATAAAATTAATTAATGCAACTTATATGTTTGGAATTTTGTAAAATAGACATCATTTTTGAATTCGGAATATCAATTATAGCTTAGGGTGAAATTTTGGCCTTGTTCTGAAAAACTTCAATTTTTGATGAATAGTGATACCACTAAGTGGTAGTTAAATAACTGATTTTTCGTTTAAATGAAATATTACCACTTCTGTGATTTGATTTTCAAAAATCCGACATACATGGTTTTCATTAAGAAGTAAAATGTGGTTCAAGGAGATTAAAATAATTTTTTGGGGAATAGTAACTTTTAAGTTCTTAATCGCGATTAGAGGTAATTAGTGTAGTTTAAGGTACAAATAATGTTTTAATAATATGAGATGAGCATGAAACTTGTCCTACTCCTATTGGATGAGTCATGGCCGACCAAGAAAACCCATGGGTCAGCTTGGGGACCCCATGGAGCCACTTTAGTTGGAAAATGACATTAATATAAATTTATTTAATGTTAAAATTAAATTGACACAAACATGAGTTATTTTACTAAAACAGTTTTTATGTGGGGTTACACAAGTCCAAATTTTGACTATAAATATTCATTAGAAAGCTAACAAAATTTCCTACATCATAGTATTTTTTTATAATTTTTAGACATTAAATAAAGTAAAGTATTTATGACATCATTATGATGCAGCGATGACCTCATTATTTAACGATTTAAATAAAATGAGAAGATAATGCAAAATCCAAGGCATACACTTGTCCAATGCCTATTGGATGAGGAGATTTCGAAACCTTATCACCTTAGCCTCGAATTATATAAGTGTGGGACCTTTTGAATCCGAAAATAATTGTGAAATAATATAACATTTCAATCATTCAAAAAGTGCCCCTCCTCTCCACTTATAAAAGGCCCCCACCTCTCCCACCTCATTTACACTTTCAAGCCATTTGTCTCGACCAACATCTTCCCAAATACTCTCCCAACTTCCCCCTCTTACTCCTAGAAGCCTTACTTTGGGAATAACTCTTCCCAAGGAAGCCTTTGGCTCAAATCAAAAAGAGTTACCCGATTTTGAGGTAATGTCTTCTCTAATGTTGTTTTGTTTTATTATTCTTCTCCAACCCCCTAAAATCTATTTATCCATTTATTTTGTAACAACACTAGTATCCTCAATATACTATGATGTTGTTATATGATGTATTCGATCTACACTTACACACACCTTCATCTAATGGTTAAAGAATATACGGTTTCTGTGGATGGCGAATTTCTGCCTCACGAAACGATGATTGTTCAACAATCATATAACACCTTCAAAGGTGGCCATTAAGATGTCACTATTTTTATATATGATATATAATATGTTTATGTTTTAATTATGCTTTTGTATTTCTCATTTATGGCATACTTTATGATTTCCATTATAGGTAAAACGCGATAATTTCATTTTAGGAAGTGCGGACTACCGCCCCCTCAAAGTGATTTGAATCGTTAATGCCATATGTGGGATGTATAAAGGATGGAGTAAATGGTATTATACACTATATTACACTGGAATTATATTATACATTTATATCATTATGATTTAGTTCCATTAAATATGAAATTGAAATGAAAGTAGCGTTCATGCGTACGTACGGCTTACCGTCTCCATGAACGGTGCATTTCATTTCTTACCTCTAAATGTTACGTAATATTATAAATGAATGTATATAATGGATATATAAGATATATATGACATCTAAATCATGAATATAAATCTGGATATAATGGATATTCTACCACATGAACAACTTGTAATTATAAGAAGTTTATTGTTGACTCAAGTTACCAAAGATCGACAAAACGATCGTTATTAACTTGAATAATTACATAATATTCATAACATTGTAATAAGTGATATAAAAAGGATAATGAAATTGAAAATGGTTCTTAATAAAGTAGATATTAGCTCTAGTTTATTATTCAGGAGGTTAAAGAACGGTTGAGTCAAGTCGGACACAAGGTAAGGGAACTTCTTAACCCAACTTCCATTCTTTGGGTTAATCTCATACTTTCCAATTATGTCATGATATTATTATGTATTATTTTGTATTTTTACGTTCTTTATGTGTACCTATAGTGAATACACATAATAGATCTATTTTATTTTAAAAATGATCTTTTTAAGGACTTCGTCTCAATCTCCTTTCATTGAGTCATATTTGGTTTTATACACAACTTTCTTTTATACGGTGTATAAACCCCTTTTACTTTTACGTTTATTCAAAAGGAATATTTTTTATACGAAGCGTTTTACTAAACGACAAAAAGGGAATGTTTTTCTTTCTGTACTTATGCGGCGATAACGACTTCTCCACCGCCATGACCATTATTTGAGTTTCGGCTTCCTCTACAAGCCATCATTTTTTAATGAAAATTAAATACAAAGTTTTAAATTTCTTTTATTTTGGTATTGAAAATGGTTTTGAAAGCATTTCTATTATATCAATGTGTTGTATTGATATCTTGTGATTGAAATGTGGAACTGTTATGTTTACTTTATTCATGTTTTATGTGATACGATTATGTTATGGTTTATGATATGTTTAAACCTATTCATATGATGAATGCATTGGACTTAATAAGTGACGGGTGGAGCCCGCTATAGCTCCTCGATGCATCGGCAGGTCTCATGAGACAAACTAGTGTCTTGGCACGAGGCCTTGACAAAATCTTATTTGTGGTCTTGGCACGAGGCCTTGACTACGTGGTTATGATAGTCTGGCATTATGCATTCCATCATTATGAAAGTGGTTATTGATATGGCATGTGATTATTCGACCAGTAGAATATCCATGTGAAGAAGTAAATGGCATTATCTCATTTTACTTTTGCCATATTATGTTGAAGTTCAAGTTTAAAAGGCTTTTGTTTTAGTTATACATTGCCTTAAATGTTAATGTTTATTTATGAAAGCTTTTGCTATATTGTTAACCTTACTGAGCATCTGAGCACACCCCTTTCAATGTTTTAATATTTTTCCAGGATGTGAAGAAGTATTTTATGAATGACCTAAAGGGGTAGTCAGAAAGGGATATGATTGTGGACTATGAAGAACATGTTATTGTAGTTTGTTTACTTTTTGATGTAATGAAAGACTTATGAATGTATCTAGTGTTTCCAAGGCTACTAAACTAATCGGTCTTTCGAGACTTGATCTTTTGTGATCATGCCAATGTTACGAACTAATGCACCGATTCTGGGTAGCTGGGGTCGGGGCGTTACAGTTGGTATCAGAGGCAGTTTAGTACTAACCTTGGAAGCTAGATTTAGATAAACTCTGATTAGAGCACATAGCCCAAAGATAGACTTTGAGGATTAGTATAGAAGAACATCCTAGAATTTTGTTATTGTAGAGATTTTGTGAGTTTTCCGAGCAATACATCCTTGTCTGGATACGAGAAGGTAGAGGCGGATCTGGCACAGATGTACCTAGTGGTAAATCCCGAAAAGACCGCATTGAGATAGACTCGAATGGGAACTGGTGCACGACAACGGGCCTTGCTGTACTCTTGGTTACGACACTCCTGGGGGATATGCTTAGGATAATTCTCATTTTCTTTACAAACCACTATGAAGGGTTATGAGTATATACTTCCTCAAAGGAAACATTTCTTTTTATGATTATGGATTATATCCATAAATAGTTCAATTTATGTAATGTATTTAACAAATACGGAAATATGTATTTTATTTCATAAACTAATCTAGTTTATGCAATTGTTTAGAAATGGCGCCTAGTGGTAGAAATGGAAACCCTATCAATGCACACACTCCATGTAGGGATTGCCCTCCTGCTCAAGATAATTATAGTGGGGCTGGTGATGCAACTGGTGCCGATCAGCTAATCACCATACTGGGACAGCTTACTCAGGTTATGAATAATAACCTTACTCATATGGAGCACCCTGATCCGCAACGTGGAGGATCAATGCTAGACCGTTTCATGAGGCAACAACCACCAGCCTTCAATGGGGGTACAAATCCGTTAGTAGCTCAGCAATGGATAAACTCCTTAGAGAAAATATTCCATGCCTTGGGGAGTAGCGAAAGGGAGAAGGTTGTCATGGCAGTTTATCGCCTCACTGGAGATGCCGATCAGTGGTGGTCGCTGATTCAAAACACAAAGGAAGATGATGACATATCGAATATGGAATGGAGGGAGTTCAAAGATCTGTTTTTAGAAAAATATTTTCCTCGTGACCATCGAGCAGATATGGAAAGGTAATTTCTGAGTTTGAGGCAGAAGGAGGATGAGAATGTCGCAAAGTATTGGCTAACTTTACAAGGTTAGCGAGGCATGCTGCCGATTATATACGTAACCCAAGGAGTAAGATTGATCATTTCTTTAATGGTTTAAAACCATTTCTCCGTCGAGATTTAGTATCACAATCCTTCTCATCATACGAAGATATTGTCTCGTGTGCTATCAAGACAGAAAAGGAATTCTCTAAGACTTATGACAACAAAGTAAAGAAAGAGAAGAAGAGAATGGTGGAACAAGAGACAGATAAAGGGAAAAAGGGAAAGAAAGATTTTACATTATGTGATAATTGTGGGAAGAATCACCCTGGTACTTGCCTAAAAGGAATGGGAGTTTGTTATAAATGTGGAGAAAAGGGTCACCAGGCTCGTGATTGCAAGGGAAAGAAAGAGGCTGTCAATGTTGAATGCTACAATTGTAGTGAAACATGGCATTATGCAAATGAATGTCCTAAGCGTCAGGGAAACTTACCTCAGAAAAGGCCAAGGGATCAAGGCCAATCTTATGCTGTGACTACAGTTGAAGCGGAATAATTAATGTATTGGTGATTTTGGACTCAAGGATTATATTCTGGTTATAAGAATAATGTGATATATATATATGGATTGTACTGCAGTACTTGTTGATTTCAGTAAGGTTTTAATATGATTAAGGTAATCATATTTTTAGTATGTGACAATAAGAGAAACTTTTCTTTGTTTGGGGAATCTGATGTTAAAATTGATTTTGGAATTTAGAGACCTTTTAGAGAAAGTCTGGACGGAGGGATTTTGGATAACTATTAAGGTTGGAATGGATTATGTTGAACCATGGATAGTATTGTTTAAGGTTAAAGAATTTCCGAAGATTATTTTTGGAATATTATAATACTATAGTTTTAGGAAAAGGATAACCTGCAGGGTGGGGAATAACCCGTCGCGTCGGACAAAGCTGCAGGAATCGAACCCACAACCATAGTGTGACAAGCCTTTATTTCCTACCACTAGCCTACAGGAAGTCCCTGGTTATTACAAAATAGATTTACTAATCTAAATGGTATGTGTTAACATTTTGAACCTTATACAATTATGATAAATAGAATATTTTTGAGTTCCGTTACCATTTGAGTAAAAGTTGGGCTTGTGGTAAAAATTTATTAACGAATGAAAGTAAACATAACAAGTATGTATATTCCCTTACGTTCTTAGTAAATCTCCTAAATAAATTCCTCAACATTATAAAAGGTAACTTAAAACAAAAATGTTGTCGGTTAACTTTTCCAACTGGGGATTCAATGACCGTTTAACCAATCACAAGTTTGTGATTTTCTTGTGGTTAAACTTTCTCCTAATCCTGTTTTCTATAACTCTCCATCAGACCTTGATGGTTTGTTTCTCCTCCATATCCATATTTTCATATAATCCTAGAATGGGCTATATCGGGTGACCTTTGTACTTATCCTGCTTTCTTTTAATGTTATATATTTATTAACCTTATTTCCGATGTGGGTTATCCTCAAAGGTGTTTTCTCTTTCCAACCATTTATTTTCAAAGAAAAATTAAAAAATTGTGAGGACGCAATTTATTGAAGGAGGGGAGAATGTAACACCCCGAGCTTCCACGGTACGCTTTTCATTCAATAATGCAATAGCTTGCATTGTACGCAACTTCGAGTTCTAAAACACCGCGACTAATCAAAGTAGCCGTTATGAATAGTAATAACCACTTTTTAAAATTATAGAAATTTTATATTTCAAAATGGACTTCATTATTGGATTCGGAATATCGAAATTAGCCTATGTTGAATTTTTGGTATTTTTCTGAGAACTTCTAATTTTTATAAATAGTGAAAAATACTTTAAAAAAACTTTTTTAATCAAAATAATTTATTGTGATAAATTATACTATTTAGTGGTCTTAAGGTATAATTAGAATATATTTTTACCATTTTATCCAATGGTGGTCATTAGAATTAATTTAACATTGAAATTGGACATAAACAATTGCCAATCTTTTGATATAAATTGTTTCTTAAAAACACGCTATTTGTCGTAACAGTGGGAATTAATTATAAAATTAATTAATGCAACTTATATGTTTGGAATTTTTTAAAATATACATCATTTTTTAATTCGGAATATCAATTATAGCTTAGGGTGAAATTTTGGCCTTGTTCTGAAAAACTTCAATTTTTGATGAATAGTGAAACCACTAAGTGGTAGTTAAATAACTGATTTTTCGTTTAAATGAAATATTTCCACTTATGTGATTTGATTTTCAAAAATCCGACATACATGGTTGTCATTAAGAAGTAAAATGTGGTTCAATGAGATTAAAATAATTTTTTGGTGAATAGTAACTTTTAAGTTCTTAATCGCGATTAGAGGTAATTAGTGTAGTTTAAGATACAAATAATGTTTTAATAATATGAGATGAGCATGAAACTTGTCCTACTCCTATTGGATGAGTCATGGCCGACCAATACAACCCATGGGACAACATGGGGACCCCATGGAGCCACTTTAGTTGGAAAATGACATTAATATATATTTATTTAATGTTAAAATTAAATTGACACAAACATGAGTTATTTTACTAAAACAGTTTTTAAGTGGGGTTACACAAGTCCCAATTTTGACTATAAATATTCATTAGAAAGATAAAAAGATTTCCTACATCATAGTACTTTTTTATAATTTTTATAAATTAAATAAATTAAATTATTTATGACATCATTATGATGCAGCAATGACCTCATTATTTAACGATTTAAATAAAATGAGAAGATAATGCAAAATACAAGGCTTACATTTGTCCAAAGCCTATTGGATGAGGAGATTTCGAAACATTATCACCTTATCCTCGAATTATATAAGTGTGGGACCTTTAGAATCCGAAAATCATTGTGAAATAATATAACATTTCAATCTTTCCAAAAGTGTCCCTCCTCTCCACTTATAAAAGGCCCCCACCTCTCCCACCTCATTTACACTTTCAAGCCATTTGGATCTGCAAAACTCTGCCAAAATACTCTCCCAACTTCCCCCTCTTACTCCTAGAAGCCTTACATTGGGCAGAACTCTTCCCAAGGAAGCCTTTGGCTCAAATCAAAAAGAGTTACCCGATTTTGAGGTAATGTCTTCTCTAATGTTGTTTTGTTTTATTTTTCTTCTCCAACCCCCTAAACTCTTTTTATCCATTTCTTTTGTAACAACACCAGTATCCTCAATATACTAGGATGTTGTTATATTATGTATTCGAGCTACACTTACACACACCTACATATAATGGTTAAAGAACATACGGTTTCTGTGGATGGAAAATTTCTGCCTCACGAAACGATGATTGTTCAACACTCATATAACACCTTCAAAGGTGTCCATTAAGATGTCACTATTTTTATATATGATATATAATATGTTTATGTTTTACTTATGCTTCTGTATTTCTCATTTATGGCATACTTTATGATTTCCATTATGGGTAAAATGCGATAATTTCATTTTAGGAAGTGCGGACTACCGCCCCCTCAAAGTGATTTGAATCGTTAATGCCATATGTGGGATGTATAAACTATGGAGTAAATGGTATTATACACTATATTATACTGGAATTATATTATACATTTATATAATTATGATTTAGTTCCATTAAATATGAAATTGAAATGAAAGTAGCGTTCATGCGTACGTACGGCTTACCGTCTCCATGAACGGTGCATTTCATTTCTTACCTCTAAATGTTACGTAATATTATAAATGAATGTATATAATGGATATATAAGATATATATGACATCTAAATCATGAATATAATTCTGGATATAATGGATATTCTACCACATGGACAACTTGTAATTATAAGAAGTTTATTGTTGACTCAAGTTACCAAAGATCGACAAAACGATCGTTATTAACTTGAATAATTACATAATATTCATAACATTGTAATAAGTGATATAAAAAGGATAATGAAATTGAAAATGGTTCTTAATAAGGTAGATATTAACTCTAGTTTATTATTCAGGAGGTTAAAGAACGGTTGAGTCAAGTCGGACACAAGGTAAGGGAACTTCTTAACCCAACTTCCATTCTTTGGGTTAATCTCATACTTTCCAATTATGTCATGATATTATTATGTATTATTTTGTATTTTTACTTTCTTTATGTGTACCTATAGTGAATACACATAATAGATCTATTTTATTTTATAAATTATCTTTTTAAGGACTTCGTCTCAATCTCCTTTCATTGAGTCATATTTGGTTTTATAGACAACTTTCTTTTATACGGTGTATAAACCCCTTTGACTTTTACGTTTATTCAAGAGGAATCTTTTTTATACGAAGCGTTTTACTAAACGAAAAAAAGGGAATGTTTTTCTTTCCGTACTTATGCGGAGATAACGACTTCTCCACCGCCGTGACCATTATTTGATTTTCGGCTTCCTCTACAAGCCATCATTTTTTTAATGAAAAATAAATACAAAGTTTTAACTTTCTTTTATTTTGGTATTGAAAATGGTTTTGAAAGCGTTTCTATTATATCAATGTGTTGTATTGATATCTTGTGATTGAAATGTGGAACTGTTATGTATCCTTTATTCATGTTTTATGTGATATGATTATGTTATGGTTTATGATATGTTTAAACCTATTCATATGAGGAATGCATTGGACTTAATAAGTGATGGGTGGAGCCCGATATAGCTCCTCGATGCATCGGCAGGTCTCATGAGAAAAACTAGTGTCTTGGCACGAGGCCTTGACAAAATCTTATTTGTGGTCTTGGCATGAGGCCTTGACTACGTGGTTATGACAGTCTGGCATTATGCATTCCATCATTATGAAAGTGGTTATTGATATTGCATGTGATTATTCGACCAGTAGAATATCCATGTGAAGAATTCAATGGCATTATCTCATTTTACTTTTGTCATATTATGTTGAAGTTCAAGTTTAAAAGGCTTTTGTTTTAGTTATACATTGCCTTAAATGTTAATGTTTATTTATGAAAGCTTCCGCTATATTGTTAACCTTACTGAGCATCTGAGCTCACCCCTTTCAATGTTTTAATATTTTTCCAGGATGTGAAGAAGTATTTTATGAATGACCTAAAGGGGTAGTCAGAAAGGTTTATGATTGTGGACTAAGAAGACCATGTTATTGTAGTTTGTTTACTTTTTGATGTAATGAAAGACTTATGAATGTATCTAGTGTTTCCAAGGCTACTAAACTAATCGGTCTTTCGAGACTTGATCTTTTGTGATCATGCCAATGTTACGAACTAATGCACCGATTCTGGGTAGCTGGGGTTGGGGCGTTACACCGCGTCTCTCGTTATTTTAAAATTACACTCACAGAAGTGGTAAAATTATGTTTTATGTTAATTAGAAATTTTTTCTAGGAGGTGGGTAAAAGAAGGTGAAAAGTTCAATAAATTTTTTATATTTCTAAAATTATTATAAACAGACTCAAATTAATTACATTGAACTTATATAGGTATTATGTATCTATTCTTAATGAAAATAAATTTAAATAGAATAAATAACTATTTATATTAAAATTTGGTTTTAAAATATAACTCACTGGTTTTCACTATTTATCAAAAATTGAAACTTTTCTGAAAAATACCAAAAATTCCCCCTAAGCTAATTTAAATTTCTTGAATTCAAAAATGAAGTCCATTTTACCAAATTCAAAAAATATAATATTAATTTATTAATTTAAAATTAATTCTCCTTGTCAAAACCAAAAAGTGGGTTTTAAAAAAACAATAAAAAGATTGACACGTGTTTATGTCAAATTTAAATTTAAAATTAATTATAAAGACCTATGTTGTATTAAATGATAAAAATATAATCTAATTATACTTCTAAACCATTAAAATTCATAATTTATCACTATAAATTATTTATATTAAAAAAAATTCTTTTAATTAAATTTTAATAATTTTTAGTATTCATCAATATATGAAAGTTATCAGAAATGTACCAAAAAATTATCCAAATTAAATTTTTATGTCCCGATTCTAAAAAATAATTTACTTTTATTAAATTTAATATATAAGACTTTCAAATATTTTATTTAAAAAGGGTTCTCCATTAAAAGGCATAAAACTGCATTTTTTTAAAAAAATACCTATTTTATATTAAAAATTAAATTATTATTATATTATGTATATGAAAAAATATATATTAATGGTAAAATTATATATGATAGATATAAAATTTGAAATGTAGTTAATACTAGTTATTACCTCTTTTTTTGAATGGCTAGTTTGGTAAGTCGTGGTGCGCTCGAACACAGTTTTGCGTGTAACTCAAGTTATTGAAATAAATTGAAGAGATAACATACTATGAAACATTGGGGTGTAACATTCTCCCCTCCTTGAATAAGTTGCGTCCTCACAATTTGAAATTGTTTTTTTTTAAAAAGTTTAAAAATAGAGAAATAACATTGTGGAAAACCCACATCCGAAATTGGGATAATAAAATTTAGTCTTAATAATAGGGAAAGGGAAATGAAAAAGTTACCACCAAATTATGATCTCGATTATGAGAACATTGGTGGAAATTAGTGACACATAATTTGAGGTAAAATGTAAATATTTATAGGGAGTTATTGAGGTCATCAATAACAATATATCATTTAAATATATTGACATAACAAATCCATTATCAATACCATTTTCAGTACCAAAATACAAAAAAAGTGTATATGGTATTTATTTTCTTTTTATCATAAACATTTTGGCCTGTAATGGAAGTAAAAAATAAAATAAAACTTTTGGTGGCAGAAAGGCCGTTTTCACCGCTTATGTTAAAAAAATATTCCTTTTTTTTCTTTTAGTAAAACGTTTTGTAGAAAAATATTCCCCATGAAATTAAAAGTCAAAGGGTTTTATACACCGTATAAAAGAATGTTTTTTATAAATCAAAATATGCCTTAATGAAAAGATATTGAGAAGGGGTCCCTTAACTAATGTATAATAATTAATTTTATCATAGAATAAAAGTGGAATATAGATATATATATATATATACTTGACAAGTAGAGTTACATCCTTTAACTAATTCCTACCACAAAGTCATATTTCACTCCCAAACATTTCAAAAATTATAAAATTTATCTAATCGTATAGGGTTCTAAAAATAATGAATTTATAATTCACCTATAAGACATTTTAAAAAAGGAAACTACAATATACAATGGAGGACTTCACATAGGCTAGTGGTAGGTGATGCACCCTTGTCACCCTTCAGTTGTGGGTTCATGTATCGTGGTCTTTCCAGACGTGACTGGTTGTCACCTGACCTCTGGGTTGTCTTTTTTATGACAATACAAAAATAACCTTAACAATTGTATCCATTTTCAGACATAATCCATTCCATCCATTAGACTTATCCAAAATACTTATATCCAAACTCGCATTCCAAAATTTATAACGAAGAAAAACACAATGAAGATCCTTTCGTCCATGTAATAACATGTGAACTCCTTCAACTTTTATTCCTTTAAAACATGGCAACAACCTGAATTACCATAAAACCTTATTAATTACATATATTCTCCCTTATTATTTATAGAATATTTTATATATTTATTATATCCAAAAATATTGAATATTCCAACAATGATGAAATAAATAACCTATTAATCAGTTCCAAGGATGTCAAGAATATCCAATATATTTTATCCAAAACAACCATCCCTTATTCCAAAATCACTACCTCATTATCAAGACCATATTAAAGATTACCTTTCATTCAACCGTGTTTTTTCGAAAATGTGTATGATACTGTTAAGTCAATTTTCATAGAACTATATAATCTCAAATACTCATTAAAATAGTGCTGCAATACAATCCTTATTTATATTTATAATTCATATAACCTGTATATTGTTTACACAACACTCAAATGATACAATTCTATAATGACAACATAACAACACTAGTCATTCATATTCATCTGAGTTAGTATAAAAAATTGGTTTTTATCCAATAACATCATTTTTTGTATACTCTAATGGATGGGACATTGATTCGCATAGTGTCTCAATACCTTGTGGATGAAGCATTTTACATTTGAAGCCTTTTTATTAACCATTCAATCACGTACGTGGTGTCATTTTTCTACAGAAATATAAGATACTACCATTCCATTCAAACATTTACCAATGTAATTATTTCCACATTGATCACATTTGGGAAAATCCCTCTTTCCCATCTTCCCTTTATCCATCTTTCTCTCTACCATCCTTTTCTTCTCTAGCATCCCTTCAAATCCAAAGGACTCTGAGAATTCATTACTTATCGTATTAACATGTGATATTATTTCTCATATATTGAGAATACATGGGAGACTATTTCCCTTCTAAATCTTATCATAATACCACGAATGATATGATCATTCTAACTCTTTGGATCCAACGTAATATTAGAGTTCTCATTCCTTCTACTGGGATCCATTTCTATACAATGACATACACTTGTTATTTTATGAATCGAAATGAACAATTACAAACTTGTAAAATACCTAACGTAAATTGAAAAGTTTATGGATATAATCAGTAATCATAAAAGTATTTTCTTTGAGGAGGTAAATACTCATAAATCCTTCATAATGATTTGTGATGAAAATGATAATTATCCTAAGCATATCCCAAAGGAGTGTCTTAACCTAGAGTGAAGCAAGGCCCGTTTTCATGCACCATTTTTCGTTCAATTATATCTCAAAGCGTTGTTTTCGGGTTTTACCCCTAGGTATATCTGTGCCAGAGCCACCTCTTCCTTCTCATATCTAGACATGGATGTGTTACTTGGAAAAATTACAAAATCTCTTTAATACCCAAAATCTAGGATTTTGTGCTATTCTAATTCTCGAAGTGTGTCATAGGGTAATGTTCTCTAATCAAAGTTTATCTAAATATAGTTTCCAAGGTTATTTCTCAACTTTCTCTGATACGAACTGTAATGCCCCGACCATAGATTCCAAAAGTCGGTGTATTATTTTAAAAAATTGGAATGATTACCAGAAATCATGTCCTAAAAGACTATTAAGTTTAGCAGTCTTGGAAAATAGATTACAAACATGAACGTTACATTAAAAATTATAACATACAACACAAAAAAATCCTTTGAGAATGCAATTGTTCCCTTATATTAACCTTGCATCTCAAACATAAAACACTTCTTGAGATCATGGGAAAATAAAACATAAGATAGGGGTGATCTGAAATGCTCATTAAGGGTAAATAATATAGCGGATGCTATAAAATTTTAAGGAAAGATGTTTAATAAAAACAATATCCTTTTAAACATAAACATGAATATAATATGGGAAAAATAATTCAAACATTACCATATAAACATTCACATAGATATTCTACAACTCGAATAATCACATGTAATAACTAATTTCATAATGAGGGAATTTATAGTACCAGACAATTAATTTCTGTGTCAAGGCCTCATTCCATGACCTAGGGGCTAACTGTAACCAGACCCCAACCTGGAGGGCTTACATTTACCGGTCCCCAACCCAAAAAATACTAGTCTAATACGTTCTTTATAAGAATAGGTTGAAATATAACATAAACAATCGTATTAAAACTACCATATGAAATGTCAATACTTTATCCATAAACCATCGATGGTTTAAAAATAACACATCCACAGTCAAACCTATTACAAAACATTGAATTTAATATTGTATATTTTTATCATAATAAATAAACTTCAATAAAGAGTAAAATCCATGAAAGTATGTTGACATAGATGAAAATGAGAAGTAAAATGCTTTGAGATAAATACACCCTTTTCATGATATCGTTTAAAATTATGACAAATTATAATGGTCATTATTTAAATGTGATTTTTGAATCAAAGAGTCCCTTACCAATTTTAAAATTTTTAAAAGAATTATCATTTCAAAACATTCATGTTTATATAAAAAATCATTAAAATCTTTTTGAAAACATGGACATTAATTAAAAGGGTTTTGAAAGGTAAATCATTAAAACAATTAAAATTATGATCTAGTTAAATAGAACCTCCCATAAAACCTTAAAATATTCCTTTTAAAAATATTATTATAATATATGGGTATCTATGATAAGTATATCCCAAAAAATACATATATATGAAGAATATCATATAATAATGAGACTGAGGAAATAACCATTACCTCATTGTAATCAATCGAGTCATATGAAAAAATAGTCAATAACCACCAAATGAAGCAAAAAATATCATGAATATAATGAGAATCATGATAATATATATCAAATGGCAGTACACAATTCACCACATGCAATAAATAATTCTTTAACAATGGAAATCTCACGGAATTAAAAGTGACATAAGAAACCCCTTACATTGTAATTTCCATTAGTAAAGGGTACGTTTAACCTCATGTATTAAGACTGTAGTATGTTATTAAATTATTTCAGAACCATATTCATACTTTTTATATCATTCATTATTCATTTATCACTTTATACTATCTATTTAATAATAATTTTCATGTTAAATTTACATTTTGGGTAATAATCGCTTTCTTTATCATACGTGTTTTAACATGTTATTTTTGATTATATAACATAGATAATGATTTAAATAATTTCCGAACATAAATCATAATATATATCTAGAATATAAATATTTATTATATACATATATATGAAATGGAAAACACTATTTATGGAGACGGTAGGCCGTACGTATACATAAACGCTGTTTCCATTTTCATATCGTATTGAATGGAACTGAGTGAATAAGATACATGTATGTACATAAATATATATATTTATATCTATAGTAGAATTATTATGTCGTATATTACATACTTATTAATAATATATATATTTTTATAATCATCGTTGAATGGTGAACGTGGAAATGTATCTCATCGTGTCATGGAGACGGTAATCCGTATGTACGCACGAGCGATAATATCATTATATTGATGGAGGAATCGTGTGTAATTTTTTGTTATATCATATAAACAGAATCATTAACATGTTATATTTATTATTTCCATCAATTATGCATCATTATTATACCAAGCCAAATAATAATGTATTGAATAACAACTACAACACGACGTGGAGACGGTAACCCGTACATACGCACGTATGGTGAAATTCCATTCATAGGATGGATAAAATAATGAATATGGTTGTATCATATTTATAATAACATCACAGTATATAGAAGATACCAGAGTTATTATTTTATAATAGAAGTAACAAAGAAAGATGAAGTGGAAGAAGAAAAGAACTTGAAAGAGGGGATGAAATATTTAATCCTTCTCTAGGTTCTTCCTTTTGACATGATCTAAAGAGCTCCTTAGGTTGGCTTTCTGACCAAAGGAAGGCCTCTAAGATGAAGTTAGGATATTTTAGAGGGTATTTGGGTAGGGGTTAGCCAAACCAAACGGATTTTATGGTTTCAATTAGAGAGAAGGGTGAGTTCCCTTTTATATGAGGGTTGAGGGGCACCTTAGGAAAAGTTAGAAACATTAATTTATAATAAAACTATTTTCAGTTTCTAATGGCTCAAAATTAAATTATATAAATTATAAGGTGGGTATGGGTTGAAAAACACTCATCAAATAGGTATTAAATAGGTTTGGATCACTATATTAACTTTATCTTTTAGACTTAACTCTTAGTTAAATAGTTTGACATTTTCCATGTCTCATTAAATGTTTATAATATATGGTTAATAAAATTACTATAAAAATCCAAGAGAACAAAAAGTGATTCATTAATTACATATATAATATTATTTAAGACCTTTTTCCTTACCTTATATTTTTATTAATTGAATATCAATTAATAATATAATATTTGTTTAAAAATCTTTTTTCTGTCAATTTTAACACTATTTGGTATTTTGTTTTTTTAATACATAACAGCATTATTACATTGAAAAAAATAATATAAAAAACCCTAACATGTCATATTAATATATATAATTATTTTAATTTATTAAAAGTATCAAATTACATTTCTTTGTAATTTTATAATATCAATTATTTTAATATTTCATTAATAAGGTAATTACTATGTCATCATTGTGTCATAAATAAATTAAATTATATAATGTCTAACAGTTATAAATAAAATTTCATTATATAGGAAATAATTTTAGATTTTTAATTAATAATTATAATATAATTTATATTATGTATAACCCTATATTAAAAATGGTTTAGTTATTAAACATTGATTTTAGCTCATTTAAATTTTCTTTAAATAAAATAATAATAAATGTCTTAATCTAATCCATGTGAACCTAAAGGACCATATTTTATTCTTATGGTTTTTTTTTGTCAAATTAACCATATACAATAGAATTAAGACATGCGTTAGGGTAAGAATAATTTCATTTTTACCCTTAATTACCCTATTTACTTTTAACCACGATAAATAAATGTAAAAAGTTACTATTCAAAAAAAATTATTTTCATCTTATTGAACCACATTTTTCTTATTAATATCAATAGTGTATATTGGATTTTTGAAAAATACACTCACAGAAGCGGTAAAATTATGTTATATGTGAATTAGAAAATTCTCCAAGGTGGTGGGTAAAAGAAGGTGAAATGTTTAATAAAATATATATATATATATATATATATAATTATTATAAACTGAATCCAATGAATTACATTGAACTTATATAGTTATTATGTATATATTTTTACTTAAAATAAATTTAAACAAAATAATTATTTATTTAAATAAAAATTCGGTTTTAATCAAGAACTGAGAGTTTTTCACTATTTATAAAAAATGAATGTTTTCATAAAAATACCAAAAATTCACCGTAAGCTAATTTAGATATTATGAATTCAAAAATGAAGTCTATTTTCACAAAATCAAAACATATAAGTTTCATTTATTTTTTAAAATTAATTCTCATTGTCAAAACCAAAAGTCGGGTTTAAAAAAAAATAAAAAACTATCAAAAGATTGACATGTGTTTATGTCAAATTTAAATGTGAAATTCCTTATAATGAACTAAATTGTATTAAATGATAAAATATTAATATAATTACACTTCCAAACCATTAAAATTCATAATTTATCACTATTAATTATTTCTATTTAAAAAGTTTTTTTAATTAAAATTTAGTGATTTTTCACTATTCATCAAAATATGAAAGTTATCTGAAAAGTACCAAAAATTTATCCAAATTAAATTTTTATGTCTCGATTCTAAATAATAATTTATTTTCATTAAATTGAATATATAAAAGTGTCAAATATTGGATTTAAAATGGGTTCTCCCTTAAAATGCATAAAACTCCATTTTTTGAAAATACCTTTGTTATGTTATTAATTGATTTTTTATTATATTGTGTCTAATAAGCACAAAAGATGGATGTTAAAATTATATAGGATATATATATAATTTAAAATTTGGTTAACACTATTCATAGACTCTTTTTTTGAATGGCTAGTTGGGTAAGTAATGGTGCGCTCGAACACTGTGTTGCGTGTAACGCATGTTATTGAAATACTTTTAAGATATAACATACTGTGAAATATTGGGGTGTTACATATGCGGATATATGTGGCTCTGACCACAAAATCCCTGATCCTGATGTGGGCCTTCTCCTACTGGTGGTGTTGGATGTATATAATAGCATTATAAGCCATCCGAAGTCTATAATTATCTTTAGTTAGCTCTACCACCATGGGGACCTACCTATCTACAACTAGAAGGTCCCCGACCATGGTGTTGCCTATGCTGTGGAGGTCTATAAGCTATCATTATTTTTTGCTCGGCATGTACAGACAAAATTATTATGATATGAAACATCATCCACCAAAATAAAAACAATGAACCAATTTTTGGTTCCATGGTGCTCTATTATATCCATGTCGCACATGACCTAATGCCTGAGCCTGATGACAAAAGGACTCCATGTGTCGAGTTTCAACGAATTGGATGCTACTAGATAATAGAGGAAACCCAAATCTCTAATTCCCATTACCATATTCAGCTTAATAGAATCCATATGAAATATATCCCTCTTTCAAGAGTTCTAAATCTAACACCCCTATAAATTTTGGGATACAGAAGGTAAAGACACTGGCATGGATGTCTTTGTGGAGCCCCTGCTCAAACATCCATTCTTTAATGTATACATAATGGAACAGGTCAAGAGTGTAATGGGTAAGGTTTATGAACCTCACTATATACTTAGAAACTATATTTTCAGCATAGTTATTTAACATCCCAATGTATTATCAATGTAATTACCTTCTTTTAATTATGCCTTATAGTATAATAACATTAGTTCAAAAATTGAAATATCATGATACTAAATACTATGTGACCATTAAACATAATTTTTCCACTTCTATGTCTTGAATATCGAAAATCATACATACACGGTTATGTTCACGGTGAGTTTTGAGGTCTGATGAAAGAAACATTGTCTTTCGGTGAATGGAAATCTACTCTTATGTATAGTAATATGACCCTTAAAAATAGTAAATTCCCCAAAATGATATAAACCTCACCCATTAATGTATAAATAAAATTTAGGAATCTTATAAGTAATAATATAACCATACTAAATGAATTGGTATTTTTTATGTCTAAAAATATAATTTCATTTAGATAAATTATTAACAAGAAAATATATTTTCCTAATGTGTTTTCATAACATATAAATTTTTTGTCGTCATATTTTATGATAGTTTTATAAGACCTTATGTATATTTTTATGTTCATGTAAAACTGGTTGAAGTTTTAAAATATATATTTTTCAGGAATATTATAATATTAATTATAAATACAATTATTCATATTTATAAAATTATTTCTGAAAAATGGATTTTATTTTTGGATTCAACATGTCAAAAAATGGTTCTGTCGAATTTTTGGGTTTTTTTCTGAAATTCTTTTATTTTTCCTGAATATTGAAATACGATATTTTTTAAAATAAGATAAATTCATTTACTATTGAGTCACGGATAAGGTTATTTTTATTTAATCACCAATGGTTCAAACTCAAAGGATCGTATTTATATATTTTTTTATGGAGTAATTAATATTTCTTGTCTTATGGAAAAAAACAATCTAATGCTTTAAATTTTAAGAAAATCCTTCTCTCCTCCACTATAAAACTACCCACACCCACCTCTTCACTTCACTCATATCAAGACATATGACATGCCTATAATCTAATATATTCTCCCCCTAATCTCAAGAGCCATGTAAATCATCCCTTGTCTCCAAAAATTAAATAATCCTCTCCCCTTAAGAGGCTATCAAGGAAGATTAGTTCTGGAGGTAATTTCCTCTTTTCAATTATTTTACATTCCTATCAAGTTCTGTTGATTTCATTTCTATCCTTACAACTCATAATCCAAATGATATGAAAAATAAAGTACCATATCTGTAATAGATATTGTTTATGATAATGGAATATGATATTATCATCTCTCCATTATCCTTCTTTAATACTAGTAGTGAAAAGACAATCTGGGATGTGTTCATTTTCCACATACATGGACAGTGGGATTTCAATTTCCTTTAAAAAGTCCAATACAGGTTATGAAACCATAATTAGTGTCTAAACAGACTATAAGATATGTATTATGTATCATATATGGTTCTATAACATATTATACACATGGTTTTCATTTATAAAACCAAATGTGTCGTTGTGATAAAAAACAGCCAATTAACCCAAAGGGTTATCACTTAAGTTTTATAAAATGATTCAACTTCACTCAAAGTAACCAAATTTAAATTAAAACCCTGTAACCTTCTAGAGGTTAAATAATAAAATATTACTCCACTTCTGGAAAACGATCATCATTTTACATGATAATCAATTCTGGTGTATAAGTAAACCGATCATGAAGAAAATAGACTAGAACAATAAAATTGAACCTCCTAACCAATCAAAAAGAAGTGAATTAACTCAAACATGTTATAATAAAGAAATTACCAAAAAAATAGGTACTGTAATTATTAATTAATTAACATAATTTGATTATTCGGGTCATTAATATCACGTGGATAACACCATCAAACTTAAGGTAAGATATTATACATGAACCACCATTATTCCATAGGGTTGTTCTTACTCTATTTTTACCCAAATTAAATACAATATTTAGTTTATGTAACTATTATAAATTTCATTTACATGTCGAAAATAATTTATCAATATAAATCAATTGTTATCATTCTGGGATATGCATGCTTTTAAGTGATTCACTCCTCAAACCATCCTGCTATGAAAATCTTTTTTTAGGGAACTTATAAATTTTTTACCTAATTTCACGTCCTCCCTAACATATATTTTATGCCACCAGTATTTTTTATAAAATATGTATTTATATTACAAAAAAAAATTATTAACTAATATTTTTATGAAAAATATTATTCCCTTTTTTATTTTAAATTCTTTTTAGTATTTCCTTTAAAACAATAATAAAATTCTTTAATGTAAAAGTTCATAAATACTCTTATTACATGTTATCAAATCTATTTGAAATCCCATACCGTTATGTGTTATCATGTTCATTTTAATTCCTTTTTTTATGGATAAATTTATAATACACCCATTCAATTATCTATTATGACATTATTATGATACCAATAATTTCCATGGGTTTCCATGTGTTAATATATAAATGATTAAGTATGATTCATTATGTGTCCCTAATATTAATTATCATGTTAATATGTGTGCACCAAGATATTGCTCCATTTATTTTGGAAAGGATTAGTCTCATGAGGCATTATGTGAAAATGGTCTTGGCGGTCATTCAAGACTTGTTCTTCCATGTGCATCGGTCTTGGTAGTTAGCCATGACTTGTACTACTATGTGCAACAATATTGGTTTTTATCCTTGACTTGTGCTCTTCTATGTGAAATGAGACATTGAAGTGTGTGAAATTCATGTTTTATGTTGCTTCAAAATTACTATCATTCCAAGTTTATAATATCCCAGGTTATACATTCCATGGTTATATATGTTCAATTATATCATGTGCATTTTATGTCATCATGCCATGCTTCCTAACCAATGTCCTTAAGAATTATTCTAATTCATATTCCCTTAATAATATTTTTAGCTCATCCCTGTTTTCATATTATACCCAGGTTCTCCTCTAATGATGTTAGGGATTAATGGGATCTAGGATATCATTATAAAGATTAAATAAAGATATGTTTTTGCAGTCCCATGATTTTAGTTGAATGTACATAGTTGTACAAGAAACATGAATTTACAATCCATTTCATATATTAGGATGTTTAATAATGCTCAAAATCAAGAAATGATATCTATAAAATGATAAGGTTTCTATTGTCGGTATCATAGGATGGTTTAGTTATTTATTGAGATTAAGAATAGATCATGTTAGTAAGAACCTTAAGGATGATACTAATTATAAGGAACCATCCCTAGATTTTGGTATGTATAGAGTAAGTGGTTTATCAAGACCATAATCTCGTTTCTAAATAAAAAACAAGTAGTGGTGGCTTTGGCACATATGGATCTAGGGGTAAAACCTGAAAACACTACTTTGAGCTAGACTATAAGGAGAAGTGGTGCACAACAATGGGCCCTATTGCACTCTTGGTTTGAAACACCCGGGGGGACATACATCAGTAAATTCATGATCATTGAACAATCCATTATTAAATGAAAAAATATTCCATATGAATATATATTAGGATATACATATTAAATAACAAGCATTGAGGCATAGAAACACATAAGGTAATTATATAAGTGTAATTTTTATGTTATCCCTATAATGTCATTGGTTTCCCCCTTTTGTGACAGTCTCCCCAAAATATATTTTTATTTTAGCCAGTGGAAGGTAATAGGATGAATCAGGTTAACAACAGATGTGAAGGGAAATGCAATGATTTCCCAAATAAGATTCCAGATCATATGGGATATCAAGAAGATCATATTATTAGTATGACAAACCAACTATCAATAATCATGATTAAAAATTTGTACTTGGTTGAATTCCCAAAGGATTCAAGGAAAAAGAAGATGAAATATCATGAAATTCCATTAGATAATGTTGTAAACGGAATGAATACCCAATTTTTTCCTGAAACAATTGGGAAAAATGGCACCAAGAGAAATGTCACAAAGGGACTTAGAGATGTTTTATAAGTGGAATTATAGGGGATAATGTTTCCAATTTTCGTGAAAAAAATTGAAAAATGTGCTAAATGAAGATAATGTTCTATCTAAGGAATCATACACATTTCTATGTCATAAATGTGGAAAATGTGGACAATATCCAAGATAATGATCTATTGTGATGTCTTAAATGCATGATGAGCATCAACAATCACAATGATCATGGGAGAATGAAAAGTACTATACTAAGGTGGATAATGATGAATAAATGACTTGTAAAAACAAATTCAAATTAGTGTATGTTATAATGTATTTCTATTCATATCCTATTTGTATAACTTATATAGTTTCTATGAACATTGAGCCCCCACATGAAATGATATTCAATAATTAGGGAAAACATCTATGAATATTTTATGGAATGTTGATTTTTTTGGGAATATTATTATTGAAAATATTATATGTCTCCATTTGGTGGAATCTAAAGAAAAATGAAAAATCCATTTACCACACCTCAATGTTATTAAAAATTCATCAGAAAAACTATCCCACACATGAACTAGAGTTGGAAGTCTAATATTTTCATTGAAAATATGGAATCATTATCTCTAATGGGAGAACTGTGTGATATACAAATATATATACTAATAAAAGGAGTCTCGAACATATATTACCATAGAAGGAGATTATTATGTGCTAGTGAATATGGTCATATATCATTGAAGATTATGACTATTTAATCAACTACCATCCCAATAAGGAAAATTACGTGGCAGATGCTCTCTGTAGAAACGATAATGTGTCTTTATCAATAATGAGAATTGAGAAGAATCCAATCATCATAGATATACTGAGGATGAACCTGGGAATAATTAAGGGAGAAATATCATAAATCCCTTATCAAATGATTTCTCCACCATACCTCATGGAGAATATAATGGATGCTCAAAGAAAAGATGTGGAATTTCATAAAAGGGTGCAAGCCATTATATATGAGAAATCCACTTAGATCAAGATTGATGAGGATAGAGCTATAAAATTTTGTACATGGTTATGTGTACCATCCGATCTATAGTTAAAGAAGGTTATTTTGAATGACCCACATCGATAAACCTTCTATATTCACCCAGGGAGCACAAATATGTATTGATATCTATGAGAGAACTTTTTCTGGGACAATATGAAGAAGGAAATCATTGAATATACATCAAAGATCATGGTATATCAGAATGTGAAGGAATATTCACTACTGGAAATATATTATATACCAATGGTTTTAAACAGTTGGAATAGGCTAGACAATTGTTGGTATAATATAAACCAACGATTTTCCAAATTGTTGGCTCATAAGATGTGGGGAGAGACATATCCCAATGGTTGTTCATAAACCATTGGGGTATGTCATTTTATAGTGCATTATACCAAAGGTATTCTATTAAAATATGTATAATGTTTTACTAATAGTTTTACACCATTAGATTATAACTCAATATATATATATATATATCAACGATTCAGAAAACCATTGCTAAATGACATTAAAAACATTTTATAGAAACCGTTTAAAAAAATATATTAAACAGGTCCCTAATAATGGTTTTTAAACCTTTGGTACATTATTTTACAAACAATTTGATGAAACCATTGGTATAGATTTGATTTTCATATCTATACCAACAGTTTTGAAAATCCTGTCATAGAGTTGCTGCTACACCAGCCGGAGGGAGAATCAACCTCCCCTTCTGCAATTACCTCTAATTGAAATAAATACTTATACACCATTGAGAATTAATTAACTCCAATTACTTTTGGAATTGCCTTGAATTTCAATACTCTATATATAATTCAAATGAATAACAATGAAGAAAAATAAGATTCAAATATTATTCCATCGGAATAACACCTATGTAATTACAGAACAATATATAGAATTCATAATAACACAAATACACACAAAAATATACCATTGGAAAGCAAAACACCCCAAAAAATCATCTACATAAACAAAACAGTAGAATATTTGATCTAAGTTAGTGGGGGTGTTTAGATGGGGTGGCGATTGGGGTGTCCCTGGGGTGGGCCACTCGTGGGGGTTGGGGTTGTCCAGGGGGGGGGGGGTTCGGGGTGGTGGTAGGGGGGGATGCCCATGGGGTTGATGGGGTGTCTAGGGGTGGGGTGTCCATAGGGTGGGCTGGTTTCCATGGGGTGGCTGTCTAAGGGGGTGGGGGATGTCCAATGGGTGGGGGCTGTCTAGGGGGTGGCAATGTTTGGGGGTGGGGGTCCATTGGGTGGGGGGATATCTATGGGGTGTGGTGTCTTGGACGTGGGGGGCAGTACTTGGGGTGGGACTGTCCAAGTGGGTGGGGGTGTGCAGGGGGTGTCGGGGGGAGGGGTGGATTTCTATGGTGTTGGGGCTGTCTGTGGGGAGTGGGAGGCTTGTCGAAGGGGTGGGTTGTCCGGGGGGGTCAAAGGGTTTGGGGGTGTCTAGGGGGTGGATGTTTATTGGGTGGGGTGTACAAGGGGGTGGGGTGTCATGGGGGCGTCCGGGGGTGTGGTGGCTATCCATGGGTGTGGGGGATATCCAAGTGAGTTGGGGCTGTCTAGGTTGTGGGGGTGTCCGGGGGGTGGGGTCTATCTAGGGTGTTGAAGAGTCGGCTCGTTAACCGCACATCCATCTTTCATCCTTTTACTCGAGAAAAACAGTTTTTCTTTTGGAACAAATCCTTCAATATTCAATTTATTCTTCTTTAATGAAATTAAATGTAGGAAAAAATAATTAAAAATATGATACCAATAATTATTTTCTTAACTAAAATTATAGCTAAACATTAAAAATCGAATATATTATGGACAAAACTATTTAATGGGAAAGCCGTAAAGAAAAATTATACACTATCATACCTTAATCCTCCCATGATATAACATCGTTGTAAATCCCAATGTGTGGATGAATTTAATAGTGTCATTGTTTTTTTATTTCTTCCTATTGATTCCTAAATAAATTTTAATAATACAAAAGATAATATTAACGAAACACATGGAATTTTTCATTTAAATACGTCTTAGGTGATTAATACCTTAAACTAGATAGCCATATATTGATAAATCATCTACTGATACTGCTCTATCAAACAATAATCTATGACAGATACCTCCTCCAACTCTATTCTAACTTTTTCCCCCTAGCCAATATACAACTTATGATTATAAGGTCTTCGATTCTCACCTAAAGCCTTTAGACATTCTTGTCATGCACCCTCACCATCGAGGAAGTAAAACTGAAGATGACACAAAAATAGTAATTAGTATAAATACAATAATATTATATTTAATTAAATACAATAGTTTTTTACCCATGTCACTGCCCAAGCATTATCCTAGATTTCATTTGGAAACTTCCTCCATGAGAGCAGCTTGGCATGAATGATGTAAGAGTCTTTGGGAGCGTTGGAAAAAAACTCTGACATTGCATCCCTGTTTGTTCATTCATTTAACTATCTTTATTGTAGTCCATCGTCAGTTGTGTAGGGTAGTTACACAACGCTCAAATTCGTGTACTCCCCCTCCACCTCCTCTTTTCAAAAAATACATCTATTATGAAATAAAAATAAATATTTAATCACTAAATGTTATAATGAAAATAAATAATTGTTTAATATTTTTTAGGGTTCTATAAATATACATGTGGTAGTCTAGTCAATTTGAACAACTGGATCCGTAGAAATTGAAGGAACACCCTGTACATCCTGAGTGGGTACAAATTTATGCTCTGCATGGGTATACTGTGGCGGAGGAAGAGTCAATTAATATGGAATATAGAAGCTCATAGAGAAGGAATTTGATGTAGAAAAATATGGCACAGATGGTTGGCTGAATGCTGGATGGGGAGTGGGAATCACCATCAGATATAGTAAAGACGGGTGAGGAGACTTGATGTAATGGCTGGTGAAAACAAGGGAGGCCTAAATATCTCTTGTGCCTCAAATGACACACCATGATCAAAATGTGGGAAATATTGTATGCCAGTGGGAGGGGCAAGGTCAAATCTGATTCGCCGACCAGATCGACTAGCTATCATACCACCCTCACATACAAACACACTATGTATTGGGACAACTACTAGGTTTCTCATCAAATATTAGTCACCTAAGTGATGGATCGTAAATAAATTTTTTAAAAAAATTAATAAAAATACATTTTATATTATTTAAATATATATATTTGAAATAAAATACTCCGTACATGAAATAGTGGTGGAATTCCCATCTCAACCATGCGACGATTGTTGTCTGGCATAATTTTTCTTCAAATCCCGTCAATTGGCTGCATTTACTACATTTGAAAAAAAATATGGATGTAATTAGAAAATGATAACTAATATTTTAACCAACAAAACATAATATATGAGAGGGAAGAGGGGGATTCAGGGATAATTTAACTATCCATTGTTTTATTTGAGCTTTAATATTCATATATAATGAATTTAATAAATGCTACTACATGTAATAGTAAAATTTAAATTTTAGAAGGATGGTTATTTACTAAGTGCTGTTAGTCTATTAAAATCACTGAACATTGATTCTGATGCTTTGTATTAGTCACCAACCAAGAGTGTGAGAATACTAATTTATGCCTCTAGAAAAATCAGAATTGTGTATATAATGAATGATTTAACCCTTATTATTCTAGGAAACAATTTTATAAAAAATATGAACAAGGGTAAGAAATCTACCAGATTCATAAGGGGTGAAAAACTTTTTGAAATTAATGAAAATTTTAATTTCATTAGCCCTGGTAGATGATTCATGTTTTTATACATATTTTTTAGTAGAAGAGAAAACATCATGTTCATTATCTGGTGAAATTATAAAAGGGGGTCTTAGAGTTATACTAATTTTATACATGGTAAATAAACCATTGAAATGTTCACCAAGTTTGAAATATTGGTTTCCTAGGTTATAATAAAGTTTATATCCATATTATAAAATGTAATTCAAATAAAATTTCAACCAATAAACAATAAAAATTCAAATAATGGTCAAGTGGAATACATTATATTGGTAACCAATATTAAATAATTTGAATAGTATCATCCTTAACAACCCATGCCGGGCTAAACCAAAATAATTGAGAACATGGAAGGATGATTCTATATATTTTTTACCACAAATTCTGGTTCACATTCATCTTTGCAATTGAGCTATTTGAGTCCGAAAAAGTAATAAATTGATCACATCCAATGGATGTAGGGACAGGGTCAATTCCATCCTCATTGTAGTAAAAAATATGTCTTGGATTTACATCAATAATCAAACCAAATTCAGGTCAACGATTGTATTTATCATAAAAATCATCTAACTCCATTGAGGCCAATACATATGGTTCATTAGTAGAAAGTGTGTGAGTCATATCAATTACTGGAAATCCATAATCAATAATAAATATACCATGCCTCATCATTTAATCAAATGAGTGGAATATTTTTTTATGACTCTTCCATGGGAGTATTAACCAAATATTAATATTTTATTAATTACTCCATAATAATATACATTTTAAAATTGTCATCTACTATATGATGAACTGGCATAGAATTATGAAGTGGTATTAACCATAACACAATCATGTTGTGTTTTCAAGTTATTTTCTCGTTTAGTGATAATAAATCTATACCCATTGCTAACAATTATTTTAAAGACATGATCCACGGTATTGGGACCAAAAGAGAATGATCATATTTCCTTAAAGACAGGTTTAGAATGAAAAATCAATTGCTAAAATATAAAGTAATATTCATCTTAATTAAATATTGATTTAATTATTTTAGATAGTAATATTTTTACTTCAGTTTTAAAAACATAGAAATCTCTTTTCAATGCAATGTCTCCCTCCTTCTCAAATATAAAGAATGATGATTTCTCTTTATCAGTGCTTTATTTTCCCTCTAGATAAAAAAATAAATGTTTCATTGATATATATGTATTATATAAAAATTCAATTTACATACCTGATGTAGTCATCGGGAAAATCACAGTTGATCAAAACTGTGAAATGTGTTATTTCTCTCTCTCTCTCTCTTCAAGGATTCATGTCATCGATGTATATGATCCATAAATTCCTCCTGTTTGAAGAAGTGATGGAAAACTGGGTTATATTTTCTCATACAATTCTTCTATGTTTCCCATTGGTTTGTTCATTAATGTAGTAATATTAGACAACTACATAGAGAATCAATCCATACATTCTTGCCCCATGTAACTATACATGATTTAACATTCCAGATGATTCATGTTTCCTACATATGACTATCATGTGAATATATTTATTATAGTTGGATAAATCCAAATAAAATAAATTGTTCCTATGATAAGTATTTAATTTTGAATATAGATAGTCAGATGCATCATTCATGTGAAAATTGATGGAGGAAATATTTACACTAACTCACACGAAATTAATGGGGCATCTCCCATGATTTTTTGGAAGAAATACTTGGAAAATTATTATCACAATAATCTATACACAAATAGCTCACCCAAATAACATACACCCCTACATAATTGGATAAAAGATGATGTATTTCTATTGAAAATAACTCATGTAGAAAGACAAGATAATCATGATCCATTAACGATTTTATCTTCAAATCTCTTCTGCTAACCCATTTAGATAGGCTTCATGAATATCCCCCAATAAAATTAATAGTATCTAGTAATTCCAGAAATTTATTTTTTTCTATAGGACCCATCAGATAAGAAGCATGTAGAACATCCCATGTCTTTTCACCGATACACACAGGATGCAATTTTGGTCTATTTCCCCAATCCACCAGGTCACGTCGAGACCCTGAATCATCTTTTTTCATTCCCATAAAAATTATAAGAATATAATTAAAATTTTCACATATATCTTTTTTATGTGCATTACGTCTATTCAATGATGTAAAAAATTTGTTGTCTAATAAAGACAATCAATGATGATAGGCATCTTCTTCCAAATGTAATAGGTTTCAGTGGAAAAATTCTTTCACTTTCCAGATTTCATTTGACCCATCCCGAATGGAAAACCAAAACCTTTCAATACATTAAGCACATAAATTCCAGATATATGCTGAGATGGATCAACTGTCTCAAGGGTATGTTCAAATCTTCGACAATTATTTCTATATAGATGGTCCATTTCCACGAAACATCGATGTCCCTAAAACTGAAACAATAACAATTTTTCAGTCTTCTAGATCATGTATTATTCATAGAAATATTATAGGATTGTGTTCCATTTGTGCTCCATCCAAACATCATCGCATAAGAAGAAAAATCATTGATTGTCCACATCAGCACAGAAAGCATTTGAAAAATGTCTTTCGAACATACATCATATGTGTGTAGACCCACATCCCAATGATCTATCGACTCATTAATTAATGGTTGCATATATAAATCTATATCATTTTTGGGATTATATGGAACATATATTAGTATACTAATTAAATTGAAATGTTTAATCATACACAACCATGGGGAAGAGTTAAAAATGTGTATAAAAACTAAATATGTGTTGTGCGGAGTATGAATCTTCCTAGATGAATTAAAACCATTACATGAAATACACAACCTCAATTATCACACATTAGATACATAATCATGATTTTGAGCATCAGATTTCTATCATGAAAATCCATTTGTAGGGTGAACCAACTAATTATTAGTCTTCATTCTCTCAATATCATTCCATCACATTTTTATTGATATTTCACCACACATAAAAAAAAATCTAGATTCCAGGGATCAATGGAAGTGCCACATTAAATTATGAGGAACACGAGATTGTGTTATAATAGATTTTAGCTTCCATAGGGATGTGTCATATTTTTTATAGTCATTTCCTTCTGTAGATTCCTCCCAGAATAAACTACATTATTTTGGGAAAGCATGAATTTGGTTTCTTGAAAATCTATGTTCCTCACCATACCTCGATGCCATATAGTGGTTCGAGGGAATATCTTTATAATATGGAAGCATGTAATTCATTCACATAAGAATTTAATCGATGGAATTATTTAAAATCCCATGCATAGTTTTCCCACGAAAAAATCAGATTAAAAATTCCAGATTTATTATTTTAGTACATTGTCGATATACTAGAGTCATTATAGAATCATTCAATTTTATCACCCAAAAAACATCATCATTTTCATTAGACGCATGATGTGTGATTATATCAAAGACTTATTTGGTCAGAATCCTTTTTTCACGAGGATGAATAAATGGAAACTGATCATATAACAAATTTTCCAATCCATTCCTCTCTACTCGATCATCATTTATTTTAGATTTCATTTTCTCCAAATTGTGATAGGACACACAATGGTTTTCTATAAAACCATATTTGGTTATGTGGTAGATGACTTCTTCATGGCTCTATAATGGTATTACAACACAATTGTAACAAGGGAACTGTATGTGAGCACTATTTGAAGTATTGTGAAATGAAAAATATAAAGATATCTCCAAATTGTTTTTAAAATCACCTGAGATCTAGACGGTTTCATACATCCAACTTCTATCTATTTTTTAAAGGAAATTTTTATATGTCACTTCATCATATGCAATTCAATAAAACTGATTTTTAATCAATAATTAATTTATGTAAAAGGAAATTGTTCACTTTTTCTAAAACCATAGCTAATGCACTACTATATATGAGAATCATAATATAAAAGATAACAAAATACAATATTTATAATAAAATATTATAAATTAATATAAATCCATGATATTGACTTCAATTATAAATATAATACCATGACAGTTGTGAGTATTGATAGATAATATATAATCTATGGAATAATTTTGAGAGTCCTATATATCTTGTTTCAAAGAGTTGGAGATATTTTGAATCTATGAGCCATTGAAGGAGAGGAATCCCATTATTCTCATGTATTCAATGAACTAAGTAATAACTTGATCACAAGAGATCTATGGAGTGTTTTGAGCGAATTTATTTTTCACAGATAGGTATGAATATATTTGAAGAAATATTCATGATTGTATAAGATCACGTACACTTGTGGAGGAGCATTATTCAAGAGTTGAGTAAATTTTAGATCAATAAAATTTTATATTCTAGTAGATTATTTAAGTGATATTCATAATAAATATTTGGAATAAATGGGAAATATAATTTGAAAATTAAGGTAAAAAGTTCCTCAGGTATTGAAACATCATTGTGATATAAGTGGTTCAGTATCTAAGAAAGAATACATGTAAGTAATAGGAGTTTGATGTCATAAGACGAAGGATCCATGGGGAAAAGAAGAATGATTCCATTTACATTTAGATTTTCAATGATGATATTGGAATTTATTTTCCAAATGGAATAATATGTTAATATATTTGATATACATAAAGGAATGGGGTTTTTGTTGATGTTGGGAAATATTATTGGGTTGATACCTTATTCTTAAAACAATGTGAAAATATATTCATTCAGTTATGGGTTCCCAAATTTTAGGTGAAATGTGTTTTAGAATTTTTTACATTTATCACATACAATTGGATTACATGGACCTGATAGAACATTTTTCAAGATATTACAAATTGAATTATTTTCATCATTGATTTAGAATGTGTAAATATAATTTTCTAAATTTGTTATAGATGCTAAAAAACAGAAATATTATTGAAAATATAGGACATTTCATAACACCAATCACCCAAAGTCGAAGTATTCATTGTTTGGGGGTGTCCTAGTTGGGGGGAGGGGGAATTGAGTGTCTAGGGGTGGGGGTGTCTGGGGGGTTGTCCATGCAGAGGGGTGTTTTCCAAGTGGGTTGGGGTGTCTAGAGGGTAGGGGTTTCAAGGACGTTGGGTGGTGTCTAGAGGGAATGTCCAAGGGGGCGACGGTGTCTCGGTGGGGGGGGGGATGTCAATGGGGTATGGGGAATTCCAAGGAGGTGGGGGTGTCCAGTGAGTGGGGTGGTGTCTAGGTGGTTGGGTGGTGTCCAGGGGGTAGTCCATCGCAGTGGGTGTGGGTATCTAGGGGGTCTATCCAAGGGGATTATCCAAGGGGGTGGGGGTGTCCGGGGGTGGGGGTGGGGGTGTCCAGTGTGTGGGGTGGTGTCTGGGAGGGGGTATCTAGCTGTGGGTTCTATCCAGGGGTGGGGGTTTCTAGGGGCTGGGGTGGTGTCCAAGGCGGTTGGGTACCTGGGCGGTGTCTAGGTGGCGAGGGTGTCTTGGGGGGCTATCCAGGGGGTGGTGCTACATGGGGGTTGTCTAGGGTGTGGTGGGGTGTATTTGAGGGGTCTCTGGGGGTGTGGGTGTCTAGGGTGTGGGGAGGGGGGCTATCCACGGGGGTGGGGTGTCTAGGGTATAGGTGTTGTCCAAGGGGGGTGGGGGTTGTCCAATGGGTCGTGGGTCCAGGGGGTGTCTAGTGTGGGTGGGTGGGGGGATGTCTAGGAGGGTGGGGGTGTCTATTGGGTGTGTGGGGTATCCAAGGGGTGGGGTGGGGTATTTTGGGGATGAAATACCCATATAATACCATGAAAATTAACAATACCCAATCCAACCAACATCAAAATTTTAATCAATCACCCAATCGACATCCAATGCATCCTAAATATCAACTCCCTAAACATTATTTAATGAAAAACAACTATAAATACAAAATTCAATTCCAAATTTAAAATAACTAAAGTCCATAGAAACTTCCATATCACCCCTCTAAAAAATGGAAATCCACTTACACCACAACCCAAAATGTACCCAATCCCTTTAGGTTGATCATTATTATATCCATTACCCACCCCAAGACAATATGACTAAAAGAACCATTTACCATCATTGAGTGAGGATACAAAAACACCACCATATGTTCATATGGTTCACTAACACTACCATGATGGAGTGGAAACAAAGACTTAAAATAGAGGTGATTTACACAATCATGAAACATGATGTTTGCAAGAAAATCAGAATATAAATCAATGTGAACTTATTTGGTAAACCATGCCACATACCTCACGGACCTACGGTTTACACCATATCAAAACAAAAAATAAAAAAAAAGTTGGAGGAAAATAAAACTAATGTAGCACATACCAATTTTATGTTTAGAAAAAAAATTACTTCACTGAATATGGATGTGACAAGTGGCATGAGTTTTGTATCCTAGGATAAAGAGAGATGTTTGTGAGAGCTTCTGTTTAGGGATCTAATTGTGCAGAGTGTGGAAGTCAAGTTGCTGTGTATTTGGGGGAAACTATCCCAATGATTATAAAACCAATTGGGATATATATTATTTACCAACATTATTAAAAAAACATTGGTATACATTAGGGAAATTAAACATTTCCAAACAGTTTACTCAAATCTATAGAAAAGTTCCATTATAATATAAGTCTACCATCAGTTTGTTAAAACTGTTGGTAAAGGATGATAAAAAAATATTACAGCAACGATTTGAACAATCAGTTGGAATAAAACTATTGGGAAGTACTTAATTTTCACAAGTGATTGTAAATAGTCTAATGGTATGATGCAACCACTACCCATACAAAGATGGATGTGTGTGGACATTACTATGGACTTCATCAATGGACTTACTAGGACATCTAGTGGAAAAAATGTTATAGGGTTCATTGTGGATCATCTTACAATGATATATTACTTCATCGCAATTCAAGAGGACATATCATTGGATCAAAATTCCTAGATATATATCAAAGAGGTGGGACAATTAACTTCTATAGGTCGAAATATCTTCTATCAATAGTTTCCACTTGATCATCTGAATGGAACCATATGAATCCCTTTTAGGGAAAATGTGTAGAACACCTGTGTGTTGGGATGAAGTCGGTGATCGAATGTTTCAAGGACCTAAAATGTTAGGAGAAATAGAGGACATGGTGAAATCCATTCAGAGGAACATCAAGGAATCCCAAATTCGACAAAAGTGTCAGGTAGATAATCATTGACGATACCTTGAGTTTAATGTTGGAGACATGGTATTTCCCCGCATATCTCCATATAAAAATGTCGTGATATTTGGGAATAAATGAATACAAGGTCCCAATTAAGTCACCCCATTGGAGATACTAGGTTGTTTCATAGCTGTGTCCTATTGAATGGAACATCCTTTTACCATGTCTAAAGTGAAGGATGTATTCCATGTATCCCTCTTAAGAAATTACATAACTAATCCTTCACACGTGCTGACTTGAGAGGTAGTGCAGTTGGAAAATGATCATTTTTACGAGGAGCAGCATGTGATGATCTAGGATTATAGAGATAACGGTCTATGAAATAATATTACACACCTAGATAAGGTGCTATAAAGGAACCATAAGTAATAAGAAGAAACATGTGAGGTGGAGGAGGAAATGAGGGTAAAGAATGTGCACCTGTTTACATCTTTGAATCTAATAAAAAAATTTCGACGAAAAATTTCATAAGGGAGGAAGAATGTAACAACCCAGTGTTTTATTAAAGAAATTTCATTCTTATAATTACTCTTTACAATATAATCACATTAGGTAACACAATGAAATATCATGATACTAAATATTATGTGATAATTAATTTTAATTCATTCTACTTTCATGTCTTGAATTTCAAAAATCGGGCACACATAGTTTCATTCAGGGTTATTTTTAGGGTCTAATGAAAAGAACATAAATTTTTAGTGAATAGTATCATACCCTTATAAATAGTAATATACCTTTTATGAATGTTAATTTGGCTAAAAATAGTATCCTCACCATTGAATATTTAAATGAAATTTTACAATCTTATGAGTGATAATATTACCATAATAAAATTATTTGTATTATTATGTCAAAAATATTTAATTATAATTCATTAATAAAATTAAAAGAAAATAGATTTTCCTAAAATGTTTTCATAAATTGAAAAAAAAATCATTTAGATTTAAGATATTTTATAATACCTTATTTAAATTTTAAAAGAATTATAAAATTAATTATAGTTGTAAATTATAAAATTTCATGTAAATATTAATTTTAATTTACAAATAAATTAGTCATATTTAGAAAAGTATTTCTAAAAAATGGATTTCATTTTTTCATTCTACATGTCATTAAATTTTTATGGAGAATTTTTTGGATTTTTCGGAAATACATGATTTTGTTATGAATAGTGAAATTAGCTAATTTACAAAATATGAAAAATAAATTAATTATTGTGTCATGGGTGATGTAATGCTGATGAAAGAACAATTATTTAAAACCCATATAAACATATTTTTGTTTTTCTTCATGAATTCATCATTATTTATTGACTGATTGAAAAATAATTCACTAATTATTAAATTATTAAGAAAACTCCCCCCCCCCCTCCACTATAAAAGCCACCACAACTCCATCTTCTCTCCAATCCTCTCCAACCATGTTACATTCCTCAATTATTCTCTAATATCTCACCAAGATCCTCCCCCATGTCTATAATTCCTTTGTATTCTCAAATAACAAAACCCTCTCCCCTTACGTGGCTTTCACAGAAGATTAATTCAAGATGTAATTTCTTCTTTCCAATTCTTTTAATTTCCTTTCGAGTTCCTTTGATTTATTTGATATGATTAACTATCCTTATAAACATTTTATGAAAACTCCATTTAATTATATTTACTATAATTTTGATATTATATTGGAATATTTTATTATTGTATCTCGTTTACCCTTCTTTTATATTACAAGTAAAAACAACATTCAAGATGTGTTAATTTACCACAATCAAGGACGAAGGGGTTTCAATTTCCATTAAAATCATCAATTATGGTCATGAAACCATTTTAATTGTTGAAACATTAAATAATAAATTTTTTATGTCTCATATATGGTTAGTAAATCTTTTGTACATAAGGTTTTTAATTATAAAACAAAATTTGTTCGTTGTGATAAAAAATCCAATTAACCCAATGTGTTATCACTAATGTTTTATATAAAAATTAAACATCACTCCTAGAAACCAAAAGAAATTTGAAACCCTGTAACATTATTTATATTACATATTAAAATATAAATCTATCTCTGGAAAACCATCCAAATTTTACATGATTATTCATTAATGTATATAAGTAAAATGATCATTAAACAAACAGACCCAAACAATGAAATTGAACCTCAAAACAAATCAAAAAGGATTTGAAAGAAGTAAAAAAGTTTTTAATAAATAAATTACTAGAAAAATAGGTAATATAATAATTAATTAATTTACCTAATTTGATTATTTAGATCATTAATATCATGTGGGGAACACCGTTTGACTTAAGGTAAGGGATCTACCTGAACCTCCATTATTCCATTGGGTTGTTTTTACTCTATTTTTACCCAAATGAAATCCTATATCATTTTTATGTAAGTCTTATAATTTATTTTTTTATTTCGGTTCTAATGTATCAAGATCTATTAATCTATTTCTTTCATGGATATAATTTATTTTAAGGGATTCCATCCAAAATACTTCTAGTTATACAATCCCGGTTTAAGGGGACTTCCCAATTTTTTATCCAATTTCAAGTTCACTCTACAATCTATTAAAATCAAACATTGTTTTTTATGAGATAATTATTTTTATTATAATAACATATTAATTAGATAATATTTTTTTATAAAATATTTTTCCATTTTTTTATTTTAATATTTCTTTAGTATATTCTTTAAAACCGCACTAAAATGTTTTAATGATAAATTTTATTAAATACTCGTTTACATGTAACGCCCTGACCCTAGTTACCCAGAGTCGGTGCATTATTACATAACATTGTCATGATCACAAAAAATCATGTCTCGAAAGACCGATCAGTTTAGTATTATTCTAAATAATATTCATACATAAGTTCAACTTTACAACATGTAATAAAATATAACACGAATTTATTCCATTGGAAACATCCAACCCTTTTAGATAATGCCTGAAAGTCAATCATAAATAACTTCTTCATATCTAGTGAAAATGAAACATATGAAAGGGGTAAGCTCAAATGCTCAATAAGTGTAAGAAATACACCAGAAGATAACATAAATATTAATCATGAGGAATAATTTAAACCTCTTGCCTTTACCAATAATAAACACGAATACATTAATGGAAGAAATGTGAGTTGATTAAATAATTCCACAATGAAACATAATCATGGGTATTCTACTAGTCGAATTACCACATGAACCATCAATATTATTTTCATAATGAGGAAATGTATAATTCTGGACATTCTGAAACATTTTGTGAAGGCCTCATCCATGAAATCTAAAAATGATTAAGGCCTTGGCCAAAAAAATATATCAAATTGGGAAAGGCCTCGGCCAATTCCACATCTAGTTGTCTCACAAGACCAACCGATGCATTGAGGAGCTATAGCAGGCTCCACCCATCACTCACTAAGTCCGATACATTACTCATATGAAAAGGTTGAAATACAACATAAACATTCATATTAAAAATAACATACAACATTTCAGTACTTTAACCATAAAACATGAATGGGGTAAAAATAGAACATCCAAAGTCAAACATATCACAAAACCTTAAATAAAATATTGATGTTTTTTATCATAATATATCAACATCAAATAAACAAAAATTCCATCAAAGGATGTTGACAAAGATGAAATCAAAACCCTTTTTAGAGAAATATATCATTCTATTTTGAAATCATTTAAAAGTCACATAATTATAAAGAAAACATTTATTTTGAAAATACTCTTATAAGATTGTAAGGGAATATTTGATGATGTTATAATGAAGGAAAATAGCAGCACCCACCGTAAAAGTTAAAAAAACATTCTTACCTTAAATTTGTCAAAAAGGACAAAAAGTACCTTGTTTGGAAAATGACGGAAAGATTCCTTTCAAAACACATAACGGTATAAATGAATTTGACCTATTGTCTAGTAAAAAGTAAAATTTTTTTAAATAAATTTTTAAGAAACATGGATGTGGTTGATAAATAGGTACCAGTAGATAATTATGTATAAACAACCTCATATAATGAAGAGATTGTACAATTAACCCTTACCTTGTACTTTTCCATGGTTGAGGGTAGGTTAACCTCCAGAATAATGTTGAAATAATGGTTATTAAATTATACTAGAATCATATACATTAATATGATATCATATATGATATTTGAACATTGATTTGTTAATAATATTTTATTATCACTACAAGAAAACCTCCTATTAGCGGCGGTTTAAACAGCCGCTATATGGTTTGGACGGCGGTTCACAGAAACCGCCGCTAAACTGCGCGTCTGCAATCTATTACCAGCGGTTTTATGCATTTCACGACGGTCAAATAAAAGCATCATAGTACCTCATTTTGCGGCAGTTTTTGGTAAATTTAGCGGCGGTTTTGCAGGCTATTTAATTAGCGGCGTCTATAATCGCCGCGAAATTCAAGCGTGTCATTCTCCTGCATAGCGGTGGTTAAAACCACTGCTAATTCTAGTGTGATTTCGTGGTGGTTTTAACCACCGATAAGTGTATTTACGATTACATTTAGCGGCAGTTTAAACCACCACTAAATGTATAAGAGGTAAAACTTTAGCGTCGGTTAAAACCGCTGCAAAATGCTGACCCGAAAAAATAGCATTTCTGCTTATACTGCACCACGGCCCTGAAAAACAAACCGAAGTAGAATTATTAGAAAAATAAAATTCATAACAACAATTATCTGGCCAATTACTCTTGTAACTAATATGTGAAACATAATTTAATAACATCGAACGGGACATGAATTAACATACCACATATCAACTTCTGCAGAAAGACATATGGGATTCTCAAACAACAACTAGTCATGATATATCAACTATCACTACTAATATGGGAAACATCATTTCATAACCTTTTCATCACCTAAATACATCACCTCAACCTCATCGACATTTAGCATCCTGCGACAGAATAGAGCATCAGGAATTTTGCTAGTATTATGATGCTTATAACACTAAAAATGATCACCTATCCAACATAATAATAATTTAAAAGTGTCACTAATTTGATAAGGTATATTACCCTGTTGAAAATGGCCATGATGCTGATAAAAATTTGAAAGTTTTGGAATGGATAGGTTGAGAGTTTTCCCTTCTACCATTCATGTTTCTATAACGAAAATTAAGAACTAGATTCCCAAATGTGAATCCCCAACAGAGAAGATCCCTCCATTTAAAAACATGGCCAAGTATTCTTCTAACCAAAGACTTAGGGATACATGTAGTCTCACCTGATAGCCCCATGAGGCATACTCTCTAGCTTCTAGAGTAGTGCAAAATGATCCAAGGACATTCCAAACATGTCGATAAGGGCATAGGTGAGGGCGTACGATAGATGTCTGAGCCCCACTTCCAAAAAAGAAGATATTTATCCAATCATTGAATTAAATAATCAAATGAAAGTACAAATACTTTTTCTACCTCTCCTTTATAATGGAAAGAATGTCGCCTACTAAGGTCTGAGTCTATTTATTTCCATCCCAAACATTCTAAACGGGAAGGAATTCATCATATGTTTCCACTAATATAAGTATTCCCCCATGCTTAAAAATATTTCATAGGCCAATTTCTACCTCACCATGGGCTAGATAAATAGTTTTGGTTCTTAGAAACCATCAACTAATCAACTCACTATGGAATTATAGTTTATGGTACATGATAAGCTAAAAAATATATGTCTCCTCGTAATGATTAATTGAATGAAATTGATAGGGGGATTTTGTGAAGATCTACCTAACCCAAAATGGTTATGCCCATTCATCAGAGAAATTACCACTAGGGTGCAAATCACAATTTCATCTCAAGCCATTTTTTGGTTTTCTGGATAGAATATGAGCATGTTTTAGTAAATATGAGAAATAAATTGATGAGTGAGATCATGAATATATGAAACCATGGTGAATTTTTAAATGTATAATATTTCTCTAAGAACGGTGCCACAATTAACTGACTATCCTTAGAAACTATCATTTTAATATAGTCAATAGAGAGTGACAACGTGTGAGACTAAAGGTTATATTTAGGTGAAGAATAGAACTATCCTCCGGATGTCCAAATCTATATAAAGGTAATCTGTTCAATAGAGGATAATTTTGTTGTTCAGTCAGAATAAGAACCTTTAAAACATCATTGTTATAAAATACATTGTATCCATGATTGACATTATGGTTCCAGGAAATAAGGTCTCTCCAGTCTACCACATAATAAGACATTTGAGAAATAGAGGACATATTTAAAGAGAATAGAGAATATATTAAATGATATGTAACCATTACGAGAGAATCAGTTGTGCTAATCAAACAAAATAAGTGCATAACATGGAAAACATTACGTGGACCACATGATCAATTCTAGGTCATGAAAATCAGATAACCCATAAAACATCTTTTGATCACATGAATTTTCTTAATACATATAGTCATGTTACCACGTGAAGGTCACATGAATCACATAATGATTAGTAGATCATGAAAAAATCATCAAGATACAACCGAATCACATAAGATAGAATAATGGTCAAGGGTGTGCATAAATGTTCAAATAAATTACCCTTGATTAGTTCATGGATTGATTAAGTGAGATATTTAGACAAGGTGATCACACAAAGAGGTCAAGTGACATGATCACATGATTAGGTATCTCGTATGGTTCTTTTGATATGGTCATGAAAAGTTGTCTTGAAAAAAAATCGCACGAGAGGGGAGGTTTTGAGAGCTATGGAGCTTCATGTCACCGGTCAAATGACCAGCCTCTCACCCCCTATTTATAGGGAACCTCAAGGAATATGAATGGACTTATAGAAGACCAAAAGATGTTTTTAATTCCAACCAGAGAAAGCATAAGAGACTCATGAAGTCATTTTCTACCTCATAACTGAGTCCTTCTTCCTTCAAACATTACTTTTGAGGTGGGGGGATTTTTTGACGCTAGAAAAATGAGCATTGTATATTTTAGGAATAAAGAAATTCCCAAAGCATAGGTATTTATATATACCCAAAGGAATGAAAATTCTAGAAAGTATACATATAGATTAATCACCTAGGTCACAAGGACCATGTGAACTTCAATGAGGCTCATGATCACATGACCCTAGGAACATCATGCAAAGGGGTTATGCAATTCATGTGATCTGTTCCTGATCATGTGAAGCCCCATCAGATAGCCCAATTAATCATGTAAAACCCCTCTGATTATTCTTTTTTATCATATGACATGTCATCTAACAATCTCCCAATATGTTCATAAAATACCAGTTCGAAAAGAGGGAAGCTTCATGGGATGGGAGTTGCATTGGTTTTCACGTGTTGTGGTTACGTGCCTCATAAAAATAATTAATGATCATGAAAATCACCTCAGAAACCCATATTTATCTATTGATATCCATTAAACATGTCAGTTTGGACATGCAACACCCTAATGAGTCAAATTCCCAATGCTGAATTTACAACAGAAACATCAAAGAGCCTATTACCATGGATCATCTAACCAATGAAACTTACACATCATTCTCTTTACCACCTGAGGTTATTGTGATCATTCAAGGTTATCCATGGAAGCTCCTCCAAGACCAATGGGTTTTTAAAGGTTCTGTACACCACATATATTATATATACAAACCATCCTTTCCCATATTTGTTCAACACATCAACAATACTACTCATGGTCTGATGATGCATTGTCACCCTCTCCACCTCCATCTCCTGTTGCCACCTGTAAGAACATTATATTAAAAATTAAATATTTTTGCATATTTATAATTAAACTTAAAACCAATAAAAGGTTGAAAACTAAATGATTTTGAATTTTTGCGATTTACCTTCTCACCACCAGAAGGTGCACTACCCCTGGGGGCATATCTGCTCATCTGCTGATATAAATCAGTCAACGCTTTCTGCATAGCGGATATCTGAGACCCTTGGTCTTGAAATGTGGCTCATAGAGAATAAATCTCCCTCTGAGCATCTTCAGATATGGGCTGACTATAACCAAGAGTAGATGCGGCTGGAATCCCTGATGGCCTGCTAAAGACCTCAGATGGTATGGGTCCCAAACCCATCCTACGCACTCTACCAGGATGCTCCTTTCCAAGTACTTGAGCAACCGGGTCATCCTGGGAGACTGAGTTGGACTACCTAGGATTGGAATCCCATATTTCTTTAATTTTTACCTATAAATCAAATATCAATACATATTAACATAGTAAAAACTGATAATAAGTTATTATAATAAGAATTTGACTTCATACCCCAACTTCTTTGGTAGGCTCATTAACAAAGGAGCCATCTGATTTTCTGTGAACATCCAAACACAGTTTAGTCTGGGAGGCTTCGTTCCCTAAATTCTATGACTGCATAAAGAAAAGATAAATATAAAATTCAACATATTAAATACGAAATATTGTATTATAAATATTTAAACTATTTAAAATAATACCAATGACATTCGGCTTCTAGAAAATCTTTTTGAGCTCGCCGTGTGAGGGATGACTTGCTTCACCCTATTTGATGTATTCTATCATGAGAGATCCTGAAATAAATAAAATTCAATTTAACAGTAATGTATCCAATGTCATCTCCTCTTCATATACATGTATTAATGTAAAATGAGGATAATATAATAATATATATTTCAATACCATCCACTTCTCATCATGATGCCTGTCAACAAAAACTTTCCACTGCTCATTCGGTACCCCACTGGGTATCTTGTCATACATTTGTTCCAAGGTCAAAAAAGTATCATTGACATCACACCACAATCTCCATTGGAAATCTTTCCATTTTTTACCAATATTTTTCAAAGTCCACTTCTGTGCTATCACATCAGAAACTGTGAAGTTGAAGAACATCTGTATACATAAATTAATTTTGAACATATTAGTAATATGAAATTAAATTAAACCATAATGTAATAAAATTACCTTTATTTGAGAATTGAAAACTTCATTTTTCCAGTTTGGAGGAATATTTATCCAATCATCATATGAAATGGGAGGGGAAATGGGCTCCACTGCCAACTGACCTATAATATAGCCAAGTAACCCCGTGACGTCATCTGTAGGGACCCCATTGAATCAAATGACACGACTATCTTTGGGCCATTCAAGATCCAAACATCTGATCTTTTTAAGTGTTTCTCCACAGTTTCATTTTTTTCATCTTTAATGAAAAAACATTTAGTATAAACAAAATGCTATAAATTTATTTAATTAAAATTTATACCTATGACTGTGACCCTCTAGTATGTCCGGGATGAACTGGAAGGGGTATTTTTCCGCCCAAATAATGAGGCACCTATAGAGGGAGTCAACGACTCAGCCTCTAATGGGAGGCCCTCTGATGGGGTGAGAGATGGTGTATGGGGAGATGGTGCGGGGGTGGGTGCCTCAGATGTCATGGTGAGTGACCCAGATTGACCGTCATCCAGCGCAGAAATAGAATAAATAGTATACCGCTTCCTCCTTGGCATTCCTATCATTTAATCAAATAAAATTACGTTCAGAATATATATTTCAAAAAAAATATGCAGAAAAAAAATTAAAAATGATAATAGATGCCCAGTACTAAAAAAATATATATATAACAATGATAATGAATGACTGCAGAAATGAAACATGTGGTTGCTACTTGAATGAATAATTGTACATACAGTCATTTTCCCCTTCAATCATGTCGGTTTCATGCTCCATTTCTTCATCCACTTCATTCATCCTTGCAAGACTAATATTTTCAATATCATAATGGAAAAATAATTTTGCTTCATGTTGTTGATGACATTCAAGTTTAGAGGTCAAATATTCCACTTCATCACCCATATCATACAAATATTTTTGTATTACGTGAGTAACTACACTCCACCCTTCATAGACGACATCATTCAAATAATATACCATTTTTTCTTGCAATACTATGTTATATGGATCATGCATTTCATGATCACCAACATCCATCAAGCGAGAGAAGTTCACAGAATTAAATTTCAATGAATCTCTTTTAACACCTCTGATAATATCGACCAATTTGTGTTTGAATAAAACAACAGAAAAATGTCCATTGTAGTTTAATTAAATAATATCATGTATCTTTCCATAGTATCCCACTTCAGCAAATGTAAATATACCACTATTCTGTGTTTTCGAACCCACTTCTCGATATACTGTACGAAATATAAGTCCATTCACATTATAAGCGTCGAAGTTTATAACTTTCTTTATAGGACCTCTAGCAAGAAACATCAAATCTTCTAACAAGTCTGCTCGAGTATCAGTATTCATGATCTGAAAAAATAAATATAATTTAATAGATTTACAAATTGTATGTGTCAAACTAATATTCATATTTATTTCAATATTTATGAACTTACATGTCGTGCAGAACATTCTACAAGCTCATTATTCACATCTTTTGTTATATCTTTCTCATTTTGTGTTTGGCCTCTCATTCATCTAGTTGTTCGTATCCTCAACTCATCAATAAATGGATCTACAATTTCACTATTCAGCAGTACATATCTATGTGCCTGTAATAATTCCAATTCTGTCAGTGTCACATTTGAGTTCCTCCCAACTGATCGGCCAATAGCAGGAAATATTTTTGATTTCTGATGCATTTGATATTGAGTCGATGTATCATCAACATGTCTAACTCGATTAAATCTTGTCTCAATATCATCTAAATACCTGGAACAAAAGGTAAGACATTTCTCGGCCAAATATCCTTCAGCAATAGAGCCTTCTGGTTGAGATTTATTTCTCACGTATGATTTCAAATGCCCATGATATCTGTGAAATAAAATAATAATATTATGCATTTATTTAAATGTCAAAAATTGTTTACTTAACTAGAAAACATATAAATAAAATACCTCTCAATTGTATACATCCATCGATAATGAACGGGGCATCCTAATTTAGCTTTTTCAACCAAATGCACAGTTAAATGCATCATGATATTAAAAAACGATGGAGGAAAGATCATCTCCATTGCACGAAGACTCAATAAGAACCTCTCCTGGAGGATGTCAAGCTGAAATGGACATACAAATTTCTCACATAATTTCCTGAAAAATGTGCAGAATTTGAGTACAAAAGCTGTAACTTTTCAGGTAATAATGTACGCAATGCCAATGGTAGTAACTACTGTAACAAAATATATGAATCGTGACTTTTCAATCCATGTAACTTACGATTCTTCAAGTCAACACACCTCGAGATGTTACTCGAATACCCATCAGATACCATCACATTCTTTAAAATTTGAAGGAACCTATCTTTATCCCTATTATTCATTGTGAAAATGGTCGAATCATACTTTTCATTCTCATCTGGCCAGAGATACGTTTTATGTTCATTACTTGTAAGTCTTTGCGAGAATTAAGATGATCCTTCGAGTTTCCATGCTCATTAAGTAATGTGAAAATGAAATTATTATAGAAATTATTCTCAATATGCATCACATCAAGATTGTGGCCCAACAAATTAAATTCCCAATATGAATGTTTGAAGAATATACTTTTTTTCTTCCATTGTTGCGTTCTGATTTCACTTGACGATGCACTTCGGACCCATTTTCCGCTATCATTCAAATGATGAACCTTCCCAAATTCCGTTTCATCATTTTCAAGCTGTGTCAATATTTCATAACCAGTTAACAACTTTGGATGTGGTCTACGATCAATGAAACCATTAAATTTTGATTTGTTCAGCTGAAATCTATGAGATGCATCGCGAAATCTTCGATGGCATAAGAAGCACCATTTTATACTGTGAGGTAGCAGTTTGGGCTCAAAATCAAAGTTAAAAATGGGACAATACAAACCCGTATAAGTTTTCCAACCAGATAAATTCACAAGCCCAGGGAAGTCACTAATGGTCCACAGTAAAGCAGCATTCATTTTGAACATTTTTTTAGAAGAAACATCAAATGTCTCAACACCGTTACTCTATAACTCCTGTAATTCTTCAATCAAAGGCTGCAAAGTATACATCAATATCATTTCCAGGCATTTGTTTTCCAGGAATAATCCATGAAATGATAAAAGATGATTGTTGAATACACATCCATGGAGGTAGATTATAAGGGATCAAAACAACTGGCCAAATGCTATAACTTGTAATCAAAGTCCCAAATGGGTTGAATCCATCAGCAGCTAATCCCAATCGAACATTCCTAGGATCGTCTGAGAAATCTGGATGTAATGAATCAAATGTCTTCCATGATTGGGAATCTCGTGGATGTCTCATTAACCCATCATTGTTATTATCTACAGAATTCCACTTCATGTGTTCGGCAGTTTTTGATGACATAAATAATCTTTGCAATCATGGATTCAAAGGAAAGTAACAAAAACCTTTGCAGGTGTGTTCATTTTCTTCTTCTTTATGAAATTATGTTCAGTTATACTTCCTACATCACCCTTTGACTACCATATAGAAGAAGAACATTTCTTGCAATTCTGTCTACTTGAATCCTCTCCCCAATAAAGCATACAATCATTGGGACACACATGTATTTTTATATAATTCAGACCAAGCTTGATATGGAACACTCAGGAGGGATCTTATGGAGGCTGTTAGCTCACACCTTGTTCACCTCCTTAGGGGTACGTAGACATTTGTATGTCTTCCAATACTGGGAAGGGAAAGGCGTTGAAGTGAGGTGGTGAGGTTTGTGTTAGCTGGTTTTGGGTAGCTGGTGGTGAGATGGAGGGAGTTCATCCACACCATCTCATGGAGTAGTTTTTGGTTTTTTTCCATGTAGTTAGACTTGTTTTCGAAATGTTGACTACTTTTTTAAATGTTCTTTTCTAATGTCTTTTGAATATTATGGTGTATATATTCCTTTAGTATTCCACATTCCTTTTCATTTTTTGTATACATGTATGTAATGTGATTGATCATGTTGGGATAAATTTTTCCCTTCGTTGTGTTTTTTGGTGCATTGGTGCTTGCCTCCAACCCATGAGGTTCGGGAATAACCTTCAGGTATGTAATAGAATGGGTCAGTTACCACATTTGAGGGTTACCCGGGTCAATTCCATACACAACCTCAATGGAAACTCTTCCTAGAATTAAATTAAAGATGAGAGTGGCCACCATATCCAACCTCCTACAGGCCCCGGGTTGATGACTAGAATAAGGGTATAAATAATAAGGATGAGACGAATTACCATTATATTTACAAATAAAAAAATGAATAACACTGAACAACATCATAATATATATATATATATTTATATTTAAATCAACAATAATACATTAAAGAATGAATACGTAAAAAAATAAAAACCCCAAGATAAAAATACCAAATAAATCTCCACGGTAGTGATTTCACAACAAACACCAAGCACAAAGATAGTACGACCCAACTTAGTCACAAAAAATATCCTAGGAATCTTGAATTTTTTTTTATATATGGGGTTTATCATAATATGTATCCTTAGTATGATTATACACAATTCCTCCAATGAAAAAGTTAAAGGAGTATAATAACAAATCATTGAACAAACAACATAACTAGTAAGCACCTAGTAGGTAAACTATTGAAAATACTCACCAAGACTCGATTACTAAATATCATAATCATGCATAGTAAAATAATATCAGATGAATAGGACACAAAGGCACCCTCAAACCAATTTCTTATTTTTTTCACTATCGCACCCTAATATCAAATGTCATATTCTCCCAATATCTTTATCATTTATTCCATAGAATACTATATCTCATATTACATCCATACCAAAAACCTTATCCATAACATCATCATTACCCAATAGCCACTATCACATATCACATATCATCAACACTTCTCAAATCCAGTACTACTGGGAATCAAAATCATGAAGGAAATTAACCTAATTCCCTCCACCTACCATGCACAACCTCTAATATATATCCTTACATCAACACCACAATAGCCCATCCCATAAATACCTATTATAGTCCACTATTTTACTTACATCGTATCATTATCTCAATACACCATAGGGACTTATAGTTTACCTATTTTATAATCATCATCAATAACTCAAAGGGTTTTCTAATACGTAATGTACCTTCACATAAATAACCATTAGAGTCTTCTATTTCACTATATACTTTAGACGTATTATCTTACCCACCTTAATACATTAAAGATAATTCTAAAACTAGAAGGGAGAGCGGAGATGGGGGAGTAGGCATGCATCCATTCCCTCACCAACCCGAATGTTAGGGGAAACAACCTATTACCCAGAGCTTGTTGGGATTCGAGAAGGGTATCTAACTCAAGTGGGATGTATTTAAAAACCAAAAATAATAATATTTATGTATATTTATAGACACACACATGACCAACATAAGACATAAATAAACAAATATAACTTCTATAGCTAGTAAAAATCACCACACTACTACTACCTCACATTTCCATCACTGCCAACTATAACACAATTACCATCCCCACATCGTATACAAAGATCCACAATAAAGATGAATAATTTACCATCATTCGTCATCATTTATCCTATTTATTGATTCATTTTACCAACCATATTACATTATTCATATTTTATATTAATCATATTTAATGACAAACAATGCAGCCATCACCCATATTTTTCCCAACTATTAACCATTAATTAAAAGGCTTATTTTTTTTAATATTTATCCATGATAATTTTTAATTCCATCAAAACCCATGTCATGATCATGATTAAAAACTATATTCCATTCCATAAAGAAACTACCAAACATTCATTTTTCATATAACCAAGTCATGTCCTATAACAACCCACTCATTCCCTCTTTTCAACCGTGTAAAGGAGGAAATATCCCCACTACAAAATCCATAATATCAATTTTATTCAATAATACAACCCATTTAATCTTTTAAACTATGACTCTTTGTACTCTATGATTTATATAACTATTCAATATTAACATATTGTTTGATAAATCATTGAATCCATGTTCAAACCTCCAATGAAACGATCACCTACCAATCATTCTCAATATTATCACCATGCGAGAAGTCTATCAATGTTTTCTATATTTCAAACCAAGTTAAATGGATACATACCTGGAAAAGACGGGTCGCCGGAGATGGAGGTCGTGGGGTTGCTGGAGACAGAGGTCGCGGGTTCGCCGGAGGTCGTGGGTCGCCAGACGGTTGGGGGTCGAGGGTTGCAAGTCGCTGGGGGGTTAGGGGAAGATGGGAGGGCGCGGGGGATTGGGGGATCGATCGGGGTGGAGGTAGGGAAGGGTCGGGATTGCTAAATTGAATTTTGGGTTTCGAGGGGTTTTATTAAAAACCACCACGAAACCTTTCAGCAAAAACATTTAGCGGCTGTTTTGTGAACCGCCGCCACACAACCACCGCTAAAATCGGTTTTTGTTGTAGTGTATTATTGTCATTTCGTGTGTTATCGGATTCGTTTTCCATTATATTCTTTGTTGTGTGGGCCATATTTTTTATGGATGGGATGTATCTTATTAATATACAGAATTATATCAAGTCTTTAAAAATTAATTTTAATCATCAAATGAAAATTATTCTTGAATGGATACGACGAGGAATGAATCTCATCACTTTCGTGGAGATGGTAATCTGTACGTACGCACGAGTGGCAATGTCATTCTTTTGATATTAAAATAATATATAATTGGATGGAATATCATATATACAGAATAATAATCATGTTATATTTATTATTTACATGAATTAAACATCATTATTATACCCATCTAAATAATAATGTATTGAATAGCAATTACACCACGACGTGGAGACGGTAAGCCGTACGTACACACATATGGTGACATGTCACTCAAAGGATGGATATAATAATTAATTTGGTTGTAACATATTTATAATTACATCACAGTATATAGAAGATACTGGATTTATTATTTTAGAATGGAAACAACAAATAAAAAGGAAGTGGAAGAAGAAAAGAACATGAAAGAGGTGGTGAGATATTTACCTCTTCTTCGGGTTCTTCCTTTTGATTTGATCAAAAGGGTTCCATAGGGTTGATTTCTGGACAAAGTGAGACCTCTAGGATGAAGGGAGGATAGTTGAAAGGTTATATGGGTAGAGGTTGGCCGAGCCCAATGGATTTTAATGTGTTAATTAGAGAGAAGGGTGAGTGCCCTTTTATAAGAGGGGTGAGGGAACCTTAGGAAAAGCTAGAAATCTTATTTTATAATAAAATAACTTATGGTTTATAATGGATCCAAAGTGGATTATATAAAGGATAAGGTGGGGATGTGTCTAAAACCACTTGGGAAATATGTTTTAGACCGGTTAGGGTCACTATATTTTCCTTATCATCTAGATTTAACTTTTAGTTAAATAGTTTGACATTTATCATGTCTCTTTTTATTTTTATATTATATGGTTAATAAAAATACTATATACCTCCAAGAGAACCCCAATATGTTTATTAATGTCACATATAATATTATTTAGTCCCTTTTTCCGAACCTTAGACTTTTATGAATATTATATCAACTAATAATATTGTATTTGTTTTAAAAACACATTTATGTCAATTTTGATATTATTTAATAATTGATTTTTGTTAAATTCATAAAAACATTATTACTTCAACATAAATACATTTAATCAAACCGATCATTTCATAGTAACCTATATATTTTTTATGGAATATAAACGTTCAAAGTATATATTTTTTTAATATTTATAATATCATTTATTTGATTCATTCATTAATTAGGAAAATATTGCATCATCATTATGCCATAAATAAATTTCATTATTCAATGTCTAAAAATTATAAATAAAATATAATTATTTAGGAAATATATTTATATTTCTAATTGATATTTATATTTAATTATATAACATGTATAACCCTATATAAAAATTGTTTTACTAATAGATAAATTCTTATGTCATTTTGGTATTTAGTTTAACATAATTAATATAAAGTGTCATTAACACTTACAAGTGGCTTCATGGGGTCCCAAAATCGACCCAAAGATGAAAATGGTCAGAAATGTATCATCAAATAGGGTTATGACACGTGTTAGGGTAATTTAATATTTTTATAATATTAGTTTTTTAACCTTAGTTATTGGATTTACCCCTCTAACCATGCTAAATATAATATTTACTAAAGTAGTTATTCAAAATGTCTAAAAATAAAAATTATCTATTTACAGAATTTGGACCACATGATTTCAAATATGGAATCCATTTTTCTAAATTCAGAATATAGAAGTGCCAGAAATTAATTTAAAATTAATTTTTTTTGTCAAAACAAAAAATGTGTTTTAAAGAAATAATAACTATCAAAAGATTGACACTTGATTATGTCCAGTATAAATGTGAAATTATGTCCAATGACCAACATTTGATTAAATGAAAAAAATATATTCTAAATATACTTTAAACCCACTAAATAGTATTATTTATCATGATAAATTATTTGGATTAAAAAGGTTGTTTTTAATTAATGTTTAGTATTTTTCACTATTCATCAAAAATTTGAAGTTCTGAGAAAAATACCAAAAAATTACCTTAGGATAATTATGATATTACAAATTTAAAAATGAATTCTATTTTAAAAAATTCAATACATAAAAGTTTCATTTATTAATTTAAAATTGATTCCCATTATCAAAACCAAAAGGCGTGTTTTTAAGAAACAATATCTACCAAAAATTTGACACCTGTTTATGTCCAATATCAAATTGAAATTTCATAAAATGACCATAATTGGATTAAATAGTATAAATATAATCTATTTATACATAAAAACCATTAATATGTATAATTTAACACTATATATATTTTTTTATTAAAAAAGTTGTTTTTTGTTTAAATACAGTATTTTCACTATTCACTCAAATATGAAAGTTATCAGAGAAACACCAAAAATTTATTGAAACTAAATTATTATGTCCCGATTATAAATAATAAGTTTATTTTTTCATCTATAATGTATTAAAGTTTCAAATATTGGACTGAAAAAAGGTTCATAATTAAAAGGCGGTAAAAGTGCATTTTTTGAAATAAATAATTCTTTGACCTGAAAAAAAATGAATTTGTTCTTACATTATTTCCAAGAAACTCATAATATGGATTATAAAATTAAAAATATTATAAATAGTTCAATATTCAGTTAATAATATTCATAACCGCTTTTGAACGGCATGTTTTCTAATCTTATGGTGCGCTCGAACCCAGTGTTCTGTGTAGTGCAAGTTATTGAATTATTTTGAAAAATAACGTACTATGAAATATTTGGGTGTTACATCCTACCCTCCTTCAATAAATTGTTTCCTAGTAATTTGAAATTGTTCTTTGAAAATAAAAGGTTGAAAAATTAAAATACCTTTTTGCAAAAACCCACATCGGAAATTGGGTTAATAAAATTTAGTCTTAATAAGAAGTAAAGGGAATGAAAAAGTAACCACCAAATTATGATCTTAATTATGAGAAAATTTGTGGAAATTAGAGACACATAATTGGAAGAAAATGTAAATATCTATAGGGAGTGATTAAGATCATAAGTCACAAAAATTGTAGAATTGAGGGCCTCAAAGCAATCAATATTTGATAATTGAAAACATCATTAGTTCCACAAAACATAAGGTATTAGGATAACACATTTTTAGTTTTAAGATCCCTTATGTAAAGTTTAATAATTAGTTACTTTATAGAATAAGAGAATAAAAAAAATATACTTGACAAGTAGAGTTCCAACCTTTAATTAATTTATACCACAAACTCATCTTTCAATCTAAACGATAATAGAACTAAAAAAATATTCTATTTATCTTATTCGTATAGGCTTCCAAAAAATGAATTTATAATCCATCTACCATAACATTTAAAAAAATTACATTATTCAATCTAGGACATCACTTGGGTCAGTGGTAGGTGATACAACCTTGTCACCCTTTGGTTGCAGGTTCAAGTCTCACAGCCTTGCTGGATGCGACAGGTTCCCGCCCAACCTCCAGGTTGTCCTTTTTATGGAAATCCAAAAATTATCTCAAACTATACTTATCCAAAATACTTTTGTCCAAACTCATAGTACAAAATTTATAGCAAAGTTAAACAAAATGAATGTATTTTTTTCAACGTAATAACATGTGAACACCTTCATCATGTATACTTTTAAGACCCAGCAGCATCCTGAATTAACATAAAACCTTATTGATTACATTCATGCTCCCTTATTCATTATAGAATACTTGATATATTCCTTCTATACCAAAATGTTGTAAACTCATACAATGATGGAATATAGAAATCATTAATCTGTTTCAAGGTCATCAAGAATATCCAATATAATTTATCCAAATGAAACATGTATTATTCCATAATCACTACCTCAGTATCAGAACCATATTATGGTTTATCTTTCTCTCGACCATATATTTTCAAAAAAATTAACCTGCTATTGAGTAACTTTTCTTGATTCCACACAATCTCAAGTCCTTAGTGAAATAGTACTGCAGTACAATCCTTATATACTCCATAATTATTATAACCAGTATATCATTGATACAACAATCAAATGACACAATTATTTAATAACAACCTAAGAACTCTAATCATTCCTCCTCATTAGTGTTAGTATCATAACTTTATTAGTATCCAATAGAATCATTTGGGTAATACTCTAATGATTTTGACATTGGTTCACGTAGTGTCCCAACACCTTTCAGATCAAGCATTGTACATTTAAAACCTTTTTCTAACCCTTGCAGTCACGTACATGGTGTCATTTTATTCCACACTTAAAACAAACTCCCATTCCCTTTAGGAAATTTCTAGGATGTTTTTCCCCACAGTTATCACATATGGGAAAATTCTTCTTTTCCCTCTTCCCTTTATCTATCCTTATCTTTTCCATCCATTTCTTCTCTTTCTTCCCTTTAAATCCATAGGACTCAAATATTTCATTACTTATCTTATTAACACATGATAATATTTTTTCATATGTTGAGAATACATGGGAGTATATTTTACTTCTAAATTCTGGCTTAAAATAGTGAAAGATATGATCCTTCTTACTCTTTGGATCATACGTATTGCTGGAGTTCACATTCATTCAATTGGGCACCATTTCTATACAATGTCATACACTAGGTAAGTTTATGAATTGAAATGAATAATTCCAAACTTGTAAAATACCCAACGTAGATTTAATAGTTTATGGATATAATCCATAATCATAAAAATGATTTATTTGAGGAAGTATATACTCATATACCATTCATAATGGTTTGTAAAAAAAATAAGAATTATCCTAACCATACTCCTCAGGAGTGTCGAAACGAAGAGTGTAGAAATGCCGGTTGTTGTGCACCAGTTCTCGTTAAAGTCTAGCTCAAAGCACTGTTTTTGTGTTTTCACTACCAATAAAATGTCTTATATCAACAGAAATTTATTGACAGATAATATATCTGTTGGTAAAAATGAGCATTTACAACAGATATTATGTTTTACTGGTGTTAATTTTTAATACCAACACTTACTTTTACCAATAGATATATCTATTGGTATTGGTTTTTTAATACCAACATATCATTTACCAACAGTTGAATCTATTTCATTAACATACTAATTCCACCATTTTTTTTAATAACACATGAATCTATTATTAATAATGACTGTAAAAACAAATATTCTGGTGTCAATAAAAAATGATAAAATAAACCATACAGTATCAAAAAAATATTTTTTTCAATAATACATTAAGAAAAACATAATGTGTGTATATATATATATATAATATTTTTATGAGAAAATACATTTTTTTCTTGGGGTTTTATTAAAAACATATTATAATTCATTTCAGTTTTCTACTATAGTGAAATATTATATGATTTTATATTTTTCAATATAGTTTATTCAATTTTATCTTACTATTGATTGTTTTGATATTTTTCAATATTATTGTTTTAATAAATATTAAAATAATTTTTATTAAAAGAAACCCTAATACCTATGATCCTCATGTCTTCCTTGCACCACTACCCCGCAGCCCCGCCTCACCTCCCGCCACCACCCCGCCTCGCCCCCTGCCTCTCCGCCTCACCTCTCATAACCATCGTATCCACCAATCCACATCTCTTACTTGAGCCTCCATTATCCCCACTTTTTTTCTTCCCTCTGCCTCCGCATCAGCGATATCATTATGCACTCAAAAACTAGGTTCATCACTATTCTCCCCAGAAAAGGGTCTCCCTCCCAGTTATTTCCACTTCTTTCTTGGTTCTCTCTTTGCTCGCGTTTGGTGATGTGTTATTCTTCTTGACTATGATGATGTGTAAGGTTGGTCTTGTATTGTTATTTCAGTGTTGTTTAGGTTTCTGTTGTTAATTTATTTTTAGGTTTTATTCCCCATCATTTCGAATCGACCCTAGGTAGGATTTGATCTTCCCTTTCTCTGTTTCCCTTCAGATTATGTCGATTTATGCTTCAACCAGCTTCGACCCCCTATCATTAAGGGTTGATTCAGGTGTCATCTTTGGCGATCCAGTTAGGTATTGAAGATGGATCTTCGATCCTAGGGTAGTCCTGGTCTGTCCATCTTGATTCAATGGGAATATTTTGCTTCATTATGCTCATTATCCCTGTCCATGAAGGGTGGTCAGGTCTTTTCTCTTATTCTATTTAGTGCTATGTTTTGGAGGGTGGACGTGAATACGTTGTTGTTTTTTGTAGGTTCTATTTTTGTCTCAAATGGTTCTAGAACGAGCTAATTCAGAGAGGCCATCTCCCTCTTTTGGGTTCTTTTTTTATGGTTCACGTGTTTTTTGAGTAAATAAGAATACACTAAAAAATGATTATGGAAGTGTTTCTAGGATGGATTTTTATTCTCTGGCAGGTCAGTGCATGGTGAGGAACATGTTTTTAGAATTCTATTGATGTAAATGATGGTGGATCTCCGCTAGTTGTCATAGAAAATTGGAATCTTAATAGTGATTCAGATTTTTATGTTTTATACTTTTTTATTTCATTCGAGTTTCATTTTTTGTGGCCATGGTTTTATTCGTGATCATTCCATTATTTTTGGTTATGTTATGATTTCTCATTCTTGTTAAATATGGTACTTTGTGGTGAAGCATTGGGGCTGATGACATCTTGTTCTTTATAGATGTATAATGAGAATGTCAGGATGGGAACACCATTGTTCTCAAGTTATATTTCATTTTTTAGTTATTTTTTGTGGGATATTATTATCTCAGTTGTGATTGTGCTTTTAACAATTAAGGGTTGTATGAACAGTTCATCGGAGGTGGTCATTGAAGTGGTGCAGATGCTAGATGAGAGTTAGTTTGATGTCCTTTTGATGACAGGTATGTATGAATGATAGAGGATGTCCTATATGATTTTCATCATGGGGTTTTTTGATGATTCTTTCACATTATTTTGGTTTCCTGGAATTGGAATCATTAAGTCTCTTATTCACTATACTCGCCTTGTAAGCACTGCATTATTCAAGCCTAGCATATAATTGTTATTTTCCATCAATTTTTTAATAGATTTTTCTTTGCAATCATCCCATGTATTTGGTGCCTTCTTTTTATAATAATCCCATATCTTGTGTTCATTCATGTCAGTAATGACACCCATACAGACACATGTGCACCCATCTTTTCCAATCCATGCATTTTCACTTTTTTCATTCATTACATGTAGGGCATTCATAGTCCTAATCATATTATCACCACATATTTGTGCTAGGGATCTGGGTAATGACTCAAATGAAATAACAGCTTCTTTGTAGGGCCCATTCTCAATGCCTTCGATAGTTGATCTCTTCTACTTCAAAGAGGAATATATGGTAATTGTAGAAACACTAGGACCAGTTATTAACGTCGGATTCTTGAGAATGATTATACTTAGGGTATAAAAACGTGAAAATTCATGTATAATTTAATTATAAAATCATTGATAACACCTATTAGAACAGTGCAAGTTTTCAGCTCCAAATGCTCCATGATGAAAGAAAAAACAAGACACTTATCCAATTGACCTAAAAATACCATCTTTTGTTCCAACATAGGATTCAGGATGTACATTGGGTATATTTTGAAAATCATTTCCACAAGCCATCAGTACCTTGTTGTCTACTTTTTTAAATCATATGATGACACTCACTCGATATTTTCATAAGTAATTGAATGCCAATCACTCAACCCTCTCTCTTATATATAAAAATCAGGTTTGAACATTTTGATATGTTTGTTAAGATTCTCAATGTACTTTTAATTTTTCATAAATGCCAAGCATCTTCTCTCACAAACTCAAAAAAAAATTGGTTCTCCAAATTCTTGTAATGTATATGAAAATCATGAAGAAGGATACAGGGGTTCACAACCCTTTTATCATTTTTTCATGAGTAACAAAGTATTTTCTTCTTTTTTAGGGTAAAAATGTCTTTGTTGAACATTATAGCATTAAGATCCTTTAAATCATCTAATGGGAATCTATAATTTTTCAACTTTTATATACATAATGTGAATCTCTTGGAAACCTTGACGAAGGTCGATTTCAACTATTGACATAGCCTTGAGTGATAAATTTGATATGAGATCGGTGAATTGTCTAGTAAATTTTGTACCAATGAAACTCTTCCACAATCCAAGCATTAAAACATTATCATTTACATTGACATGCAACGTAAAAATAGAATGTTTTATTAAAAAACTTTTCAATGAGCCCAGTAATTATAATAATACAAGAATTATTTCTATTATTACTTTTGTTGTTACTTGAAGATTCCTCTACCTCTTGTGGAAAAAAATAAATTTTTCAGAGTTGTTGAAATGGAAATGTAAAATTCTGTTGATTTCTTGATAATGTGTATCATGAAGAGCTGGATTGTGTTACTTCATTTGTAGTTGGTCATAGAATGTGGAGATTAGTGAGGACCATTTTTTTGGTAATATATTGATTCCTCGTTATTGTTTTTTTGGTCTCACTATCATAATAATTCCACTCACCTATTTATAGTTCCTTGGTTTGATATGTGGATTCTTTTTTAGTGTTATCACTAACAATATATTGATACCTTGTTCAATCATGCTATTTATGCCTCACCCGGGTGTGCAATCTAAGTAGAATTTAGGTGTGTTTCATGGTTTCTGTGAAATATATAATCTATGTACTATTTGTGAAATCTGGAATTATCATTGTAGGGAGAGTGTGAGCATCGAAGGCAAGGCCTACATGGTCTGGCATGTGCTGCAACATTACTAGCTTCATAAGGGGAGGTATGAGGCCCCGAAGAAGAGGTTGGATGTCCCCATAGGATGATACGTGATGAACATGTACCTGTATAGTTTATTAGATAGATGAATTAGTATTGAATAACATTATTCAAATAGCAGGTAATGGGAAAATCTGGCCCTGAAAAATAATCTACATTTATCACTCTTTGTTCTAATTAATCAATCACCGTTCTATGGAGAACCATTAGAAAGCTAAAATGTGCACTTGTTAAATTCGATGAGAGTAATTAAAAAGTTTACTACAATTATTGGGTAGAGGTAATATTTCTATACCTGTGAATTTTTTTATTTTTTATAAATAAAATGGTAATTGATTTCTATACAATGTACCCCCTTGCATATTTTTTAACTGGGTTTCCTAGTTTTCTACTTTGCAACACAGTCTAGATTCCGCCTAGATTCCACCCATGGCCTATGTGTGAAATCATGAATATGGAATCTATTTTACAGTTCAAATTTCATTATCTTTGGAATATGGTATCTATTTTAGTTTTCTCATCATCATTGTTGCTATGGAATTTGAATAATATAGTGATTTTTTGTAGAGTGGGAATTCATATTCAAGTTCCAGTTGAAGGGATTATCTAGGTTCTTGTACTACTGAGTGTCGTGACCCATCATTGTAAGTCTTGTTTTTTTCCTTGATTATTAGGTTATTTTTTGGAATTATAGTTTCAAGTTGTACATGTAAATTTCATTTTATTTGCGGGCGGGTAGCCCATGAAGCTTGTATAATCTGACCAGTATGATACTTCCTCAAACCATGAATTTTTTTTGTCTTTCATTATTTTATGGAAGTGCCTTTGGATCATGGTTTGATATTCTAATGTGTTATTCGTACCATTAATTTATTCATAGATTTTTCATATTCACATTTATGTGCACATTTCTTTAAAAATCGTTAAATTGTTTTTTATCTATTATCAATATGGTTGATTAAATTAGCATGGAAATTAGATGATAAATAATTAGGATAGAATAAAACTAAGTATGTAAAATTGTCTTGAAAATAATAGGATTCAAGAGAACAAAGTAGCAGATGAGGAAGAAGGTCCCCCTAGGGGGTAAAAGGAGTTGTTCATTATATTCAGAATATAGAGGAATCAAATTTAGTTACCTATAATCTAGGTGTAATCCTCCATTAACATCCCATGAAACATATTAAAAAATTCGATTGATTGGGACCTATGTATGTTGTGCTCTTGAGGTTTTTACATGGAGTCACATGACCTGTTCCTTGATTTTTGTGTTATTTGTTTTTTGTTCACAATTGAGAATATTTTTACTGTAACATTACTAAGGTACGAGTAAATACACATTCCCCTCTTTTTCTTCCACCCTCAAAATAATTCCCAATCACAAATCCAATATGGCCATCCATTGGTTTGTTTTTTTCTTCAAATTATTTCAAATTATTTATTATTTTTTCCACTGTTATCTTGCATGTTCTGTATTTTTTTATTAAACCATATTTTTCATGACATTTAGTATATTTTACTACCTATAGATTCTTGTCCCCCTTTTTCCCTCTTGTACTTTTTTCCTTCTTTTTCCCTACTCCAAATTTTTCTTCTTGTATTTTATTTTATTCTAGTTTTTTTGCATTTCTAATTGTATTTCTTGTCAGATTTTTGGTGGAATTTTATGTTACGATTCTTGTTTTAATGAATTTTTTGTTAGATAAAAGGTTATATTTGAATGTTTATTACCATGTTCTGCAGGTAATCTGTTTTTTGAAAGTCAAAAGGAATTTCAACACAATTGTAGGAAGTTCAACACAATTGTTTATTCCTTGTTGTGCATGTAATAAATTTATCATAATGGTGTACTCTATTTCTATAAAATGTATTTTTACCTCCCTCAAATCCAAATTACCTGTTTGTTCGTCTGTTGGTTCACCTTTTTGGGCATAGGCTGGTCCTACTATGGATGGGGCGGGGGCTAGAGCAGTCATAAACAAGAGCTAGCATAGATCGGTAGGAGCTGGAGCTGGAGTTGGCCTGGAATGGAGCTGTCATGGAGGGGCTATAGTTTGATGAGCTAGAATAGAATACAGATGGCATGGATGAGGCTCGAGAAGTCATGGATGGGCAGGGTATGGAGATGACATGGACGAGCTGGTGCTGGGGTCGCTGGCGATGATGGGTTGGAGTTTCTGGGGTGGTTGATCCTATTTGGGGGAGATCCAGGGTGATGGGGGTGTGGGTAGGATTTCCATGTGAAAGAATTGTGGAACAAAACTATCGGGGGAGGGGGGGTAGTACTGGGCAGGGTTGTCCAAGATTGATCCCGGTGGGGATCCAACAGGTTCTTTTTTTTACTGAATTTCATTATTAATATAATTAATTCTTATGTAATTTAGAACGTGCTAAAATAGTCTTCGGTTTAATAATTATAACATATATATTATATATGATAAATTAATAAATGAGAAATTAAATTTTAATGACAATAAAAATTTATAATTTATATGTAAATGTAATTTATAAAAAAATATTATATATTTGTAATATTGTTAGCAACAGATAAATTTGTCATCAGAAGCTATTTCTAAACTATTTAAACAACATATATATTATCTGTTGGTATTATTATAATTTCAACATATCTATTTTATCTATCTCAAAAAGATTTAGCGATAGAGATTTTACCAATAGTTTAGTTACATGGACATATTTGTTGGTAAAACGTTTTACCAATCGAAAATGCACTTTTACCAATAGATGTGTTTATGTTGGATAAAGTGAAATATTTTGTAGTGTTTACCTCTCTGTACATCTGTGCCAGAGCCACCTCTACCTGCTCGTATCCATACAGGGATGTATTTCTTTGAAAACTCAAAAAATCTCTACAATATCAAAATTTTAGAAAGTTCTTCTATACTAATCCTGAAAATCCATCTTAGGTCTATGTTCCATAATCAGAGTTTATCTAAATCTAGCTTCCAATGTTTGTAATAAAATTCCTCTAATACCAACTATAACGCCCCGACACTAGTCACCCAGTTTCAGTGCATTATTACATAACATTGGAATGATTATAATGAAATCATGTATCGAAAGACCGATCAGTTTAGTATTATTGGAAACATGATTCATACATAATCTCAACATTACAACTTGAAAAGAAATACAACACGAATTTATTCCATTGGAAACATCCATGCCTCCTAGATAATTCATGCAAGTCACTCATTACTAACTTCTTCATATCCTGGGAAAACAAAACATACAAAAGGGGTGAGCTCAAACACTCAGTAAGGTTAAGCAATACAACGATAGATATCATAATTATTAAGTATGATGAATAATTGAAACATCATTCCTTTACCAATAATAAACATGAATACATTTATGGAAGGAATATGATTTGATTAAATAATTCCATAATAAAACAAAATCATGGGTATTCTACTAGTAGAATGATCACATGAACCATAAATATTATTTTCATAATGAGAGAATGTATAATGTCGGACATTCTGAAACATTTTGTCAAGGCCTCGGCCAAGACGTCTAAAAATGACTAAGGCCTCTGCCAAAACCATATATCCAATCAAGAAAGGCCTTGTCCAATTCCATGTCCAGTTGTCTCATGAAACCTACCGATGAATCTAGGAGCTATAGCGGGCTCCACCCATCACTTCCTAAGTCCAATACATTCCACATATGAAATGGTTGAAATATAACATAAACATTCATATTAAAACTAGCATACGAAAAGCCAATACTTTAACTATAAACCATTAATGGTATAAAAATTTCACATCCACAGTCAAACATATCACAAAACCTTCAATATAATATATAATGTTTTTATCATAATATAACTACTTCAAATAAACATAAAATCTATCAAAGGATGTTGACATATATGAAATCAAAACCCTTTTTAGAGAAATATCTCTTTCTATTTTGAAATAATTTTAGAGTTACATTATTATAAAGAAAACATTTATTTTTAAAATATTCTTATAATATTATAAGGGAACCTTTTAAGATGTTATAATGGAATAAAATAGCTGCAACCGACATATAAGTTAAAAAAACATTCTTACCTTAAATTTTTCAAAAAGGTCAAAAAGTACCGTGTTTTGAAAATGATGGAAATATTCCCTTAAAAACACATAAGGGTATAAATGACATTAACCCATTATCTATTAAATACTAAAAATGATTTGAAATAAATTTTTAAAAAATATGGATGTGGATGATAAAGTGGTCCCAGTAGATAATTATGTATATAAAATCTCGGATGATGAAGAGATTGAAGAATTAACCCTCACCTTGTACTTTTCCTGGGTTGAGGGTAGGTTAAACTCCTTTATAATGGTGAAATAATTTTTATTAAATTATAAAAGAATCATATACATTAATATTATATCATATATAATCACTTAATTTTTCTTTGTTAATAATATCTTGGTATTATTGTCGTTTCGGGTGTTAACAGATTCATTTTACTTTATACTATTTGTTATGTGAGTCATGTTTGTTATGGAATAGACGTATCTTATTCATATCCAGAATGATATCAAGTCATTAAATATTATTTTTAATCATCTAATTAAATGTATTCTTGAAAGGATACGATGGGGAATGAATCTCATCGCGTTCGTGGAGACGGTAATCTGTTTGTATACAAGAGTGACAATATCATTCTTTTGATATTAAAATAATATATAATTGAAAGGTATATCATATATAGAGAATAATTATCATGTTATATTAATTAATTAATTAATTACACATCATTATTATACCCATCTAAATAATAATGTATTGAATAATTATTACACCACAACGTGGAGACGGAAAGCCGTACGTACGCACGTATGGGGACATGTCATTCAAAGTACGGATATAATAATAAATTTTGTTGTAACCTATTTATAACAACATCATATTATATATAATATACAGGAGTTATGATTTTATAATTTAAACAGCAAAGAAAAAGGATGTGGAAGAATTAAGGAACCTGAAAGAGGTGATGAGATATTAACCTTTTTTTGGGATCCTTCTTTTGATTTGATCAAAAAGGCTACATAGGATTGATTTATAACCAATTTAAGGCCTCTAGGATTATGTAAGGATAGTTTAGAGTGCATTTGGGATGATTTTTTCCAAACCATATGGCTTTTACGGTGTGAATTCGAGAGAATGGGGAGTCCCCTTTTATAAGAGGGGTGATGGGAACCTTAGGAAAAGCCAGAAATATTATATTATAATAAACTAATTTTCGGTTTCTATTGGATCCAAAGTGAATTATTTAAATTATAATGTGGGTATGGATTGAAAACCACTCAACCAATTGGTTGTAGACAGGTTTGTGTCACTATATTAACCTTATCGTTTAGATTTAACTCTGTTAAATAGTTTCCCATTTACCATGTCTCTTTGTATTTTTATATTATATGGTTAATAAACATAATATATAACTCCAAGAGAATTTAAATAGGTTCATTAATGTCACATATAATATTATTTATTCCCTTTGGACAAACCTTATACATTTAATAATATTATATCAACCAATAATATTATATCTATTTTAAAAACTCATTTATGTCAATTTTGAGATTATTTAATAATTGATTTTTTTAAGTCCTAAAAACATTATTACTTCGCAAAAAATAAATTTAATCAACCCTAACACGACATAGTAACCTATAAAAAAATTTATGTCATCCAAATGATTAAATTATATTTACTTTAGTATTTATAATATCATTTATTTGATTCTTTCATTAATAAGGAAAATACTGCATCATCATTGTATCATAAATAAATTTAATTATTCAATGTCCAAAAATTATAAATAAAATACATTTATTTAGGAAAACTTTTTATCGTTCTAAGGAATATTTATTGTAGAATATATAACATGTATAATCCTATGTAAATATTGGTTTACTAAAAGATATATGCTTATGTCATTTTTTATTTACTTTAACTTAATTAATATAATGTGTCATTATCACTTGTGGCTCAATGGGATCCCAAAATTGACCCAAATATTCCCATGGTCGGACATGTATAATCCAATAGGGTTAGAAAACATGTTCGGGTAATTTATTATTATTATTATATTATTATGTTTTAACCTTATATACTGGATTTACCACTTTACCCATGGTAAATAAAATATTTACTGATGTAGTTATTCAAAATGCCTAAAAATAAAAGTTATCTATTTACACAATTTGGGCCTCATGATTCCAAATATGGAATCCATTTTTCTAAATTTAAAACAGAGAAGTGGCAGAAATTAATTTAAAATTAATTCCTGTTGTCAAAACAGAAAGCGTGTTTTTAAGAAATAATAACTATCAAAAGATTGACACTTGCTTATGTCCAGTTTAAATGTGATATTATGTCCAATGAAAAAAATTGCATTCAATGGTAAAAATATATTCCAAATATAATTTAAAACCATTAAATAGTATAATTTATCACTATAAATTAATTTGATTAAAAATGATGTTTTTAATTAATGTTTTGTATTTTTCACTATTCATCAAAGATTTTAAGGTCTGAGAAAAATACCAAAAATTCACCCTAGGATAATTTTGATATTCTTAATTCAAAAATTAATTCTATTTTACCAAATTAAAAACATAAAAGTTTCATTAATTAATTTATATTTATTCTTCGTTGTCAAAACCAAAAGGCATATTTAAAAAAAATATCTATCAAAAGATAGACACTTGTTTATGTCCAATATCAAAGTGAAATTACTTACAATGACCATAATTGGATTAAATGTTAAAAATGTAATCTATGTTTATTTACAAATCTTTAAAATGTATAATTTAACATTATAAATTATTTTGATTAAAAAAGTTGTTTTCAATTAAAATATAGTATTTTCACTATTCACCCAAATATGAAAGTTCTCAGAAAAACACCAACAAATTTATTAAAACTAAATTCTTATGTGCCAATTATAAATAAAAGTTTATTTTTTCAAATATAATATATAAAAGTTTCAAATATTGGATTCTAAAAGGGTTCATCATTAAAAGGCGGTAAAAGTGCATTTTTTTGAAATAAATACTTCTTTTATCTGAAAAAAATGAATTTGTTCATACATTATGTCCAAAGAAACTCATAAAATTGATTCTAAAATTATAAGGATTATATATAGTTCAATATTTATTTAATACTATTCATAACCACTTTTGAACGACTAGTTTGGTAATACTATGGTGCGCTCGAACCCGGTGTTGCATGTCGTGAAAGTTATTAAATTACTTTGAAAAGTAACATACTTTGAAATCTTGGGGTGTTACATTACATGTTATCTATTATTTTCAAAATCAAATATCCTGATAAATTAATATGTATACTCTAATTCATTTACATCATGGACACATGAATGATAATACCATTAAATAATGCTATATGACCTGATTATGATACATATTTCTTTCTCAGGGTTCTATTATGTCTACATATGATTGATTATGTATGCTTCATTTTGTGGAAATAATATTAATGGACATGTTAAGATGGGTGAACCCATATAGAAATACAATCAATTTGTTAAGGTTGAGTCTTATGAGATATTAAATTCAATGATCTTTGTAGTTTTCCTTGACATGTTCTACAATGTGCAATGGTCTTGGTGGTTTTCCACGTCTAGTGATACCATGTGGAATATTCTCGATGGCATCCTTGACTTGTCGTCCTCTAAGGGAAACAAGCCTTTAATTTCACTAAATTAGGGTTTTATGTTACTATTACATTACTATGATTCCATGTTTATATTATCTCAAGTTATACATTTTATGGTTCCATATGTTCAATTACGTTATGTTCCTCATTATATCATTATTTCATACATCCTAACCAATGTGATTAAGAATTATTTTTATGGTTATTCCCTTACTGGGATTTTTAGCTCATCCCTTTTTTCATGTTATCCTCAAGTTATTCAATGAAGATATAAGGTCCCAATGGGAGATATGATCTCATTATAATGATATGTGTAAAAGGCTACGGGTTCTATATTCTTATCTCAATAATTTCTTGAATCTGGACTAAGTGCATGAATTGTGGGTAATGTTATTCACATAATATATTCTAGATATCAAACCATGAGAGTGTCGATTCATCATGAACCAGAGTAATGAGGTGACACCAGTGACCAACATTTCTATGTAAGAGGCTAACGGCTTGTGAAACCACCAAATCCATTTTTTTCCAAACAATCCATGAGATATGAACCCCTGAATATAGAAAATGTTCTTCTAGATGAAGATCAGGATCACCATGGAACTAAAATTACCTCTTGTATTAGAACTCGCTGAGCATGATCTGGTTGCGTGTTTCATTATCTTACTATGTTAAAACAATGTCATGCTCGATAGGTGGACGGGCCTCTACCAATCAACATAGAGGAAGGGGGTTATTATATAATCCGTAAACCAAGGCCTCATTTCTCATTAGATTTTATTCATAATTAGACACTAGAATCTTGATATCTTTCATCATGGAAAAATCTAGAGATTTATCATGCCCTATAATGGTCAAATGAGAATATATATATATATATATATATATATATCACAATAATGGGTTTCTGACATCAAAATGACAGTCAAAGACTAAATCCGAAATTATGGATGCAATGGGTTCCATAAAACCATTATCTCATTTTATAATGTCAACAAGTATGTAGTCATGGTCCTGGTGAATGAATACATTAGCAGCCAAAAAAATTCAGTTCATTCCTCGGCCTGAGAATCACAAGCAAGTAACTCTGACACTCTTTCACTAAAACCAACCAAATACTATTAAGAGAAAAATTCGGACCACCATCCCTAGGAATTAATTTCATTGATACTAATATGTCATGACCATACATAGTCTTAGTATCTAGCGAACACTACCCTAATCTTGCCTCCTTCAGCTAAGGGATGCAGAGTAGTATTGAAGGAATAAAAAAAATTGGGAGGTCCTCTCTTATGTTGATGTATTCATGTAGACACAACCATATTGATTCATAAGTGTTGAGTAAGTAAATGTAAATGATGAAAAAACAAGGAACAACTAGGAATGTAAAACCACCAGATAATACAAGAGAACATTTGATAAATTGAAAAATTATTGGGGGAAAATACACACACAATAAGAAATAAGTTCTACCCAAACAAAAATTGAATGTAAACTATTGAGAGGGCATTTTTCCTAAATACAACCTATGTCCACCATATGTGGTCAAAAGTAAAAGGAATCCCTAAGTTCATATGAAGTCATTGCCAGCCTATAGGACTTCTGGATAAGACAAAAAAAATATAAGAAAATACGATGTAGGGGTGGGGCTAAACATACCCACATGGAAATGTTGATAGATAATAGGGGATTAATATGAAATACAATAGAAAAAGAAATAATTTTGAGTTTTAAACAAGTGCTTGATACAAAAAAAGAGATTATCTCAACCAAAAACAAAAGCAGATGTAACCTCATCCAAACACAATGGGATCAACACTATATGTAGATAATCTACACATAGAGACATCGTCACTTATGGAATGTGAGTAGTATTATCCAACCATGTGAAGATAAACACTGGAAGAACATGACATTTCTAACGTGTCTTCACATCTCATGGAAGGATAGTCCCAACATCTATGGTGTGGATATAATAGAATGTATTTATATTCATAGTAAAAATATTTCTAATTGTGAGTGTAGAGACCCGTATCCTGACTTACATGGACATTACATTACTTTTGCGGAATACTTAGTACATAACAAAAACACACACACACAAGGATCGTAATAGTTTAGTGTCTTTGGAAACTCGGAACTTAATCTTCTAATCGTGGTGAAAGATCTTCAATATCTCCCATAAAGATCTTCCCTTTTTTTTACCTAAAACCTTTCTTTATATCCTGGGGAAAAGAAAACATAAAAGGGTGAGCTCAAATGCTCAGTAAGGGTATACAAAAGAAATAAAAATCATATCATATCTTTTTGAAAATCATAACCTGCAAAAGAGATCATAATATCTTAACATGGAACAAATCATAGAAGTGAAAATGAGATCACCATAATCATAACATGAAACTTGAAACTTTGTGGCATGCACACATAATCATGGAAAATCATTTCTTGTTAGTCATGACTCATTTCCAAGACTATCTTAGTGGACAAAGTCCCTTTCTGAATCGAGTAACCCTCGTTTCAGTCCTGTTTCACTGAACCGGTATAACCTACCATTCCAGTCATGTCTATCTCATGAGATATAAAATCTTTACCCAATGCATTGGAGGGAGATATAGGTCCCACCCATCTTATAATGAATCCTTTCTTATGTGTGCCACATAATCATAAAACATACATCATCACATAACACATGTAACAAAAATGGGATTCTTGAAACATCATGACATCATAAATAAATTCATATAAGATAAAGGAATTCATAAAAATAATTCCATCACAACATGATCAAATCAATGTAATAATAGGGATAAAAACAGAACCCTTTATTATCTTAGATGGAAAATAATTTTGATAAAACACTTGAACTCCATTCTTGAGGAAAATATCCTTTCTTCGTCAAAAACATTTTTCCTTTCATAACATGTCATAAAAATTTAAAATAAAAGAAGTTGATTAAAAATAAACTTGAAAACTTGTAAAGGAAGCTTCTTGGAAATAATGTTTTAAAAATCCATTCATGCCGTATAAGTTAAAAAAACATTCTTCGTACTTTTGTCGGAAAAGTCAAAATGTACCTCGTACGAAAAACGACAAAAGATTCCTTTCATACATATTACTAAAAACTCACCGAAGGGTAAAAATGGATTAAAACAATTGTAGGTGGATGGAAACAATATTACATATTGATGGAACATGGATGTGGATGATAAAATACACCCCAATAAATACTTACGAATAAACAATCTCGGATAAAAATGAGATTGTGATATTTCCCTTACCTTAGGTCCGACTTGCTTTGTAAGTGTCTGAACCTCCTGTATAATGATTTAAATCATGTTATTGACTTATTACAGAATCATATTCATTGTTATGATATCATATATGGTTCACTTATTACATTATATTACCCGTTCTTTTGTAAATTCCATGTTAAAGAAGCGTTTTGGGTAAAATCGTTTAATTTATCGTAGGTGTTTTGATTTGTTGTTCTTGACATTATTATTACTTATATCATGATTTACTTACTTCCAGAATATAAAATATGATTTATATATCATATATATTCAGTATATATATATATATAATAGATAGATAAATGAAATGAAAAACATCGTTCATGGAGACGGTAGTCCGTACGTACGCATGAACGCTATTTTCCTTTCCTTATTGTCTTCAATGGAAGTAAGTAGATAACATACATATATATATATATACATAAATCCAGTAGCTTTATAATGTCATATATTTCATTATTATTTCTTATATATACTTTATAATCATTCTTAAATGGTTAACATGGAGAATGAATCTCATCGCGTCGTGGAGACGGTAGTCCGTACGTACGCACGAGCGATGATATCATTTCTATAAATATTGAATTGAATTGGGGTGGATTATACAATATATCAGAATCAATATGATTTTGTAATAACTATGTATAGTTATTCTTTACACCATTATACCCATCCATGTAAGGTGGTGGTGGAAAATAGATTACACCACAGCGTGGAGACGGTATTCCGTACGTACGCACGCGCGGTGATTTCTTTTTCCGTAGGATGGATAGATGGTGAAATAAGGATGTTTCATACTTATAATAACATATCAGTATATGAGTGATACTGATGTTATTACTTCATAATGAAACAACCTAATAAGAAGAAGTGGAAGAAGAAATAAAGATGAAAGAATTGGTAACGGTAATTACCTCTTCTTTGAAGCACCTCTTTGAGACCTCCTCTTAGGGTACTAAAATTGGTATTTGAGGAAGACCAGAACCTCTAGGATGTTGCTAGGGAAGTGGAGAAGAGATTTTGGCAGGGTTTGGCCGAGCTTGAGAGCTCAAATTGGTGTGAGGAGGAGGGGGAGGAGGTGTCCTTTTATAGGGGAGGAGAGGGGCACCTTAGGAATTCTTAAAAATATTAATTTATAATAAATCTAACCCCACTTAAAAACCTCGAAAAATGACTCATATTCGAATCTTAGATGAGATAGGGTTGTAATCTCATCAACCAATCAAATTTAGACATGTTTGGATCTTATTTTAAACCTTATCAATTAGATTTAACTCTAAGTTAAATAATTTAACTTTTACCGTGTCTTTTTGTTTTCTTTCACTATATGGTTAATACACTTACTATAACATGCCAAACGAACCCCAAATTGTTTATTATTAATATATATATCCTTATCTAAGTCATTTGGCCGAACCTTAGATTTTTAGGAATAAAATAACAATTAATAATATAATATTTGATTTAAAAACTATTTTGTGTCAATTTTGACACTATTTGATATATGATTTTTGTGAAAGTCATAACAGAATTAAATGTTCGAACCAAGTTGATTAAATCAACATTAATATATCATAGTAGCCAATAAAATTAGTGGAATTCATAAAAAGTCTCAAATTACATTTATTTTGGTGTTTATAACATCAATTATGTCAATATTTCATAAATAAGATAATTACTGCATCATCTTTGTGTCATAAATTAATTAAATTATTTGATGTCTAAAAATTACAAATAAAATACCATTATGTAGGAAATCTTTTTAGCTTTCTAATGAGGATTTATAGTAGAATTTATCTTATGTATAACCCCATATTAAAAATGATTTACTTATTAAACTTTGATTTTAACTATTTTAACCCTTCTTTAAATAAATTAATAATAAATGTCCTAATCTAATCCAAGTGGGCCTAAATGGTCATATTTTATTCCTAAGTTTGTTTTTGGTCGAATTACACTTGTCCAATAGAATTAGGACATGTTTTAGGGTAATATTGATATCATATTTACCCTTAGTTACCCTATTTACTATTAACCGCAGTAAAAATAGTAAAAAGTTACTATTCACCAAAAAAATATTTTTATCTCATTGAACCACATTTTACTTACTGATATCAACCGTGTCTGTCGGATTTTTGAAATTCCATTCACAGAAGCGGTAAAATTATGTTTTATGAAAAATTCAGTTTTTTTAACTACCACTTAGTAGTTTCACTATTCATCAAAAAATGAAGGTTTTCAGAAAAATGCCAAAATTTCATCCTAAGCTATATTTCATATTCCGAATTCAAAAATGAAGTCTATTTTACCAAATTCATAACATAGAAGTTGAATTAATTAATTTTATAATTAAATCCCGCTGTTAAGACAAATAGCGTGTTTTTAAGAAACAATTTCTATCAAAAGATTGATACTTGATTATGTCTGGTTTAAATGTGAAATTACAACCAATGAACAGCATTGATTTAAATTGTAAAAATATATTCTAAATATACTTTAAAACCACTCAAATTAATAATTTATCACTATTAATTATTTCGATTAAAAAAGTTGTTTTTTAATTATAATTAATAATTTTCACTATTCATCAGAATATGAAAGTTATCTGAAAAGTACCAAAATTTCACCTTAGGCTAAATTCGATACTCCGAATCCAAAAATGAAGTTCATTTTGAAATATAAGATTTACAGAATTTTAAAAAGTGGTTATTACTATTCATAACGGCTAGTTTTAATAATATTTTAATAGCATATCGTTGTTTAGTGAAACTCGTTATTGCGTACTACACACGCTATCGAGGAAGGTCGCGATTGCATGTATGCAAGGCAAGTCAAGGATGCGTGTTGTGCAAGCTCCATTTGGTGTAGCGTACAATACAAGACATTAGTGAAATAAAAAGAATATTTTTCATAAAATCTCGGGCTGTTACATTCTACCCCCCTTAAAATGAATTTCGCCCTCCAAATTCGTCGGGGTTATAAATGGTTTACTATTCGAAAGATTCTTTAATAGAATCCCACATCGTAAAACGGAATACAAAATCTTGGCTTTAAAAACTAAAGTATGAAATGTAACAATTACCCAAATAAACTAATCGCTGGGTTTCCACATAGGTAAAAATATGGATATGGAAGAGAAATCTAACCATCATGTTCTGATGGAGAGTGGTAGAGAACATGGCTATGGAAAAGCCAGTAATCACAAATCCATAGATTTGTGATGATATAAGGTACCATCTGATTCATCGGGTATAAGATCACTAGGACAACATTTTTGGTTTTCAAGATCATTTCCCTAAAGTTGAAAATTTGAATTAGAATAAATACTTACTTTATTTTGGTACAATCTCACTGTTGTTCGTGCCTTGAACAATTTCCACTTCATCTCTTAAATAAATGAAGTTTAATTTGTTATTCGTGAAGTGTTAGCAGATCATGTGATAGAACGACGGGTCATTCCATCTGTCTTAAACAAAAGGTTAGCAAAAATTTATATACATAAGTCGATCTATAGTGGGATTAATCATATATGGTTCCTAAAATGAACTTATACTTCACATATCATACTTCTTAATATAATAAAACTAGTTTTCTACTAAACAGGGACTTCCTGTAGGTCAGTGGTAGGCGATAAAGGCCAGTCGCACTTCGGTTGTGGGTTCGATTCCCACAGCCTTGTCCGAAGCGATGGGCTGTCGCCCGTCCTGCAGGTTGTCCTTTTTCTAAACATACATTACTATAACATCACATAAATAATATCGAAAAACAAACAATAATAACTTATGCCCAACATAATTCATTCCAATCCTTAGGCTTATCCATAATACTACAGTCCACTCTCATAACAAAGTGAAAACGATTACCAGAGATTTAATACCATCGTTGATCCCCATATATCATAAGATATGTTTTGTTGGTCACATTCCATACATTAAAAGTCCTTAATCATGTATTCCCTTGAATACATGAGTGCAGTTAAATGTTAACACTTTCCACATACCAAAATCCTCAAAATTCTATATACTCAAACCATGATATCACTTAGTCCTTATATCAATCATGAGCTCATGAATACTATTAAACATTTCATTTTCTCGTCTTCATTATGCGCATATCATCTTATTTTCAAAAAATATCTCAATCACTTTGAATACCACATCAATAAATATTGCAATACTCAATGATACAACATTATTTTGGAATCCCATTACATAAACACTTAATCATTCCACCACATCGTTGTCATATTCAACATTTCCAATAGTGATCGCATGTGATTTCCCTTTGTCCTTTGCCTTCAGTGGTTGCTCATGTTGACCATCACTAACCCTTGGATTAGGGAAATTATTAGCATAATGCCCCATTTCCTTGCACTTGAAGCATTGAAGTGTTGGCGGTGCGTTCTCTGCAGTGTTTGATTTATTCACATCATTGGAAACCCTTTTTCCATTACTTCGACACTCAGCTGCTCGATGACCTTCTTTTCCACACTTAAAACATTTTCTAGTCCCTTTAAGACAATCTCCACCATGATTCTTTCCACACTTTGTGCATAAGGAAACATTCATCTTCTTTTCACCATTATTCTGAGATTTCTCCTTGACCTCCATCTTTCGTTTCTTGTCAAAACCATGAGATTGATATGTAACACCAACTTCCATTTCTACCTTGATAGCACAACGCACAATTTCTTCATAGCTACCGAAGTCTCTTATAGCTAATGCCCTTCGAAGACTTGGTTTTAAGCCACTGAAAAATCGATCAACTTTACTTTCAGGTTGGATGATAATACCAGAAGCATACCTTGCAAGTCTTGTAAAATTTGCTTCATAGGTACCAACAGATTCATCGTCCCTTTGCTTCAGTTCAAGAAACTCTTTCTCCATCTTTGTTCGAAAAATACGAGGGAAGTACTTACTGAAAAACAAGTTCTTGAACTCGTCCCATTCCATGGACTCAATTTCATCTCTGGGCCTCGTATTCTTGATAAGATTCCACCATTGATCAGCTTCACCTTCCAAACGATATACTGTTAAGATGACTTTATCATGTTCAGAACATTGAAGAACTGAAAATATCTTTTCAGTAGTACTGATCCATTGTTCAGCCACAAGTGGATCAAAAGACCCACTGAAAGAAGGTGGACGTTGCCTCATGAAGGACTCAATAGAATATTGTTCCCTTCTCTGCTCATTTGGAAGTCCAGAATGATTCATAGCTTGTGTAAGTATAGCAATAAGATTTTGCACTCCATCTCCCATAACATTTGTTTGTTCAGGAGGGCAATCATTGCATTGTCCATTGCATTGATCAACACGGTTCCTTCGGGTTCCAGCCATAGTCTAAAACCCAAAAAGAATAGCGTGAGAGGCAAAAATCATGCTAGGGAAAACAACATAATAAAGGGGGAGTACCTTGAACATCTAACATCTTAGGTTTAATTCTATGATCGTTAGCGTAGTTCTAGTACTATAACCTATACGTATACTTAACCTTAGGGACATCCCAAGACATACCTTAGAAATATCTCTAGGGATCTCACTAACGTTTTCGCATCCTAGTTTCCAAAGGTTGACTAAACCTTTCCTCTGATACCAACTGTAGAGACCCGTATCCTGACTTACATGGACATTACATTACTTTTGCGGAATACTTAGTACATAACAAAAACACACACACACAAGGATCGTAATAGTTTAGTGTCTTTGGAAACTTGGAACGTAATCTTCTAATCGTGGTGAAAGATTTTCAATATCTCCCATAAAGATCTTCCCCTTTTTTTTACCTAAAACCTTTCTTTATATCCTGGGGAAAAGAAAACATAAAAGGGTGAGCTCAAATGCTCAGTAAGGGTATACAAAAGAAATAAAAATCATATCATATCTTTTTGAAAATCATAACCTGCAAAAGAGATCATAATATCTTAACATGGAACAAATCATAGAAGTGAAAATGAGATCACCATAATCATAACATGAAACTTGAAACTTTGTGGCATGCACACATAATCATGGAAAATCATTTTTTGTTAGTCATGACTCATTGCCAAGACTATCTTAGTGGACAAAGTCCCTTTCTGAATCAAGTAACCCTCGTTTCAGTCCTGTTTCACTGAACCGGTATAACCTACCATTCCAGCCATGTCTATCTCATGAGATATAAAATCATTACCCAATGCATTAGAGGGAGATATAGGTCCCACCCATCTTATAATGAATCCTTTCTTATGTGTGCCACATAATCATAAAACATACATCATCACATAACACATGTAACAAAAATGGGATTCTTGAAACATCATGACATCATAAATAAATTCATATAAGATAAAGGAATTCATAAAAATAATTCCATCACAACATGATCAAATCAATGTAATAATAGGGATAAAAACAGAACCCTTTATTATCTTAGATGGAAAATAATTTTGATAAAACACTTGAACTCCATTCTTGAGAAAAATATCCTTTCTTCGTCAAAAACATTTTTCCTTTCATAACATGTCATAAAACTTTAAAATAAAAGAAGTTGATTAAAAATAAACTTGAAAACTTGTAAAGGAAGCTTCTTGGAAATAATGTTTTAAAAATCCATTCATGCCGTATAAGTTAAAAAAACATTCTTCGTACTTTTGTCGGAAAAGTCAAAATGTACCTCGTACGACAAACGACAAAAGATTCCTTTCATACATATTACTAAAAACTCACCGAAGGGTAAAAATGGATTAAAACAATTGTAGGTGGATGGAAACAATATTACATATTTAGGGAACATGGATGTGGATGATAAAATACACCCCAGTAAATACTTACGAATAAACAATCTCGGATAAAAATGAGATTGTGATATTTCCCTTACCTTAGGTCCGGCTTGCTTTGTAAGTGTCTGAACCTCCTGTATAATGATTTAAATCATGTTATTGACTTATTACAGAATAATATTCATTGTTATGATATCATATATGGTTCACTTATGACATTATATTACCCGTTCTTTTGTAAATTCCATGTTAAAGAAGCGTTTTGGGTAAAATCGTTTAATTTATCGTAGGTGTTTTGATTTGTTGTTCTTGACATTATTATTACTTATATCATGATTTAATTACTTCCAGAATATAAAATATGATTTATATATCATATATATTCAGTATATATATATATATAATAGATAGATAAATGAAATGAAAAACACCGTTCATGGAGACGGTAGTCCGTACGTACGCATGAACGCTATTTTCCTTTCCTTATTGTCTTGAATGGAAGTAAGTAGATGACATACATATATATATATATACATAAATCCAGTAGCTTTATAATGTCATATATTTCATTATTATTTCTTATATATACTTTATAATCATTCTTAAATGGTTAACATGGAGAATGAATCTCATTGCGTCGTGGAGACGGTAGTCCGTACGTACGCACGAGCGATGATATCATTAATATAAATATTGAATTGAATTGGAGTGGATTATAAAATATATCAGAATCAATATTATGTTGTAATAACTATGTATAGTTATTCTTTACACCATTATACCCATCCATGTAAGGTGGTGGTGGAAAATAGATTACACCACGGCGTGGAGACGGTATTCCGTACGTACGCACGCGCGGTGATTTCTTTTTCCGTAGGATGGATAGATGGTGAAATAAGGATGTTTCATACTTATAATAACATATCAGTATATTAGTGATACTGATGTTATTACTTCATAATTAAACAACCTAATAAGTAGAAGTGGAAGAAGAAATAAAGATGAAAGAATTGGTAACGGTAATTACCTCTTCTTTGAAGCGCCTCTTTGAGACCTCCTATTAGGGTACTAAAATTGGTCTTTGAGGAAGACCAGAACCTCTAGGATGTTTCTAGGGAAGTGGAGAAGAGATTTTGGCATGGGTTGGACGAGCTTGAGAGCTCAAATTGGTGTGAGGAGGAGGGGGAGGAGGTGTCCTTTTATAGGGGAGGAGAGGGGCACCTTAGGAATTCTTAAAAATATTAATTTATAATAAATCTAACCCCACTTAAAAACCTCCAAAAATGACTCATATTCGAAGCTTAGATGAGATAGGGTTGTAATATCATCAACCAATCCAATTTAGACATGTTTGGATCTTATTTTAAACCTTATCAATTAGATTTAACTCTAAGTTAAATAATATAACTTTTACCGTGTCTTTTTGTTTTCTTTCACTATATGGTTAATACACTTACTATAACATGCCAAACGAACCCCAAATTGTTTATTATTAATATATATATCCTTATCTAAGTCATTTGGCCGAACCTTAGATTTTTAGAAATAAAATAACAATTAATAATATAATATTTGATTTAAAAACTATTTTGTGTCAATTTTGACACTATTTGATATATGATTTTTGTGAAAGTCATAACAGAATTAAATGTTCGAACCAAGTTGATTAAATCAACATTAATATATCATAGTAGCCTATAAAATTAGTGGAATTCATAAAAATTCTCAAATTACATTTATTTTGGTGTTTATAACATCAATTATGTCAATATTTCATAAATAAGATAATTACTGCATCATCTTTGTGTCATAAATTAATTAAATTATTTGATGTCTAAAAATTACAAATAAAATACCATTATGTAGGAAATCTTTTTAGCTTTCTAATGATTATTTATAGTCGAATTTATCTTATGTATAACCCCATATTAAAAATGATTTACTTATTAAACTTTGATTTTAATTATTTTAACCCTTCTTTAAATAAATTAATAATAAATGTCCTAATCTAATCCAAGTGGGCCTAAATGGTCATATTTTATTCCTAAGTTTGTTTTTGGTCGAATTACACTTGTCCAATAGAATTAGGACATGTGTTAGGGTAATATTGATATCATATTTACCCTTAGTTACCCTATTTACTATTAACCGCGGTAAAAATAGTAAAAAGTTACTATTCACCAAAAAAAATTATTTTTATCTCATTGAACCACATTTTACTTACTGATATCAACCGTGTCTGTCGGATTTTTGAAATTCCATTCACAGAAGCGGTAAAATTATGTTTTATGAAAAATTCAGTTTTTTAACTACCACTTAGTAGTTTCACTATTCATCAAAAAATGAAGGTTTTCAGAAAAAAGCCAAAATTTCATCCTAAGCTATATTTCATATTCCGAATTCAAAAATGAAGTCTATTTTACCAAATTCCTAACATAGAAGTTGAATTAATTAATTTTATAATTAAATCCCGCTGTTAAGACAAATAGCGTGTTTTTAAGAAACAATTTCTATCAAAAGATTGATACTTGATTATGTCTGGTTTAAATGTGAAATTACAACCAATGACCAGCATTGATTTAAATTGTAAAAATATATTCTAAATATACTTTAAAACCACTCAAATTAATAATTTATCACTATTAATTATTTCTATTAAAAAAGTTGTTTTTTAATTATAATTAATAATTTTCACTATTCATCAGAATATGAAAGTTATCCGAAAAGTACCAAAATTTCACCTTAGGCTAAATTCGATACTCCGAATCCAAAAATGAAGTTCATTTTGAAATATAAGATTTACAGAATTTTAAAAAGTGGTTATTACTATTCATAACGGCTAGTTTTAATAATATTTTAATAGCATATCGTTGTTTAGTGAAACTCGTTATTGCGTACTACACACGCTATCGAGGAAGGTCGCGATTGCGTGTATGCAAGGCAAGTCAAGGATGCGTATTGTGCAAGCTCCTTTTGGTGTAGCGTACAATACAAGACATTAGTGAAATAAAAAGAATATTTTTCATAAAATCTCGGGCTGTTACAGTGAGAGTAAGGAGATCACCATATTATAGCTCAGGATAAGAAGAAGTGTAGACAATTATTACAAATGTCCACCAATGATGCCCAACGTCTTGTGTTCTTACCCATAAGTATTTTTACACGTAATTCTTCTCTTGTCACAGAGTCTCATAGTCAATGAGGCACAAATAAACAATCTATATGGTCGACTCCCTTGTACGTTGGGAGGTCCAATATGATAGTCATTGATGACTTCACTACCCATGCAAAATAGAGGGTCGAATTGGTAATCATCAAAGAATCCACTTCCCAGATTTGTTGGATGGTTAAATCAATAATCATCAAGGACTCTACAAGATAACTCTGCAAGAGGGTCAAATCAGTCAGCATGGATGACTCTACATCCTTGCTCTGTTTTAGGGACAACTCATTAAGTGTCGAAGACTCCAATACTTAGATATACAAGAGGGTCAACTCTGTTTGAATCAAAGAACCCAATAACCAGCACTACTGCATGGCTGACTTAATTGGAATCAGGGACTCTGCATTATAGCTATGATGGAGAGATGAATTGGTATGCAAAGAAGACTACACTGCATAGATCTAATGGAGGGTATACTCAGTTAGCATCAAAGATTCCACTACCCAACTCTGCTAGAGGTTCAACATGTTATTATCTAGTGATCCTGTGTGATCACTGTCATCAACAAAAATTTAGTAACGATTCCCCACACTTAGAAATTTTTACATCAGATCGTGAAATCCATAATATAGTGAACCATATAGTTCAAAAAAGCATAATACTCTATATAGTCTATTCATGGGAAAAATATTCATTCTAATTAATGTTAAATGGGATGCTGAAGATTCTTTCTATGGAACCTAGGGGAACATAATGTGTTATCCCGCTCCCCCACCCGGCAGTGTCCAAGTAAAGTACATAGATCACGACTAGTGTAGAATTATATGTCTTATTGGTGGACTTCATAGTGTGCCCTACCTATCCAGGACTAGGTTTTGTCCTTCTGGCCTTTCCGTTGAACATCATTACATGGTCATGTTCCAGGATCTATACACCCACATGGAGTCATACATGTGGTATCTATAAAAATTATTTTCCACCTGAGGATGAGTTACATGTGGTGTAGGATGGCCACGAGTCATTATATCATTCTGATTTCTTGAAATCCTAGCCACCCTTATTTATTGACTACATTCCATATGTTAATCCAAGAAAATGGTGTGTAGGTATGTTTTATCTTGAAACACAGGTCCACTTCCCACACCTTGATTCAATCCTTCCTACATTGATTCTGACTTTGGTTGTACACTTTCATTATAGATCTATTGTTGGATGATATATTTTGTTTTCTAATGGAGGGAAATCTGATTCCAAACACCCCTGAGGGTTTCTTCGTCGGACCCGTACGCCTCCAACCCTTCGACCATTGATTTCTAGATCACAAAACATAAAAATGAATATGCATACCATGCTAAAATTCCCGATATTTTCTTATTTCATCGATACAATCTTTGATCAACATTTCTTCATGGATCTGGGGATCTGATTAGGTATAATACTTCCGGATAGTGCAGCATCCAGACCATAGGTCAAAACCGGTGAAGAACACAACACAATCAAGGTAGAAAATACACAGTGATAATATTTTACCATAATTGTCCAAAATTGTTTTGGAAATAATCAATAACATTGATACTATGGATATAGTCCATGGGAAATCTCAAATTAAACGGTTATGTAGGTTCATTCCTGGGCTGAAATCACTGTAGATAAATAGATGGGATCGATTTAATCAATCAGTTTAATAAAAAGGGTTCCAATTCACAAATTGATGAGTCCTACCATAATATTGGATCATTTACCATCATAGAATGTACCTACTAAAAATTGAGAGGATTCATTGCATTTTATGCATCCTGATCTGTTCTGATCTGACATTTTTGCATCGTCTGAGGTGGGTTTCCAATGAAAAATGATAGAGAAGCTTTAGAATCCTCCCAAGGATTATGCGGCTAATGTAAGGGGATTATTTATAGACAATCATTTCTTAATAATTTATTTATGTAATAAATGAACATATGAATGAATAAATTATTCTATAAATCAACTAAACATTCCATCAATGAGTGAGGAGACCTAACACCCAACATCAACCCATTTTATTTCGAATATAGGTTCAACAACACATTCCCGACTAAACATTGATCTTATGTTTTTTTATCCAAACATCAATATGATATTTATTCCATTTTATTTTAGGATAAAGTAGTAATAATTCAAATTATATTTAATATAATTATAAAATTATTTCTGGACACATAAGGCCATGGAATTTCATGCATTTCATTTCCTAGCACTAGAAATATATATAGAAATATTTTAAAGTCGTACAAGGAAAAAATTATTCTCCACAAATCCTCAAAATATCCATCAAATGTTTGGAGACATATAGTGGTCTCCCCAATATATTGATGTTCATATTCCTCTAATACTAATACATCTAAAGTGAACTATAAAAAACTAAACATTTGATGAGATAACATACAATGACATAAAGAAACATCATGATCTCAATAATCTCTCACCTCATTATTTATTCAGGGAAACTCATTGAAATCCTATAATACATCTGGAAATGAAAATCTTTATTCCTCATATGTAATAGCTTTCTCCATTATCTTCATGGTTAGAAGTGTCCCAATGATGCATAATGCTACATATGGATTTTTTCAACAAACACTTTTGTGTACTTATTGGGAATATTTTTTGTTAATACAATATTTTTAAGATTAGACACCATTTCGTCTAGAAGATTTTGGATGAAATTAAATTTTAGGTAAATTTGTTTCTTTCATACATGAAATACTAGATTCTTATAAACAATGATTGATCTCTGACTATCACATAAAAATATTCAACCTTACAATTATTTTTTTAGTTTCATTAGCATATGATTTAACCAAATCAACTCCATCCCATTATCTATAACTACCACATACTCTACATCAGTTGTAGACTAAGTAACGGTCATCTATAGATGTGATATCCAGTTGATCTTAATTCTTTAATTGCTAAAAAAATAAGACTATATTTTAGATGATTCTGAATCAAAATTAAAATATTGATCCAAAATTCATTATCGAGGACCATATTCCTTAATAAAAAATCCCTTACCTACTTATCCCATCATGTGTCAGATGACACACATTAAATATTGGCATTGATCCTTCCAATGGTTACCAAAAAATTACATACCACTCCAACTACAATAGAAATTCTAGGTTGAATACAAACCATCAAATATATCATGATTCCTACATTTTATGGATAAATAATTTTACCAAGTACCACACCCTACTATCCATTTAAGGATAAGGTGATTAGATAACATGAATTCTACAATGAGGGGATTTTTTATAGATTTACATTTAATCATTTGAAATCATTTAAGGATCGTCGGGATAAATATATTTTGGGATAAAAACATATAAATAGAGTTATAATTCCTTTAATATCTTCATACCTAATATTTTATTTGTTTGGACACGTTCCTTAATTTCAAATATTCTCCAAAACACAACAAGATACTCTTCAATTTTCATAATTTCTATTCCTACCAGAAAAATATCATCTATATAGAGATGGAGAATATGGTATGTTCTATCGGTCCAAAACAGTTGTTAGAAAAAGTGATCAGTATCAACCCTTTTGAAATCATCCTCATTCACGAATGAATTGAACATTTAATTCCATTAACGAGGTACCTATTTAATGCTGAATTTACTTCACCTCATTTAAATAATAACTCCCTAAATTGTATGGTCCTCAAAACCCTTGGGTATTTTTATATAGTTCTCCTACTATAGATCACCATGGAAAAAATTAGTTATTTCATGCAATTCTCTAAGTGTAAACCATATGATGCATCAATTTGCAACACTATTAGAATATTCATACTCTTTATTACCAAAAAATAAATTTCCCAAAAATAGATTCCCCACTTTTATTAGAATCCATTCACCACCATCCGTGTTATTTTTATTCTACACATATTATCATGTTCATTAAAATAGTAAGTTTATTAATTATATTGTGATATTTTACCCTTCAGTAGTTCATCTTATTCTCATGTTAAATTGAAAAATTAGGAATTCAAATATTCCTTAACGAATTACCCCACAAGTCTGTGTCACTCAATGTTTCTTCCACTTTTAGACATTAAAATTATCCAACATTCATTAGAATTAATATTTCCATGTTCACTCCATACCTCTAGAAGTGTTTTATAACATTAAACAATATTGTATGATAAAATTCAACATTCATCCATAATTCAATTCCTAGTTCATGAACATATGGTTCACCTACTAATGATTTTTATACTACCAGATATTTCATTCATACACGTGTACTTCCCATGAATGTAATCGTACTGATAACGTTAAAAATTACTAATGCATTCGTTATGATGTTTATAATCACCAGTACTTGTGAAATTTTGGTGTTCTAATCTAGACAACATTTTATTCTAGTATTTTACATATTCTCATCGCCTTCTGATTCATCCAAGTTACAATCCTTCTTTATGATGTTATTATTGAAGAAAAATTCATAATGTTTGATGATATTGCGCTAATCATTACTCCGAATATTGTATCCATATTTTAGGAAAAAATAATGTCTAGTTTTTTTCATATTAGCAAAATCCATGGCATCGTCTTGGTACAAAGAAATGAAACAAAATATTTGGAGGTGTGATACTTCCTATAGAAAAACACACCAAATATATTTACATGAATTATGTATTAATATAGATACATGACTTTTATAGACCCAATATGATATTGTGTTGATTTATTCTTCACTGATGGCATTGGGAATCTTGGGGTCGATAGACATATATCTAGCGTTATATGTAAATGTTTTCTTCATTACCTATTCCACTCCATTCTATTGTGGCATTCCATGAACTATTCAATCCAATTAGATCCCCTAATTCTAATATTAGTCTTGGAAGATTATATAAATTTATTAACCACTGTTGTCAAATATCGAGAACCATAATTTCTGAGCACAATAAAATTACTCCATGGATTTACATTAAAAAGACATTAAACACTATAGATTTATTTTTAGGAAAATAAACCAATACCAGCCTCATAGGGTCATATGTAAATGTGGTGAAGTGTCTAAATACTCCATGAGATTGAACTAAATCATTTCCCAAAATTTCAATGTGGACAATACCTAATATTTATGGTCTATCCTTATGGGAAATCAAATTGAATGGACCCTCTTTTTTTGTTCCAAGAACATACCTCTCAATGCATTATATATTTTTATGATTGAAATTCAAAATACTCTTCCCTACTAGAACTAGTGTGTTCTTCACAATATGTTCAACTAGTTTACAATGTAAAATATCTATATTTTTTAGGATGAGATTTCATCCATTATACTCCCATATGAACTTCCAAATAGATATATGGTTTTCCCTTTACTCTTCAATCCACAACCATATATCCCTGATTCACATTCAAAACTCTATTTTTGAAAGTATCCTGAAACATTCACAAAATAAACGACGAACTAAAATTTGATTCCTCATTTGATATGGATAGTGTATCACTTATTTTAACTGATGAATGCTATTATTTTACATCCAAATATTTTTATCTACCTTTCCAACATCTTCTAAATAAAATTTTTCATCCAAAAAAACTTCCTCAATATTCCAAATACATTGATTATCTTGTATCTTCAATAACTCACTTATAAAAAGTATTCAATTGAGTCAACCACCCATGAATCCATCTGATTATAAATATTTATTATGAACACTTCAAATTATCATTACATAACAACCTTTGAACACACAGTAGGTATTCTTCTTATTTTCCACAGTAATTTTTGATGTCCTTATAATATTTCTTCTCTTATTACAATGACATTAGGTAATCCCTTGACATGTTGAAATTCCATGAATATTCTCTGTGATCATATTTTAAAATTGTATATTATTATTCAAATAAGGTTATTGTCTTGTTAAATTAGTTTTTAAAAGAACTAACATAAGGTTCTTTGACATCTATTCTCATAAGATCCTCATTAGTGATCCAATTACAGACACATTCAGACAAAATATAGGATTTTAAAAAGTAATTTCATAACTAAGTTACCATAATAGACCTTATTTCTAGTAAATATGAGTGATATAATATAGTCTCATGTAATCAACAGAATTCTCTTTCAATGAATCAAGATTAATTTTTTTCATATTGAAATCAATAACAAGATTTTTCGTTGAACTACCTTCTGATAACAATTATCTTAAAATAACCACTCATCAGAGAAACATTGTATTATGTTTTATATTTTTCATAAAAATATTCAAGGGATCCAAATTGTATACATATTTTCTTAGATGATGAATGAAATATTCTATTCCACTCTCTTCCCCACCAAGCATAATGTTTTTGTAACCATCCTTTCCCATTCTCTTATCGGAATTATTTCACATTTCTCAACCAATATAATTCCATGATCCCTTTATTTTATATTTTCCTCTATCTATATCATTTATAAACAATATTAGGTTCTGTTAAACTGACTAATACAAAACATTCCTTTATATGTAGTCATATCTTTTAATGATAGCAACCAAATGAGATTTTGTATGACACAAATTAAAGTGAGAAAGTGCAAGATCTTAATTTCTGTAAAAACATAATTATTTCTCAAATATAATTTTTTTGGGAAGATATATTTCCTTTATTATTCTAGACACGATTACATGAAACCCCATTTAATTGAACCATCAGTTTATCAGATGATCATATACACCAATAGTTCTCCAATATTGAATTTTAAACTACTTGATCAAACACCTCTACCATTGAGTAGTGTAATTTGGATGTATAGTGATACCCTAATCACTGAAAAAAATTTAAAACACACCCACAAGTAAGAAATAAATAAACATGAATTAATTATCTCTAATTTTATGGGTTTATACTTTTTTCTTATTTCCATGAGAAAAAACTACAAAATATTTAGATTACCAAATGTATATGATTTACAAACAATGTATCTTAGATAGACGTGGTCACAATTTTCTGAAAAAATTAAAAAAATAGTAATTTTGGTTTCACATTGGACCATATTTTTTAGATTTTAGTCTCATAACATTATACAGGTTTATTTTCTTGTGAAACATGTAACACTACCCTCTGAAAATTTCATTCAGTCATCTGTTGACTTGTATGTTCCGTTGATACATCTACCATCTCAAAAATCACAGTCATTGAGTCATCCACCATGAAGAAATTCTAAACATCCCAATATCCATATAAAATTTATCAACATATGGTGGTCTATCCTAAATGATAATGTTATTTTCTTCATTGACTTAAAAATCCATGGTGGACTTGAGGAAACTGAACACTTGATGAGAAAACAAATTCTCTTTTGAAGGAACATCATTATCCCAAAAAACAGATGCCAAATTCAAAAATTGAATAGGATGAAGAACCACGTTATCTATATTCGTCCCACCAACACTACTAAATTCATTTCCTTCAACTGCCTTAAATCATCATACCACAAGAAATCAAGCAACAAAGTTACCCATAATCATTTTCTCTCATACTACTAGGAAAAATGACTCTATATTTCCTAGCACTTTTCCACCAATAATGAACCATGATTTGGAGTCCCCCCATATCATGTAAAGAAACCATGTGGGTGGAGTACCAGATTATCGACACAAAAACACCCATAATAGGTTAGTGCTACTACATTTTTAGTAGCACATGCATGTCGATCCACTATGAGTCACTTGTCTCATCACAACATCTGCTGATGTCACACCCCTATTCCTTCTACCATATTTCCATTTTATCATTCACCCCTAAATATATGAATTCCTAGAGTACCAATGGGCTGATATACCATGATTTGATGAATTTTTGGTGGCATGTATGATGACATATTATTCCCAGAATCTAAAATTTTATGAATAGTATTGATGATGCAATACCAAACAATAATACACACAATGTTACAATAATTGAATACTAATAAGTACCTTATAAATATTTTCCTTCAAAAATTTGATGCTTTTTTATATAAGATTACACAATGAGTATCAATCGTGCCCCACACCATCTACAATGGGTATTGTTTTTAACCATTACCCATGAGTAAATTTATTATCCAGAACACTTCAACCAAAATATTATCCATATGGTTATGATATCAATTAAAATTCATCATATAACTCCCAGAAGGGATGGATTCAATATTTATACTTGAAAAAAAATTCATTAAACGTTCTCCAGGTACTTTCTTCTGTATAAAAATATTATTTCCTCTATAACTTCCACTATGATCACATGGAATTCTGTATGCCTATTACATCTAGAAAATTAAATTTAAAATGTCTTTAAACTACCTCAAATATCAAAATATAGATCATTTTATTGTTGGATCTTACATTCTTTCAGTCTATTCAATTTTTATCATCTACATCCAAATAACTCACTCTACTCACCAAAATAACATGTTTTAGTCATATTAACTCTTCAAACCAATAGGTATTCTATAATGTAAATGGCGGACGACATCTTCTCATTTATGAATATTAATAATATTATTAACTATATTTGTTATTCATCAACTAATATAACCACTTCAGTGAAGTTCCCTTTTTGTAAAAAAAATCCTTTCAATAAATTTTGGGATCTCAAGAGCATCAATTTTAAACTCCAATTCACTTTTAGTCTTTCGATATAATCAATTACTTTCATATAAATATCTCATAGTCCAAATACATGAAATCACTAAAAAATATGGAGTCAAGAATCTTCAAATCATCTTATTAAATTATCTAGAATAATAAAGAAAACTTTATGAATATTTAGAACACTGAACATATAACTTAACATCTTCACTTTTACAATGACTTCATAGTGTTCATGTAAAGTCACTCATTATATTCCACGGGTCTAACGAGTGTCGAATTCACATAGCATCTTCGAGTTAATAATTTTATTCTAGTCATTATTCTTCATCATTTAGTACATCAAACATACTATAACATTTTAATCATTATTTTTTTTGTTACCATCCATTGTAGTAAAATTTTATTCTTACATTAGGTTGTAACATCATCCCCCGACTAATGAATCTTCCAATCATCAAACATTTTAAACTTCATTATTAATTTGTACTTGAATTACATTACGTTATTATCTTCTAATTCTCTCACCACAACAAACATCTATATCTTATAGTGATTCATCATTTTGTCTTCACATGACATTTGATCATCTATTATAACTATCATGCTAATCCTAATTAAAATTTATCGTCCATATTTTTATATTCTCACTATTTCTGAATATTTTGACTATATAAGATCACAAATTTTTATACATTTGATTAGTCCATTTTACATGAATTTCCAATGATATGTTTGTTTTATATTAACTAGATATTATTAGAATAATTTACTACCATTAATTTGGATTTTTGGACTAACATTCTCACATATGTCAAGTCATCCAACAACTAATTAACGTTATAATTAAACACTTCTTACGAACATCAACTTCTGGTGATCTGAAATTTGATTATTAAATAATTGATAAGACATTCAATATTGTCATAGATTGTATAAAATTATTTTCACCTACATTGAGAGTGTAAAACATCAACACTTTTTTCATTTTGATTGAATGAGAATTCAATCGACATAAAAAAAATTGTAGTTGTCCCTCAAACAATGTGATTTTAAATTGATGAATGAAATTTTCATGAATAGAAGTAATTTTTTTCTATGATTTAGGTTATATTCAAATTTTAAAATCTCTTACAAATGTTATATTTTGAAGATCCTCCAACTTTTTATTTTTATCATATCTTTCAATAATGCATATTTCACCTATGTAGTTAAAACTATTCTATAGTTCTTTCCAGTTATATTTTCATTGAAGAAAATCCCATTATAAGGTAAAGTTCATGGTACAATTTACAAGGATCATTCTTAGTATAATTTTAAATTATTATGTTTTTTTCTTCCATATGATCATCCAGAAATATTCATCTTCTAATAACTATAGTTTTTGGGGGCATCATTTTCAAAAGTACATTATTTAACATTTAGTTAACTAATTTAGTATATTTATAATGAAATATTTTAAATAAATTTAGTTGTTAAATCATTCTCCTATATTATGATCACCTTGGATTATTCTTAAAATGAAGCGGATGGTAGATGAATCATAGTGTAGGTGTGTTTAATAAAATATCACATTTATCCCTTAATTAACTTTTCACTAGTTCAAGGAACGAACATCCCTCTAAATCAATATCTTCTTAGTTTAGTATGAATATATATAAAATGAATGAATGAAAATAGAATAATATGGTTTGTGAATGTGGTTTTCCACTATAATGATTTCTATGTATCTGGTGACATGTGGTTATTATCCTATTCACACAACTTTTATATTTTTATCTAAAGAAGCTCAGGAAAGACAATGTTCATGAATCTATTATCCTCAAATCAACAAGGTACAATTAAAGTGAGGGATTTCAATCCATTTTTACAACATAATGGTGTCACAACCCTATCCCTTTAATGATACAGTAATGAGGGGAGAGAGATAATGACCCATGAATCATTCCTTTAGTAGGCCATAGGTTAACGACATGACCCATGGGTGTACAAATCTCAAAATATTGGTGAAATTATCCTTTATAAGAAAAAGTATCATGGGATAGAATAAATCATCCACTAAAACTAAAAAAATAATATAAATGATAAATCCAAAAACTATCCCTCAGTAATGAAAAATACAGAACTGATAAAAATATAATAATGTCTCCAAGGTGAACACTGAAAATAAAAGCTAAGGCAGTGACATAGAAGCTGTCAAGGATTAGAGCTAGTAAGGGCCAACATGATTCACGAAATACTCTTGGAAACTCAAAAATAGTTTTATATATGTATGTATAGAGTACAATAATAATCAGTAGTAAATACAATGTCTCTCATGCACATGTGAAGGAGGAATACTAATGCACCAATGAGAAAAGAGGAGAACCAAACAACACATAAGCTGGTATACTAGCCACCCCATCCTCACCTAGACATAATCACCAAATAATAGAATCCTAGTAATATAATATAATGTAATGCACGTCAAAGATTGGGTAACCCACACCACTTTCCTTCTAGTATGACTCTTTCTCCCAACATCGTACATTAAGGCTCTTACATCCCTTCTATATAACACATCACATACTACCTACAGACACCTGCACCTCACAACACATCCCACCTGAACATGCCTAGCCCTCACAAACCATCCCACATGAACACATATGAGCCTCAGAAAACATCACGTCAATTATAATCTAGAATAAACATGGAAAGAAAATCCCATATCATCCCAAATACACATAGTAAATCACATCCCACCCCACACGAAAGCATGTAGGCTATAAAATCTTACCCGAAGACACCTGATCCATGAAAAAAACCATCTAAGGCACTAAAAAACCCTTGTTCATCATATCTAATGCCATTACCACCTATCATGTAATAGAGAGTGGAAAAGAGCTTGTTCCCAACCATCCATAATTATCACTAGATGTTGGGAAAGATACTCTACCCCCTGATGATTGCGGTGTTTGGAAAACTGTGCGCAGCATGGATGGTGCTTGTATAGAAATCACTAGAATATAAAAATTTATATATTTTATGAAAAAACTCTAGACCAAAATATGAGTTCAGGAAAAAAACAAACCAACTCGTAACACCACAACTTTTTCATTAACCTCTATGTGTGTAACTCCACACAAAAAGAACACAAGAAACATCTCATTTTCAATCATTATATATATCTTACCCAATTACCATATTTTACTAATTTCAACCGATTATCTTGATATTAATTAATTTACAATAAAAACATAATGGGAAACAAAAACAGAAAAATTCATATAAAATAACTAATTAATACTTATTTTAGAATTGGATGTTTCCTGATATGTTAACATGACTCCACCTTACAACTCCACTTAAAAAACATCCACCGAACATCAGATATCAATCTTTGAGATATGGGATGATGATTTTTTATTCATGGATAATCCAAGGATAATTATCCATACCAATCAATTAATTCCTCCTTCAAGTCATCCTAACCAAACTACCATAGAAACCTAAAAAACCTAACTCACTTCCACCTCTAGAAACATATTATAGCACAACTAGTTTCATTGTTATTCTAAATAATCACACCATTCCCATCACATCCCCATGATACAACCACATTCCATCCAAATCCCCCATATGTACAAACCAAAAAAAAATCACACATCTCATCAAAATAAAACATTTTAAAATTTCATAATAACATATTTCAAATTACACCAATATTAATTGAGGTATTATCACACAAACCGGATCTTCTGGTGAACAATTCACTACTAAGTATTCGAGGTTGGCCAATTTTCACATTAGAGTGATACCCGAAAATCTCAATAAAAAAACTACCATAACAGATGAATAAAGAATAAAAAATCAACCAACTACAACAATTCCTAGTGTTTCATTAATCCCATATTATCAAAATATCACAAAAAATATAATAGTTGATGAAATATGTGGATCCAACCCCATTATCCCATTCAATTAAATTAATAAATTTTTTATCTTTTTTTATGATGAAACATCCAAAATACAAAGAGAATCAAAAGTAAATCCCCTCTCGCATGATTAATAATAAAGATAAACAATGGGAATCCAACCTAAAGAATGTATTCCAGTTATTTTTTCACCATTGGGATAAGAAGAACACTTTGGAACCATGACTACGCCATGAAAATTGTAGATAGACCAATACCATACCAAGGATCCATAAAAATGAAACCATAAATGTTCCCTAAACCAAAAACAAATTCTATAGTAGATCCTTAAGAGATGAATAGAAGAAAAATCAACCAAGAATGGGTTAGAAAATACCACTAACCAAACCCAGATTATTGAAAAACAACCACAGGCACCAATAAATTGAAGAGGTATGAATATGGGATTGAAGGAAAAATAGGAGGGCCTAGTATTTACCCAAAACAAGACTTAAAGGGAGCATGGAGTATGGAATAAATGTTCAGAAAAAAGTAATTTTTAGAAGTGGAAATAATCGGGGTGTTATGCAACATGTAATCCCCTTTAACATCGTGTAATCCCTGGTATTTAGTTTCTTCAGAAAAACCATTCGCAACATATTTTTTATTTAATAAACACTAATATAGTTTTTTCATGAACCATTCATGTAAAAGTTTAGAAACCAAATTTTATAATTCCTAGTTTATTTACATGGTGTATAACTGAGGCATCACATCTTATGTGCCACCAACTTCTACTAAAAACACCCTTAACATCCCCCGAGAACCTCCAACAAACAAATTGACAAATGAATGGACTAGGAGGACATATTCCATTACATTAAAAACCATTAAAATGATTATTGGACTTCATAATCCAAAAAAAGCCTCAATGATAATAAATCTTTCTGAATAACCACCACATTGGATACCTCTAAAAGATCTTATTATACCCAATATACTACCACTGGCTAAAAATTCCGTCTAAAATAGCCTAAAAACACGGCACAAACACAAGCCGCATCTTCTCACAAATCCAAACTACCACATAGCCATGACAGAACTATCACAACCCAAATGAAGTCCAAAAAAACAACTGCTACATCCAATTAAGCAAATTGTCTCAAAAACTCAAATAAGTGAATTCCATTCTTCATGCCAAGATACAATGTGCTCTGGGTGGCACTGAATCACCTAAACAAGTTTAATCAGAAAATTTTTAATGTGAGACATTTAGGAATTATGTCCACTCATATTCAATAGTTTGGAAATTATCACACATTACACCACACACACCATAAAATAAGAAAAAAATAACATATCATAAAAAAATGATCAAAATAGTACATCACATTTGCAGAGAAAACAAAACAAGGTAAAAATCAAAATATCTCTGTGTACTAGGGATGAATATGAATTTCTCACCCTAATATGCTATCTTCCTTAACCCCATTTCTCCACAAGATATGAACCAAATAAATGGTCCTCCCACTCAGTTCCTTCTACTAATGATCCTGGATCTCTACTTCTCACAACACAAATGTCTTTTCATCCTTAATATCCATGTCTCCCTTATAAATGACCCGAGTATCATTGTGAAGATACCAAAAAAGCAGAGATATATGGAATATATTTTGGATCCCATATAAAAATAATGGAAATTACTGCTTTTATTCAACCTCTCCAACTCACCCAACACCTCAAAGGGACCAACTAATTGAAAATAAGTCTTAGTCAGTCTCCAAAATCTATGTTACCATCGTCAAGGAGAAGTCCATAAGAAAACATGGTCCCAAAAATCTAACTCCAAAGTTCTCATTATGTGACCATCATATGACTTATTCTAATACGATGCTGCATTTTTCCTCTCACGAACAAGATGATCCTTCTCTATCATTATTTACACCACATCAGGACATAGAAAGACTGATTCACTATCCTTTGTCAAACACAATGATGAGAGATATGGTCTTTCATACAATGCCTGAAATGGTGCCATTCCAATGGAAGAGTGATAGATATTATAATATGAAAACACCATCAAGGGTAGGTGTCATACCCAAGATCCACCAAACATAATGATTTATGCTCACATTATATCCTCTAATATCTAGATAGTCTAGTCTATTGGGTCATTTATAATAGGGTGGATTGAATTACTGAGGTGTAACTGAGTTCCAAAATCATGTTAAAATACCCTCTAAAATATTGAGGAAAACCATTCATCCCGATCCATGATAATGAACCTCCTAAATCTATGAAACTTCACAACTTAAAACTCATACCTCTTATCAAAATCATCCACTACATCTGTCTTCTTAATCACTATGATGTGGGCTGATTTCATCAACTGATCCCTGACCACCCAGATAGAATCAAAACATCCTTGTGCTATGGGTAAACCTATGATGAAATCCAATGATATTTGATCCCATTTCCAGTTAGTGAAATCTAAGAGATGTAATAATCGACTAAGAACATGATGCGAGTACTTTATTTGTTTGAAATTAAGCACTACACAACAAACTCCACCCCTACCTATTTCATGCCTGGCCCCCAAAAGTGAATCCCCATGCTACAGTAAGTCAATGAAACTTATTTTTACACTAGAATATGTGAGCTATGAAACTCATGTATATGTTCATCATGCATCTCTATTTTAAAAAAACATTACATGGAATGACATCTGGTTCTGACCATCCTACTAGGACATCACTAACGCCAACATGAGCATGCATCACCTATGCCTCTGAGTCTCTCCATTTAGACTCCTCCTCAAGCTACACCATAGAATATTGCATCATCAAATAAAATAAACATCCTCTACGACCATCGACCCATGAATCTATTTGAATGGCTTCCAACTCATCCCTTTCTATCTAAACATCCATATATTTCCGAAAAACACACTTCTATGAATATCGATAGAATTCATCATCCAAAAAATTTCCCATTACTGAGGTATGAGAGATATCGAAATCATAGATCGTAGAAATCTCAATCCAGCTTCACTATTGTAGTTTCAGGTCATGATGGGAAAAGATTTACCTCAATATATTGTGATCCGTGAAGTCTTCAATGTTCTCCACAACAAGGTAATGCCTCGACAACATTAGAATGAACAGATGTTATTCTACATCTAGTTCTTGGGTGGAATAGTTACACTCGTGGGGATGTAACATCCTAAAACCGAAATATATTTCTACTCACTACTGCAATGTCATTCATACAAAGCCAAGATGGGAAGAATCACAAAACAACTCAAACATCACCCCTTCCCTAGGAAACAAGAGCACCATAGCACTATCCAACTTCCCCTTCAGGTACCCAAATGATTCTGGGCAGTAATCGCCCCACACAAAATCCTGGTCATTCCTCATCAATGTTGTAAATGGGTTCTTATAATAATGATAAATCTTGTAAAAACCTTAGATAATAGCCTATGAGACCCTGAAAACAATGAAACTATGAAATGTTTTGTGGTGCTTTACAAGAAACAACTACTTCGACTATTGAGGGTAATACTACCACATCTTGATGAGACCCCGAATTTATAGATAAATTCACCTACCGTGTCCAAATCATACACTTGGAAAAAATTTCTTACAGGTGGCAGCGTCGAAGAAACTGCAAGATAGTTATGATATTCTCACTCTACTCCTCCTCTAACATCATGTAGATAATGATATCATAATTTAATAAAATGATGATTTGTTCCATGAAAATATGGAATAAGGAGATCATATTCCTCTTGAACACATATAGTGCATTCATAACACTGAATTGAATGACTACATATTTGAACTAAGCATACCTGTATGTAAAGAATGTTTTCAAGGTATCAACCTCCTTCACCATAAACTGGTTATATCCCAACATTAGATTATTCATTGAAAATAATATCGATCCTCTTAGTTGGATGAAATGATCATGTATCCTATGAATTGGGTAACAGCTATTGATATTTAACTGTTTTAACCTCTGATTTTATATAAACAAACTCGTACCACCATCCTCCTTCTTTGAGAACAACACTGGAGATCCCAATAATGACACACTGGGCTAGATGAAACCATTATGAATCAGATCAAAAATCCAAATCCACATCTCCTACAACTCAAAATGTTCCATTGAAAATGGACCCATCAAAATTGGGGAAGTACTGGGCTACAATTCTTTTCCAATCTATACATCTGGTCAATGGGGTAACATCATAAACTCAAAGGGGAAAACATTTATGAACACCCCGACAACCCTGGGAACCAATACCATCTAATATCCCATTTTAATCCATTAACTACTTATCCAACAAGGATTGAATGGGCTCCACACACTGATTGCCAACATGAAAAATCTGATCGCCAAAGAAAACCACATATCGAATATCCACATCCAAAAAAAGAAACTCTATCAGAATCATATGAAAACGACATGTACAGAATAAAACAATTCAATGATGAGAATGACATCGTATGGATGTATCTATAGTAAAAATATATCCACAAGGGACTGACATGGTCCCATATTTAGTATACACCCCGACACACATCAAACAAGATGGTCATGCCACTGAATGGTGTATTCAACACCTGGGGAATGAAAAGATTATCTATTTCTATTACCATAACATTGGTCAAATATAGTGAAACCAAGGAGTGAAAAGATCATTAATCAAACAAGTGTCAAAAAAGGTCATAAACAAACTGATTGTACATATGACGATCTATACCCCCTCAGGAACTGCTACATCCACTTTGTGTAACTGACTATTACCATATAATATTCCTCTCTTATAATGAAAAACTCCATGACTACGAATGGGATGTTGTCCCTGAACACAAGGTACATCCTGAGGTTGGCCTCTACCTGCTCCATCTCCCCTAAATGGGGAAAAATCCTGCAACCCCTCCTGTTGAAGCTGTCTCCCTGGAAACTGTTTCTGAGGTTGGGAATTAATGTTTACACCTCCAAAAAACAAATCCTATGGAAATACAAGGAACTTGATCACTAAATGACATATTACCACACAACCAAAAAATACTAGCCTATATACCCTAGAAAAATATTGGATACCACTAGCACCAACAGGCTATAAAAAAGATTCTTAGGTCAACTCTATATGTGTCAAAACCTCTAAGGTCCTATCTCCTGAGATCTTTGACCGAAGACTCTACCTCTCGAAGAACAATGATACCTCCCCTCTCATGGTAGACCTCCAAATGTTTACATCTTCTTGATCACATCTACCTTCTTTTGAAAATCCATATATGTTATTAACGTAAAATGAGTGACTACATATATGTTTGAAGGACGAAGTGCATACTCAAGATTTCATAAAAGATACACCACTTCTGTAAAAAGATATCGGAAAACAGATAAATTCCTTGAACATGTTACCATCTCCCACAATGACATGCTACCCTAATAAATATAAATAATCTCCTTCCTCTTCTCTAGTTTCATGGTCAATGAAGGTAAATCTGATCAAAAAAATTTCCAGATGCCTCCCCATAAAACATCTTCTTTCCTCTAATATACTAGATAAAACATCCACAAAAAATGAACAACTCCCTACATTTCACCTACTTCCAAAAGGACTTATACTTCATTATATCCTAAATCAAAATGAGAGAAATTTCAAGCCCCTCTTGACAATTCTTATATCTTCACAAATGAAACAATTACCTTGTACATTGTAACAACAAAAACTTTTGTTAATAAAAATTCATATTGATCTAATTAAATGTACTGTTTTGTGAAATGGTTATAAAAATTATATGAATGTACTTGGTTTTATGTTTTTGGACTTTATAATATTGTTATGAATTATTAGTGTTGCTAATATAGTCATTGAATAGTAATTAAATGATTAGCATATATATAGGGCTTTAACAAATCCAATTTACTAAGACAAAGGTAGAGATGGCCATGCCTAATAGAATTTCTCCAAATGAATTCCATTATTAAGATCTCCTATAAGAGGGAGAATCCCTGGGATTAGCTCTTGACAATTCCCAATCTAAGAATTATCATGTTAATCTTGAATTGAATCTCTTATAGGAGAAGTAGAAATAAAGAGAAATCACCACCGGAGCGATGTTATCCATGCTTCCCCAAGAGTCTGTCAATATCACACACCAAACCCTTGGGTATTATGTTCATGTTATATGGGGTTTTGTAACAAGACCCAACCACTATACTTGTGCACTTTATTTTTTTAAATGTATATACATTCATTTAATAATTGTTTCTTTGAAAATGATTTTTAAAGAAAAAATAGTATTTTTGGTTATTATTTAAATTCAATTCTGAAATATATTTTGATTAATTACTTTATTTTTGAATTAAATATTATTTTAATACAATAATATTACTAAATTAAATTTTATTATATATAAATTATCAGATAATTTTAATGAATACAACTCTAATTTTTATTATGGTTTAAAACGGTATTTGTCAAAACCCATGATTTTTTTATAAATGATAGTTTTTATTTTAAAAGTAATAAATAACATTTAAAAAAAATTATTTTAAGAAATAAATATTATTTTTGGATCTAGGACATTGAAATTATCAAATAGTAATTTTTATATAATTTTATGAGATAATCGAATTTTTGGGTTAAAAGTAAGTATCTTTTAAATAAATAATGGGTTTTTTGACATCATAATGACCCAATCGTGATGAAATAAAATACTATAAAAGGTTTATTCGGAAAAAATATGTTTAAACTTTAATATAATTTGATTTTAGATTTGTTTTATTAATTTTAAAATTCCTTTGTGGAATATCCAAAACTTATAAAACATTTTTACATTTTAAAATTACTTGCTTGAGAGTGTGACTCACCTCTACATAACCAAGCCTAATATTTTTATATTTTAGGAAATTTTCTTTATAAAATAATTTTTTCCACTAACCATTAAAAAAATGGGCAAAACCCATTGGTTGGAAGCTTTTTTGTATAGTTTAATGTGTATGGTCGAAAACAAAAATAATAATGAAATCCTTCTCTTTTACTATATAAACCCACAAAATCTCTAATTCCTCTTCACTCAAACCATTTATATCTCGATCAAACACTGAACTCCTCTTTCAATAATACTTCCAGGGGGACCTAAGCTCCCATGAAGTCTCTATCAAGCCTCTCCCAGACCTTTGGGATCACATTTCCATGTAAGGGATCTACACTTTCCATCCTTCCTTATTTATGTACACATTTCCTTATATTGTTATGTCCTTTTACATTCAATTAAAAATTTTGGGGGGGTATAATTAAGAACCACCCCTATACATTCCTCCATATTTTTTATTGATGAGATACCCCTTTCAAACTCATTAATGTCTCCCATGTACCCCTGTTACCATGCCGAAATTCCATAAGAGATTTCTCTCTCCTAGTTTAAATTCACGAAATTATTTTATATTATTCATCTAAATTCCATAACATGTGTTGTGATATCATGTTCCATCACCCTTTTACTATCCATTTCATGTATATCTGATTATAGATCCCTTTCTCTCTCATCAACTCATTTTTCAATTTCAATTTGACTGTCTTATGTTGTTGAGGTTACACCAAAATTTCGAAGCCAAAATCATCCTGTAAGTGAATACAATACCCATATCTATATAAAGGAATTCACCTTTATGAACATGTAATTTTTTTTGAGGAACTGAAATTATATATTAAACATCTATAATTCATGGGATAAACTTTTATTTTTAGTAAATCTATGTTGTATTATTTATGCGGCACAGTTATGCATTAAATGAAATGTTTATAAATGGTGTGCCCTGACAGTGCTCCAATGCATTGGGTAAAGATAAGTATCATGATATGTTAATTGAAATGAGTGTTCAATAATGATAATTCATGTTCAATTAGGTCTTAATCAATCTAATTCATGTTCAATAGGGGTTTATTGCTGCTCCATGTACAATAAGCCTTGGATAATTATAATATCATGTTAAAGGTTGTTTCCACACATCAATGTTATTATAATACTTCTATACCAAGCCTTTAATTTTATGTTTATCATATGCTCTATTGATATTTTTTCTATATAAAATGTATTTTATTATTCATTTTATTCATTTTTACTCCCATTTTGGCTTTGTATCAGAGATTTTTCCTATACATCTCCCATGGTTATCCCATGAAATGCTAAGTATGATCTAATGTTGTGGTCATTTACAAGAAGTTTTCAATAAAGAAGTTGTATTTTATGTTTTATGTTGTTATGTAATTTATCTAAATTATCAACACACTAGACCTTTTAATAATTATAGTTTTATTACATGCATGTTTATATAATAAATCAGGTTAAAGTGTGTAATAAAGGGAATGATTGTTATAGTTAGTATCAAATGATATTTTTTTTATTTTTTGGTTAAGGATTTGGAAAACATAGTGAATGCCATAGAAATAAGATGAAGTAATATAAAAACTTCCCTAAATTTTGTTGAGTGTGTATTATGTCATTTAACATGATAATACATCCTTGTATGGATATTATCATGTAGAGTTTTCTTCGGAACAGATGTATCTAGGGGTAAAGCCTGAAAACACCACTTTGATCTAGACTCAAACTGGAACGGGTGCACTACAATGGTCCTTGTTACACTCTTGGTTATGACACTCCTAGTGGATATTTTTTGTAAAATTCATATGATTAGTATGAACCATTATTATGGGAATAAAAAATGCCCCTATGAATATATGTTGTGGAGTAGATCATGGATAACATAGATTGAAGCCTATAAATTCACAAGTGAAGGAATGAAAAGTAATTTATAATTTGTCACTTTTGGTCTTCTGATTCTACATTATTTTTTACCTCTATAATTCTTTTCTTCCTGCCAATGACCAATAATTGGAGGACTCGGGCTAACAACCAATGTCAAGATCAATGTGATGACTGTTGTAATGCGATTCCCAATCCTATGGGAGTGGGAATCACAAAATTTGTCATGATACTCTATCAGTTAACTCATGTTTTTAATATAAATATTGGTCATGAAGAATGTTAATCCCATCATAAGAAATAACAAGCTCCAATCTTGAGCTTCATGAGACAAAGGCCTCTTAGTTTTGATGGATCATATGATCCCTCAATCTCAAAACAATAGATCAACTCTATTGATATGATATTATCCACCAATAAATGTTCTGAACAAGAAAAGGTTCTTCTGGCCTTCGTATTATTTAAAGGGTAAAGATTATCAGTGGAGGACATTGATTAAAAATATAAAGCATGAGAAAGAGATCAAGGCATTGGAAAGAAAGTTTTTCAAGATTTTTTTTAAAAAAAAATATTTTGTTCCCACCCTCCGACTGAATATGGAAAATGATATCATTTCTCTCAATTAAAAAAGAGAACAAATACATCCAAGAATACATGGAAAAACTCAAAAGGCTTTCATGATATTCTTAGGGCTTTGTTGTTACCCCCAAATGAATGGTTTCCCACTTCATTGGTTGGATAAAACCTAGACTATAGAAAGCCCTGATTATCCATGACATCAATAGCTATGAGGAAATAGTCTGATGTGACCTCAAAGACGAAATGGAGGTTGGCGAATCTCAAGGGTTTCAAGGGGATATGAAGTGGAATATGGACATCCATCCAGGCGGTCTGATAGATAAATTTAATGATGCTATTAAATTCTATCACCCCACATGCCAATGGTGAGAAAATAAGCACCCTAATAATTTCATGAATGGGATGAAGAAATGCTTTAGGTGGGGAAGAGAATGTCACATGTCCATTAATTTCGAACACAAAAAACTCACTACCACATCATGGGAGAGAAATTTGTCGTTCGACCCTCAACGTATTGTTCATTACTTCAACTGAAAAGTACCACAAAACTTTGAAAACCAGTTCCCATAGCCATGGGTTTTCAGTGGGAACCAACAGCCTCCATGGCAGTAATGGTGAGATTTTTCCATCACTACCACTGAAGAGAGCCCGAAAATTAAGTGGTGATAGATACACTAGATATTCATTCATTAATAGGGAGTATATATTTTTATTCAGGTTCAACGCATTATTTTATATCCAAAACTTTTAGTATAACAATCCCAATACCACAAAATATCATTGATGTAATGATGTCGGTGAGAACGATAAATACGAAAATCATTTCATCCCATGAATATTACTCCTCCAATATCATAATTTGTGTATTGAAATTCCAAGAAAAGCTCGTCATACTCCCTCTAGTGTAATTTTCTGCAATTATCGCCATGGATTGGCTTTCCTTATATTGAACCAACATAAATTTCCATGAGATAAAAATCACTCTCCATTTGGCCAATCGACCACTAATTTTTTACATGTTCAAATAGGGGGTGAATATTATTTACCACTATCATCTCAATAATGGATATTATTTCCATATGATAAGGCATATCTTTCTTAAATGATGGAGACTAAGGAAACAACCAACCTTGAAGACACCCCTATTTTGAGAGAATTCACTGAAGTGTTTCTCGAGAATGTTCATGGTCTTCCTCCTAGAACAGATGTTGAATTCTTGATTGATATTATACCAGGGGAATTTCCAATATCCAAGACTCCATATATAATGGATATTGTGGAGCATAAAAAGAAAAAGAAACTGTTACAGGAGAATCTTGATAAAGGGTTTCTATTCCAAAGTACTTAACCATGTGGTGAACTAGTCCTCTTCATTAAGCAGAAGTATGTGTTAATGCGCAAATTTTGTTGTTTATCATGAGTTCATTAAAATTGCGATATAAAAAAAGTGCCATCTACCACAAATTGATGACTATTTCGATCAGATACATGGAGCACAATACTCTTTCTAGGAGGACCCGTGGTCGGCATATTACCATGTAAGGGTGAAGAGTGAGGATATCCCCATGAATATTTTTCATACAGGGTATAGGAACTATGAATTCATAATAATTCCTTTCGATCTAACTAATGCTCCAAAAGTATTCAGGGATATAATGAATAGTTTCTTTAGATATTACCTCGCTAAATTTTTTGTAGTATTTATACACGATATTCTAATATTCTCCAAAACCAAGGAGGATCATGAATAGAATTTAAAAACTATACTAGAGACATTGTGAAAGGATAATCACTTTGAGGATTACAGAAATGTGAGTTCTGGTTAATAAAGGAATCATTCATGGGTCATATCATTATGAGAAATAAAATATACATGGTTCCCTCCAAGATAGTTGCAATTGAGGGATGGCTGAGGCCAATATCAGTGATGGATATCAGTAGATTCCTGAGGTAAACTAGATATAATGGACGATTTGTGAGAAATTAATAATTTTTTTCAAACCCTCATACCAAGAAAACACAGTTGGTATTCATGTTTTCTTGGAGTGATGAATGAGAAGATAGATTCAAAGAGTTGAAAATGAGTCTTATCACTACTCTGTCTCCCACAATATACACAAGTGGAGAACCTTTTGTTGAAGTTAGTGATTTTGAAGAATGACATGGGATGTTTGTTAATGAAATATGAAAAACTCATTTCCTATGCTTCAAGGAAAATGAATGTTCATGAGAAAAAATATACAACACATGATCTGGAGTTTGATACAGTAATCATAGTTTTAATAATTTTGAAACACTACCACTTTGGGGAGAAACGTGAAATATATATGGACCATAGAAGCCTCATAGAATATATTCACCCAGAAAGAGTTGAATACGTGCTGAAGAATATGGTTAGAACTGGTGAAATACTATGACATCTTAATCCATTACCACCCTAGGAAAGAGAACATGGTTGCGAATTCTCTAAGTAGAATGGACCCATCGATGCTATCATTAATGATAATAGAAAAGGATACAATCTTATTAGATTTTTTGATGAGGGACATTGAAATTATAAATAAGGGAACATCATAAATTCCTTCACAAATTATTTCCCAACTGTCTCTTTTGGAAAGGTTAATGGATCCTCCAAAGGATGATGTTAGAATTCAAGAGAATGTGAAAACTCGCAAAAAAGTGAAATTCTCATAGTTCCAAGATAATGAAGAATGAATTTTGATATTTGGGAGACGACTATTTGTTACATCAAATCCAGATTTAAATAATGATCTTTTGTGTGATTTATATTGTTTGAATTTATCCATCCACCCAAGAAACACAAAAATGTATCGAGATATCTGATAGCATTATTAGTGTGATAATATGAAGAAGGAGATTGTTCATAAAACATCAAATTTCATGGTATGTTAGTAATTGAAGGCTGAGAGGGAGATGTCTAAATGTATTATGCAACCATCAACAATACCAATATAGAAATTGGAAAACATAACCATGGAAGTTTTCACTGGACTTCAGAAGATATTCAATAGAAATAATGCTATATGGGTAGTTGTGGATCATCTTACAAAGATTGCACACTTCATTGCAATTCAAAAGTATTTCTCATTGGATCCACTAGCCTTGATATTAATTGGTGAAATTATAATGCTACATAGAGTACCACTATCTATTGCATCCCCTCTAGATCCATGATTCACCTCTATGTTCTGGAAGAATCTTCGACATGCTTGAAATACTGAGCTAACCATCGGTAATACCTATCGTCATCAAAAAGTTGTCCAATCTGAGTAGACAATCCAAACAATTGAGGAAATGTTGAGAGAATTATTAATGAGCATCAAAAGATGATGGGATCAACAAATTCCACTTTTTTAGTACTCTTACAATAACATTTTCCACTCAATAATCCAACTGAATCCTTATGAATCCATTTTTTGGAAGAGGTGTAGAACACCAGCATGTTGGGATGGAGTTGAGGAGAAAAAAATCATACGTCTATAAATTTTCGAAGAAATGGTTGAGAAGGTTAAGAACATCTAGAAACAAATTTATACTACTCAAAGTTGACAAAATATCTATGATGATAATCATTAATGAGAGATATAATTAGATTTTGTGGACATGGGATTCCAACACAAATCACCATGGAAGAGAGTTATTAGATTTTGGGATAAGGGAAAGCTTGGACCAAGGTACATGAACCCTTTTGAGATTCTTGATCACGTTGGAGAAGTGGCCCATTGAATAAAAATCACACTGATCCAATATAAACTACATGATGTATTATATGTATCACTCTTGAGGTTGTACATACTTAACCCATCAAATGTACACAATGCAGAGGTGGTACCATTGGATAATGACCTCTCATATGAAGATAATCCAGTGAAGATCTTATATCATAGGGAAAAGTTTTCTAAAATAAGACAATTCCCCTCGTCATGGTGTTGTTGAGAAATCACTTGTTTGAAGAAGAAACATGGGAATCATAGAAAGTTTCGATGTAGAGTTGCATAATCTGTTTTAGTCTAGGAAAAAAGAAATTTCGAGGGTGAAATTTCTTAATGGGGGAAGATTGAAAAGACCCAAACTTTTATGAAAAAAAATTCGTCATGATCTAATTAAATTTATTTTAATATAAAATGGTTATATAAATCATATTCACTTCCTTGGTTTAATGTTTTCATATTTTTAAATACCATTAATAATTTTTAGCATTGTTAACATAGACGTTGAACGGTGATATCATGATTATTATAGGTATAGGGCTTTAACAAATCCAATTTACTCAGACAATGGAAGAGATGACATCATCTAGTAGAATATATCCATATGAAGCCCATTTTTCAATGCTTGGATAGGAGGACGAATCACTGGGCTTTTTTGTTGACCAATTACATTCCAAGCTGCAACGCAATAAAACTAAATGGAATCGCCTATGGGAGAGGTTAATGTTAATAGAGATTATCACCCATGTGATGTTATCCGAGACACCCCAAGAGTCTATCACCATTGCACTCCATCCCCTTTGGTCTTAAGTGGGTGTTATAAGGGTTTATGCAACAAGACCCTACCACTATTAATTTATGCATTATTTTCTTATAAATAATTTACATTCATTTAATTATTGTTTCTTTATAAATAATTTTTAAAGAACAAATAATGTTTTCAGTTAATATTTAAATTCATTTAAAAAATCTATTTTGATGAATTTTTGGATTTTTAGATAGTTAATATTTTAATAAAATATTTTTACGAAATTAATTTTTATTATATATAAATGATCGTATAATTTTTATGAATAAAACTATAATTTTTATTGTGGTTTGAAAATGTTTTCAGTCCAACTTAATAAATATTTTAAGAAAGTTATTTTTTATTTTAAAATATAAAATTCAAATATTTAAGAAATTATTTATTTAAAATGAATATTAATTTTGGTTTCAGGATGTCGAAATTATCTAACAATGAATTTTTCATAATTTCATAAGGTAGTCGAATTTTTGGGTAAAAATTAAATATATTTTAATTATATAATGTGTTTTATGATATGATAAGGACCCAATAGTGATGTAATAAAGTAAAATAAATGCTATATTCCGAATATATATGTTTAAATATTAATATAATGTGATTATAGATTTGTTTTCTTAATTTTACAATGCTTTAGTGGACCCTCCAAGACTAATAAAACATTTTATCATTTTAAAATGATTTCCTTGAGAGTGTGACTCACCTCCACATAAGAAAGACTAATATTTTTATAGGTCTGGCCATTGGGCATATAATATAATTTTATTCACTTCCCTTCGTAAAAAATCAGGGGGAAAACTATAGTACGGTTTGGGGTTTTGATTAGTTTAATATGTAGTGTCCAAAACCAAAATAACAAATAATTACCTCTCTTTTCCAATATAAACCAACTCAATATCCAATTTCTCTTCACTAAAACCATTTTGAGCATGACCAAATACTTACCTACTATCACTATAATCCTCCCAGGGCACCCCAATCTTCCAATAAGCCTCTCACAATCCTCTCCCAAGCCTTTGGGAGCACACATCCACGTAATGGATCTTCACATCACTTCCTTCTTTATTGATGTCAATGTTTCCTTATATTGATATGTACATTTATTTCCTATTAAAAAAATTTGGGGTATGATTTTTCACCATATCTATTCATCCATCCTTATGTTTTAATAGTTAGATACCCCTTTCCTTCTTATTAATGCTTCCCTTTAAGCCATGTTACCATGCCGAAATTCTGAATGGGATTTCTCTCTCTTTATTTACATTCAATAAGTTCATTTATATTATGTGTCTTAATTCCATTAAATGTGTATAGATATTATGTTCCATGACCCCATTACTATCCATTTATTTTATATGTGTTTAGATTCCCATTTCTCTCTCATCACCGAATTTTACAATTTCTATTTGACGTTGTTATGCTGGTGAAGTTACACCAAAATTTCCATGACAAAATAACCATATAAATGAATGACATACCCATTTATATTTCAAGGGTATTAAACATTATTCACATGTAAATGAATATTGAGGAATTAAATTTATGTATTCCACATCGCTTATACATGGAAGAAATTATGATGTTTACTGAATCAAAGTTGTATGATCTATTTTTCAAACTTATGCATGAAATGAAATGTTTATAAAGGATTCACACTGATAGTGCTCCAATGAATTGGGTATAGATTAGTAACATGATACGTCAAGTGATATGTGGTTTTAATAATTATATTTAAATTTAAATGGGGGTTTTCTCCTAGTAATTCATGTTCAATTAGGATTTACTCATGTTCAATGGGCAAGGATCCATTGCTCATGCTGATATAATGTTAAATGTTTTTTCCACAATTCCATGTTAAGATAATCACGCTATAACACTCCTTTATGCTCATTTTTCTCATATTCTCTGTTGATATGAATATTTCCTAAAATATATTGTATTATTATTGTTATTCCTTGTTTACTCCCTTACTATGCTTTATAGCCCACCCTTTTCTTATGCATGTCCTTAGGTTATCCCCTATAATGCAAAGAACGAAGGAATGTTGTGGTCATGTAAATGATGTTTTCAAAATAGATGTGTTATTCTATGTTCTAAGTTGTTATGCAATGTTATTAATTTTCCATGATTCTAGACTTCTCAATCATCATAGTTTTATTAACTTCAATTTTATATTATAAATCATGTTTATGATTGTGATAAAGAGAATTGTTGTCATATACATCCACAAAACATGTCATTGTAAATTAAACAATGTCGTCTTCCACTGGTCATCCTCTGTAATCGGATCAACTCTACAGTGATAAACTAGATTAGTCTGCTAGTCCTCAACTACCATATCTACACACAGACATTTACTAGGATCTATATCTAAAATGAAAACATGTATTTCCCTACTCGGTAGTATAGATTTTCATTTTGATTTATTTAAATTCATTTTATTTAATTTATCCCTTTTAACATTCCCAAAAAACCCCCCATTCAGACAAAAAATCAAGTCATTTTGATGCATGAATAAATCCTATGTCTCTAACCTACAATATGGTTCACTTCACATGGTCATTCTATAAGGAGTTAAAATTTTGTTTTGTAGACTCTCTCTACGGCCTATGTCACACACGAAGGTAGACTCGAACTGTTTCCAAACCATCCCATTAAATCCTCACAATTCCTAACTCCAATTCCATCATTTCTATCAACTTGGATATGATACCACTCTCTCACGACCCCTCACTCCAATGATACCACTATGAGGGGATAGAGATAATGATCCTTAAGCCCTGCCACTAGTAGGCCCTATATTGGTAACTAGCACCAAGGGTACACAAATAATAAAATATTGGGTGAATTACTATTTATATGAAACAAGATCAGGATATAAAATCAGTCATACAAAAAAACTACAAATAATAATACCATATAAAAATCGAAAAAACATCCCACATTCATGAAAAAAGTATAACTAATGCAATTACATGAAATTATACAATATAAAGACCCAAAACTATAGTTAAGGCAAAAACACAATAACTTCCAAGGATATGAGCATGTAAGGGGAAACATAACCCACAAAATTATCATGGAATCCTAAAATTAGTTTTATATGTATTGATTGAGAATACAATTGTACTCGGTTGGAAAGCCAATGTCTCTCATGAACATGTGAAAGAGGCGTACAAATGCCCCATAACAATACTGTAGAACCAAAAAGAACTTATACAGGTAAATTATCCAATCAATAATCCCCATTGAATTCCCCCCAAATAATGAAATCCCTGTAATATAATATAATATAATTCATATCAAGGATTTGGTACAACACACCACTTTCCCAGTGGTATGTCACAATCTCCCAACATCATATGTCTAGGCACTCCATTCGCTTCCATGCAACACATTTAATCCTTCCTACAAACACATCGGCCTCAGAAATCAAGACACTCACACACACCTGGGAATTAATAAACATCTCAACCACAAAAAATTGGGCCTCACAACCCATCACATCACATCTCATCATGAATACACCTAGGGAAGTACAAACAACCTCACTCGCAAACACATGTGAAATCACATCTTTCTTGAAGAAACCTGGACCATCACAACCCTATTATAATGAAATATAAGACCTCCTACAATCATTGATTATTCCATATGTACATTGACTAGAAGAGAGAGTGTAAAAGAGTAGATGCCTAGCCATCCGTACTCCTCACCATATATTTGGAAATACACTCAACCCCATAATGATGGGGGTGTTCAACACATGTTTCTCATAATTGGTGTGGTACGTATAGAAATCATAATAAAAAAAATTATGAATAGTATCAAATGTTACATTCCAACATATGGGATCATAATCAAACAAACCAAATCACAACACCACCACTTTATCTACGACCTCTAAATGCATCACTCCAAAAAAACTGAATAGATGCTAGAATTTGTTTTCAAATTTTAATTTTCACATAAAGATTCTCCAAATGTTACCATTTCAACTCATTCCCTAATATTAATTCCTTTTACATGAACAACATACAGGAAACTACTATTTCCCAATACAAATTTAATATCACGGAAATAGTTATATTAGATAGAAAAGTTCTGTGATAATTTAACACGACTCCACATTACCACTTCGTTTAACATGCATCCATTGTGAAACACATATCAATCCCCAATATATGGGGTGAATATTATTAATTGTTATTTGTGGATAAACTACGGGAAAATTACCCCTACCAATCACTATTTTCATTTATAAATTCATCTTTTCCAAACCACAAAACCATCCCAAACAAGCCTCCAACTCACAACAATATCTAGAATCATATTATACCCCAACCAGTTTCGCAGTCATGCAGCATAATCATACCATTCCCATCATAGACCCACTATAAAACCACATTCCATTTATTTACCCACATGTAAAACCACAAAGAACAAACATATCATCATACTAAAAAAATTTACAGGATCACATGATCATTTTTGTCCTTTAACTACTTTTTTTAGGCGTTATCACATAAACAAAATCACGGGTCAACCAATTCCAAAGACAAGTATAATTAGTTAGCCAAAAATTATTTAATGGTGATAACAAAATATATCAATCGATGAAACTACCTCCAAATTGGAATCCATTACAAATAAAATCTCTAATGGATAGTATTTTTAGTGTGGTTTTTAGCCTATATAATAACAATATCACAATCAATTTTGATGTAGTAAAAACAAGTGGACCAATCCCAATTTCTCCTTCCAATTCAATTAAATGATTATTTATCAATTATTTGATATGTAACAAATATAATCCAAAAATAAGTATATATAAATCCCCTCTCAGATGATTTAAAATGAAGATAAATAATGTGAATCTGATATCAAGAAATATTTCAAATTTGATATGCATTGCATGGGAAAAGAAGAATGCTCGCAAACCATAATGGCACGACAGAATCTACGGATCAACTTATACATCACTAAGGATCCATTAAAATGATAACAGAAAACAACCTCAATCTAATGACAGTACACTATAGTTGTTATCCAAGAATTGAATAGAAGATAAATCAACCATGAATGGGAAACAAATTACCGTGAACCTACCATCAATCATTGATGAACAACCACTTTGGACAAGTAATCAAAGAGTGATAAATAAGGGCGTGAAGAAAACCACATAGAGCCTTGGGTTGTCCTAAAATAAGAGGAATAATGGATTGTTGAATAATGAATAAGTTTTCAGGTGAAAATAAGTTTGGAAACTAAACATGATCTGAGTATTACAAAACATGTAATCCCCTTTCACATAAAGTAATCACCTTTGATAGATTTCCTCTTAAAAAACACATCACCTCTTTATTTTTATTTTTTAATTTACCACAAAGACCCTTAAAATGTGAAACAGCCCTAGACAAATAGTGAAAAATACTTTTACACCATGTAATCTAGTGACACAATGTGTAACACCAATATCACCTCAGATGCACGTCCAAATTCCGCCAAAAACTCTCAATACATCCACTGAGAACCTCCAAATCCCAAAACCGACAAACTAACGGATAGGGGGATACAAACAATTACAAATGGGCTTGTAATTCCTTGAATAATGATCTCTAATAATGGACTAATTAACTACTAGACTATATGGATTCATCTTCTTTCCCTCATTCAATAGTCAGATGAGCTACGTAAATCTTCTTCAAAATTATATTATGGGATTATGTATAATCTCTCCCTTAGAACATTATATAGTATATGATCAATATATTTAATCCACTACCAAAATATAATTATCTCTTATTCTTATTCTTTATCCATTAAGAATATCATAATAACAATTTATTTTTCTCTTATTTAATATTTACGGTGAATCCTTTACATAACCATGTTTTCCTCATTCAATCTCTTTAATACTTCATGATCTATAACATAACCTTTACTATGTATCTCTCATTATTATTATTTTTCCCAATTATAAAATGTGATGTTTTTTAGTCGATCAGTATCTTTTATTTTATCATGAAAATGAAAGTATATTTATTTTATTAAATAATAGTTTCATCAATATTAGTATTGTCTCATATAATGACTCCCCAAAATAACTGATTTCTTTCTCCTTTTATTTCTCTAATTTTGAACACCCATTTTCTATGTTTCCCACCATATATATTCTTGGAATCCAATTATTTTATAACTCTTATAATAAGAATCCAACAAAATCATTTATTTCAGAAATGTTTCCTTTTTTATCATCTTAAAATACTTGAAATCATCTTCCTTAGGATATTTAAAATTTATCGCTATTATTCTCATTTATATTCTCCTCCAAACATGAATATTTTAAATTCAATATCATTTTCATCATGATATTTGAATAATAACTCTAAAAACCTATTAATAATTCAATATCTACTTCTGATTTTTTTAATATTTATAATTTTGTATAGAAAAAATCCACAAAACCAAGTCATGATGTTCAATTTTTCAATGTGGAGCCTAACCTCAACTTTAATTCAGGAAAAATCATGATACACCAGAAGGTTATATTAATTCTTATTTACGTGAAGCTCAGTACCAAAAAAACATACATATTAATTATATAAGAATCTATTCAATCCATAGAATATAAATATTTTATATGTAACACCCTAAAATTATAATTAATTATAAATAATTCAATGTTTTTAATATCTTTCTCCACACGCGACACAAAGAGTTAATGTAAACATGATATTATTATATTAAATATTAATTTATTTGTATAAAAATTAAAACAAAGACCTAGAATTAGTGGGAATGAAAATTAGTATCCTATTTATAGAATATATATATAAATTAAATATATACTACTCTGGATATGAATGAAAATGAATTTTCCATCCTAAAATTACTAATAAGATCATTTTTATGTTTAGATTTTTTTTCGAAATATATTTTATCTAATTTACATTTCTATTTCAGGAAACATATGAATAATGACGAAAAATTATGTTTCTTATTATTAATTTGATAACAAAAAATTATTTGGAAAATGATATGAAATAATAATAATAGTTAATAATTGAAAATTAAAATTTAAAAATAAAAAACATGTTTTCATTATTTTATACGATTTTAAAGAAAAATTGAATTTGTAATTTCATAATTTTTAAATTAATAAAATGCTATTAATTTTTTTACTTCCACATATAAATATTGACTTAGTATTATTTTTTATCATTTTTTAAAAAGGATTATTTTTATTAAAAAATTGATGGATTAATGAAATTCATAATTTCCATTATTGTATTACTATATAAGAATAACCTATATGTTTTGAAAACTATTAATGTAACAAAATATAAAATTAGGGAAAACATTTATGCATTTTTAAATATTATATATATATATATAACATATTCTAAACATTTTTAGAACAAAAATATAATGTTACGTTAATATAGAAAGTTTTTTTGTCTTCACGTTAAATAAATTAATTTCAAGGTGAAGTTATAATTTTAATTTCCATGAAAGTATAATTCCTTTAATTGAATTCTTAATAAATAAATTTTGGGATTTAAAATCCTTTACCATGATAATATTATCCTATGTTTAAATATTAATAATAAAAGCATTATTTTTCAAATAAATTATTTTACATGTTTTTATTTATGAAATTATATTATCCTACTAGTAATAATTGTACATAATATTTATAAAAAATTAAAATAAAAAAGAATAAAATTATTTAATAAAATAAATTTACATTTTGGTGTTTAAAATATATTTCCATGTATAATAATTAATTTCTAGGGTAAACGTAAAAGCCGAAAGTTGAATTTATCTTTGTGTAAAATTCAGGAAATTTTTAAAATGTGACATTAATTTAATTTTTTATCTTTGGATCAATAAATAAAATTTTACCTGACACTTTTTCCATTTTTAGCATTGCTACCTTGATAAGGACATTTCATTATTGAAAAACATTAAGGTGTTTCCAAAAGATCCCTTACTATAACTTATAAAAACATACAACTCCAAACAATCAAAGAAACAATTCTCATTAGAATTAATTTTTCAAAATAATACTTTTCACTCTCCATATAACCCTGTGGAATTAATATAATTACATTTTAAGTCATAGTTATCTTATTCCCTTCATATTTAATGAAACTTCTATGGTCAGATCAAGTCTCTAATGTATTTAGTATCTACCTTTCATTTTTTATTCATAATCATACTCTTAAAAATAACATATACTAATGATGATATGATGACACAAAGTAACAATATTGTACTAATATGTTTAATGTTAATGTTACAACTCTTATATATTCACTTCCATCCACATAGATAAATAAAGGAATGTTTATCACGCATTTATGTGGACTACTACCTGAACGAAGAATGGTTTTTTTTATTTTTCATCTAGTATTAAAATATTTTTCCAAAATTACAAATATATTATTCACCATAATAGTAAAATAAAATAATATAATTATTATTCTTTTAATAAAATATTATATCAAAATAATCACCTTTATAACATTACCCACCCAACTAGTTAATTTGTGTTCATGTTTGTATTAGTTTAAAAACCTACATGAACAATGATAGATAACTATATCATCGATGAATATGGGAATATAAATATAACCATTTTTTATAATATATTGATAAAATTATTTTATTTGGGTTATATAAAAACTATATTATTTATTTATCTTATTATTAATTTATCATCTTTGTTTTCAATAATCACAGAAACAAGAAAACACTAATTCCATTTTCAAACAATGTAACAAAAAATATGTGGAACTATCTAATATAATTATAGATAATTATAATTTATATATTACTATATTATGAATGTTATTTTAACTAACAAAATTTTTATAATTTAATTGGTAACGATATCAACATTGTAAAACATAATCATACAATTAATGTTATCAATATCTGATGGAGAACAAAGATACAACTAACTATTATACCCCTAATAAATTATAAATGAGGTTTCAAGAAAGGTAAAATATATTAATATTTTTACTAAAAATGTGATAAGGTATCTATGTTTTTTATATGATTTTATAGAGTCAACAACTATTCTAGAAATCAATGTGCATGTATTGGTCCCAATTTTCCGTCATTATGACTCATAATGTATTTATGCAATAATTTAATTTATAATATGTTTATAATATAACTTTGAGAGATAATTTTATGAATGAATTTTAATTCATGGTATATAAATATATATATCATACATAAACTCTCAATGGTTTCATATCCAAAATTTACTATAGTTATAATGGTATTCGACTCAAACTCTTCACTTTGAGACATGCTTGGTACTATGACTATTATTTTGTTTATATGGTGTATATAATCTCAATTTGGGATATTATATCATGAATAAACTTATAATCATTTTATTTTATGAAAAAATATGATCCCTAAATTTCATGGTAATTTGATTAAAGTGTTACTCAAGTTGTAATAGATTTTCTTGGTGTCAATTGTAATTATATGAGACATAAAACATTTTTTACACAACGATTCCATGATTTAGTATATTTTCATTCGATGGATTAATTTTTCAATTTAATACATGTATTTCAGCTTATTTACTTTAAAAATGTTTCTCCCTTCTTTTTGTGGGTATTAGTTATGTTTTTCATCAATATTATGGATTTTTTTAAACTAAATACTCATTCATTAAGTTACGATCATTTTATTTTATATATAAGGTTCTAAAATTATTTAATTTGATTATTTTATGTGGAATTATCTAATTTTTATATATGTATATAAATTATTACCAAATAAACCTATAAAAATTATTTATCACTTTTGAGGTATGTTTCCCATAAGGGATATTTGATACTAAGACCTTCTACATTGAGATATAATTTTTTTTCTTGAAAATTATTCTCTGAGGATAGTTTTCTATCACCCAATAATTTTATTATGTGTTTTTTTATTATTTTATTTATGGAAATTATGTTTTAATAAAAAAATTGATTTTATCACTTTTTTTAAAAATTTGGATTTCCAAAAAAATGTAATTAAAATTATTAAAAATTACAGATTCATAATAATTTATTTGTTATCCAAATTCCAATTAAACAACATTTCATCATTCTCATGAAACAATTTTTTTATATTATGTTAAATGTAAAACTTTTAATTCAGTATTCATTTCCCCATTTGAAAAAGTATTTTGGAAGTGATCTATAACATCCACTTTGATGACAGTGTTTAAAATGTTTTCTAAAAGCTCTTTAGTTTTCACATCCATATACCTTCAATTTTTACATATGATTTTTCCTTATAGGAATTATGTCTCAACATATATACTTTAATAAATATATATGTATGTATGTATGTATGTATGTAAATATTTAATGAAATAACTCATGATACAAAACAATCCAATTCATGATCAATTCGTTCGTGTCATTGTTCATGTATTCTTTTATATAGATTCATTTAAACTATGTTAGTATCCTTAGAGGTTTCCATTGACACACAGTGAATGTATTTTTTTTGAAACCATCCACCTTCTTCGTATATAGGTATTATTTTGAAGTTATTCCTATATTGACTAAGATACTTACTCATTTCTCTATATTTTTTGAACTTCACATTTTATATAATTAATATTTTATGATTATCACCTAGAAAGAACATTTTTTGGTTATCATTAAGAAAATTATTGGTGTTCTATATATTTTTATTCAAACATTTATAGTTATAGAAATTTTGAGTATTAATTGTGTGAAAATCCACTCCCTTTCTCATGATGAGTTTTGATCATGTTATTAAATTTATTAACATGGGGAAAATTATTTAAATTCATGATGACTATTTATTTCCATTCCAAGTATATCGTCTATTAATATTCTGAATTCTTTATCATATGGAAAAAAGTATTATTGATTAATATGTTCCTCATAGAATGTTATAAATAATCATAATGAATCTCTTAGAGAATGAATTATACATAATTAGTGAATGGGTGGGGCCCAAAATTATATATCCCATTACGGAATAAATAGGTTCAATTAAAAAAAATAGGTTGGGTTTTCAGGTTTTCCTCTTCCCATGATCAAATAATGTTTTGAAAAAAAATGCATTGATATTTTGTTTTAGATATATGACAGTTTTATTTCAATCAGTATGAGATCATTATTATTGATATCCATGTTTTTATGTATTATTATGGAGATATTGTGATCCCATTTTCATGTTTATTATGGATTCATGTTGTTTACCAATTTTGTATAAAATATTTATTCCATAATTATTCTATGATTACATCAGTTGTATTTTTTCTCACAATGAGTGTTTGCGATCACCTATTAATTTATTTCCATTCCCTAAGGTTATGAACAAAATCAGTAGACATGAAATTTTTCGAGTTACATCCCATAAGGAATAATTTATATAATTTTTTAAATTGATAATTGTAGATTAATTTGTTATGTATACAATTAATAAAATTTATTTATAAAATGAATAGGAGCCTTGTCAGTTTATTACATGTTCAAAATCACTAATTCCATAAACATAGAAATATCCACAAGATGCAAGAGATGAAATAACGATTTTTTTTAAATTTATGATGTCTATATAAATTATTTTATAACTGGTATCAAATAAATATATAAATTATGTATTCATGAGAACTATATCTAGGAGTATAGGTCATGGTCATTATATCTAGTATTAAATGAATGATTTAAATAACATTAGAGAATATAGTGTTTGATGATCATTAACTGAGGTTTTATGAGTTCTGTTTGATCATAATATATAAATCATTGAGATAGTATATTATTTAATGAAAACTAAATAATCCACATTTAATTTGTGGATTAGGATAACAGAAAACAGTGAAAATCCAAGGAATATTTCAATGTGTAGGATGATATCATGAGGATAAGAAAATTCATTAATATGTGGTTTTCATTGAAATTAAATCCTTGTATAAATACTAGAATGTGGATATCTTCATGGAACATATGTACAGAAAGGAAATAATCCTAAAGAGGCGGTGTTGGGTACTAACCCAATTATGACTTGGTTCATGAATAAGAGGCATTGATATACACATTTCTAGACAGTCTTGATAAAGATATTTGTGTAATAAGATTCTCATCATAAATCCTTGGGAACTATTGAATATGTTTTTTAGATAATCTACTATGAAAATGACCATGGATAACTAAGGATTTAAAAAATGAGTAACATATTAATATAAATGTATCATATGATAAAATCAAAGTGGTTATAAGGGAATATATATTTAGATTGATGTTTTCATATTTCTATTTAGGATACTAGGATAACAATTTTTGTTTTAGTATTTGATTGTAATAGGATCATTATGATGAATATAAGAATGGTATGTATCTAGAAATGACTATGTATTTTAACATAATTATGGAGTATATAATGTCTACTTATTTTATTAGAACACTATGTTTTATAGCCTATACAACATGAATAATAGAGATTAAATAAACAATGATATACTAACATTTAAATGTTTTAAATATAACCCAGATGTTAATTTGTTGAATTAATAGGATTAATAACATTATAATATATATATAGTGGTCATGCATTGTTCCCCAACCAGAATTGAAACCCAAATGTTGCAATGGGCTGAGTGCTACTTGGCCTTATGCATGCCTCACCAAATGCCAAAGCCTACCAACTATTAGATACGGTGTAATGTGGTGATATTGGTGATATTGGTGATATTATAACACAAGGTGATGATATAATAATTGTCTAAATAGATATGATAGTGAAAGAAAAAATAAATACAGATTAATGACTATAATACTACCCATAGAGGAAGCACAAGAAATAGTTTCAGATGCAATAATAATAAAAAAGCTCAAATATACCATTTAAAGAATTAAAAATAACAAAAATATTACTATTAATGACTAAATATATCATGAATATAAATCATTTAATTTAATAAAATATGTAGAAGGGTCAGTAATGGAGTACCTCAATACGAACATATAAGCATGCTGATACAGAAAGAAAATTCAAAATGAAATTCCTACAATGGAATGAACCAATGATCACTTACCATCCATATAATTCCAAATAGACCAACACTAAGGTCCAACCCTGGTGTATGAGCCATTAATTGAACAAAAAATCAATAATATCTACCCATATACCAAAGGTCCCTTGTAAGGTGTGTGAAAGAATCTTAATAATTCACCCCCAACATGTTCCTATATTAAACATGTGATTAAGAAGGTACGACAAAAAATATCTAAAATAACATAGCACACATGAATACATATAACCATATCTCCATTTCATCAGAAACCATAATGGATTAACCACCTACTTTAGCAAATGTTGAAATACTATAGTAATGAGGATCCATATCCTATGCGTAAGGAATACCCAAATGTAAATTAACTATGGTGAATCCTCATGTTCCACCTCAAATGATATCACTCGGTAACTCATTATGACTATAACCTTGTGTAAAAAAATATCCATCATCCTAATGGAACACACCCATAAAAAACATAGACCTATTGACCTCAACATCTATGAATCCTTGTTAGCTCAAAATAATTATGTCTAAGGCACAATGATGTCTTCCTTCCAAGTAATATCACCATTGGATTAGTATTTAAAGTCCCACAGAGTGGTGATTCTCGTCCTCCCAAACAATTCATATCCATATGGCCTCAAGTACAATGAGCCTCAAACCTAATCAATACTCTCAACATTGTCTACTAATGGATTCTAACTATACCCATAACATTCTATGGCGTGATACTCAAACCATTTCATTCTTCTAAAACAAGTGGAGGTTTTTACCCAAAACAAAATCAATACCACCTCATCATCTAAGATAGAATGTTTCAAAAATACCCCAAAATGAACATTGTCCAACAAATGTTAGCGTAAATTACCAATTTAGTACCGTAACCACATTATTCGGAACCTCATTCCCTTGAGATTGAGTCACTAAATTTGAAGGGAAACACAATAAAATATCAGAGGCTTATCATGTAACCTGACAACATTGTCACCTCATCCTGATGACCAAGTCACCCAACCAGTTAAAATGATAACCTAAATATATTGGGGAGGGAATATCTAGATGATTCTATTATACCAAACGCATAGTGGAATCTCCATCCTTATGCAAAAACTACCCAGTTCCCAAGTAACTCAATAGGGAATATAAATAATTTAAAAACTAATCAACCTAATTAAGGAAGAAACCAATCATAATGTTTCCAAGGTCCCAATCCACCCACACAAATCATAAAATATGTATACTTTAGGATCATTCTGATAAGAATCTATAATGATCATTCTAATTAATTTAATAGACCGGAATGATTTTAATATGGCCTCACTCAGTTATCACAGAAACACGCTCAAATCCATAGACCCAAAACACTCATCAAATCACAAATAAAGATTATAACCACCTTGCACATGTTTGTAGAAACACGCACATCTGATCATTGAATCTAACTTGATTAAATTTAGATGAAATTATCATTTTAGATGAACACATTCAAATTATGGTTGACTAGATCACATATAATTAGTGGTAGTTATGGAGAGATAAAAAGAAAATGGAATCAAGAGGACATAAGATCTTACAAACACATCTCCAATGCACCTAATGGATTGTGAAATGGATCTCATTCATAAAATCAATCTCCAAAGCATGGGGAGGATGAAGATATGTGAACCCCTCTACTATGTGCTACCTAATGAGGAAGATGAAGGTTGAAATAATTTAATAGGGTATGAGGGGAAATGGTTTTTTCAAAATTTTAATGTCCCCTAATGATAACTGACATGATTTTCCAAACCACGTGCAAATATGTATATTTCCTTGTACTTGAGATCCATACCTCGCATTGTATGTCCACACGGTTAGGATAAACCATTATGAGTCCGTATATAGCCACTGATTAAGTTGAACTTTTCAGGTTTCTTCCACAGTATTTTCAAAATCAATGTTTAAGTCATACAAATATCTGGGGTAAAAAATATTGAGATCCTTCCATGGTCATTCCACCACCCAACCTATATGATTTGATAGACCATGTCTAGGAAAATCGGTGGCCAAATAGATTCTCCTTGAGAGGCAACATTGTTTGTCCAAACTGTGCACTGCATTCTGAACACTTTGAATGACTTTTTTAACCTCTAATGGGCCGAAAACCCAAACTAACCCCAATACACTTTTTGAGCATTAAGACTCATCTAAAAACAAGGTATTGGTTCAATAAAGGTCTAGTAATTATGTTTAATTTAATGATAATAAATTGGTTGACCATACAATATCTGAAAATTCAACATAGGCTTCGAATTCCACATGCTCCAAAAACCTAGTATATTACAATATACCCTCCATAAAATAGATCATCCCCAAGATATTAAAAAAGCACTTGAGATAGTACCCAACATACCAATATCACTAAAATTATACCAAACTAACATAGTTTAACATTCACATTTCAACTACCTCAATGAACTCTCCAACATATATGTTATCTACCCCTATTGCATCCCAACCAAAAAAATATAATTGTATATTTCACATACGTAGAATCAATGTCCTCCTAAGGTGAATCATCACTCTCGAACTTCATCATGTTCCCATGTTATCCACATCCGTCATCATACAACAGTCCAAATCCCACACTACATCGAGGCCTGAATCATGTCCATGCTTCACAATACTCATATCAGGTTCCAGATGTCATTAGATGACCGAAATCAAACATGGTTCCTCACACCTCAATCATATATCGATCTCATGGATAATTAGATGGAAAACAACCTCACAATATATGCATCAAATGATGAAAACATATAATTTTTGGCACCACCCACCTAATTTATATAAATAATACAACTGAACTAATTCCAACCTACTAACCAGTGTCTAGGTAGTCCATTAATTCAACATGTGAACCTCTTACACCCATAATAGCTATGCCTACAAATGGTCCATGAAAAAATGAAACAATAAAGGAAACCTCAGTCATGAACATAGTGTACCTCAACCTATAACTGTCTCACCTGCATTCTCTGACCCTAGAAGCTCAACAACATGCACATGGCGTGATGCCAGATTGTCAAAAGCCTTGAATCCCTGTGTTATTGTACAAGAAAAAATCCACTGACCTGACTTATTGGTCCCAATATCTCTACCTTGAAATCCACATGCAAGTGAATATTAACTATTATCCCCTATTACTGATCTCGGTATGATCGTAGAATCTTGAGTCTCACTCGGTCCCTAGTTGTTCATATGAGATGCCCGACCTATCCATATTCTCAATAATACATCATTTCCTGATAAAAATTCATCCACACATTCACTAGCTAACCACAGATGAATCACACCATTAAATACCTACTCTGAGTTAGTCTACTCGAGTCACTATCTTCACCCCCTACAAGAAATTATCTCTACCTCACATCCTGTTATCTGCAACATCACCACTAACATCACCTAAATCAATCAATTTGATCGAATCTCAAAGGTCCATCAATTTTTCCTCAGTAGTGATCACAATATTTACCACCTGTGATAATGTGTCCAAAATGAAGATGTTTACCTTCACCGGAATGGTTTTCCTTAAACCATCCTAAAAATTCCTCAACATATTTTTACTGTAACTCACCAAACAATGTTTGAAGTAAGAGAATTCAGAGAATATCACATCATAGTCAATGATGGACATGTCACCCTATTGTAGGCTCATTAACTCTTGAGATATATCTATATTTACTATCTCATGGAAGAAGGTCTCTAACCACCTTTCCCCAAAGTCCTTCTAGGACAGTCCCTCATATATGCCCCCCAAAAATTGCATGTCCCACCAATTCATAGCCATTCCCCTAATCATGTATGTATCCATCTTTACCCTTCATCCTGGGGGCATCTAATTCTTCTTGATAATCATCTTCATCGATTAAATATTTTTCTCATCCCCATGTGGTCTATCTTAACTCTAGAATGGTCGTATGTGCTGCGAATGGAACTCATTATTTAGGTACACCATCAAATGGTATGCTCTATTAACTCCCCTATCAAAACAATTTATGACATGTACTAGGATCAATTTCAGATGGTTATCAAGACGAAACGAAAAGGCTATCAAATCTGATTTCTTCTACGCCTATACATGAGCCTATACATGAGCCCGAACCTACGGCTCAAGTTGCGCCTTAGCCTTCGAGGCCTCATCTCGAACCATAGACGTAATGACCCAAAATTTAATCATTGGAAATACCTTTATTAAAATTATTTAATATATTCTAAACAACATAAAATCACTATTAAAACAATATAAAAACATTATAATTTCAGAATGAATGAAATAATATTTATTTTAGAAGTTAAGAAACATATACCAATGAAATAGTAACTTGACAATTATAATATTAATGTGACTATATTAATATTAAACCTGAAAACTGAATATTTTCCACACCAATGAATGTATAAATTTTTTTATCAACCATATAACTGAAAATCTGATATAATTATTACATGGTATATGAAAATAAATATTTTAAAATTTATTAATTAAGTGTTGGTATTTTTGTAAGTCATAAATATTCAATTACAATATTATGATCTATTGATTAATTTAAAATAAAAATTTCATAAATAACACTTATTAGTAAATTATTATTTTTCTCATGATTTTGATATAATTTTATGAGACCGTAGTTAAATTTTCAATGCATTATAAAATCAAATATAATTTTATAATCTCTATTTTTTGAGTAATTGATGATTTTAATTAGAAATTAAATTTCTCGTATTTAAAAAAATTATCTTCAAATTTTTTTGTCATTTTTAAATTTTAAATGTCGAAAATAGTGTGGGGTTAATTTTCTTTACTTTTCTAAAATACATGCATTTTAGTGAATAGTAAAATATCATAATTTACAATAAATACTAATTACAAGAATTATAGAGTCCTAGATGTTGTATGGCAGATGTAAGCCCAAAATCTCAAACTATACAACATAATTTCTATATATATAATGATAATTCACAAATGATTCATAGTATAGATCCAAAATAATAAACTAATGAATTAAATAATGAGAAAACACTCATCTCATCCACTGGAAATACCACCTATTCTACTCCCAACTGCCATGATTTTAGGATCTCAAAATTCATCCCATTCCCCTTTTTAAGCCCTAACCCACATCTATGTTCTCATAGTCTCATAAAAAACAATAAATTTTCCATAAGGAGGTTTTCAAGGGGGAGAAATTGAAGAGGTAAATTCCTCATTTTGTTTTCATTTGATTTCATTCCTTTTTTATTTTCTTATTCATTCATCACCTCCCCTATATAAAATGGTAAAATAACTTTAGTACTTCATATATAATGGAATTTCATTATTCTAATGTAATAATAAATTATTAAGCCTATATCATCTCCCTTTTATTCTAAACATGGAAACATCATTCGTGAGGTTTTAATGTATCACATTGAAGAACGAAAAAAATTATTTTCAATTAATTCCTAAAAGGCTGGTAAAAGAACAATTTATTTATTAAACCAAATTAAAATATATTTATTAAATCATATTTAATTTTCTGGAATCATTAAATAAATATTATGTTAAAAAATTAAAACAAAACATGGTTGTTCTAAATGAAAACTATACAAAATAATCCAAATGATTGTCACTAAAATATTATCTAATGATTCATCCTCCCCCAAAATAAAAAAAATTAATTATATGAACATTTAAAAGTATAGATATTCATTGATAAATTATTACTTCCATTATTTATTTCAATTTCCATTTTATAAGAACTTATATAATCTTATACAAGAAAACCGACGATGAAAATTATGAAAATGAGCACACTCAAATGATAAAATTGAACACCATAACTAATCAAAATGCCATAAATGAACATAATAAAATAATAATTATTCAATTAAATGTAGAAATTTTTATATAAATATTAATTAAAATATATAATTAGATTATTCATGGAATTAAGAAAACATGCAGACCTGTTTCGTATATAAGTTAAGGGATTCTACACAAAAATCCTTTTTTCTCCAGGTTACACATTCTATATCATTACTTAAATTTAATTCTTAATAATTCATATATAATTATTATAAATTATTTTTATATGTTCAAAATTCAATTATATAGATTATATCAACACTTTTTTGTGGAAATATGTGTTTTATGAAGGTTTCCATTTCAATTCATTAGGATAAAAAAACCTAATCAAAAGGAACATCTCAGATTATTACCCTTTTAAGTGACCTCTATAATATAATTTAATCCACCATTATTTTTCTAAAATCACTCATTTTATTAAGAAAATCATTATTTCTTATCTTTTAGTTTATATAATTTATTATGCCTTTTCCGTTTTAAAATCTTGTTAATATTTTACGTAAACCACATTAAAATGTTTCATTACTAATGTCTCATAATCCTAAATTTTCATATTTTCACATTATCATTAAATCAATTATCATTATATGTGAATATTCTTCCTTATTAATTTCTATGTATGATTTAAATTTATTATTTCATATTAACTAATATTATATTCCCTTTTATTATGCCTTTTTACATGGTTACAGTGCTGAATTATTTCAATGGATAACCATAATGATTATGTTTAATTCTTTATGTATGGTTCTTAATGTGGTTCATATATTCATCAACATGTAATGATTGGTGTTCCCAGATAGAGATCGAATTCATTGCATAATGTTTAATCCTACTAAAGTCATTTTGGGATAGGGAGTGAACCTGGTTCGGTTATTGGATATTGTCCACCATGTTATATAGTCTTGGAGGTTTTCCTTGACTCATGTTTATGTCATGTTATATGTCGCTTCCATATTCCAAGGATTCCATAATTATATGTTCCCATGTTATACATGTTATTGTTCCTTATTTAACTTCATGTTCCCTTCCTTTTACTCCTTCATGTTTTTCCTTCTAATCCATTTGATATCTTTTATTCTTTTGTATATTTATTTACAAGGATTCATAGAAAATCCATTTTATACATGAATTCACTAGGTTATACTCGTCAGTTATAGGAGTTCAATATATGATATAATATCATTATAGATATTAAGTGAAGGAAGTTTTCATGATGATTAATGTTTTACCTAATCATCCAAAGACACTAGATATTATGATCATTCTCTTGTAATTTGATCATTATTTATGCTTATAATTATGGAATGATGTGTGTAAAATTCTACATTCTATATAGTTGGTATCATATGAAGGTATAATTATTTTTGGAATTATGATTATGAAAATCATTAAAAATCAATAGGTATAAGATTAAATATGAGAAAACATCCCTATATATTTTTTTATATAGATGATGTAGTTTATCAATCAAATTCATCCCTATCTGGATACTACTAGTGGATGTTGTTCTAGAAAATATATACCTAGGAGTAATGACAATGACAATGTGGGTCCGGCCTAACTTGGGGTAACCGAGTACACAAAAATGGGTCTTACTATGAATCTAGTTTTACATTCCATGTAGATTGGTTTTGGTATATTTATAGGCTCATTACAATCAATTATTATGGGGAAAAGTACCATAAGAATACATGTTAGGAGGAAGATCACATCTATCTAGGAATGAGACCTTATGAATCAAAAACTAGGATATAATTTTATATAACAATTTTATCCTTTTTTGTTTAATGTTTCCCATTATTATTCTTATTAGATATTTATTCCAATAAATAATTACAAATTATATTTATTAGTTAATGGATGGAAATAGAATAACTCCATACAATAGTCATTGTGATAGGAAATATGATGATTCCAATAATGATATTCCAAATACGATGGGAACTGGTGCTCAAAACATTATATAGTACATTATAATGTTCTAAAGTTATGAAAAATAACATTAATTGTTTATAAATCACCCATTCTCATAATAAAGTTCATGTTGTCAAAGGATCTATCATATGGAAAATGCCTCCTATGTTCAGGGGATATTATAATACCCTCTTAAGAGAAAAATGTATAAACATCACAAATATTATATTTTGTATCATCCAATTATTAGAAGAATAGAATTTTGTATTTAGAGTCTATGAATTTTATTGAGAAGTGGATTAGTGGTGGACACTTATTAAGAAAAAAATGTCAAAATAAAGAAATTGATTCCACGGAACATGAAGATTTCAATAAAATAATTCTCAATAAATATTTTCCATAAACCCTCCATCCCAATATAGGATGTGAATTTCTCATACTGAAGAAAAATTATGATGATTCTATTGGTCCATGTAAAGAAAACATCCCAATTCTTGAAAGAAAGGTTAATGCAACACTTAGCAGAATAAATACGAGTTTATGAAAAGTATTGGTGCTTAGAGACATCAACAGTTATAATGATATTTTATATTGTGCCTTTAAGGATTAAATGGATATCGAATAATATCAATGTTATCATGGGCCCATGTAAACAAAGAGTTAAATTGAGATTAATATGGGTGATAAATCCCATGACTGAAAGAAGATCTTACATCCAACATGTCAAAATTGTTGGATGAAGAGTCCTAGAATCTACATAACACTACCGAAAAACACTTTTATACCCACGATTTTTCAAAAAACCATGGGTATTGGGTACCCATATACCCACGGTTTTCCAAAAACGTGGGTATCGAGATAGTAGGTGAACCTATACCCACAGGTATGCCAAAAACCATGGGTATAGTTTTCTTTTAAAATCTATACCCACGGTTTTGGAGAAAACTGTGGGTATAGGGTATTTTCCGAAGTCCTATATCGGTGGTTCCTAAAAACCATAGGTATTGCAGTTTTTTAAGACCTATACCCATGGTTCTCCAGAACGGTGGGTATAGATTTCCCGCATTATGGCAGGTAAATAAAATTAGGCTAGACTTGGAAAAAATTTGGCGGGAAGACATTTTTTCACCGTTTAGATTAATATATTTATATACATATAAATATAAACATTCAATAGTTATTTATCTTGGTTGGTCCATAGGTGGGCCATGGTCATGAGGTTCTGTGCGAGGTGTGGGTTCAAAACCCAGAGAGCACATTTTTTAATTTAAACACTGGATATTAATATATATAAGCCGATATATGTATATATAACATATAAAAATCTCAACTCGGTTGGTGGCACGGTTGCGAGGCTTAGCACGAGTCCCAGGTTTGAGACCCTGCTGACACCTTTTTTGAATTTAAATACCGAATATTAATATATATATATATATAAGAAGATATATGTACATGTAACAGATAAAAATCCCAGCTCAGTTGGGGGCGTGGTTGCGTGGTTTAGCGTGTGTCCCGGGTTCGAAACCCCCTGGATGATTTTTTTTAATTTAAATACACCACAGTTTGAAAATTGCGGGTTCTGTTGTGTGCCACGCTGGAACAGCTAGTGTGCCACATGTGACTCCACTTTACCCATGGTTTGGAGAATCATTGGGTATAGTGTGAGACCCTTATACCGATTCCATTCCAGCCCACAGTTCCCCAAACCGTGGGTATTGGTCATTTTTTCATTAGTGTAAAAGGAACCAATAGATTTTTTAAATTTAGAAGAGAATAAAATATGTCTAATAACTTTTTAAGGGAAATAAATAATCCCACTAATTTGGAAGAAGAAATGATGGTTAAAAGTAACATTCATCATGTTGGAGAAAAGCAAGGACAATAACCTCCAAAGTAGCAAAAAACGGAAAAGGTTAATCACTACTAGTGAGGTGGATCCCAACAATGAAGTCATGATAGGTATAATAGGTATTCATTATAGAATAAAGAGTTAACTATTTGATTCTGTTTTAACAAATTCCTTCATATCATTCATGTTTAGTATAATAACTCAATCACCTCCCCAAAATTTGGAGGTTCAGTTAACTATGAGTACATAAAATGGGTCAATTATTGTCTCCAAAGTTCATAACTCCTGCAATGTTGATATTTGTAGACTAACCACATATAATATATTTTCATTCTCTCTTTAGTAGAGTTTGATTCCATAACAATCGTGGATTGTCTATATTTATATAAATCCAATATCCACTATTTGGAAAGGGAGATCAGGCTTCCCGTCCTGAACTATCCACCTATTTTATACATGTGTAAGGAGGAAGTAGAAAATATATTAGAATCATCATATCAATTTTGGATATTTTTCCCTTACGATAAATCATATATATCTTAATCTCCTGATATAAATTAGTGGATCATTATCGAAGACATGCCCATCATGGGAGATTTCAATGATGTATTCCATTAATAATTGTTTGGTCTTCCACCCAGCTGAGTGGATGACTTCTATATTAATATTATTTATAGATCTCTGCCAATATCAAATACACCTTATTGAATATCCATCTTTGAGCAGGAATATTTGATGAAATGGTTACAGAAGAATATAGACATGGGTTTTATACTCCTGAGGGCTTTACAATGGGGTTAAACAGTCCTCTTTATCAAGAAGAAGGATATATCAATGAACCTGTTCATTTATTGTTGTGATCTTAATAAAACAATGATAAGAACAACTTCCCCTTTCCATAAATAGATAAATTTTTCGATTAGCTATGTGGTGCCAATTATTTCCCATTAGTGGAATTTCAGTCGGGATGTCACATATTCAAGGTGAGGATGGAAGATATTACCAAGAATTCCTTTAAGATGAGATAAGGACACGATTAATTCATATATATTCCATTAAAATTCATTAATTGTCCAATAATTTTTTGGTATTTAATGAATACTGTCTTTAGGGATTACCTTGAAAATAGTTTTGTAGTCTTTTCAATGAAATTTTGATATACTCTAAGATAAAGAAGTCACATGATGATTATTTTATTAAATTTATAAAATATATAAAATGGGTGAAATTATATACAAATAAAAATTAATGTTACTTCTGGATAGAGTGTGTATCATCCTTGGGGCATGTAATCACCTAAAAATGGATATATGTGGACCCTTCCAATAAAAAGGGTCACACCTAGTTCTTCATGTCATGGTTTTGAACTGGTTCATTGAAAATTCAGATATTTTCATGGGAAATGGGTATAATTAATGTTTAATTTGGAAGTTTCATTTATTTCCAATCATCCCACTAGTGGTTCCCCAAATAATGTTTTTTGATGTTTTTTCATTAATGGGAGGTTACTTCAAGATTTATGCCAAACCATGATCCTGTTTCCAGATTAAAAAAATCTGTTTTTTTATAAATCCTTGTTTTATCAACATTTTCAACTCACTCTACATCCCACATGGACATTACTAACCTACTAAGACCTACAAATACATTTGGACCCCTTATAAACTCTTAAACTGGGTGGATATCGGTTATTTATTCCGTTATTGGGACAACCAATGAAACCATTTCTATTTTTAAGAAAAAAGTTATTTTTTCCATATTTAGTTACTAATATTATTCAGTCATTAAACCTATCAATATATCCTGAAAAACCAATACATACACCCATTGTCTATTTAAACTCTTTCACGGTAATCGTAATCAGGGATTAGGGAGATCTTCCTCACGGATTCTCAAATTGTCAAGATTTGAAGAGGTTATTTATTTATTTTATATACGATTATTTTTTTACCAATTCTCCCCAAATATTCTTCTCAAGGTTCATCTAGACCTAATGAGACTATCCAAGGAGATAGAAGCCATTCACATTCCTCTAATGGTGTAGGTATAAGGGAAGATGATGAGTTCATTAGTTTCCAATGTGATATTCATTTTCTGTTCTCCTACCTATTCCATCTCCATACACTTTCATTTGGTTTCGTTTTCTCTCCTAGACATGAACACACAATGGTTATCTCATCCCCTGATTTTTATTGGTTTTTTGTTCATTTAGGTCTTCTCTTCATAAATATATAGTGTTGGGAACCATGGTGGGTTATATCAGGTATGCATTTACATTCCACCATGGGTATGAGGTTAGTTTCCCATATAACAAGTCCCTTTTATTTAAGATTCATATATTAAATGGTATTTTCACCCTATAAAAATTCTGATTATTATTTTATAAGACCTAAATAACAATATTGGGTGTGAAAAGTTGTGTTTATGCCTTGTTCTATAAAAATTAGGGTTTTTTTATAAAAGCGCACACCAAGGGTTTGTTTAAATGTTCTTTTATATTTTACACATTTTTTGCAATATTTAGACCCGTTTTAGGATATATGAATCATGGATTAGTATAATAAATAATTTTAAGCCATGAAATTGGTATTTTAATTCCTTTTCATGTTATTAAAATGCATTGGGTTGTTACAGAGTGCATGCTATGTGTTTGGTAAATCCCCATGTTTGATTTTATGTGTTATGTGTGATTTAATATGATTTGTCTAGAATTATAAATTCATTGGAAGAATTAAAATGTTATTTTTTTCTCCATATATGGATGTTAAATTTTTATTTGGTTGTACAAACAAACGGAATTTGGGTTTATAACATGTGTTCACCCGATTTCTGAAAAAATGGCCCATTTGGAACCCTTATAAAAATGGTTGTGCGTTGTATGTGTAAGAATAATGTTTTAATGGATTTATGAATGTGGATTGATTTTAAAAATGGGTTTTATACAATTATTTATTAAAAGATAAATTTATACCTCTTAAAAATGTCTGTTTTGAGAAACGATTAAATGCCTTCTTGGAAACCTTGTGAAAAATGGTGAAATTTTATATTATGAAAACCTTATATTGATTATTATTGTTCCATTCATGTATGTATATAATGTATTGTGTTTACTTACTAAGGAATCCTTGTGATATTTTGTAAGAGTTCCTCGATTTGTGCAGTTTTAGTTATTATTTATTAATGGAATGATATCAGTCCTTGGAGTAACTCAGGGTGATGTCTATTTTGAATTATTATAATATATATAATGAGATTAGATGCTCGGACGAAATCTATTTTCTCAACCCAATTAGATACATGAGACATGGGAACTTGGAATATTCATAGAACATTATATGAAGGATTTATTTATGGTATGGACATGCTACTAACTAGTTTCTCATAGTATGTGTATATATTGGATTTATCCTTATGGGATTTCCCTAGGCCTTGCTGAGAAAGGATGGTTGAGAATATTGAGCATTTTGATTTCATAGTGTGTGATATGTCAATAGGGATTAGGTCTATATTATTTATGAATTCTATATTAATCATTATCTCTTAGGTTCATCCATGATTATAGGGCATTTAGTTTCATGTAGTGATGAATATGATGCTTATATATACATTTACAATGCCCTTGTTGTGTGATTAATATTGTTCCTTATTGTGTATTGTCTCTCATGGAATGATGTGATATAGTTTTGATTTTTTTATGAAAATGGGTTTCTAATGAATGTTTTTTATCTTTTATTTAAAAATCTTAAAATATAAACATTTCTTTCCACTTGAAACTGCTATTGGCACACTAGTTAAATTAATTTTGTTTTTGAAATGTATCTGAGAAATGGGTTGTACTATGTGTTGAGTAATCATCTAGAAAAGCATAATTTTATATAATTTAGTTCATTCTTGAAATTGATGTTCATTTTATTTTAATGGACCCACATTGGGAATATATTATCAGGTTAGCCTACCGAGTATTAATACATATTCCTTTTGTAATTTTTCGTTTTTATCCCTTGTGTAGATTTAATCATGAGTTTGATCACCTTGAGCGACATGTGATCATTGTGTTGGAGAGTGACTGGTGAGTTCACATGGAGTTAGTTAGTCATTAGGTCAGTCCAGTTTAGTTTTATCCTTCAGTTGTACTACAAGTAATTTTTTATATACGATTATTAGTTTAGTTTTTATAAATGTGTATTGTGTTTTCCTTTTCTTTCTTATATTTGATTTATATTTTATATTTGGGGAAATAACTTCATTTTTTACTATGATGATGATAACACTAGTTTCTAGCCCATTGGGATCAGGAATTCCCTTTGGGACATACCACATATCGGTTTGGGTTCTTGGTTTGGTGTCGGCTCTGGTTTGTTCATGATATAAATGAAATTGAAGAGTGGCCAATACCAACATCGTCAATGGTGATATGTAGTTTAAGTGTTCTACATGGGTAAAGATGTTTATTTTTAAAGAACTTCTAATGACTTTTGAACCCACTAACCAATATGACTCATAAGGGAGAATCTTTTTTTGTCCAATGAATGTGAATAGGTCTTTAATGATTTAAACAATAGTCATATCTCCACACCAGTACTAACACTACCAATAAGTGGGGAACAATTTGTGGTATACATTGATACCTCAATGATGGGATTTGTTTGTCTGCTGATGCAAAATGATAATGTTATATCCTAAATATCAATGATGTTGAAAATACATGTGAAAAAATATCCAACGTATTCTCTGGAGTTGGCAGCTGTGATCGTTGCATTTAAAATATATTGTCATTATCCCTATGGGGAGAAGTGTGAGCTATATACTGATCACAAGAATCTCAAATATATATTCCAATATAATGATATTAGTATGTTACAATTAATATTGTTAGATCTCATCAAGGATTATGACTACTCAATCCACTATCATTATAGAATAAAACATAAGGTGGTGGACTCACTAAGTAGAAGGGATCATGCATCATTATCAACGATGAGAATTGAGAATGATCCAATATTCATAGAACTATAATGGATGGACAGAAGAATCATTTAGGAACAAACATCCTAAATACTTTCTAAAATTATTTATCAACCTGCTTTATAGAAATAATAAATAATACCCAACAAATGAAGAAGAAATTCATAATAAGGAGGAATCCATGCTAAAAGTTAAATCATTAGAGTTCAAAATGGATGTGGAATTATTTGAGAGATTTGGGTCGAGACTACGTGTACCATTTGATCTACGTAAAAAGAAAAATATTCTGAATGACTTACAAAGATGAAACTTAAATATTCAACAAGGGAGCACGCAGATATATCTATATCTGTGGGAGAAGTATTGGGGGGAAATATGATGAATGTCAGAGAATCTATTTCATTGTTATTGGTATGTTCTCAAGTGAAGGCTAAATTACAAAGGCCTATGGGGGTTTTGAATTAACTACCCTTAACAACATTGAAGTGGGAGAATATTACCATGAATTTGGTCACTAGACATCACTGGAAATACAATGGAAAAAAATTTATGTGGGTTGTTCTGGATCGTCATACAAATAAGTATCACAATATTACAATAAAATTAGACTTCTCATTAGATCAACTTGCATAAAAACATTCAAGGAGATGTATTCCATCCTAGGGAACAACTATTGATTGTATCCGATGGAGATATGATATTCACAGCTATTTTATAGAAAAGTGTCCAACATGATCTAAGAACTAAGATGAACTTCTGTAGAAACTTACATTCTCAAATTGATGACCAATCTGAGAGGACAATACAAACAATAGATGACATGTTGAGAGTGTGTTCTATGAACATCAAATGAGGATTGGACCAGCATCTACCACTAGTTGAGCTCTTTTACAAAAATAGTATCCAATCAATAATTAAAAAGGCTCCATATGAATCCCTTAATGGGAAATGATTTAGAACACTAGAATGATGGGATAATTTTGATGAACATATGCTTCTTAGATATTAAATGGTCGATCAAATGGTGGAGAAGGTGAAAACCATTTATTACCACATAAAGGAATTCGAAGGTCGAAAAAAGAACTTTGAAAAAAAATCATTGTTGAGACCATGATTATAAGGTTGGATACATGGTATTCCACCACATATCCCCATTGAATAGAATCATGAGATTTAAGATGAAAGGAAGGATAATCCCAGATTCATTGTCCCCTTTAAGAAAACTGATCGATTTTGAGTTGTAGCCTATCGACGGGAACTTCAGCCATCCATGTCTCTAATACACTATGTATTTCTTGTATCTCTCTTCTAGAAGTATATAATAGAGCCATAACATTTTTGAATTTAGATGTGGTAATCTTGGAAAATTATGTATCATATGTGGAGCAACCACGAAGGATCTTAGATCATAGAGATAATCTTTTACACAACAAGACTACGAACATGGTAAATTTTTTATGGTGGAACAATAAGTAAAAAGGGGAAACATGGGAATCAATGGAGGTGACAATGGAAAAGAACCCTCAATTGTTATCTCCATATTATGTAAAATGAAATTTATATGGAGAAATTTCTTAATGGGGGGAGAATGTAAGGTTCAAAAATTTTATAATAGGAAATTCACTTATTATAATTATTTCATGTAGAATAAACTACTTAAAATCACTTTGAGAACACAATATAAACTTTATAAATGAATAATGAATGAAATTATTATTATTTAATGAACATAAAGTACATATACCATTGAAATAGTGATATCACGTGTGGAAGTGTATTGTTAACCATTGAATAGAAAGAAAGATCGTAGAATAGTAACATCTCCAATTAAATTATAAATAAAATTATTACATCTCATTAGTCACATTATGTTATTATTATATCATTATATAAGTAAATATATATATTAACAAATATTAATTTATTGTCGGTTTTTTGTAAGTCATAAATATTTAATTTTAATATTTTGATTAATTTAATATTTTAGAAAACTGTACTTTTGTGAAATTTACTCATAAATTTATATTTTCTCATCTCATAATTATGAGATAATTTTATTGGACAATAGTAAATTTTTTATAGTTTAAAAAAATCAGTTTTAATTTTAATGTCAACATTTTTTTGAGTAAATGATGATTTTAATTTTAAATTAAATTTCACATATTAGGAATCTTATTTATCTAAAATGTTGTTTTTCGTAATTTCTAAACTTCGAAAAATGGTTAGGGTGAATTTCTGAATTTTTTCTAGAATAATTGAATTTTTGTGAATAGTAATCTATGATACTTTATGATAAATTATAAATACATGAATTACGGTGTCATAGATGATGTATAGATAAAGTAAGCCCAAAATATAGAAATATAATTCATGAGTTTTATATAATTATTAATAATTCTCAACGTATTCATAGTCTTGAGATAAAATAATAATCTAATGAATCAAATAATGATAAAACAAATGTCTCCACAAATATAAAGACCACCCTTTCCACCTCTCCTCGAAAACCTTCTATATATTGATACTTGTACATATTCATCTTAATAATCTTTCGAGTCCTCTCCCCAACTATTATGATCCCTTTGCCTCATACAAAGACCAAAAAAATTAACCTAAGGAGGTTTTGAATGATGATAAATTCAAGATATAAAATCATCATTCCTATTGATTTAATTTATTTTCATTCTATTTTATTAATGTCTCCTTACCTCCCCAAATCAAAAATGTATGATAACATAATTAACTCAAATATACTTCAATTTTATTATACTAATGGAATAATAAATCATTAATTTTATTCCATATCTCTCTTATTCTACAAATGAATACATCAATCATGAGGTGTTAAATTATCTCATTCAAGGAAGAAAATTTTTAATTTTCAATTAAAAAAACATGTATGGGTCACTAAACCATTTTTATGGTTAAAATTTATTATAAAAAAGTTATTTAAACCTATATAATATACTAGAATAATTATATAACAAAATATTTCAAATGATAAAATAAAAAAATTTCATTGTGATCAAAAACCACCCGAAATAATCCAAACGATTATCACTAACATTTAATGTAATCATTCATCCTCACCCAAAATTACCAAATGAATCATATGATAATTTAAACTTTTTTATTTTTTTTAATAACTTTTAAATTCAATTCTAGATTTCTATTTCCATTATACATGAATATTCATAATCTTGTGCAAGAAAATTGATTATGATAGCTAAAACAAATAAGCACTCTTGAAATGTGAAATTCAACAATAAAGCTAATAACAAAGGTCAGTAATGAATATACTAAAACTAAAATAAATAAATCACATGTATCAAATTTCATCTTCTTATTAATTAATGAATTTAATATAATTATTTAGGACACTATGCTCAAGTGCCTAACCATTTCAGACATAAGGTAAGGGATTGTACCCAAGACTCAATTTTTTCCATTGGGTTACTCTTTATATATATTTAATGAAATGCATTGGTAATTTATTTTTATATAATTATTAACAATTATAATTATATGTACCAAAATCATGTATCCATATAATATATTCCTTCCTGTAAGGGGTAATACATGTTTTAGAAAGTTTTCCATTTGAGTTCTTCCCGATAAGCAAGCTCGATTAATGGGGACTTCTCGAATTCTTACGCATTTTCAAGTGCAATCTGTAATATTTTTTAAGAAAAAATTTTTTCTCTAAAAAAATTATTTTATTATGGAAAATATTATTCGTTCATCTCTAGTTTTATATAAAATATTACGCCTTTTCCATTTTAAATTCTCAATAATATTTTCCTTAATCTCCACTAAAATGATACATTTATAATGTCTCTAAATAACTCTTTTTCACGTTTCACTTATGTTTAACATCAATTATCATGATATATTCTAATTTCACCTTATGAATGTACATGTATTATTTAAATCCATTCTTTCCTAGAAACCATTATTTTATACTATTTTGTTATACCTTTTGACATGTTTATGATACCCAATTCACACAATTGGTAACCCTTGGGTTTCTATTTGATTCCGTAAGTATGGTTCTTAATGACTCTCAAATATACCTTAAAATGTTATTAATATTATTCTTAGATTTAGAAACAGTGAATTGGTTAATTTTTGTCCCATGATATACCCGTTTAAAACATTTAATGGACCATATTTTGTTACTGTACTTCTTCCACCATGTGATATAGTCTTGGTTATTTGTCTTGGATAATGTGAATATCATGTTATAATTAATTGAAATATTCATATTATGATATGATTATATGTTCCCATATTATTCATGGTGTTATTATTTATATATATTCTCATTCCAGGCTTTTTATACAATCATGTTTTTCTATCAAACCCATGTGTTATGATTTATTCCTATGGTTTTTTCCTTACCAGGAATTTTAGCCCATAATTTTTGTTCATGAGTTCACCAGTTTATACTATGAAATAATAGGAGATCAACGGAATATAGGATCTCAATATATAGATTTAAGAAATACATTTTCATGATGTTTAATTATATACATAATTTTCCAAATACACTTGACTTTACGATCATTGGTATGTGATATATTGTTTATTTATGTTTAAAACCATATAATGATATGTGAAAAGGGATAGGGTATATATATCAGTGGTCTCAACCTATGAGTTCTCAGACGACACCACATCACTACCCGGTTGATTCTTTATTGAATCCTTTATAGGTGGCATCCCACTGAATAATAATACAATAGTCAGAAAACCCATATTACACACACACACACACATATATATATTACACATATGGGGAAAGTAGTAAATTTTAACACAATATAACTATCATTTCCCCTTTCTATCAAAACTATTTCTATTGAAAAATTGATGCTTGTCCCCTCACATACCCATCTCAGAGCAAGTTATAACATATACATTGAGGCACACCTATCCTCAAAATCCATGTCACCTCAAACTGATTTCCACGTCACCCAACATGTTTATCCCCATAATCTCGTATCATCCTCTCTACCATCTCCTATAATATCTAATCACATATAGAAACACAGACACACAAAAATATATATCACAATTACATATCGCATAACACATAAAAATTCTATTGGGCATGTATTCCTTGTTTGGTTGAGTATGATGCCACCACTAAGAGGCTTAGTAGGAAAACAGTATTTAGATTTCATTATCAACACTATAAAAAACCCAACACTTCTTATAATTGTGTTATTCCCCAGTTATAATCACATGAATTTTATATTATAACAAATGAATATATAATCAAATCCATTATACCTATCCAAAGAATTAACAACCCTCACTTCCCATACTAAGTCAATGGTCAAATAACTCATCCTTTACCAAACCTATTAATGTTACTTGTGTAATATTAGGTAATATACACATCTAAAATCACCAATAATGGTAGAAATAATATAAACTATAACCATAGTAAAGAAAATATGAAATTCCCACCCTGGGGAACGTGGTATGTCTCCCCTGCAGAGAGCAACATGAAACCTAACATGAGTTCTAAAAATCATTCTGACAACATCATACACCCCAGTATACCATATCCTAAATCATAAGACAAAAAAGAGGTAAATAAAATCCATACACAACTTTTTTAGTTCCCTAACCCTAATTTACACACAGACAATGCAACAAGACAAGTTCCATAATTCCTTAAGTGCACATCCACCCACTCCGAATGACTCCAAATAGATATGATTGTTTACGGAGGGAATATTGGAGGGACTATACCCTATGGCGATGCTATAAAAATGTTCTAAATATATATTGAATAAAAATAAATATTTCCAGCATACTATGTACCCATAACCTGCATATTATGGAAGCACATGGAATAGTAGTGGATGAAATAATAACAAACAAGACCAAATTAAATTTTTTTATAACTAAACATCATAACATACTAAATATAGCTAATAAATAGGGAATGACACATATAATTTCATAAAATATAATAAGAATAAGGGTCACCAATATCCAACCTCATTATGTACATAAAATCTTGTTGATATAGAAATATGTCAAAATATGAAACTCCAATTGAGGTAGGAACAAATAGTATCTTACCTTCACATCATGATAGTTATTCTGCATGATAAAGCATATGATATTGTCCTATGAATTGATGTTTCACTAAAGGATCATATAGGATCCATGCAATGATGATAAAATAGAAGTTCCGTTAAAATATTATTGAGTATATGTTCTATGGATGGATGATGTTATTTAAGGGACCTAAATAATAAATACCATTAGGAGTGGGGACTCTTAAAATATTGATGCACCTTCTCATGGTGTGCACCATAGGTAATATCTATTAGGATATTATGAGAAAGAGACCCTCGAGTAGGTAATTGACATTATATAGTGTCCTTGGATGCCCCTATCAGCGGATGTGTGTATTGGTCAATATATTTTATGATTATTATTAATGGGTATTACAAATCACACAATTAGATTTATTGAAAAAAATTTGTTGAAACACTTTATGAAGTGAAAAGTATTTGTTGTGTGTTTCATGTGTAATATTGTATTAATAGATAAGAGAAGAAAGGATTGGTCTCCTCTATTACATAACAGTAGTTGATAACTCAATCCGTTTGATGAAATTGATATTGCCTATACAAATACATGGTCATGGTAAGGAATGCGAATGTTCCATTCCAGGCGGTCTATGAAATATTATGCAATCACATGGGTTTACGAAACTATCATTAAAAACAATTGATTAGAGGTATCTAGACCAAGGGATTATATTACATGGTAAGCATTCATATGAGGTGACACGTCATTGAAACATTAACATATTTCTCTATGGATGACTTAGTGTGTTGCTAGATGCTAACCTAGTACCTTAGGTAGGCTCTTCCAAATGCCACTGAGAAAGTGGCCTAGTGGGTCACACACAAAGTGTATCAATGTATATTAGTTAAATATTAATTTTAGATGTTAAAAAATGATTACTTCATGTTATGGTTTAATTTTTAATCAAGGATTCCAAATCACATATATTTGGACACTAGTTATTAGAGAGAATATACTGTGGGTGAAATAATATATATTTATTTTCAAATAATGATGTGATATTTATTTAATAAATAAATAGTCAATATTTGTGCTCTAATTAATTTGGGAGAAGAAATAATGAAAAAGGAAAAACAAAAGTACATGTTGTGTATATTAATATACACATAGTGTAGTTTTTCTACTGATTAGTGAGAAATAATCTTATTTGTTTAATGAAATAATATTATATGTAATTCGTTGAGAGCATGTCATGTGATAATAATAGTAAATTGATTTTATTAGACATGTGTCCTTATTAAGAATTAAATAAAATGAATAAATTCCTTTCAGAAATTAATAAATTTTATTATTCAATGTAATAAAAATCCTAATTACATTATTCTAATTATATCTAGACACTCATTATGGTTGAGCACAACAGATCTGGGGTAATATCTAGATCGAAGAGAATTTTTTTTCAAAAAGAATGCTCAAAATTTTGGAGTGATATCTTCCCCCCAGATCAAGGAGATCACTTTGGATGAATCTCTCAAGGTGATCAATGTTGGACATCACAATCAAAGGATCTTCTACGCTAGCTCCTTGGGCTCCCATTAGTGAAATCCAGTGATACATGGAGCTTGTGAGGATCAAAACAGGAGGAATCTTACACATGTATTATATGATGAAATTTTGGATCACATTGGATCGTGATTGAAGCATCAACAAACAAATAATCTCTAGATGGTAGTTATTTTCATTTAATTAAATTAATTATAACCCACATAAGATGATACTATCTATGTTTATGGGACCTCCCTGTTTCCTTTTTCATTATTCATTCTATTCCATAGATTTATATTTATATTATCATCACAGATATCAGATTGATCATTGGTAGAAGTAAAATTAATGTTTTGTACGCCCATCTGCGTGCTTCCGTTGTGTCTAGAACCAAAAGGTTATATAATAGGGTTCATATAATTGATTATAATTATTTATTTTATGATGATGATTTAAAAATTTAATAAATTATTTATTTCAATTCAAATTACACATTATGTAAATCTAAATCTCAATATTTTAATCCTCTTTTGTATCCCATTCACCTTACATAAACAACCATTTCATTTAATTTTGATTAAAATAAAAACATAGGGTCACATCTGGAGGTTCCAAAGGTTCCTTAGAGTACAAAACAATATGAAATGATGTTTATTCTTTATCACACATCATGTTGTCAAGGTTTAATGCATTGAGACTTTTCCGCCAAACCATGCAATGTGTGGGAGTTTTTTTGTCATCTTTATGACTCCATGTGTTCACATGGAACATCTGGAACACGGTTTCTAGATAAAATTCCATGTATCCCACTAGACATGGCATATAGTCACATCAGATTAGGTTTGGACCAGGTGCCCCATGAATAGATTTCTCGTATGGAGACCGTGTAACGCGGATACTACAGTGTGTGTGGCCCACGTTACACACCATGTACTCTGAAAATTTAAAAGTACATATACACACCATATCACAACATGTGTACTTCGAATGGATGGTGAATGATAGTAAACTCTTTTTAGTAGAATCCACATTCCACTTAATCATCTAAATTACAAATATTTATTAAACATACTTTTTATATTATAAAAACCCTTAAGACGTGTACAATGGTTTTGGCGTAAATATGAGGAACAATATGTGATAGGTGTTATATATATGTGCCTATAATTTAAAATCTGTGTAATGTTCTTTTCTACTCAATCTGTAGTTATGAACATGACGTTACCAAGTTTCCTCCAAGGTACAAGTTACATATAGTAAAAATTGTAAATAAATTTATTTGTCTAAAATTAATGTGGATGATAACCTAAAGGAATTTCAGAAAAGGGTTTCAGATAAAAGGATTGATTAATTAAATATGATAATTCATTTATATGAAAATGATTTATATTATGAAAGAATAATTAATGAATGTAATTCTAGATTTATTTATGCATAAATATCATTTCTTTTATGGATGACAATGAGCCAGAACACGAACATTTTATGTAATTGGATTATTTTAATTTTTTATTTAAATTAAATTTGTTGGCTTGTGAGCCTTCACCTCATTAAAATAACAGACGTACAAGCCCAAAGTTTCCTTTATGTAAAATCCCATTTTACCCATCACATGATTTTGAGATAAAGGAATATTTAATTGATGAATCTCCCTAGATAGTGGATGTGTCTCATGTTCGGATCCATGTTGAACATAATACAAGGTGATACAACGGTGGCCATGTGGAAAACTATAAACATGAAACCAAAAGGTTCATGTTTTTTTCTTCCCTAGGTATTGTGGTAGTGTGTCAACCACTAGATAAACTAATGAATGGGACATGATCATGATCATTCCTTATATTTTATTTCTATTAGTTTACTGATTTATTTGTTGTAGGTGTGTTTTCACAATCACACAATTAATGATATATACAACAATGCAAGATGAAAGTACAATATGTAAACCTTTTGCGTAAATATTATAATAATCATGGTAAATCACATAACTATATCCTAATTGATATTAAAAAGAATTTAAAAAATATATTAAAATGGAAGTTTATGTATATGGATTAAATCCCTCGAAGAAATATTAATTTGGTATAGACTTCCATAATCCTTGTTTAAATTGAACCATAGTTCAAAGTTCTTTACCAACCATAGTTTTGGTTTTTTAAATTATCGGGGAATACTAATTTGAGGTTTTGGGTTATGTTTACCTGATTCACATCAAGGGTTGAATGCCACAATTGGAAATGTTGTGACCTAGAGGCTAAGGTATTGGTAATCCAAAATAAAAGGATTTCAAGATTGGGGAGTCGACTCAACGGATCATGGAGCTACAAGTTTTTGTAGTTGGCATTTACAATTCCTTCCTAAAACCATACAAGCTACTTGATGAACCCTAGTAAAGGAATTATGAATGGAAATATGGATCATTTCCACTATAATATTTTGGAAGTAGAATATTTTCATGTTAATGTTGGTGGATCTTGAGTTTTGATAAAATAAGGGGAGACTAATATGTATTAATTTATTTTTTTCCTTAGCTTTATCACAAGAATGTACTAAATATATGATAACTATAATTTTTAGAATTGAAAAGTAAATATTTATCATACATATCATTTTAAACCATACTCTAGAAGGAAAACATTCTCACCCACACCAATAAAGGGATTATCTAGAGGCAGGGCATGGAATGGGAGGCAGTGTGTTTTGAATGTGAAAAGACATGCCACTAAAAGAGGAACGGCACCTAAAACCATGGATATTCTAAAGGAACATATGTTATTGAGGGTAATATTTCTATTTATACAAATCGGTTATTAGATACAGCTTGTGGGGATCACATTTGTATTCAAATGTAGGAACTATGTAGATTTATAAATATTTCTATAGGATTGGTGGATCATCAAGATGCCCCCCGCATGAGGCTTGCTGCATTGATCATTATAGATATGCATCTCTCATTGAAATCTAAGATTCTATTAGTTTTATATAATTTTTATTATGTACCTAGTGTTAAAAAGAACACAATTTTTGTATAATTTTTTGATATGGATGAATTTTTTCTCATTTTTGGAAATAAGAATTTTTTCTTTTCTAAAAAATGTGTATGTTATGGTATGTCAAATTTAAATAAATGTTTGAATGTAATAAATTATGAAACTATATATTGTTAATCGATAATGAAGGATACTCACACGACCCATATAAAAACTAGTTGTGGGATCACTATATCTGTCATTTAAACAATAAGTGGTTGAAAATGCTCTCTCAATATGGTTATTTAGACTCTAATGTGAAAAAACCACATGATATATGTGAGACATGTTTATAAGGTAAAATGAAGAAGCCACCCTTTTGTTGATAGGGTGAAAGGGCCATAAATATTCCCACATTGGTACCAAAAGATGTGTGTAGAGAATTTCTTATAGAACGTAGAGGTGGATATTCTAACTTCATTAATTATAAAGATGATTTTAGTAGATATAGAAATATCAAATTAATGATGTATATGTCAAAGTCCTTGGAAAATTTACAGAATTCAAGAATGAAGTAAAAAAAAAGTATGGTAAGAAAATAAAAATCCTCAATCAGATTGAGGTAAAGAATATCTAAACCAAGAGTTCACCGGTCTTTTATAAGAATCTGGGATACATTCTCAACTCACTCCTCTTTATAGACCACAATAGAATAAGGTTAGTGAAAGGAGGAAGCAAACCTTGTTGGAAATGGTGAGGTTGATTATTAGTCACGCATACCATTTATTAGCTTTTGGAGGTATTCATTATAAAATAAAACAAACAGATTAAACCTATTACCAATTAAGGTGGAAAATGGAATTCCCTCTATGTAATGGAATGGGAAGAAACCCATTTTGGAAGAAAAAAAGATATGGGGATGTGAGTCATTTGTTAAGGCCTTCTTATGAAACAAACTATCACACCAGGTCTTGAGGTATATATTTATAGGATATCCTATGGAAATGAATGTATATTACATATATGACCCTTCAGAAAAGAAATTGAATAACTCCAGACTGTCTATATTTTGTTGAGAGGGAACACATCCCTAAAGGATAGTGGAAGAATTATTGACTTAAAAAAATTTTATTCTCATTATATATAGGATTCGGTAGAGGAAAAAGTTCTACAGGTCCCTGTAGAACATGTTCCAAAAACACAAGTACTACATATGGGCTCAAGAGTGGAAAGGTAACTACAGAGATTAGGTTTTCTGGACACAAGGGACGGTTATTCATTATTGTTGGGAAATGATGAAGCCCTCTCTTACAAGGAAGAGGTAGAGAGTATTAAAACTGAAATATGGCTATATGAAATGAATTATAATATGGATTTCATGTATCAGAACATGGTCTGGGTTCTGTTTGATGAAGAATTTTATGTAAAGCACGTTGGATGCAAATGTGTGTTCAAGAAAAAACTAGAAATGTAAGGTTAAGTTAGAACCTATAAGGAAAGACTAGTTGTCAAATGTTTTAGACAACTTGGAAGAATTTGCTACGATATAACCATTTCACCAGTATCCATGTCTAATTCAATAAGAATAATAATTTTCATATTGTGTTATCATATCTATGTGATTTGGAAGATGGATTCCAAAACATTGTTCCTTAATGTGAATCTTCAAGGAGATGTCTTCTTGACAAATCCAAAAAAAATTGACACTAGGTGAAGCCAATTGGGTTTTTAAGGTGCATAAATCTATAAATAAATTAAATTATGAGTCCAAGACATGGAACATTCGATTTGATGAATCCATAAAGAATCATGGTTTCATTATGAACAAATTCAGGACAGTCTTTTATAAGCTATTTAATTGGAATGTGGTCAATATCATAGCAGTATATAATGAAGACAAACTACTTATTGGAAATGATGTAACGGTCTTATAGTCAGTTAAGGACTGGTTGAAAAAGTGTTTATCCATGGAGGACATAGGTGAAGAAGCCTATATTCTAGGGATTAAGATTATTTGTGATAGATAGAAGATGTTGCTTGGACTATTTCAAGGTACATATATTGACCAGATACTAATGCGATTTAGTGTAGACAAAATTAAGAGGTGATTGGTTCTAGTGTCACATAGCCTTCATCTTTCAAAGAAAACTTCTCCATTAGCATAACAAAGGAAAGATTGGATGAGTATGATCCCACACATATCAGATATAGTATCCATCCTATATGCCATGTTTTATACTATGCTTGTTGTTACCAATACACTGAGAATGGTACGAAGATATCAAGAAGTTCTAGTAGAATAACATTGGATTTATATTAAGACAATACATATGTATTTGAGATGAACTAAGGATATGTTCCTGGTTTATGGAGGATATGAGAAACTTGCCATAAAAGGTTATGTCGATGCTGGTTTTCAGATTGATCAAAACTATTTGATGTGGAAATTCAGATATGTTTTCTATCTCAACAGAGGAGTTGTGAGGTGGAAGAGTTGAAAGAAGAAAGTTCTCACCGATTCTATAGCTCTGTCCGAATATATAACATCTTTGGATGAAGCAAAGGACGTCATCTGGAATCGGAATATTGTACATGATCATGATGTGGTTCCTAGAAGTAGAGACCTATAACATTTTATTTTGGTAATACTTTGTGGTGGATCTTATAAATAAAAAAATGTCACATCAACGTATAAAACACATTCTCCAAAATTATCCCATGTTGAGGGATTTCGATCAAAATGGTGAAGTTAGAGTGAGCAGGGTGTCTATAGAATAAAATGTGGTAGATTCCATGATGAAATGATTTTCACAGCAGAAACATGAATAACATATGAGAGCTAGAGGGTTAAAGGTTTTTACTTATTGTCTTTAGTCCAAGTGGGATTCTAGTAGAGTTGGTGGCCTAGAACCAACTACCACGTACATTATGATAAACTTGTATTCATGGATTTTAATATTAAAAAATACATTAACACATCCTGATTATTCTTATGCATGAAAATTCATGTACTAATATCCTAAGGATGGTTGTGGCACTAACGGGTTATTGCGGATCCATGATATGATCAGAACCCGGAAGTACCATAACACGATTCTTGAATATATGTTCTATATCCGGATGATTTTATGTGGTGGAAAAAAACTAATATAGGCCATTTTGGGTGATCACTCATAAAACATTGAGTCACCTTGTCACGGTGTATTCCATTTGTAATATAGGAGAATATTATGAGAATGAAACCTGCTAGTTGGAAATCCACATTTCATAGTGTCATTGGATGTTCCTATCCACGTATTTTTGTAATGGTCCATAGACATTAAGATTATTATTAATGGTTATTAAAACTCATGCACTTATATGCATTAACAAAAAATGTGATGACACACTATTCATAGTGTGGTGGGATATGTTGGTTGTGTCATGAGTAATACTGAATTAATAGATATTGTGGGAAATGATTTTTCCCTTATGTTCCATAACATAAGTTGATATCTCAAGAACTTTTATGGAATTGATATATCCTAAATATATCTATATCCATGGTGGTGAATGGAAAATTTCAATTTTGGGAGGTCAAATAAAGAGTAATCGAGCGCATTAGTTGATGACAATAGAATTAAACTCGCTTGATTCGAGATATCGAGACAAATGGATTGCGTTACACTATAATCATTCATATGAGGTGACATTTCATTGTGCTATTAAATTATTTTTCTATGGATTCTTTAGTGTGTTTCATGATTATTTCATGGACTGTAGGTAGGCTCCACCAAATGACACTAAGAATGTGGCATAGAGGGTCATGCACAATTTTTATCCAAGTATTTCAGTTAAATATTCATTTAACATATCGAATAAATATTAATCGCGTTCGTGATTTAATAATTATTCAAGGATGCCTAATAAAATTTCTTTCTAAATTTGTTATCAGAGGGAATTTATTTTTTGGGAAATAATATATATTTATTTTTGATTAATGTAGTGATAATTATTTATGAAATAGATAGTCAATATTCGAGGTCCAGTAAATATGGTGCAAGAAATAAAGATAATACAAAACAGAAAATTACCCTCCGTGTATATTAATATAAACTATGAGTAATGTTTTGGAGATTTTTTAGAAATAATAATATTTATTTTATTAAATAATATTTTCTACAATTCACTAGGTTCAAGTCATGTTATTATAGTATTGAAATGTTATTATTAGATATAGGGTCTTTCTAAGAATTAATTGAAATGATTCAATGCCTTTGGGTAATTAAATCTTTTTATTATAATAATTAATATAAATCCCAATTACATTATTCTTTTTATATATATCCATTCTCTATAGTTGTACAGAACAGATCTGGAGAAATCACTCAAAATAAGAGAGAAGTCAAATTCCTCCAAGAACACTCTCATGTTAAGATTGATTTCCTCCTCCACCAGATCAAGGAGAATTCTTTGGAAGTGGCAATCAATGAAATTGAAGTTCGACATTGGAAGGGAAGGCTCTTTGGAATTAGCACCTAGAGATCCCTTTGGAAAAGTCCAATGATACTTGGATAATTAATAGATCACTGCTAGAGGAAGCCCACACATGGCTTCAATGATACAATGACAGATCGCATTGGATCATGAAATGGATCATAAAAAGAGAAAGAATATCTTGAAGAAAATATTTCAACTATAAATTAATTAATTATAACCAACATATGATGATCCTCTTTATAGTTTAGGGACCTAAATCTTTTTACTTTTCGTTCAATGTTCTATTTTAATGATCCTAAATTTTTTCATTGTGATAAATCTCTGATTGATCATTGGTAATGGAAAAAAAGATGTTGGGTACACCCATAGACACGAGTCCGTTGGGCTCAGAACCTACCAATAACACAACACTAATTTCCATATCCATATCCCGAAACATTAGTACAAGGAAATTATATAAAATATATTACAATCCCAAAGGGCCTGTGTCAGGTTTGAGAAATAATCTCAGTAGGCCACCACCAATGTGTGACATGCTTTCATATATGATTAAGTAGGCGTTTATAAAAATAAATGACACAATACAACAAAAAATAATACTAACAACCCACTCCACTTTTTCATAGTTTCCTAAAAGAATCAATAACCTACTTTCGGAATTGTTGAAATACACTAGTGGAGAGGATACATAGTACATTTCCAAGGAATCCCCTAATTTAAGTCAACCTATGTGAACCCTTAGGTTCCAACACTAATGAATTCACCAAGTGCCTTTTTCCAAATCAAGCCTCATGAACAGCAACAAAAAACCTCCTGAAGTTAGATCCAAATTATAATATACCTAGTTTCATGGACCACATATCTTAATAAAAAACATCTTCCCATAGAATGATGTTTAAGGAAAAGTTATATATTCCCTTTATTTATTATCACTATCGGCACAAAAGTCGATGTCTCGAGTAATGACAATATACATCCACCCAAACAGTTCATGGCCTAACGGCCTCAAGTAAGGTGAGCCTAATCCCCCAATCAATAGTATCAATAAAATTTCCATTTTCTCCCGAACATATATGTATGATTAAATTCAAATCATAAAAAAATCCCCTTTATAGAGAAAATCACATGCCTCTACCCACATGAATAGTGAATAACACCTCATTATATGAGTCATATTTTGTTCACATGACCCCAAACGATGCATTATACATCACGTGTGAGTGATAATCTCAAACTAAATCTCAAAGCCCAGTCATTTGGAACATCATTCCAGTATGATCATGTCACTCCATCCGATGATCAACCCAATCCAACAAAACATGAGCCCCACTCATAACCAGAAGACATCATCGCCCCATCCTAATGTACATGTCACCCAACATGTGATAATCATCACCCAAATAACTCTGTCCAATCCAATGCTGATGATCGTATCACCTAAACCATATTGAAAACAAAATCATAGTCCTCAGACCAAGCATGTATAGATCTTATAGAACATAAAGATCAATATAAAAAATATAAAAACAAATCATTTTAATTTATAAAGAACCTCAACATAAAAAAATCCATGGTTCCATGAAAGTAACATGTCTCAAACCATTTAAACAGATGAGGAGAATTCCAATAAGAATATCTAATGATCAATTTCGTTAATTTAAATTGAAATCATGAATTGAAAAATGTATCATTTGTTCATCATAATTAAACACGTAAATTCAGACTGACTTAAAAAAATAATAATGAACGATTAGAATGAGCTACCTTATGTGGGTAGATTCATACATGTCTGATCATAGACTCTAATTTGATCCGATTTGGATGAAATCACTATTTTAGTTGAACGCCATGATACTATTCTAAAATAGATTGCATGAAATTAGAGTACTATATAATGATATAAAAAAAATCTATGTAAGAGAACTCAAGATCATACTGAAGATATTCTAACAATTGCGGAAGATTATGAAATGGAGGTCAGATAGAGAATATGGCTCAAAATATTTTGGAGGATGAAAATGGGAGAACCCCACAACTATGAGTGAGTGAATGATGAAAGATGATGAAATGATATAAAAGGTAAGAGGAAAAATGGTATTTTCCAACTTCTAATGGTCCATACAGTTATCTCTAATGGTTTACCAAATCATGCACCTCCTGCTTCTTAAGAGCCAGACCTCGCATGGTTAACATGCATGGTTAGGCCAAATGCTGTTGGATCATGTGTGTCCATTGGTTAAGTGGCGTTAAAAAAGTTTCTTCTGTATTGTTTTTTCAAGAATATAAAAAACATGAATATCTCTCTTTTTAAAACAATAATGGTCCTTGGACGATTGTGGACCCTATACAGAATAGTTTCACTGACAGTGTCCAGTGTATTTGGAGGCCGCACAGTTTACCATTGGGATGCCACATGGTTTTTCTAAATCGTATTCCCTAGTCTACCCACATTGAATGATTGGGGTTTTCATATTTTTATAGAACCAAAACAAAAATGAATCCCTTATACACTTTCAAATCAGTAATATAGATATGAAAACAAGTTCTTAGGGTTATGAAAACTCTCAAAATAATGTTTCATTGAATGAGAAAATAAGTGGTCTATAGACCATACTCTGAAAATCAAAATATTAGAGGAATGAAGCTCCTTCCAAAACCATAAAGTTTTACATCCTACTAAATGTAATTGTATTTTATAATTAATAGGAATTTAATAATCAATTTTTAGTAAGTCCATTCTATGCTTCAAAATATATATTTTCTTCATAAATTGGTTTTATTATTTTTTTATGATCAAATATTATAATTAATTTGTATCACTATTAAGAAATGAATTTGAAAAAGTGAACTTCATTTTTAATTCAAAATTTTAAAATTATATTAGGTTGTATTTTTTATATGTTTTTCAAATGTTTTATCTTTCAAATAATATAATAAAGTATTTAGAGATTAAAATTTTATTATGGATATGATTTAAAATTTAAATTGATCCTTTTGATTAGTTTGAATTCAATTATGGACATTGATATGAATTCTATTTTTGAATTATCTATAAAAACACTTTTATACAAAAAAGGTATTTTTATAAAACATGGTTTTCATTATATTTTTAGGGTATAGTTTTAAACATAATTATTCAACTTATGTGACAAAAATATTGAAAAATGGATTAAATTAATGGAATGAGTTGGTATAATGTTTTTAAATATTTATTATTTGTTTATAGTCATTGTGAATTACAGTGATAACAAATTATTTTTACTATAATAATTATCAAATGGGTTAATAATGTTTAATATATTACAACAAGAAAAAATCATGAACCATACTCGTTACCTAATTTTTTTGAGATTACTATATGTCATCAATAATTATCCAAAATTATAATATATCTTGTTTTTCATTTTAATAGTGATTTTTACATTTCATTGTAATTTATGTATTGAAAAGAAAAAAATGCCATTCTCTTGGATTAATTATCTCTATTTTTTACAAATCGTTTTAAAGAGAGGCTATGATATGTTATAAAAAATTATTTTAATGAAAATTTAAACTTTTTACATATTAATTTATTACTAATTTTTAGATGAAAAAATTAACATAAATTATTATGCAACACTAACATAGTAATTAATCAATTAATATTAAAATATAGGAAATTCTTCTAAAATAATTCAAGTTATATAAAACTAAATAATTATTGTGTTACACATTTTTCTGATTAAAATAGACATTTATATTTTTTTGAATATATTATATTTGAATTACTTTTCTTTCATTTTTTTTAATTTATAATTAAATAAATATTTCCAAAATTTTCAAAAATGATATTTTATAATAAATAATTTCTTAAGAAATAATTTAAAATTATTAAAAAAATTATATTTTGTATATTTAATGATATATTTTTTAGAGTATAAATCATGTTCCATTTATAAAATAATATTAAATATCTGAGTCCTATAGTCTAAAAAATAATTGATATCGTTGTAAGTGTTAAGAGTGTTAATGTGGGGGTTTAAAAAAGGTACATGTGGAAACATCACTTAAACATGTAAAACATTTAATTTGTGAAATTATTATAGAAATTAATCATCATATTTTTAAAATAAATCATTTTGGATATATTTTTCAATGAAAATTAATTTAGAATAATATAATATTTTATGTAATTCAAAGAGTTCCCCTCCCGTCATTTATAGAAAAGATCATCATCTCCTATTTTATTTATGAAAGAACGCATTTTTTTTGGGAAAATAAAAGACCCAATCTATTATTTACATCTATCCAATAATATTAGTGGTCTTTTTTTATTAGAAACCCACCTTAGAAATCATTTTAGTGTAAAACATATGCTATTGTCTGAAGAAGATGTATAATTCATAAGAGATCATTTTTCATTTATTTTTACATAAACCTGTTTCTATTCTTTTGAAAATGTTCTTAATTATTAAAATAATATCTACAAAATAATGTTAATTTTTTTGTAAATTTCATAACCTATATTAATTTTCTCTTCTATCAAAGGGAAAACAAAACCGTTATTTGTATGTACGACGGAGTACCACCTCGTGAACTGATGCATTTTGTTTTCCATAACCACCTATGATGGATGTTTATGATGATGTATGTAATGAATATATATTGTATATATATAAAATATATCATTTTTAATGTAATATATCATATATTCTCTTACCTTTCTATCCATTTTAAAATGGTAACGACATTTATGTGTACGTGTTGACTACCACCTGCACAAAGCAACACGGTTCATTTTTCATCACCTCATAACATAAATGATATATATAAGATTATTTTCATATAATATATTGTGGTTATTATATATATATCATTATTTAATTATAAAATAATACTTACCTTATTTCCATAATGATAATTGAAAAATTGAAATGTTACTCATGTATTCATACAACCTATAGTCTCCATGATTTAAATGTAGTTAATTTTTCATAACAATATTTTATTATTGGTTATAACATTCAAATGATGTATAAAATTGATATTTAGTCTCTGATTATTATTCTCTATATGAAGTAATGGTTAACTATTTGACCATATTCCACTCATCGTACTCAATTTAGTCTTATGAGGAAAATATAGCGTAATCATTAGACATGAACTTCAATGATTATGTAATTAAATAAAGAATGGTAATAAATAAAATAATGGTAATAATAAAAATAAAAAAAAAAGTTCTCACAAAATTAAATAATTAAATTTTTTTATTATTCATGAATATAAGGAATGTATGTGATGAGTTAGAATTGAGGAATGTTTCACATTACATTTTAAAACAAATTATTATATATTTAATATTTTACTTTCTAAATTATTTTTATGGTTTGTAAAATACAATATTTTAAAGGGAATATGTTTTAAAAAAGTATTTATTTTTTGAACATGTAATTTTGAAGGTTTTTTAAATATATTTTAGTGGTTTTATGATTTCAAGAAATTGTTTTGTAGTGTATATAAAATATTATAACATGTGTCGTAAGTTCCAAAAAAATCATTTATTTCATTAATTATTAAATTTTTTGTATGAAATAAAACTATATTTATCAATGATATTCCCCAATATTATGAAAATAATTTTTTGCTATTAACTCATTCAATTAAAGAATCATTGTATAAATTTCATAATAATTATAGATTTCTCCTAAGCGTTATGAAATATCAGAGTATCCTTAAAGGATAATTTGGTTAATCTTTATTTGATATGGAATTATTTTTCTCTTCTAAAATAATTTAAATATATCAAAACTGACTGAATTATTTTTATGGATTTATAACAGAAATGAATTTTTTTATAAAATATTTTATTTATATTTTTACACTTTTGTATTGATTGTATCAATGAGAAATGATGAGTGAGACCACTAAATCAAATCGGTCTTGATCCCAATGTTTAGATAGAGAACAACTAGTGGCCAAATTGGTTTCTCAATATATTCAATTTATTTTTATACTCAACAATGAGATATTATTTTAAAACGTAAAATTTTTAGGATTAATAGGTGAAATATTTTCAAATGATAATATTTTTTAAAAATAATTTCTATAAATGTTTTGAAAAGTATGAATATTTTTGGATTAGGAAAACTCAAAATTATTGATATGGGAAAAAGTTTTTCCTAATAATTTTTTATTTCACATAAAAGGAAAAGTTTTCTAATGGAATTTATAGAATATGAAAAGAGAAAAGAATTTACCTATTATTCTATAACCAAAAAATGAGAAATTTTTTCCCCTTACTATGTAATCATATTATTTTCATAGGTATAATAACGAGTAAAATATTAATTTTTTTTAGTTTGGAATAAAAAAAATTCCCTATAGAAATTTTATAAGTGTATTATCAATTTCTTATTAATTGTTATATGTGTAATTATTTCATAATCATCTAAATCTCAAACCAAATGGATCCTAGATATTCATGTTTTTCAGTTTAATTTTTAAAAAATATTATAAATCGTCTTTTTTGTAGTAGATCTGGTAGTATGTGTTTGTAGGTCTTATATTTGGTATCAGATGAATGTTTGGTAAAAATTGTGATTTTGATATTTTTGATTGAAAAAACTTCAATCTCTATATAATTTTGGAAATAAGTATTTTGGAAACTATTAATATTTTTGGTTAATAAGAGATCTAGTTATATTTTTTTATAATTTTGGGGGACACATATCATAGTACAACCCTTGGGATTAATATGTATTTTGAGGAAGAGATTATATGAGGAATTTTATTTTTTTATGTACGTTTTTTCAATGTCATTAATAACATTTATGGTTTATATTATAGTTTTTTAGATTAATTTGACAATTAAAACATTAATTGGGTAACTAACATTAGGAGGATGTGATTTCATTCAATGGATAGACTATAATATCCTGATATTTTATAAGAACACTATATTCTATAGCTTACATAACGTAAACCACATAACATAATTGAATCATGAAATAAAAATATCTAAATCTTATATTTAAAACCTAATCATTAAATTAGATGGTGTGAATATGAAATTCTTCATTATAATATATCTATAATATTCCTACTAAATAAATATGTATTGATTAATTTTGAGGAATTATGTAATGATATTTTATTAATTTTGTTTTATGCTTCAAAAATATATTTTCATAACAAATGGTATATATTAATTTTAATCTTAAAATAATATAATCAATTTCAATAAATTTTATAATATTAATTTGACTGAATAAAATTTATTTTTTAATTTCGAATGTTAAAATTATATTAGGATGGATTTTGGATATTTTTTTGGAAACTAATATTTTTCAATGAATTGTGAAAATAGTAATTTTTATTTGAAAACATATTTTATTTTGAAGTATTTAAAAATAAAAATTCTATTATGTATTTGTGTTAAAATTTAAATAGATAATTTATAATAAAAATCAATTACTTAATTTGGAATGAATTTTATAACTTAAATTGTTTTATAAATATTTTAATATATTAAAATTATTTGTTCTTAAAAACATTTTTTTCATTGCATTTTGCAGATAGTCATGTTCTGCGAGTTTAATTAAATTAATTTCTACCACGAATATTAAATGAATCTTTAAAAATAATTCCATATATGGAATCATTATCTTAATATTTGGAAAACCATTACATTTAATTATAGTCATTATGAATAGTATTCATTATATTTTTTACCATGTCAATGGAAAAATTATTTTATGAATGATAAAACTGAAATCGTAAGTGCTAAAAAAGGACAATAAAAATATAATTAATATAATTTTATGATTATAAATAAACTGTATTCCAAAAAATATAAAATATAAACTTCTTCCATTTGTCTAAAATTTTTACATTTATACAATTTTATATAATGAATAGTAAAAAATATCATTTCCTTTTCTATATTATTCATATTTTGTGAATATGTGTTAAAATGAGGACATGTTCACAAATATGTAGTTATTTGATATATAAATAATTTTTTTATAATTTAAATTTCGTTATAATATTTATTTAGGAAATAATTTCTTTTAATACTTATGCAATACCGACATAATATATATTGAATTAATAGTAAAACATCATAAATTTTTTTAATGATATTAAATGTAATATAAATTGAAATTATTAATCTTTTCCATTATTTTTTAGATAAATATATCATTTTATATAGTTTTAATAATAATACATTCGAATTCATTTTCTTTCATGTTGTTTTTGAATATCATATTCAATGAAAAGTTTCAAAATAGACAATAACGATAATTTATAGTAAATATTTTTCTATGAAATGATTTAAATTTAAAATAAACTTTTATCCTTCCAATTGACTGTTATATTGTTGAGAATATCAACCAATGTATTTATATATGTTATTTTTTTCATTTATAGTATCTTTCTTGACTCTATCAATGTGAAAAATCCCTCATATCGTATTAAGTGTCAAAAGTGTTAACATGGGTTTATACAAAAAATTATAATGAAAACATAAATTAATGGAGTAAAAAATTTACTAAATTATAGTATTTAGTACCATTATCATTGCATATTTTTATTAAATTAATTTAAATCCATTTTCAAGGGAAATTAACTTATTTTAATTTAATATTTAAATTAATTAAAACTGTGACCCACTTGATAACAAAAGGGAATCGACTAACCAATTTTAATTACACCACAATTCCATATTGGTTCAAAAAAACGAAAAAATCATTTATGTACAATAATAACCATTTCATAATTACAATTTTATAGATTAGAAAACCAAATAATGAGTGATTTTTTTGTAAACCATAAGAGGTTATCTAAAGAAGATCACTTTAATTTTATTTATTCTCAAATATCAATAAAATATTTTTCATTAATTATATAATAATAACAAAATAAATGTATTTATAATTATATTCTTTCAACATTTTAATAATATATATCTATGTCCTCTTCAGAAAAATTGGAATAGAACCATAATTTGTGTGTAAACATGACTACAACCTCATGAACCCTTGAAATTAAATTTCCATTAATGCTTCTAATGGAAATTTATAATGATTTATTTTATTTTTATATTTTTTTATGAAAACGTTATCATTGAATAAATGTGACATAAAATTTATTTTTTACCATTCCTTACATTGAGAAAATGACAATGTCATTCGTGGGTATGTGTGTACTACAAACTCTTCAAATAAATGTAATTCATTTTCATCAGCACATCACATGGATGATATATTTATACTTATTTAATGAAATGTTATTTTATATATGATATAATTATAACTTTTTTATGATAAAAAAATAATCAAAATATTTCCATAATTATCATTAAATAATGCAAGTGTTACTCTTGCATATGTATAACTTATCATCTATAATATTTCAACATAGTTCATTTTTCATAACCATATTTCATGGTTGGTATTAAAAGTATAGATGATATATAAAAATTATAGTTGTTCTAATATTATTATTCTAGAGATTATGGAATTTGGACATACCTTACTATAGTCAACCTTACAAAGTCATTTTGGACATATGATATGAATATTGTAAAAACATTAACATGAACATAAGTGATTATATATTTGTAAAAAAACATGGTATTATATAAAATATTGGGAATAATAAATAGGAAAAAAATTCTTATGAAATTAAATAATTAATATAAGTTAATTATTTTTAAATATAAGTAATTCACATGATGAGTTAGACTCTAGGTAAGAGATACATTACTTTAAACACCATATTTTAAATATCTTAATAGATTTCGTTCTAAATCAATTTTATGTTTTCTAAAACCGAATCTTGAAAATAAAATATTTTTTCAGTAATACGTTACTTTTGAACAATAATTTTCAAATCATTTTGATTTATTAAATACATTTTCATGGTTTTCTGATTTCATGAAATTGTTATATAGAGTATAGAAATTCATATCTCATGCGTGAACTGTTGTTCAAAATTGATGAATTTCATTCTTGATTATATGTATTTTATTCCCATTCACTATATTTATCAGTGAAATTCCAAAATTTTATGAAAATAACATTCCTATTTTTAGTTATTCATTTATAGTTATTATTATAAGTATTTCGTATGAATTATATATTTCTCTTGACCATTATTAATAAATGGTGTAACTTTAATGGAATTTTTTTAATGTTTATGATATATGAAATTATTTTTTATTTTTGAGAATAATTTAAATATATTTAAATTTATTATAATGTATTATAGGATATATAACATTATTCGAACTAATTATAAAAATGTTTTACTTAAAATATGGGTCATGGGAATTGATTATGATGATAAGGAAGGAGGAACGACCCCACTACTTCAAAGGGGACTTGGTTCTAAAGTTAAGATATGAATACATCTGGTGCCACATAATATTCTAAATTTTTTTAAAATATCATTATATTCTCTTATATATATATATATATATATATATATATATTATTTTCAAAATTATATTTTGATGTTTAAATGTAGAAATATGTTCAAAGTATATAATTTTTTCCAAATAATATGTACTTTAATGTTTTGAAAAGTATATATTTTTTGTGTTTTGATAACCCTCAATTATTATTGACGGAAAATATTTCATTTAAAACTTATTATATTTTATATAAAAGGAAATTTAATCAAAAGGACTATATTTAATTTAAAAAGAGAAAGGAATTTACAATTTTTTTAAAACCCCTTACTAAAAAATTATGAGATCTCCAAGTGTTTTCAAGTGATTTTTAATGGTATAGTGTTGGGTAAAATATCTAGGGGTTTTTGTCATCAATAATAATTTATCTCAAGTGAATTATTATATTTGGTTAATGAATATTTTATTGTAACATCCTAGTTAAATAAAAAAATAATAAATTCTATTTTTTATTAATATTTCACGAATTAAATATTAATTTTTCTTTAAATGGGTTTATATGTTCGATGGCATATCTGATATGCAACAACAGGTTTCTTTGAAATCTTACGTTGCACACTAATAATATAATATTATTATTTTAAATAGTAGTTAACTCCTAGTCGTTGTTTTGGAGGGAATGAGAAAAACGAAATACAATATGATTAACCTTTTTTGTTAATGTTTTTACATTTATCCAATAAAATTTAGAGGCCTAAAATTCTACTGAATAAAATTTTAAGCATAATTTACTATAAAAGGTCGATTTACCACCTTTTAATGGTGAACCCTATTTAAATATAGTTTTGATCACTTTTAGTCTACAAAAACTTCCCAATTATTATTGGATGACTTTATTTCGATCATATGTCATCTTATCTTTTACTTTAATTATTTTTGGACCTTTTGAAACCGATGATATGTTTATAATAAAATAATTGTTTCAAACATTATTGAAGATCCCATCCTACCTCTTATAAAATGTCAGTAATTCTAACCCATTCCTCAAACCACCCAAGCACCATGGCACATCAAACCTCTAACAAATTCCGCTCCCTATATCCTGCTACTTTTCCTTGAAGCATTACCTTATGCAGAAGTCACTTCAATATGTCCTTTTGGTTCAAACCAATGGAAGGTACCGAAATTTAAGGTAACTCTTTCTGTTAACTTATTTTCATTTATTTCACATATCCAACCCCTAATATATATTTTTTAATTTCTATTATAACAACACTATTTTCCTAAATAAAATAAGATTTTTTATGAGAAGGATCAGAACTACACATTCATACACATCTATCTAATGGGTGAAGAACATACTATTTCTGTGGATGGAAAACTAACTTCTCACGAAATGATAATTGTTCAATTATCTCTTACCGCATATCACGGTGACCATTAATATGGAATTTTATTTCTATATGATATATATTATTTTGATGTTTTCTTTATGCATCTGTATTTCCCATTTATATAATACCTTTATGGTTTCCCATATGGGTAAGCGCAATAATTTCATTTGAGGAAGAGCGGACTACCGCCCCTCAAATTGATATGACTCGTTTGTACCATATGTATTACGTATAAAATATGGATTTAATGATATTATATATGATAATATACTAGAATTATAATATACCTATGTATAATTATGTTTTCATTCGATTAGATACTAAATTGAAATGAAATCAGTGATCATAGTATGTACGACTTACCGTCTCCATGAATGGTGCATTTCATTTCTTACCTCCAAATGACATGTATTGTTATAAATATATATATATATATATACTATATATAAATTATATATATGATATCTAAATAATGAATATCATTTTGGATATAATGGAATTTTCACCACGTGAACAAATTGTAAATATAAGAAGTTCATTTTTGACTCAAGTACCACATTTCGACAAAATGATAGTTATTAACATAAATTATAACATAATTATTATAACATGGTAATAATTGATTTAAAAATATTAATAAACTTGAAAAAGGTTCTTATTCAATTAGAAATAATATTTAGTTTATTATTTTGGGGATTAAAAAATGAACAGGTCAAGTCGAATATGAGGTAAGGGACTTCTTCTCAATCTCCATTCATTGAGGCATATTTTGATAATATATACCTTCTTGTTTTACACGGTGTTTAATAAAACCCTTTGAATATTAATTTCATTGAAAGGGAATTCTTTTTCTATGAATCATTTTAATAAATGGAAAATAGTATGTTTTTAACGTTTGCGGTGATAATGACCACTCCGCCACTATAATCATTATTTGGATTCTACTATAAGCATTATTGTTTTCTAAAATAAAAAATGAATTCCTTATTCTATTTTTGGGCGTTTTGATATTGAAAATGGCTTTTTGAAATGGATTGATTATTTCAATATCTTGAAATTATTTCTTATGATTTCAAATTGAATGTAATTATTGAAATGTATATATTTTCAATATTTTATGAGTTATGATGTTATAATGGTACTTGGACATTTGATGGGTGGTTATGTGATAAAACAAATGACAGTAGATGTCATGACAAAGCAGGACAGGTGGTTACACTATAACCTCCAATGCATTGGGTATGGATGTCAGACGTATGGCTATTCCATTCTTTGATATGTGTGAAGTTGACTGTATGGTTATTCCATTTAAGTATGTTTATGATCCAAGTTAACTTTATATGTTATGTGTTCTTTATATGGGTTTTATGGTAATCTTTTGGTTAAAAAAATCTATTTATTGATCTCTTATTCAATAAAGAGTATTTACTACTTCATCAATATATAAAGTATTACTTCTGATAAAGTATTCATGGATTACTGGTTGTTTTAAAAAACTAAAATATTTCTATCCTTGGGTATCCCTTACTTAGATTTTTATGCTCATCCCTTCTTTTGGAAATGTTTTTCATAGGACATAAAGTGTAATGGGGTCATGGATGTGATCAATGAAATGTAATGTTGTCTCTAACATGGAACTAGACATGAATCTTTTTTTAAGAGTTTTTATTTTGTGAAAAAATAGAAATTGAGTAGATGTGTCTACATTTATTATTAAATTCATCATGTATATGTTATGGCCTAATTCTTTAAAACTCGAAACTTGAAAAGATCCTCAATGTGAATTACTTGTTTAATTCAATATTACGTAATGTTTTAAGGTCGATTCCTTATATTTATAAACTCTGATATGTATTATGTTCTCTGATTCCAAGAGAACACTAAACCAAAAATATCCTTGTTGAGTATATTTTCAGTTGAAATATTTATAAAAAAAATGTAGCATGTTTTTAGCAGTAGATCTGTGAGGACCTGTAATGTGTTGTTTATAATAATAAATAAATTGTAATTAATTTTATCATATTCTTATTATAATAGAAATAGTTTGTTTTATAGTTTCAACTAAGGTTGTTAGACTGATAATTTAGTATTCTTGAAACTCATAGCTATTATCATTAGTGTGTGATATTAATTGATGATATAATGGTATTTACTAACAACTATGTGGATTATTTTAAACATATATGGATTTATCCTTCATATTATTAATTTAATAGTATGTTAATTTATATTTTATGATATTAATAATCAGGAAATGTTATTTTAATACAAGCTTTTATTTTGGGTATAAGTATTGGTGAACACATGATTACGTTGTGGAAAGCTCTTCTGTTTAATATAGATATGATTTTATGCTAATAATGGTGGGTTGATATTGACGTATTAAGAATGATAATAATTTTTATCCTTGGGATTAATAATTTATTCATGATATTATTGGGAAAGTTCATCATATTTTTTTCATTATAATATAAATTAACTTGTGTGTGTCCTTATGACTTAGAGGTTAATATAGTTTTAGGGTAAACTATACAAGTAATATTGGGGGAATACCTTATCTCATTGTGTATTAATGTATTCTAGATTCAAAACGGTTTTGGGAGATGTATTTTTTTGAGAGTATATGATCATGGTATATACATAATAGGGTATAAAATTTATGGAATGGTTAATTTTTATTGATGAATGAAATGATGGATTTTTGATGAAAATAAATTAATTAATATTGTGTTTATAATATTTTAACAACATTCATAGTAATTTGGGATATCTATATTATGTATTACGTTAATATGTACAAGAAAAACAAACGAAATGTAACCCATGTTAATTGTAGAATGATATATGTTCATATAAATTTGATATGCATCAACCAACTAGATTTATAGGCTAACATGATGATAAGCGTTAATGTTATTATATTTAAATCCATTAATTTTCATCAATATTTATAACTCATCCATATTGATAATATATTTTTTACCCATCTTGACTTTTTGTTTGTTTAAAATAAAACTACTAGAAAAAACCATGGATTAGGGGGGAAATATAGAGATAAAAATAATGAATAAACAATAAATATGGTAGTTTGAATAATAAATATTATGATTATGAAAATACAACATTCATGAAATATGATTTAAAATGAAAAAATTATCTATGTACAAAACATAATAAAAAAAGATGGTTTCCCATGAAATGTAATGTTTTGATGGTCATGATTCTCACAAGTGTAATGGAATTAGAGATGATAAAAAAATCTATTTACACATATTGAAAGAGTGTAGTCATTATGCAACTGAACGTCCCAACCTAAAGGACAACTAGGGACGTATTCAGCAACAACCCTATGAACAAGTAAAGTTATATAAAACTAATACCAATGAATATGACAGTTAAAATTAACACAAGATATTCTAGTATCTAATGTCATGTATATTTTCAGCAACTACTCGATGATGAGTTATAAACAAAAACATATAGTGGTGTGATTATCATATATTTTTTTGGGAATGTGAGAAGTTTTTAATTATGGATCCTAATATTATTCCCTTAATTTAATTCAATGTGAAATTGGGAATGGGTTGTCTCCCTTTATATATAACATTTAATAATTCTTCAAATATAAAATATTTATTACATATCCTAATAAATCCCACTATCATCTTATTGTGTATGGTTAATTGTAATTTTCCTTTAAAAATCACTTGGATATTTGAGTAAAATTATGAGAAAATAATATATTTAATTTGGGGAGAATAGAACACCTAAAAATTAAAATTACAATTATATATTTTAATTTCTTCGATATCATTCTCCACAGAGAACATTGAATATAAACAAAGCCATTCTATATTTAAAAAAATATCAATGTTTAGGTAATATTATTAAATCTTATATGTTTAGTCTGCATGAATGGATAATAAGAACTATTTTATAAAATTAATGTATACATAAAATATTTACTATATTTAATATAAATGAAATTCAATTATCTTTCCAGAAATGACTAATAAAATCATATATTTTTTAAGAGAGTAATTTTTTAAAATATTTCATTTTATGGGATATAAATTTTTAATTCAACAAACATATTATAAATGATGATAAATTACGCTAAATATTATTAATTGGTAAATAATAATTTAACTAGTAAATGATATAAAATATGAATAGTAAAATTTATTATTTGAATATTTCATTTTACAATTTATATTTATTTTTCATATTATTAAATTGTTTTTTTTAAAATAATATATATATATATATATATATTAATTAATAAAAAAACGTAATTTTTAAATTCCTCATGTAAATACTAGCATAGTATTAATTTTTTTATCAATTTCTTAAAATGGTTTGATTTTAATCTAAAAATGAAGGATTTAGAAAAATTATAGTTTACATGATTTTATCACATAGTATGCATAACATTGAATATTTTAAAAACAATGAAGTAACAAAATATTAAATTAATGAATAACATTATGAGTTTATAAATATTCATTTTACTTATAAAACTTATTCCAAATATTGTTAGAAATAAATGAAAATTATTCTTTTCTATAAAAAAATTTCTATATACAAATTCAATTAGATATTTTTGAATGTGAGGTTCAATTGTTTATTTACGTGGAGGAAGAATAATATAATTTATTAAATTCATTATAATCAATTTATAGTTTTGAATTTTGAAATCATTATAAATTGATCATGTATTTAAATGTAAATGATTAATAATTTCATTTTGCAAAAAAACAATTTTTTTGCGAATTAATATTTTCATTCTAAATTTAACTTTTAAGATATGGTGATATATTATTTGGTAAATATTTTTTACAATTTTTATCAAAATATTCTAATTGGTAGATTTGTTCAATTTTAATTTTTATTCTTTTATAATTAATTCATGAGGTCAAAAATTAACTATCATTGTAAATGAAAAGGTAGAAAATTGTGTTTAACATAGTGTAAAAGTCCTAATAAATATAATAAAACATGAATTTATTTAAATGGTTGTTATTTTTATCTAAAAATAAATGTGTCCACATTATTTTTTTCAAAATTTCAGAATTGAGACATTCAAAATTACAATGTATTATAAAACAATGTGGTGGTGTTTCTAAATGATCCATTATAATCCAATATAAAAGCATTTCACATAAATTCTATAGTTATAAACATAAAAACTGAATTAATCGTTAAATGTTATCCATTTTACTCTCTATATAACCCTATCCAAGAATAATAATCCCATGGTCACTCATTATTATAATAATTCCTTCAATTTCATGGAGACTTCCAAGGAAACATCAAGTCTCAAACATTATTATTATCTCCCTCTTAAGATTCCTTCTTAATATTAGTCATCCAAATATCATATCATAATTATGATATTATTAGAGAAATATAATTAGTATACTGAGATGTTTTTATATTAATGTTAACTAACATATTTTTTAATTTCCATAAACTATGAAAAACATAGTAACATTAATCATGAGTGTTTGCAGATTATGTCCTCGATAAAATATCGTTATTTAATTTTTCTTCTAGTTTTTAATTATATATTCCAGAATCATATAATATGGTTCTAAATCATAAAAAATTAAAAATAATATTATTATTATTCTTTAATAACCATATTATAATAAAAGAAAAACCTCCATAACCATACTCACCCATTATGTTAAAGAATGGTCAATTTATAGTCGGTTTAACCACATATATGAATGATCCTATATAAAAATATCATGAATGAATATGGGAATAAAAAAACGAATATTATTATGATATTTAAAAAAATCATGATTTTAATTTGTTTTTAGATATATTATCTTATTTATTTAACATATTATTAATGTATCATATTAGTTCGAAAAAATAACAGAATAAGAAATCACTGATTCTATTTTAACAAAATGTAACTAAAACTATTTTTGATTAAAATAAGAGAATTAAAAATCAATATAATTTATATATTATAGTATCTTGAATTATATATTTTTTATTATCGTGGTGTGAAATAACAGATAATGGTATCAACATTATAAAATGAATTCAAACTATTCATGTTATCAACACTAAATGGTACATATGAGCTATGAAAAACTAATATACCCATAACAAATAATAAATTATTGATATAAAAGGTAAAATATATGAATAAATTCATGAAATATTTGATTAAGGTTGCTAAAATTTTTTAGGTGGAAATTGAGTCATTCACCAAGAAAGCACACAAATTAAGGGTTTTTAACTCAATTTCCTATCTTTGTGAAATGTATAGTATACAAGAACCTATTGTTATTTTAATGGGTTTATAATCCAAATTTGAGATATTTTATCTCAAATACCTATTATATTATTTTTTATAAATTTACATTGCATGTTTAACTCGCAATGTTTTCTGGTTAAAAAGTAATCAATGCAGTTAGGGTGTTTATATTAAATGCATCTCTTTGATACATGTTTGGTATTATTAAACTAATTTAATTTATTTGGTGTATAAAATTATAGTTTATTTTATTATATAAAAAATTATATATTTATAATGGTGTTTTATGATAAATTACGAGACATCATTTTCATGTGGTTCTCATTAATGTTTTACTCATGTTGCAAGGAATTTTCCTGACCTCAATTGTATCTATTTGAGAATTAATACATTTTTTCATAATGATTCATTATTATGGTGTATTTAACAACTTTTATGTAAATTTTTATCAAATTTTTTTTTCATGTGATATACTAAAAAAATAATTATCCATTATTAATGTCTCTGTTGATTCTGTTATTTTTCCTGGTAGTAAGGATTTCTTGGAACTCAACTTCTGTTTATTGAGTTATGATCATTCTCATAAACACATATGTTTTTAACATTTTACCCATTGATTTTAATATGTTTTATTTTATCAATTTTTTTATTTGGAGATAGATTTTTAAGGCACAAATCATTGTCACCACTTTTTTATTTATAGATATATGTATCCTGTATGGGATACTTGTAACTCTAATCTCCCAAATTGAGATATAATTTTTAATCCAAGAAGTTATTCTCCCATTTTATTATCAGTTATTTGGTGATCCTATTTTGTAAAATATGTTCTAGTCACCACAAATTTTTATCACTCTATTTACAATTTGGGGCTTCAACAAAGGTAATTTCATGTATGAAAAACCACCCATTTATAATAAAATGTTTTTGATAAAGATTTTCTATAAAATTTGTTTTTTATTTTCAAGGTACTATTATTTGAGTATCTATTAAAATTAGAAATTTCAAATGAATGTTTTCTTCATATTTCTAAAAAGACATTTGAAATTGATCCTTAACTTCATATTTTACGCCAATGTTAAAAATATTTTCTATAACATCTTCTATGTTTTCACTTCCATTTCCATTTTATTTTTTAATGTAATATCCCATAATAGGTTTTAAATTTCACTATTTATACTATAATATATATATATATAGTGGTGGAATGAACTCACGATACCAATCAATCAAATTCATGATCCCTTCTTTGGTGTAATAGTTCATGAAATATTTTTTAAGGATTTGTTTCATCTATGGTAACATCCTTCTTGGTTTACATTGATACAATTAGGATATTTTCATTTGAAACTATCCAACTTCTTCATGTTCATGATTTATGATCATGTTTTTGAAGTATTGACTAATCCATATACTCATTCTTATGTAAGTCATGAACAAAATATTTTACAAAATATATATTTGATGATTTCTATAATGACCTAGTATTTACATACATTAACATTACATCTCTTTTTGGTAATATATAAAACATATTGTAAATAGACACCCAAAGATCATCCATGTCTATTAACTTAGCATAGATGGAAATATGAACACTGGAATACTAGTGATGTACATTATCTCCCAATAGGTTCATCTTGAGTGGAACCCTTCATAGACACATCAAACATAATACAAATATTGATAACCAGGGTAATGAATCATAAAAAATTGGAGATTTCAGATTTTCATTAATTGTTAACAAGGGAGATAGGTAAGAATAAACATGAGAAAAGTTGTATGAGAACATGATTATGAAAATAAAATATCATACCCTGCCTATGAAATCCCATAAACAAGAATCATGTCATAAATAATAGAATTTCTTAAGAGATGAATCATAAGTTAATAAATAACCTAATCCATACGATCATAATATAGGAATAACTCACGGAATCAAGGAAGACAAAAGAGAATAAAATAATATTTACATAGTAGTCAATGCATCTCTTCTACTATCCTCATATTTGAAAGATTCCTTTACTGAACCATGTTCACTCTTCATTAGAGACCTATATTACAGAACAAAATTCACTATTCAATCCATCCATTTAATACTAAAACAATTTCACTCCTCATTCCATCGACATCTATCTTGTGAGACAAAATTCATTACGTGATGCATTGGAGGGAGATATATGTCCAATGCATATCATAATGAAATCATATATACATACACCAAAAATTCATTATCAATCATATAATAACCCATAAAATGAAATGGTTGCAATAAAAAAAATAATTTAATAACATATGGAAAATGACATAGGTTTTATAATCAATTAATCAAAATCAGTACCCATGAAATGAAGTGGGTTTTAGTATCATCAAACCAATGCAAGATAAATATGTATCATAAAACATAGGCCATAAAAACATAAACATTTATAAGAATAATATTAATATAACATTTAATCATTTCCTCATAATGTAATGAGAAACACCAACATATTTCATCATAAATGTGAAATAATTTGGAAAGGTATTTTAAAAAAAATTCATGAGGAAAATATATTTCTTATTTGAAAGTTTGTTTTTAAAACATAAAACAGGTTGAAAAAACTTTTTTTATTAAATTTACTAAAAATATATAAATCACTCCTGGAAATATTTTAGAAACCTTTTTCATTGAATCATATAATGATTATTGTAAACCACTTCAAAGTTGCTTACATTGAAAACTGATACAATTCCCCTAAAACCCCTTTTTTATAAAATAATAACTTTTAAAGAAATTTCACTTAATGGACATGAAAATAAACATATATTTAAATATAATTGGAATATAATACATTCATGGTCAGTATATACACCACATAAAATAAGTGAGTGGTGAATAAGGCATGTATCTCCCAAAAATAAAGAGTGAGATTGAATTCCCTCGCCTATTGTCTTGACCCTCGTCGTACTCATTCACACAACCAGTTTAATAAATAATTTTTTTTATACATATATAATTGAATCTTATTATTTCATATAATACCCTAAATAGATTGGTTATGGCTTTATATTACCCGCTTGTCTGCAATTCTATCTTAAGGATTCAATTTGGGTAACATCTTCTTTTTTTTTCAAGTGTTTAATTAGTTTTATATATTTCCCTTATATTTATATCATGATTTACATAATGTAAAAAATTATTTAAATATAATTTATATTAATATATTTTAATTATAATAATCCTTATAATACTGAATTATTAAATAGAATACACAGTTCATAGAGAGGTTAAGTTGTACGTACACAAGTACACTATTTTTGTTGAATAAGAATGATGAAAGATGGATTGTAAATGAAATATATATATATATCATTATAAGGGTATATTTATTATATCATATATAAATATATATCATTTAAATTAACCAAACCCATATTAAATACATTCCATGTAGTGTATGAACAAAATACATCTCTTTGAGGGGGGGGGCGTCCACACTTCCTGAAACGAAATTATGGTATTTACACAAAATAGAATGTATTATGATATTTGTTGTAAAAGAATAAAAAAATATTAATGAAATAATGAATTTTATATCACATATATAAATATATTTTCCATTATAAAATCCACCATGATAGCAGGTAAAAGAGAAATGAACAATCATCATTTTGTGAGGAAATAGTCCACCATAAACATAAATATTATGTTCATTACCAATTAAATGGAGGTGTGTCCTAATATATTTTTTATACTATTTTTTATACAATAATGAAATAAGAAGTATTTTGTGAGTGGAATACAAAAAATAAAAGAAAGGAGTTTAATTGAGGGTGCGACCTCTAAAAATGGATAACTCCTTCTGGTCGGCAACAAAAGGCTTCATTGGAAGAAGTTAATGCCAACAGAGGATTCATGGTGTAATTGAGGGACTTTTGGGGTCTATTTGAGTATATTTTGGTAAATCCAAAGAGGCATTATGGGTTTGAAGAACAGGGAGGAGGGGAGGCCATTTATAATTGGGGGAGTGGTAATATATAAATATTTTGGAAAATAGAAACACACCCACTTTTTAAATTTTATGTGGATCCAATAATGGTCAAATTTAGATAAATGTAATTACAGGGTTAAAATATGGCCATATTGGGGATTTTGGGAAAGTTTTAGGTATTTTTTGGGACTTATGGTTATGGTTTAGTCCCTCATTATGATTAATTTATTCTTAATTACTATAATTAATTTTAAGTACATCACAATTATTTTTGGTCAAAAACAATATTTAAATTATTAAAAATTATAAATTAATCTTATTAAAAATATTGAATAATTTTTCCCAAATTCTAGTGAAATAATATGATGAAATTAACTTTAATTTAATCTTATAGTTAGGTTGAAACTGCGGTTTTAAAATTAAAAAGGTTCAAAATATTTCTATTTTTTTATAGTTAATTTCAAAATGAAATTTATTCCAATGAAAAAAAAATTATTGATAAAATTATTATATAACTAATCATTTAATTCATTTTAAAATATAATTTATCCTTATAAATAAATTTGTAGACAAAGCAGTTCTGAGATAAATTTTACTATTTTTACTATTCATTAAAAAAATGAAACATTACATAAAAAATCAAAAAAATCAGGGAAACATAATTTTTATGTTTAAAATTCCAAATATAAGTTTATTTTGATATATAAAATTTTAATATTGCCAAAGTTTTATTTAATGTAGGTTTTCCATCAAAAATATTATAAAGAACATTAAAAAATAATGGTTTTTTATTTGTAAAATTCGGTTTCATTTTATCTTATGACAATCGAATATATTGAAAAAATATAATTATTATTTTATAGAATATTTACTATATATATTAGATTAATATAAATCCCAAATTTCAATTAATTTAATTTATTTGTATAAAACAATATTTTGAGCATAAAAATAGTTTTCTATAAACATATTCCCTTTATATTGATTTACATTATTAAAACTAATGAATTAATTTTATGTTTTTGTAAACCATAGGTTTTTATAAATTTGTAATTACTATTCAAAAATTATCTTAATAACATTCATAATAGCATTGAGTTTCCACAAAACGCCACTGAATGGCTCTAACATTCTCTACCATTTCATCTGTGATCTCATGTCCTAATAGATTTCATTCACCAACTTCATCCCAACACATTGGAACCCTAAATTTCATGAAATATTTTTATTCATAAGGTTTCATATGAATACTTTTGTGAATTATATAGTTTTATTAAAACACAAAAAAATTATGTTGTTGATCCCAACCACCTTCAAAATATAACGTAAATGATCTGGACATGACTTCTAGGGTTTGAATTTATCTTCCAGATAGAATATCCATATGAGTATGATTATTAGTTCATAAAATCAATTTAGTATCATGTTCATTCTGAAGACTCTTCCAGAACATTTAAATAACCATAGATATCGATCTGATTCAATGTAATTTGTTACTCCATATAGCCTTACCACTTCTGTAACGTATATCCTAGAAATATGATCTATGGAGAAATATTCATGGATTGAAATTAAGTGTCCTTAATTAGTAAGTTAATCAACTATTGCCCATATAGTGTTATACACTTTAGAGGTTTTGGGTATCCCACCGAAAAAATCGATAGTGATGTTCTCCCATTTCTATTCTTGTATGGGTAATTGATGCCAAATCCCTATATAAATTTTTCCTTTAAACCTTAAATTTCTGTAATTCAAAGCATTGAGAAACAAACTCAATGATATCTTTCTCCATTCTATCCCTACAGTGATATTCATTCAAATCCCAATATATATTGATACATCCAGGATGAATATAGAATGAAGATATATGATATTACACTAATTTGTCCTTCTTAAAATCTGCTATGGAAGGAACACATACATAGTTCTCAAACCTTTTCATTGCACCTAAATAGAGGGTAAAATAAGGAACATTGTTGGCATACTTTTTCAGATCTTCATATTCCTTATATGCCTCCTTCATCTTCACTTGGATAGAGATATGAACATTAATTTGAGGAAGAATAAAATTTTCCTCTTCCTTCAAGATTTCTAAACCCATCCTCTAAAAATAGGATAATATTGATGTTTTCTGATCCTCATTATGGATAATCTAGCATAATACTTTCGACTTAAAACATCTTCCACGTTGTTTTCTTTCCTAGGGTGGTAATGTAATGAGTAGTCATAATCCTTTATCAGATCCAACAACATTCTCAGACACAAGTCCAACTCTTTATGTGTGAATATATATTTAATACTTGTATGGTTATTATATATATCAAAGTTTTCCCTAAAAAGACAATGCCTCTATAACATGATTATAAAAACTATCACTACTAATTCTGGATCATGATATGGGTAGTATTTCACATGAATCTTCACCTATCATGAGGCATAATATATTACCAAGTTATTATTCATAAGAAAACATCAAAATACCTTATTGGATACATTACTATAGATTAAAAACACTTCTCCACTATAGTTTAATGTATTAATAGGTGCAGTGACCTTCATTTTCAGTAGTTTCATAAAATTTTCCCTACATTCATCTATCGATAATAACATGACTCATTTAAATGTTTACTCAACAATATTATCATATAGGTAGATAGTCATGATAAAATATTCTTTAATCATCAATAATATCCCGCTAAATCAATATTTCTATAGATATCATTCATTGAGGTAGGTCTAGGGTAGCATTAAATATCCACTATCTTTGATAGATCTACAATTATACCATCCCTTCAGATTATGTGACTCAAAAACTAATACATTTTCATCCATCATCCTCACTGTCTAAATTTTTCATATGTCATATCCTTCCAAAGGGTCTTCAGTAAAATTTTCAAGTAAACTTGATTCCATTCCTTTTTATTTAAATATATTGTAAAATGATCTATAAAGTCTACCACACAATGATCGAGTTAATCTCTGTGGAATATATTTTTTATAAATACAAAGATATAAGGATAATTAGTAAGTCCAAAAGGCCTTAATATATATTCTTTGTTTCTATACCATGTATGGAATGTCTTCTTGGGTATATCTGTCATTATAACCCTTAATTGATGATATTGAAAATGAAATTCAATTGTGGAAAAGTATTGATCTCCACATAGTAAATCAAGCAAGACATAAATATGGGGTAGATGATACTTATTCATGATATTGATCTTTTTCAACTCATTAGAATCAATGTCGAGTCACATTGACCCATATCGTTTATTTCACCCAAGAATAAGTGCACCCCAAGGATACACACACGGGTGAATGAATCCCTTTTGAAGGTTTTCATACATTTTAATCTTCAATTCAAGAAACCAAATTAGGGCCATCCCATAGAGAGTCATTGAAATTGATGTGGATCAAGTTAGGAACTCTATTGAGAACACAACTTCACATTTTGGTTGAGGATAGAAAAATCTTCTAGAAAGACATCCACAAATTCTCGGATAATGGGAATATCATTGATGTCGATTGTCTTCCCAACCATTTGAGGTAAAAACCCCTTCTAAATGGGAATTAAGGCTCTTAATCTATATGTAAACACTAAATGATGTTCATACATATCATCACATTGATAGAAGATCATAAGAGGGTCTAAAATATCAAACGTAACATCACTTATTTGACAATTGATGTGATATAATTGCAGAGAAATTCAATCCATGACTATGATAACCTCTAATTCAACCAAATGATAAATGACAATATTTTCTGGAATAACATTCCCTCAAACATCAACCAAAGAGAAATCGTAGAAATGGGATACAATAATCATTCCATTATGGGGTTTTACTACAAATTCTGTATCATGTTCTTCTGTTGGAATCTTAACACCCTTAAAAATCCTTGGTATATGAATGAGTTTGTAAATCCAGAATCAAATAAGACATAAAATTTTCTATAGTATATTCTAAGTGTACCTATCACAACATAGTTATCACAAACCTCATTAAAAATTTAGTTTAGTAGTTATTTCCCCTTTTACCTTGGCATTAGAGGTTTCTGAAGTCACTCCTCATCACTTTCCCTTGGTTTTTAATAGTTGTTAGAATAATTCCCATTCTCCTTACACTTTTAGCACAATTTAATGGGTGGTTCATTCTATATATAATTCCCTCCATTATCATTTTGAGATAACATCTTCCCCTCACATCGACAATCTTTTTTTGGTGACAGTCATTTCCACACAAAAAAAATTTAAATCCACCTTAAAAAATTCATACATGCTTCTTGGAAAATTTAGACCATAATTTAATAATAATATACTTTTCTCCATGGTTTTTAGTGTTTCCATTTAACCCTATCTTTCTTTTAATTTAAAAACCATGAGGTTGATACATGAATCCAATATCCATTATAATATTGATTTCACAACCCACAATATCTTAATAACTACTAAAGCCTCGTATAGAAATTTCCCTTTAGAGACTTTGGAATTAACCCACATAAGAACCTATAAATGATACATTCAGGTTGGACGATAATTATTGAAGAGTATCCCACATGTCTTGTCAAATTATCCCAATAGGTACAAATAGAATCGTAGTCCATTTGATTAAACTCAAGGATTCCCTTCAACAGTTTGATTCGAATAATCCATGGAATTCTCTAAGGGGAAAATATGTTCTTGAACTTGTTCCATTCCATGGATTCAATAGAATCTTTCTACCACATATCTATGATTATAGTCCACCAATGGTCCTCTTCACCTTCTAAATGATAAATAACAAGAATACATTTCTCATTCCACGAACACTAGAGAATGGAATATATCTTTTTAGTAGTATTGATCCACTACTCAGCAGTAATTTGATTATAAGACCCACTCAATGAAGGTATATTTTTCCTCATTAAATACTAAATATAATTTTGTTCCCTAATTTGATAATTAGGAAGGCCACCGTCATTTATATATTGAGAATGACATCTGAGAAAGGAAAAAATATTTTATTTCCCATCTCCCATGGAATTCAATCTCATATGAGGAAAATCATTTCATTGTGTATTTAAATCAATATTAATTTAGTTTTTATATGTTCCATCCATTTAAGTAAACCAAAATCAAATAATGAAAAATAAATATCGTAATGAGGAATCACAAAATAATGAAAAATCACATAAATTATATATATGTTATGACACCTTACATAATCTATAACACCATATTTTTACACTAGGTTACACATATCTAACATATATTTAAATACTAAATGATGTTTTATGACAAGTTTGTGAATTTCAATAACAAATCTCTTAGGAGTGTCAAAAAATGTGTGAAACATGGCTCAATGTCAGGTACGAGATTACACCACTTCAGGTCCGAAATATATTTTTGGTGTTTTAAGCCCTAGTTACATCTATTTCAGAGACACATCAAATTATTATATATAGGAAGGGATATATTTATTCAAAACCAGTCACTCTATCCATTACCATTATTCAAAAACATTTTCTATGATTTTCCTTAAACTGAGAGTTATCCTTATACAAGTCCTCAACGTTCGCACTAAGGATTTTCCATTATATTTTCTAAATGAGAGTTAAAATGTATCCCTTATACCATTTATAATAACCCATTGTTGTCATATATTAATAGTACAACACTATTACAGAATAAATAAATCATATTACTAATAGTCACCCAGAACGTACTTGCATAGTGCCATTAAAAACTTGTAAACATGAACATTGGTACATAAGTGTTCTAAATTATCTCTCAATAGGTCCATATCAACTAGAAGCCTTATTAGAAACCTCAAAAATAATAAATATCCTCATTACATTGGGATGGAATAAGAAGGGTGATCTCAGATTCTCATCACGGGTGAACAAGAGAGATATGTAATCATAAACATGATCATAGGGGTATGATAATTGGATTATCAAAATAGAAAATCATACCCTGCATGTCAAAACTCATAAATATGAATCACATCATAAATATTGTAATTTCATAATAAATGAATCATAAGGAAATAAATAACATCATAGCTAATAGCATAACGTATAAATAAAACATCAATTGTAGAAGAAAAATAAGTATATGATATTATTTCCATTGTATTCAGGGAACCACTGCCAATGACATCTTAGTGGAAAATTTCCATTACTAAACCTGGATCACTCCCCATTCCAACCTTGTATTACTAAACTGTGTTTACTTCTCATTCTATCCATATAATACTGAACTAGGTTCACCCTTTATTCAAAAAATGTTTATCTCCTGAGATATAAAGATTTACCCAGTGCATTGGAGGGAGATATATTTCCAACCCATCTAATGATTAAATCTAATTTACATATACCAGAAAACATATATTAACCCATTAAATGTAATAGGTGTCATAAAAATGTAATAATATCAAAACAAATGGAAAAAGATATAAATTTCATAATTATTTCATAAAAATCACAACCCATGGAGATATGCTATTTATAGAATCATATAACCCATGAAATAGATACCGGTATCCCAAAAATCATTACATAAAATTATAATCTATTCATACGAATAATATGAATGGAATCATTGAATCATTTCACCAATAAAGAAATGAGAAACATTAACACAATATTTTTTTAAAAAGTAAATTCAAATTCATAAAACAATGAATCTCTTCATAATGACACTTTTTTATATAGATAGTTATAAACTATCCATTAAACAGAATTTTGTGGCTTCAATGATTTAAATTTTGAAATAAAGATATATATAGTTTTGATAATTAACTTATTTGGAGTCTGATAGAACTAACTTGTTTTTTTTTGCATAAAAACATACCATTTTGAAATGTCATATGAATAGTAATATTGAATTTATGAATATTAAATTATTTTATTATTTTATTTTCTGAAGTTTATTAGATAATGATATGTTGATTAATTTTTCAAGGTGATATAAAATGGGTTATAGTTTCAAAATAGTAATTTTTAGAATAAATTTTGGTTTTATTTAAAAGTTAAATTAATAATATTTACAAACTTATTTATATGAAATAGTGTTTGGTTTTTAATTCTACATGTCGGAAAATGGTTAGGGTCAATTTCTGGGATTTTTTAGAACTTCATGATTTTTTATGAATACAAAAAATACTATACTATATTGTATATATACATTACTTGGTAAATACACTATTCCTAGTGTCCTGACTAATTTAAGCACCCATTGTTCAAAGTCCCATTCTCTTTTTACTATTTTTATTGACATGAGTCCACATTATTCACATTCATGATAAAAAATATTAAAATAAAGATTAAAGTAATGGTAAACCCCTCCTCTTGTCCCCTATAAATTCCTCCCTCATCAATCTTCCTCTCAAAAATATCAAGCATTGAACATTTCCTAATTTCAACCCAATCCCTTTTCCAAGGATCTTCCCCACATCCAAGACCACCTGGTGTCACCAAACGTCCAAAAACATGGGCCTTAAGGATGATATTGTGGAGAAGAAATCAAAAGGTAAAGATTCAATTTCATTTTCTTGTGTTTTTAGTCCAATTCATTTCCATTATAATACTCTATTATCCTCCCCTTTTCCAAGATGTATTAAGAGATACATTAATATATATTATGGAATTTTTTCATATTTTTGAAAAAAATCATCATTAATCTTCTGCTAAACAACATGTTCTAAAAATAAATTCACTGCATGTGAGGAATCAATTTACTAACATCGTGGATGACGTGTATTCAATTTCCTTTATTTCCACCAAGGATGGATGTAAAACCATTTCAAAGGATAGTTTTTTAGTCTGTATGATATGAACTATATAATGTTCTTTAATTAACTTATATGCATAATATTAATGGTATACGATGAATGAATTTTATTATTATCGAAGATTCGCCAAAATAATCTAGAAAAATACCACTAATGATTTTAGTAATAATTCATTCTCATACCATATAACCAAAATATATTATTAAATTAAATAATAATATAAAAACATATTAATTCCATGTAATTCCACTACTAGAGTTTCTTTCCTGTTTGATAAGAAAACCTTTTACGAACCGACCATGGAAATCATGTAAAGAATGCACATGAAACAATGGAAAGAACAAAATATTATTAATTAATGGGTGGAAGTATGTAATAAAATGATCATATATGGTGTGATAAACATGAATATGATAATTTAAAATACTAATAACACTATATTAACCATTATACATGAGGTTTTAACAACATTTAAGTAATATTAACCTGTGAAAAGGGATTTGCTAACATAATTTCTATTTAGTGGGATAACTTATACTCTATTAACTGTGTGCTAATGAGATTATATGTGTAATTAATTTGTTTTATATTATGATTTATTATGTATATTTATCTTTTATAGACACATTACTTTCATTCAATCCATTATCACTTCTGTTATATGATATTTTGAGGGTACATTTCTTTAAAAATTCTCCTCCAAACTTCTATTTTACAAAATTCCAAAGCAATGTTTTAATGAGATTATCCATGTTTTATAATTATGTTCTGGTTCATAGGAATTTTTTACGATGAAGTGTGTGAAAAATATCTCCTTATAAAGCATTTGTTATATGTAATCTAGAGGTCGGTTGTATGGTTACTCCATGTGTAACACTGATGGTTACACCAAAAGGTAGTTATGAGGATAATATTGTAAGCAGCTACGAGGGTTACAAATCATAATGTAGCTGCGAGGGTTACAAAACATGTAATTAATTCCACAAATATAACATTATTATTTTATATATGTTCTCTAATATTTATGGAAATATCACATTTCACAAAGTATGTATATATGGTTGAGATGTATTTCTTTGTAGAAATGAATTCATATGCTTATAAGTTTTTATGGAAAAGGGTTTCATTACTTATTTTTTATTTACATTAAAGAGATTCTTATCTCATACCATGTTTTTAAAAGTTTTTAATAGTTCATATGGATGTATATGAATAATAATGAAGTCACGTTACATTTTATGAACTTTTGACAAAGAAATCATGATGTTTTTTTGTGTTAAAAATATTATATATTGGATGAAATAGATACTATTTTAATTGTACCCACATTGAATTATTGTGGGATTACCTGTTTTTTTTCCTATCATTCTAAAACTATCAATTTAAAATATCATTGTAATTTTAATGAACAAAAATCTAGCTTAAATAGCTAGGTTATGTCATGTTTATGGTCAGGTCCTTATATTTTGTATCCGGGCACGATTTAGATAACTTTAGGTGTTAGTGTGATGTTAATGTAATACCATAATTAATTTTTACCTTATTTTTAGGTGAAAATATTATAAAATTTAATTAATACCATGTTTCTTCATCTATAATATGTATTATTGGAATGGTTTTTCAAAGAAGAAATATGAAAGATGATGTTAGAAGGATTTGAGAGGCTGATGTCTTTTCGAATCTGGAACCGGGAATATTGGGAATTGGAATCAAATTGTTTTTTATAGTATTGGTTTAGCTGAAGCAGGTAACAAATTATTTTGTAATCCATTCCAGAGAACAACCAAATCTACCATAAATTCACATTATGATAATGGAACATTTTACGAAAAAACAACATCCTATGTTTTGTGGATACTATAACTTTGTAGGGGATGGAGGATGGATTGAAGCCCTTGGATTGATATTAAATGTTTTAGGGTGTTCAGATAATAAAAATGTTAGTCTTCCCTTTTTTAGGGTGAAGCGGATCACTAATGGGAAATTGTCTAGAATATAAGGAATAGAGAGACTATTTAAGCATTAGAGTTGTATGTATCTAAAAGTATTTTTCCTGAAAAATATTCTCCTCAAGTGGTTCAACAAAAGATGGAGAAAATATCCCGTTAATTGAGTAAAAATTATGAATATTTAGGGGTCATGTATGATGAAAACTTCACCCGACTATCATAGTATGATGCAAATCATTCTCTTGATATTGACAAAATTTTCAACCATTTTTACTCAATATTGACTCCAAGATATCGATGTGTATTGGATTATCGAGAATTAATAAGTTATAAGAAACTCATAGGATGTGTTGAGTGGATATAAATGGAGTTATTTGTTGATCACATTAACTTTGAAAACAAAGAGAATAATAGGCCCATATGGTAAGATATGGGTAAGAATAAATCAATGAAATATGATTGTAAGATTTTTTAGTTTCTAATTTTTTTTAAAATTATGGTAAAAATGACCATGGGGAATGCCTTACCAAAACTGGGGTGTGCCTCCGATGTGGTATGATTAGACAAATGGCCCAACATTGTAATGAAAATAATCCTAATATTATTCCTAATAATAAAACTATAATGTCTTTAAAATGTGTTGAGATGGTTCATTATGAAAATGCATGTCTAATGAAATATTCGAGTGAGGGAAACCAACCAGATTATAAGTAGAAAGGTGTAGTGGGATCCTTTGAGGCTACGTCAGTAGATGTCAGGATATCCAATTAATTGGTATTAGGTACTTTTTTTATTTACATAGATTTTTCTATGATCTAGTTTTATATGGGGTCGACAAAATTGTTTATTTCTGATAAATTTTCTAGTAAATTGAAAATATCACCTCAACAATTGAGACCAAAAGATATTGTTGAAACACCATGGGGAAATGTAAATGCAAAAAGAAATTTTATGAATCTTACTAATTTAATCTGTGTAAATAAATTACCTAAAATACATGTTGTTTTACACATAGTAGAGTTTGATGTCATTCTATGTATGGATGGGATTTTTGATTATAATTCTATGATTGATTATAGAGATAATTAAGTTTTTTAATATAAATAGTTTTATTTGGTATGAAATAATGAACCCATAAAATTGATAACATATGAAGAAGTTGGGAAACTACTTAAATATGTAAATTAAGGTTATCTTTCTCGTATTATTGAAATCAAGGTAACTATTTAGATTAATGATGTTCCATTAGTAAATTAATACATTGACTTCTACCTAATGGTTTACCTAGTGTTATACTGGGTTATAAACATGAATTCCCAATTTAAATAGTTCATTTTTCTAAGACAATTTCAATTCCCTATTATCTATGTTCTCAAATGGAATATCATGTATTAAAAAATCAATTGCATGAGTATCATAATAAGTGCTTCATTCTTTCTAGCACTTCACCATGGGGAGATACTATTTTTTTTGTTAAAAATATAGAATGTTCCATGATAATTTTTCATTTATTATATATATTTGAATGAAATTACTATTAATAATATGTATCCTCTACCACACATCGATGAATTCTTTGATCATCTCCTGGGAGCTCAGTTTTTTTCAAGATTGAAATGAGATCTATGTACCATCAGCTACAGGTGATGGAGTAAAACATACCAAAAATAGTTATTCAAACTAGATAAGGTCATTATGAATTTGTTGTTATACCACATGGGTCGAATAATGAATTTACTATATTCATGAATCCTATGTATAGAATTTATCATGAGTTCTTGGGAATGTTTATGATTGTGTATGATGATGAAATTATAGTAATTTATATAAGTAAATATGAGCATGAAAATCATATAAGGGTTGATTTTAAAACCTTAAAACAAAATAAACTATTTGGTAAATTCATAAAGTATGAATTTAGGTTAAAAAAATTATTTCTTTGCTCACTAGTTTATAAAAATGGAAGAAATGTTGATCCATTTAAAATTAATTTTTTAAAGGAATGCTAAGACCCTCAAATATAATTACTATTAATAGATTTCATTGTTTGGAAGGATACCACTAGAGGATTGTTGAAAAATTTGTAGGGTTATGTAATCCATCAAATAAGTTAATTCGAAAATGAGTTAAATTCATCTGGTCAAAATTATGTGATGATTGTTTTAGGAATTGAAATAATGATTTCTGATTGCTCTAGTTTTAAATCTACCTTCCAGAAATGGAAAGTTTTTCATCTACATTGATTCTTAAATAAAGGGACATGGTTTTGTTCTGATGCAGAATGATCAGTTAATTTATTATTCTTCATGAAAACTAAAACCTAATGATTTAAATTATCCCACACATGATTTGGAATTAAGTGCAATGGTTTTTAAATTTAAAATTTAGTGGAATAATTTATATTGATCCAAATGTGAAACATAGACTGACCAAAAAAGATTGATGTATATATTCAATTAGAATGAATTAAAAAAGAGACAGAAAATATGTATCCAATTGATAAATGATTTTAATTTGATGATCAATTACCATCCTATAAAAGCAATCAATTTGGTATATTCCTTAAGTCGAAAACATCATGCATCATTAGATATGATATGGCTAGAAAAAGACCCTTTGACTCATGATTTGATAAATTTTTCCTTGGATGTTATTGGTGTTGGAAATTCTGCTATATTTTTTTTGGTTTCAATAATTTCATCATTGTCAGATCGAATAAAGCATGCACCAAAGAAATATGAGGAGTTACAAAAAAGGTAGAACTTGTTTAAATGATAATGTTTCCAAAATTTAGCATTGATAAATATTGTGTTTTTGGATTTGTAAAATGATTTTATGTGCCATGTGTTTCCTAGCATATGAAATAATTGTTTTGAAAAACTCATAGTTCTTTGTTTTCAGTTCATCCTAGTAGAACAATGAATTACAAAGTCCATTGATAGTATTTCTGGTTGGATGGAATGAAAAGAGAAGTAGCAGATTTTACCGTGAAATAATTGACATGTCAACCAGTAAAATTAGAACGACTGTTATTGGAGGGGATTATTTATAATTTACTTGTACCAATGTGTAATTGAGAGAATATATATACGGACTTCATTATGGGATAACCACTGACTTTTATAGGTAGTAATGAAATATGAGATACTCATGATCTATCGACTAAATATTCTTATTTCATTTCTATTCGAGATACTATGTCTTGAGATTGGCCATCTACTATTACTATAATAAATTGACATGTTACATGGAGATTCTCTTTCCATTATATCTGACTATGATCCCAGGTTAACTTCTTACTTTTGTAAAGGCCATCAGAAGTCTTTGGGAAAATTATTAAATTTCAGTACAACGTTTCATCCTCAATCGGACGATAACTCAGAATAGATGATTTAGATTTTGGAGAATATTCTTCAAGATTGTTTAATGGAATAACCGTGAAGTTGGGATCATCATATTTCATTAATTAAAATTTTTTATAACAAAAATTTTCGGTCGAGTATACAGATGGATTGTTGTGAGTAATTATATTGGAAATAGTCTATGAATCTAGAATTTTAAAATGAAGTAGGGGGTAGGATGTTGATGATAACATAATTAGTAGAATAAGTGGCTGATAATGTAATGAAAATCCAGGAACACGTGTTTATTGCTCATAGAAACAAGAAATATTACTCAGATAACAAGATGAAAGAATTTTTTAGATGTAGTTGGCAATGTTTTTTATAATATCTCCATAAAAAAGTGTGATGTGTTTTGGTAAGAAAGATAGTTATGTCCATGTTTCATTTGACCTTATGAATTACTACATAATGTAATATTGGTTTCCTACAGAATAGTTTTGACTCCACGTTTTTCTTAGTACACAATTTTTTAGTTGTTTCGATATTGAGAATATATGTGCCAGATTCGTGTCATGTTTTGATCCCAAAATACGTTCACCTGGAAGAGAACCATTCCAATGAAGAGAAACATATTCAGATTCACTATCAAAGAAAACAACTATTGTAGAATAAGTTAATCCGTCTGGTATGGGTTTTCTGGAGGAACAACATGGTTGACTACGAAACATGGGAATCTAAAAATTCAACGAGGAAAAGGTTCCCAGACATGATTAATATGTAAATAAAATTATGAGGGCACGATTTCTATAAGGTGGGGAGAATTTTACACCCAAAGGATTAAAAAATAAATTAAAATGTGGGAAATAATTAATCTCTACATGATGAATCATTTTAAGTAGATAATTATAAACTACTCGGTAAACATAATTATTCTGCTTCTATGATTTGAATTTCAAAAAATAGATATCTACATTTGTGATCAGTAACTTATTGGGAGTCAAGAAGAATCCACCAGTTTTTTTGAATAGTTACATACCCTTAGGAATAATATTATGAATATCACTATGACCCTTATTAATATGAAATTATTATTTTATTTTATTTTCTAAATGTTATAAGATAACGAGATGTTGATCAATTTTTCAAGGTGATATAAAATGAGTTATAGTTTTAAAATTGTTATTTTCTGAACAAATTTTGTTTTTATTTTTAAATTAAATTAATTATATTTAAGAAAGTATATTAAAAAATGGAGTTCTTTTTTGAAATCAACATGTTATAAAATGGGTACTGTGATGTATTTGGATTTCTCTAAAATTATTGAATATGTGATGAATAGTAAAATTCTATAATATACTGTATATATACATTATCATTTGAATACACTATTTCTATATTCATGTAATAAGTAAGAACCATTGGTTGGAACTCACATTCTCTAATCACTATTTGGGGTAACATGAATCAATATGTTTGAAAGTCGTCATCCAAAATATTAACCTAATGATTAAAATAATGGTCGACCCCTCCTCTCCACCACTATAAATACAACCCTCACCCCCTCTTCTTATCACCCTAATGAATCTTTGATAATATTTTAAATACATCCCAATACCCTTCCTAAGAATATTCCTCACAACCATGGCCTATTGGTCTCACCAAATGTCCAAAACCAAGGACCTTAAATAGGATATCAATGAGAATTAATCAATAGGTAAAGATCCTCTTTCATTTTCTCATGTTTTCTTTTCAATTATTTTCTTTTCTTATAATATATTCTAATCCACTTATCCATGAGGAGTGAAAGATATAGTATTATAAATATTATATATTTTTATCATGTTTATGAGAACATTCATCATCATTCCTCATCTTTTCATCCTATGATTCTAAAAATAAAAACACATTCTGTGATGTTTCTATTCACCAACATCGTGGATGACGTGTCTTCAATTTGTTTTACATCAATCAAATACAGTTTTAAAACCATTTTAATGTCTAAAAACGTTTTAATGTGAATGATATGACCTCTATTATGTTCTGTAATTAACTTATATACTTAATATTAATTTTATATAATGAATCAAGTTTTTGATTATTGAAGAACTACCAAAATGATGAAAACAAATATAACTAATGAATTATCTAATGAATAATCGTCAAACCATATAACCAAAACAATTTATGGCATCATATATTATTTTGTAAATATATTAAAATAATTTCATTCCACTTCTGGTTATTCTCTTTAAATTTAAAAGAAAACCCTTTATGAATCAACCTTTGAAATCATGTAATTATGGAACCCAAAGTAATGGAAGGAACAAAATATTAATAATTAAACGGTGGTATTATGTTATGAAATAATCATATAAGGTTTTATAAAATTGAATATGGTTCTATAAAATATTAATAACAATATTTTAACCATTATATAGTATTTTTAAACATGTTATAAGTATGAAGAACCCTGGGTAAGGGAATTCATAACCCAATTTAAATTTATTGGGTTAAACATCTACTACATTAACTATGTGCTAATTTGATTATTTATGAAATGAATTTAGTGTATATTAAAATGTATTATGTGGATTTATTGTGTATAAAACAAATAAATTCATTATATCAATTCTCACTTCAGTTATATTATATTTTATGGTGACATTAAAATTCCACTTTAAAATTACTATTTCACTAAATTCCAAAGAAATGTTCTTATGGAATTTTCTATGTATTATTATTATGTTCCGGTTCTTCGGAATTAATTATGTTGAATACTGGTACCTACATCTCTCTACAATTCATTTTGTATGTGTATGTTGTTTGTCATCTGTATGGTAACTCAATGTGTAACATTGATGGTTACACCATAAGGTAGTCATGAGTGCTACATTGTAAAGTAGTCACTGGGGATAAAAATCATAATGTCCCCATGATGGTTATAATATATGTATGTAATTCCAAAAATATACTATTATGGTATTATATACGTTCTATAATTTATTATGTAAATATCATATTTCAAAATGTTATTATATAATTGTGATAAGTAAGTATTTGTGAAAATGATTTCGTATGCTTATAAGTTTTCATGGACTAATGGTTTCATTCCTTTTTTTATAACCCATACTGATTTGTTTATGATCATTGAATGTTTTTAATTTATTTCATAAGTTATAAAGACTTGTAAGAGAATGAAGTAATTCTTGATAAATATTATGATTTTTTTCAAAGTAATCATGTTGTTGGTTTGTGTAAACAATTTATGTTTTGGAAGAAATGGATTCTTATTTAAAGGCACCCACTTTGAATGTTTGTGGGTTGATAAGTTTGAGTTTTTTCCTAATATTATAAAACTAAAAAATGAAATGTTATTAGGGTTTTTAAATATTTGAAATATATTTAAAAGATCTGGTTTACGTAATGTATATTTATTAGTCCTTATAGTAACTCAAACAGTTTCCATCTTATATGGGAAATAATTTTGAATGATATTTTGAACAGATTTATTTCGAATAATTACCATTTGTTTGGATTTTTTTTTAAAAAATACAACAATTTTTAAAGAATGTTCTTTTAAATATTATTCAAAACTTATATATGAATCTTGAGAACATTTCGGAAACCCTTTTTCCTTACGACATATATAGATGCTTGTAATCAATTTTAAAATCAAGTTCCTTGAAAACATTTAAAATAATCTTAAACACTCTTTTTTAAAACCTAATACCTATTTATAAAAAACAATTTAATGGATATTTAAATACCAATATAATATATTGTAATATGAATATAATATATACACGGTCAGTATATACCACACAAAAAATTAAGTGGTGAATGAGGCATGTATCTAAAGGAATATAAGAGTGATATGAAATTCAATTACCTTTTGTCTTGATTCTATTCATACTAATTTGATACTAATTTATAATAGATATAAATTTATTATAAATATATCAAATAACAATATTTTTACATGTATAAAACATGTTTTGATTATGTATATATATAACCATCTTGTTAATAAGTCTATATTAATTATTCACATCATGTAATATCAGCATTGTTTTTAACGTTTGTCTTAAATTTTTATATTTGTGGTCATTATACTTATATCATGAAATCCAGAATGTAAATCATGATTTATATATAATTTATATTTATAATATTTGTATCATAATTTTACTTATAATATATAAGTATGAAATTGAATGCACCATTCATGGAGATGGTAAGTCATACGTACACCTGAACGCTATTTTCGTTAATTATCATGTTAAAAGAAAGAATCTAAAAGACATATATCTATATAATTATTATATTTTATTCATATTTTCATATAAATCAAATATATTCATTAATCATGTCCTTAATACATTAAATGTGTTGTAAGAACGAATCACATCACTTTGAGGGGCCAAGTGTCGACATATCCTAAAATGAAATTATCTTATTAAAAAAATCGAAAAGATGAAGATATGTTGTGTAAAATAATTACATAATAATAAATTAAAAATAATTATTATATATAATATATATAACTATAATTTCCATTATAATTTCCTATATGAGAGGCGATAAAGGAAAAATAAACAATCATCGTTTAGTGATGCGGTATTCTGTCGTACACGTAAAAAATGTGTTTGTTACCCATTAGATGGATGTGTGTTAGGGTAGGTAGAACCCATATCATAACATAATTATAGTATATTTATGATAATTTTTTACTCATACAATATTTTAATAAGATTATCATTGGGAGTGGCTAATGAAAATAAATTAAAGGAATTTGAGGGGGGCGTTACCTCTTAATTGGAAAACTGCTTTTGGTTTTCACCAAAGTGCTTTCATTGATGGATTTTTACCAAAAGGATGATTCAAGTATGAATTGATAGAATTTTAGGATATATTTAGGAATATTTTGGTGGATCCAATTATCCTTGATAATTTTGAGTAAGTGAGAGGGGAGGAGTACTTTTATAATGGAGGAGGTGTTCCAATCTTTTAATATTTTAGATAAGGGAAACCACAACCATGTTTTCTAATTGAGATTTAATCCAATAATAGTGAAAATTAGATTAACTGTACTATACAGTCTATATATTTCAATTAAGGTAATTTTAGAAGACATTATATATCATTTTGGGACCCAATTTTATAGTTTAGTTTCTTATTTAGCTTAATTTAACACGAGTTATTGTAATTAATTTTAATTATTTCAATATTAATTTTGGCCACAATATAATAAAAATAATTTATAAATTATAAATTATGGTGAATAAAAATATGGAATCCATTTTTTTCAAATTTAATAAATTCATTTTCAATAAATTATTTAAATTTTAATCTTACAATTGGGTTGATAACGCGCATTTTTTGAGTAAAAATATTCTAATGTTTGCTATGTTTTTATAGACAGTTTCAAAATGAAGTTGATTCCAATTTCCTAAATTGGATTGATTAATAAAAATATTATCTAATTAATCTTTTAAATTATTTAAAACACAATATTATACTTACAAATAATATAGGTGAATATTTTTTTTTTTGAATTTCAGTATTATCACTATTCATTAAAAATTTAATATTCACAAAAAAATACAAAAAAAATCACCATAACCAAATTAGTATATTTTAATATAAATAATTAAGATTATTTTGACATATATAATTTATAAAAATTCTAAAATTTAGATTTAATGATCTTTCTCCATTTAAAGGCAGTAAAAGTAAAATAATAAAAATACAGGTTTTTATGTCTAAAATTGGGTTTGTCATTGTCTTATTCACATTGAATCTATTGGATGAATATCGAAAATATTTTATTGAATATAAATTATATATATTAGATTAATATCACTCAGTAATTTTAATTAATTCAATTAAATGTGATAAAACAACTTTGTGATTATAAAAATAGTTTTCTAAAAAATATTCTCTTTATATCGAATTGGATAATTATAACTAATGAATTAATTTTATATTTTCGTCAACCATAGTTTTATATATGTTAGTTTTTATTATTCATAACCTTTAACTTAAAATCTTTTTTATGACTTAATAAATAATATTTTTGTAATATAATTAGTTTTGGTGAAACCTGATGTCGTGTGTAAATTATTCCAAGTCAATACCATGTGAAAGGAATGTTATAAATAGTGCAATGATAAAAATAAATGGAAATTAATTCCAAATAAATAATGTAAATAAAACTTTGAGTGTTTCCATCTTCGCCATGAGATAATGTAATTTCATTGACATGAGGAAAATAATTACCATTACATATAATTTTATTCCATAATAGATCATATTTTTTCAGGTTGAAATATATTATTTGACGATAAAACTTATTTATCTAGATGGGTTATTAGAATGTTATTACTATCCTTAACATGGGGAAATTATTATCATTGTTGTTGATTTTTATCTTCTTAAACATGTTGATCATGTATTGATATTATGCATTCTTCATTATACAAATTTCCATGTTTTATTGGGAAAGATGTTCATTAGGAAATTTAATGAATGGTATTTATGAATATTACAGTCAATGATTTATAAATAAATATTTTATGAGTGTGATCCATAAAAATATAACCCCTCAATGCTTGAATTGGTCTTTCGAGACAAATGTTGTTGAATTTTGTTTTATTCCACTTCACGTGACAAGATAGTGTCTTTGAACAAGGACATGAATGTTGGTTTTCGATGTATGGAAGTATGCATTCCATAAGTATGAGATATATATTATTGATTTCCATTTTTCATACATTGTAATGTTTATAGAATTATTCCACTTTTTAGTTGATTGTGGCTTCATGGTGGTTACCTATTTGTATTATAATATTTATTCAATTTTTATTGCATGATTTTTTCAGTTGTGTATTTTACCTTACTTGGAATTGAGGCTCTCCCCATAATTTTTTTTCACTTCTCCAGCATATGACAAAATTTAGTAAACATGAGATGTTTATAAGGGTAGAACATGTGGAAGGATTTATGGTATATTGTTTAAGAAATATTATGGAGTACATATTTTTGTGTAATATAAAAATTTTCTTCTTGAAACAGTCAACATGTGATTTTGTAGTTTATGATGAGTAAATATACTCCAATGCTTTTATCTGGAAAACATCCATTAAATTTATGTGAAAAAATGATGGATTTTGATTTTTTAATTAATGATATTCATGCCAGGTATTTTAGATCTTGATTCAAGTGACTATGTAATGTATGTTTTATGATCACCTAATATGGTAGTGTGGGTTCAAGACATCACACTAGACCTCTCATATTCATTTCTAAGCTCATAATATTTGAGTGTTATATTTTCATAGATATAAATATAATTTTACATAGTTGTAATAATTCCATGTTTACCTTTACATTGAGAGCCTAATCATGGAAATACATATACAGATATATTTTCTTATCTTTCTATAGATTTAAATATAATTTTATCATGAATCACACATACCCTTATATAGCTCAATATTTTCATGTTTACACAGGACAGTAGATCAATGACATAAAAGGGGCCATACTCGTTTGTTCATACTCCTATATACACAGTAACTTGATTAATCAAATGATCAGATTTCCATCCCACATTATCCATTTAATGGAAAATGGATTTATAGTGAATGGGTAGAGCAAGCTGGAATATGGTTAGTAGATCTAATGTGTTATTATGTTGTTTGTCATCTTCAATGTGTTCAATCAACAAAATATGGATATTTTCACAATCTATCATTTATAGTAATTTGTGGATATCTAATTCCATGGAATAAAACATCCAAAATATCATTTTACCCATCCTGAAGTTCTATCTACTTAGTATGGAACGTCACTTCTCATACATATTATTATCTTGATTCCCAAAAATATTTGATCATGAAGATGATTGAACATACAACCTGAGCACTATAGCAAGAATGTGAGGTTGAATGTGACAATGTGGTTTAATTTCATTCAAATTATCACAATATCAATATTTTTAATGGTAAATAAACTACTTTTCATATTCACAGAATCCCAAATAAAATAATTATACAATTGTTTCTTTTTTTATGAAATTATATTCCAGATGTATCTCAATAACATCCATTTCGTGATTGTGCTCACCCGAGACCTCCAGTAATAAACCACATAAGAGATGATAAGGACCACCGTGACTCTATGTCTATTGACCAGAACCAATGCCTCCTCACATGGGTTCTCACATTCACACTTCTCATTCATACCACTCATCTTTGTGGTTCTTAATTTAAGCCACTATCTTCCATGGAGGCTTCTTTGTTATTTTCCAAGAGAGGGTCAACCCAATTATTTCTAACACTCCTCTCTAACTCCATTATAAATACAATACTACCTAAACTTTTGAAATATAATTTTTATCATTTCAGAGAAAATTATTAAAAAAATAACCACAACTTCATGTTCTTATAAATCATATTTAGGAACTTCTATACTAGTACAAATTATATCAACATAAATATATTGACATCATGAAACTACCCTTACTAAATTTAAATTTATTTACAAAAAAACATAAATATAAGGGAGGTTCAACAATCTTTCCCTCCGTATGTATTGTTAATAACCATGCAAGAATATTTTAGGTCAATATTTTATACATTTCTTTAATCCATAATTCATTCCTTTTTTATCTCTCCCCATAGTGATAGAATATACGGTGTACATATAATAGGATGGTATAATTTAATTCATTAGAATTGTGCCATTATAAAAACCACTCAATGTCAATGTGAGTCATTCTCAGTGTAGGAAAAAATGAAGTATTGAATAATCAATCAAAGTTGTGCATTGATATAAAAATAATTCTAACCTGTTATAATTTTTAATTCTCTTCCACAATGGTGGTTAACTTGTAACCATGTTTTCAATAATTTTTGATATTAATCATTTCACGTATTCCCAAATATTTTCAACTATAATTTATTATACTCAATCAGTATATAGAAAAAAAATCATTTGAAACAAATAAGATTTAATTTTACAATGACCTGAAACACATCAAGTTTTATTAACATAAACACCTTGATTATTATAAATTTTTCTCCATTAATATTGTAACCAATTCATTGATTATATTTGATTATTGTATAATCATTCATAGTATTTCAATTTATTCTTATCCGGATCGTTACAAAAATTAAATATCTTTATGAATTAAATTATCATTGAATAATTTCAATACTCTTATTTTTAAAGGATATATTATATATTTATATCTTCAAGAGATATCTTATCCTCAAATTTCTTATACAGTTTCAGTTACTGAGATGATCGCAAAAATGAAAGCATTTATTGTTGAATCGTCATTAAAAATTATCTTATTCAAGCATTCCTTAATATTTAATTTATGTTGTTACCTCCATGATGTGTATATTCATCATTCGACTTCCCATTATTGAAATCATATTCACCTATACAATATTTTATATTTTCAGATGTCGTTTTATAGTATACCAATTGATAAATTATTGTAATATAGAGTCTGTTTTATACTTGGAATTATTTTCCATAATAATTTTAAAAATTTATTATTTCTGTGAGAACCAATATCACCTTTAGATACATACATGGTAAGAACAAAAATATAACATAAATTATTTTGGGAATAATTTTGAACCTCCGTGTTCATCAATATGAGTATCTTGACTGAGAAAAAATTTTCATCCTATTTTTCATATTAAATTTAACTCAATAAATATATGAACACATTATGTTTATACAATCATTTTCCAAACTATATTTATCTTTTAGAATCATAAGTTATTTTTTTCTCTTTAAGTGGGAAAATCATTTCATCCTGGTCCATCACGGAATATTCATCACTAGGTATATCTTTTATATGCTTCAATATTACTCATTATGCAGGAATAATTATAACCCAATCATTTGAATGGTGTAAAGACAAATTTAACCTTCTACACCACCTAACCTGAAATCTTATTTCATTCCATTTGGCTAAACTCTCATTAAATTTTATTTATTCTTTGTGTAGAATATTTTTTTCCATTTAGTTCTTTCCTTCTTCATGTGGACTAATTTGATTCCTATAATAACCAGCACTTCAAATAGTAACCAAAACATCATATTAATCCTTAAAAAGAATTCCTACATATACAATGAAAATCAACATCAAAATATTGAATTAATGAAACCCTCTTAATATCCATTTTCTCCACAATGATAATTAATTTTAAAGAATTAAATATTAGGTTCAATAATCTCCCCCTATGTATTTTTTGGGTATGTCAATTTATTATCCATTTCATTATTCTTTCATGCACATACTTTTATTTTCTCCCCATTATTGCTAAAAAAAATTATGGAATAAGATGGTCTCAATTAATTCTTAAGAATTATACTATCATTAATCCCACTCAAATTCTACATGAGACATTCTTAGTTAAGAAAACATGGGGGATTGAATAATAAATAACATTTATTCATAGAAACAAATGATAAAATCATTTGAAAACATGTGATTATCTACCCTTGGAGATAATAACACGTATCCATGCTATATAAATTATTAATATCGATTATTTAAAATATTCATGAACAATTTCAACTGGAATTTCTTACACTCAATAATCACACATATAGAAAACATTAATGTTCCACCAATTGGTTTGGATTTAAAATATACATGAAACAATTCATGTTTAATATAAATGATCTCCTTTATTAGAATAAAATCCATTTTACGTCTATATTAGAAACAATTATTTTATAATCAAGTATATGTGAGTATAAATTCATGTTTTTTAGTGATTTATTATCAAGATCCATCAAATATTCAATATTTTTATTAATTGAATGATCCTAAATGCTTCTCATGTCTCTCCCCCACAAGAGAATAATTTCATATTTGTATTGTCAATAGTGATCTCATATTCATGTAATATTTCTTATTTTAGTTTTTGATATGATCACAAAAATTGAAACATTTATATTTTATTAGTCACAGAGGATTCCCTTGTTTAAATAATATTCAGCATTTCATGTATTTTATTCCCACCCTAGAGGGTTCATTCATCATTTGGTTGTATAATTTTGAAATAATATTCACATTCACCACTGTTGGTATTTAATCATGACATTGTGTATATTATCATATTAAAATTCATAAAAATATAGTGGTATCCCATAGTGGTAGAGAATATATTCTCAACTAGAGTTTTATTTTTCAATTTATCTCTATATCCATACTGACACGTCATGCTTTAAAAATTAATATTCAAATCAAATGTTTATCTATGATTATTTGGATATATATCTTTATCCATGTGTGTTAATTTTACTACATCATGATTCACCAAGAAACATTCATCCTTAGGTGTAGATATTATATTTTTTCATGTTTTCCTCTTTGGATGGAGTTATTTTTAAACAATCATTGAATGGTATCCAACCTTCTTTCACCATTCCCACCACATCTCATGAGATCGTACGTTATCCCCTATTTATATCCTCTCACAAAATATGATTTCATATTCAAGTGAATTATTTTATTTAAATTTTGATGATTACTAATCAACGACTTCCAATTATATTTCATTCTCCAAGCTAGAAAGCATGATTTCAATGAACAATTTAAGAAGATGTTTGGAAATTTTATTTTTTAGACATGGATTATAATATTTTTCCTTCACCAACATATATCATTCATTTAATAAAAGTAATATTCATCCATTTTACCTATCTATTACCTTTCAATTATGAAATTTTTATTTTAGTTTCATATATCCTGAAAGTTTCCTATTTTTTCCTCAATATAAAATATATATAGTATTATTTTCAATATTCAAATTTATCTTATTATTTTTTTTCAAATAAATTTTTTTTTATAATACTTTTCCCCTAGGTTAACTAACCATCTTTATTTATAATCTTCTTGGGAATTTTCATTTCATCATTTTTCACATGTTTCATCCAAATGAATGTGTGTATTCATTATTTTTTTCTATAGTCTTTACTCATTTTTTAGAGATTCTATCATGAATTATTTATAGTTTCATTCCTATTATCTATAAAAATTGTCACAAAAAATACTATATATTTTTTTAGGAACATCAAAACTATTTGTTGTGTACAAATTACTCAACATATTCTGCTAAAAATCCATTTTATCAGAATTTCTTCCCCTTAAAATGGGATTCCTTTTTCATTTTATGTTTGATTAATTGTACTAAAAATCTAATTATCTATCCCAAAATATATTATGACAAAAAAATATCCCATAAAAAATCCTTTACTTCTTTGAAGATTATGTTTTCCCTATTTTTTGAAACTTGTAACATGTAATTTTTCGGCATTTATATCTTTTGGTTGGGATTATTTTATGGAATAATATTTCATAAAAAATGATGTTTACATCCATCAAGGATTTCAGGATTAAAAACATTTTAATTTAATGAATTGTATATATTTTCTTCCATTAATCTCATATTTTTTTGGAAGATCAATTAAATTAAAATATTTTTTTCTTAATTGGATGGATCCTTTCCATCAGTGGTTTCATTAGAGTGATGGGACCATAATATCAAGATGTTAATTCTGCCAGAATGAAGTCATTAAACATATGAATTTTCCTAGGGTAGTTCATTAATAATATTCTTTAGGAAATCCATATTATATTATTTTGATAATTTCTAATTTCATTCACATAAAAAAAATATAATATTAATGCTTCCTTTATCATTATATAATATTTTTATTTTATCTTCCCAATCATCCCTAAAATTTTAATGTTTTTCTTCATAAATTTTTCTATTTTTTTACATCAGATGGCCTATCTCTTTAACCCTATTGTCCTTGACCTTCTGTTGATTATTTTTAATAAATGTTAATTCTCCAATTTTAGGTATTTTTTATTTAGTATTATTTCTTTTATTATTCTCCCTCATGAATTATATAAAGATATTAATTTTCAATGCTCTTGGATAATTCTCAGATCCTTAAATTCATTCAACCTATAACTACTGATTTTTTATAGATCATAATATGTGCTATAATACTTCATATTAGTTTTTCATCAATTATTTCATTCTCACATTCATGATGGGTGATCTCCTCCTTCTAATAATTTCACTGATATATGAGACAACATAATTAGGGTATTAATAGAATATATCATTTATTGAAAGACTATATTCCTCATGTGAATAAAAAAAGTTTATATCCACATTGATAACAGGTGATTTAGGAGGAATAATTTAATAGGATATTTAGATACCCCTAGTAAATATATATATTATAAAATAAGTCAATCCAGACTATTTTCCAAATTATTTTTATGGATTCAACCACCAGTTATTCATTCATAAGGCATGATTTCACTTGATCAAAATTATCTTCTTTAGTACCCGAATATGGAGGAACTTATTTTTCATCCTCCATGGATTAGAGGGTAATTTGTTTCCCATAATATATAAGAGATAAGTTATTACCAGTTATAGCATTAATACTTAAGCTTTTTAGAGCATCAGATAGTGGAGATTCAACTTTCATTCATGGGGATTTTATTAATTTCCTTCAATGTATTTTATGAATGTTATTAAGGATGTTCATATAAATATATTCATTATATTCTTTGATAGAATTTTAATAACATTGTTAAAATATTTACTTTATATAGCCTTTATAATGGTAAATTTAATATTATTAGAAAACATCAAACAATTGAATGCCGTATATTTTTGACCTACTCTAATACAAATTATTTTGATAAATTTTGGATATTCCCGTATTAAGAGTGGTGAATCATTGAAGTTTGAATTATAATGTAATTTTAATTTAATCACTTATTTACCTCTTTGTATATTCAATAATTACGTCTCCCTCTCTCTTAACATCTCCTTTGGATGATAAGAACATATAAAATATCAATGAAACATAGAAGAACATTATGGATTGTAAATGAAGTTCACCTCCCTAAGGATAAATATGTCACCGGTGAGATGTTGTTATCATCCCAAGTAAAACATACCTTCTTACCAATAAAAAAGATGATGAAGGATTATATTTCTAAAACTATTATCCTAAAACAGACAAATTAAAAAAGAATGAAGTGAATTATTTCCCGTTAATAGAGGAGAATGAGATTTTACTTACTTGAGGAGTTATCTCTATTAAATGTTGGAGTAACTCACTAAATATGTGGACTAATCTTTTTCTGCACATATTATATCATCATTTCCTGAATTACCACAAAATTGATAGCTGGGCCGGTTAGTCACGTGGCCTCAGGCTTGTCTCCCAGTACTCCAGAGGTTACCGACTACCATAGATGAGGTAAATGAATTTCAATGGGGAGACTATACCCTCATGTTAGAGTAGCACATCAGTTTATCATAAATTTAATAGAATTAAAGAAATTATGATATATTAAATAATGATAATGAAGTTGATGAAAAATATAATATCAACTAAATATAGTTTTTGGACTATTCTAGTTTATACAAAGCATGTGTGTTAGATGATGATACATAAGCAAAAGGACTAACATCCAACATTATAAACAATGAATTTTTATATAATAATCATGTAAATAAAGAACTGAAATTCATCAAAATTGATCTCCAAAATCATATTGAGCTCCCGCTCAGTCATATGATCCTAACTCCCAGGTACAAGAAAAATTACATAATCAATAGTCCATGGTACTTCAAAACAAGAAGGACTACTCAGGCCCCCTAGTGAAATGTAAACCAGAATAGGGTGTGATATATAATTATTAGTAGGCCAGAAATCATGGTGTTTAGGCTAATACACTTATATAAATTTAATTTATTGGCACAATTAAATTATAGCCATGTGGCTAAAAAATTTCCTTTATTTTTTTTACGCGTCAGACTGCTCCTCCTCCCCTGATCCATGACCCTCTAAACCCCCAAACTCTCTCACCATTGTTCCCCCTCCTGAATAACCTTTCTGTGCGACCCTCCATTCACTATTGTGCCCATCATGACCTCTCCACTCCCTGTTCATCATCCACTGATGGTACCCCTTGTGACAGTTCCCCTAGTTACCACCGAACGAGGCAACCCAACTACGAGCTATAATATCTGACCCTCCTCCCCCAATGCTTCCACCGAATGAGGGATACCTAACCTCCCCCAACCTAAAAACCTCCTTATTTTCCTCCCCACATCCTCTCTCATGCCTCTAACATGGACAAATCCCTCCTGATGATCATCTTCTTCCTAATTACGGACAATTATGTGTTCATTATTTTGTTATCAGTTATTCATAGCTATGATTTATCTAATCATTAATTTTTTTGTCATTTTATGATGTTTAGACTTTTATATGTCTTACACAAAAATTTTCAACCCCTATTTTCTTTGTTGATTCATTTGGGATTGATCATTTAGTTGATCCACTGGGTCAGACCACAGAACTAGGATTACTATTACACATTTGACCAGTTTCTACTAGAGATGTCTATCCTATAAGGGATGTATAAGGACAATCAATTATATTAGGGACTTCCATCTATATAATCACCCATAAATCTATAGAGGTGGATTCCCTCATGATGTTTAGTCTTTATGCTATGTGATATGGTACACTCATAGTTGTATATTTAACAATGAACCCATGAGTGTAAAACCATACATATGACCTATTGTTTTCATTTATGATCCACGTATTAATTTGTTTTTGAAATATCTCATTGGTGATATATCTTTCTTATTTACGGACCCAAAGTGTCGATGGTATGTCATCTACAACTGTGTCTAGAAACTTCGCTATTGTATTGTGGAAGTGTATTTGTAGAAATTCGATAAAAATATAGAATATGATCATAGAAAATGAAATGTATAAGTTTATGTGACGACGTGGAGATTCAAGAGGTAGGATAATGAATAACATATGAGGGATTTTAGTTCATTGTATTATAGGAAAACTAATATGTGGTGTATTTAAGGATCATGAACCAGTGTTTTTTCCACCATTAGTGATCGCATAAACATTGGTGGACTCAAATAAGTCCAGTTAGGAGTTTTTTATGATTTTTGGTGAGAGACACAAGTTTATAATAAATAGTTTCTATTTGTTGTTATGATTTTAATATTCACTGAGTAATTATTATCTATGTTTAGGTGATGGTTCAATCTTTTAATTGAGAGGATATGATGAGATATTCTCATCAATTATGGTGGGATGTTGACCATAGTTGACTATGATGTATCACATTGTTAAATAATATCTTTGGTGGCCCAATATGAAATGAAATGTCATGGGCAATGCCTTTCATTTTCCAACATTTCATAGATTCATGGATAGATTTATACACATGAAGAGTAACGCAATAAAAATTATGGTAATGTGTGTTTGTGGGATAAGGTCATGAACCTCAGTGTTCAATACACCATTTCTTCTATAATATATTAGATGTCCAATGTAGGTCACATTATACAAATCTAGTATAATAACTCTAGCATTGAGAATGAAAGGAACTAAGTTCAAGATATCATATAGCTTAATCGATTTCCACTGAGTGTGGCATAAAATTGAGATTCAAATATTACCTCAAATTTTCGTGAAGGATTATAAAATGTGATGGGTACATATTGAAATAATAGTATGAACGTTTATCATTAGATCATTGGGTTGTCAGAGAGATTTGTGGAGACATAGATGAAATGAATCAAACATTAATTCAGATTTTTGGAGGATGTATGGATGATAAAAATTTTATATTTGTGATTTCCAATTACCACAACATTTATTAATTGATTAAAAATGATTAGTTTGAGGATCTGTATGGAATGACATTTTCACTTACTATTGATATTGTAGGATTTTGGTGTGACTATAGCTCATTGGTTGAGAATTCTATATTAGATATTATATTTTCTATAGTCAGATAAAAATGGTTGGTTAGAAATTAGATTTGGGAAAATTAAATATCATTCCAATGGAGATTTCCGTGGATGGTCACTTCATATGACATATTTTTCTCATAGTGGTCATCTCATTTCCTACACATGTGTTTGAGAAGGTAGGTGATGTTGAAATCAAGGTATGCTTGGATGTATGAGATCCTGAAATGAATCATGATGCTTCTCAATTAATTAGACCATCCTCTATGGTATGCACAATGTGTTCATTGTTTATAACTTTAGATTCATTATTCCAAGCATACACATTTCCTCGACAATAATGATATTGATATGGACCTGGATGAACATTTTGTGTCAAAAATAATGTTAATAGTTTTCCAAAGTTAGGAGGGAATAATAATGGAATCCATTTGGAAATATTTTAGATATATGATATGAAAAATAAATTCAAGTCGAGCTATTGGAGTGGGAATCATACATTCTACAGAAGTGTTTCATGTAGTTCGAGCATGCCTAAGTGGAAACTTCTCAAGGACAATATGTCAAAAGAGAGAGAGGATTGTGACACATAAATGATATTTTGTGAATATTTATATATTTTTTATATCATTGTATCATGCTTAGGAAATAATTTGGTTGTGTTATAGGTTATTGAGTAGAAAAAAATGGATGGTTGGAAAGGATAGTGGGAGGGGTGCAGTGTTGGTGTGTTGGGGAGGTTTTGGGGGTGTGTCGGGGGATGGGGAATTGAAATGGGGTGTGCAGTGTGAAGGGGGTGTCTATGGAAGAGGGGAAAAGGGGGTGGGGTTTTGGGGGGTAAAAGTGGTCGGGGATAGTGTAGGTGGTGTGCTGGGAGGGGTGGAGGGGTGTGGAGGGTGAGGGGGAGGGGTGTGTAGTGGGGATGGGTAGTGTGGGTCCCAAGGGATAGAGGGAGGGGTTCAAGGGTGGGAGGGTTATGTTAGAGGTAGTTAGTAGTTAATGGGAGAGGGGTGGGGTAGGTGGGTCATTGGTGTAGGGGCAGGGGTGCTGGTGTAGGGGGTGATGGTGTGGAAGGGGGTAGGGGGTGTAAGGGGGTGGAGTTGGGGAAGGGGGAAATGGGGGTGTGGGGGGGGGGGGTAGGTGTGTGTAGGGGGAGGGGGAGGGGATGTGGTTGTGGGGGGGTCAGGTGGAGTGAGTTGGTGTTTAAATGGGTAAGGGAGGGGTTCAATAGGGTTTCAAGGGGTATGGGTGCAGGTGGGGTGCATATGGGGATGAGGGGTGGGGAAAACGGTGCAAGGGGTGTGCAGGGGCAGTGGGGGCTGGTGTGGTTGTAGGGTGTGATGGTGTAGGGTTGTAATGTTCTTTAAATAATGATATGTCTGCCACCAATGATATAATAATTTTACAGGTAATACAATAAAACTCATGAACACCATAGAATTACATCCAATATTAATTATCCAATTAATTTAAGACAACTATATCTAAACACCATCCTATATTTTATAGGAATGGAAAGATAATAAACCCATCTCTAAATTTTAGTTGGTTATTTGTCAGTAATATCCTCGGTTTTATAGGATGAATCCTATGATCATTAGTGGTATATGTGTGAGCTAACAGACAATTGGAATGAATGATAATGAATTTCGACTACATTATACAGGTGAAAACATGCACGAACCCTACAAATAATACCACATAGTTCTATTTAATAATTTTTTTTTCATTTTTTCATCATCTATGATTGATTTACTCCCAGCTACATGATGCAGAAAACATGGTTTTGAAATTTTGGAGATACATATTATCCGCTATATATTTGCATCAATGTGGTATACCTCCTTCAAGCCCTAAATATATTTATTCATTTGATTTATATTTTCTTCCACTAAAATATAACCTTTTTGTAGATATTTTATCATTTGATCCTTTATTGTGTTTTTTTAAAATAGATATGTTTAGGAATTTTGAAGAAAAAATTTGACTGCCACTAATCCGATTAGTGAAAGGAATGTATTTAATTATTAATTTTTTTGTTATTTTTTATAAATAAGGATATAAGATAGAAAATTTGTATTCCCATATATTGATTTAATTTTGAGTATTAAATAGTGTCAATCAACCAATCTATTGATTTTATCCATGTTACATGAAAGTGAGTTCATACATTGTTCACCCAATATTATATTTTTACACTTATTGTTTAGAAATGTTTTCAAAATTTTAGTATTAAGAGGGAAATTTCGTTTAATTATTTTAGTTTGATATAACTATTTTTTGTTTTTCATAATTTGATTTTAATTTTGGTTATTTAGAGTGTTTAATAAGGTTTCCATATAAAGGTTGTATTCAATATACAGTCTCATTGTTATATAATTATTTTGATTTGAGAATTATTTGCATAGAAAAAAACTAGGTTATTTTATTCATATAATCAATTGATTTCATTTATGGTTTTAATCATAATTTTTTCATTTTTTGTAATATTTTTTGCACATGTATCTAAGACTGAAAAATTATATTCCCATATATATATGGAATTTTTTCGTAATAAATTTTTCAACCATCAAATCTATATCGAATCTATATCCTACATCCATGTTATTGGAATGTACGATCATCATCTTTATAAATAGAATTCTGTTTGATTTATTCTGATTGTTGGATAGTGATTCTATAAATAATTTTCTGCTTGTGAAACGGAGTGTTCTTATATTACATTGGTTTAAATTCTTCCACCCGAAAGTATATATGGAAAAAAAGTGTAGTATAGGAGATCATGTTGCCTTTATTTTTATTTTGGTGTTGTAAAAATTTTCTTAATCTCCTAATTGTATTTTTATATTATTAATTAAATGACCAAAATTAGTATGCATGTGCCTTTTCCTTGATTCATTGTAGTAATGGATATGTTAAATAATATTAATTTTAGTTTATAATCAAGTTATTTGATTTAAAACAACAACTAAACAATTGACATATGCTTTTAAATATGTACAAATACAAAATGTCTTATATTATGTCAATATGATCCCACTTCAAATAAATCATCTTTTTTATTCATTTTATATCCAGGATAATGATGTCATTGGATTTCGTGAAAAGTAAAATAATTTTATGTTGAAAATGGTTCTATTATATATTTAAATAGATGATTACAAAATTTTTAATTGTAATCATTCTTCTAGACAAAATGCTTATAATGAAACATGTTCTAGATACTGAAATTGATTTCAACAATTATGACATTGAAGTCGAACATAACAGCGTACTGAAGTTTTAAAATTATTGAATCATTGATAGAAATAGATGAAATTTTAATATATTTAATAAATATTTTGTAAGAGAATAAAATCATTGGATTTTGTTGAGATGGTTGTATTATTGTTGTTTCAGAAAAATCGACTACATAGCTTTCATCTACCCAGGTACAGAAGTATTTTCTTAATGGACTCGTTTTTTAATGAAACGATTGAAATGGTAAATTATAATTATAATTCTCTGTCTATCCATAATATATATTACTATTAGTTTTCCTAATTTAGAAATAAACAACTTGTACATAACACATATTTAACTTACATAGAATGATCAACCAATTCCTCAATAGTAGGCAATTCCAATAAACCTAATAGTATATCTAATAAATTCCTGAATAATAGGGGTAATATGCTATTTGGATTACATCAACTAACATTTTTTGTTTCTTTTACCCATGTAATTTTATATTTAGTATACATCATCTAAAATTTTCAGAGATAACACCATTCATCTAGAAAATAAATTACACAGTACTCTTCATCTCAAATACTGAAATTGATATCAACAATTATTACAACAAATTTGAACAGAACATGGTAACAATGACTACTAGAAATCCGTGAATTTAATTATTTAATGTTTTTTTCATGATCTCAATGTAATTACATTTGATATATTTTCAAAATTTGATATGCGTGTAGAAAATTTTCTAGATATTCTAATATATAAGTCATACAATAAACAGAGATGTGTCTTTGACTTATCTTTATTATTGGTAACACACACCGGTTCTTCATAGCTACTCATACACATTATCATTCTATATATTATACTGTTAATATATTCTCCTCAATTCTATTAAGATCATAACAAAAAACTATATGGAATATACTAACTCACTATAACAATAGTTCTTCTCAGCTAAAAATGCTCTTTATCTTCTTCAACCAAAAAATAGGTATCCCTTCACAACATTCATATTCTATAACAACAGGATTGGTCTTCTCTTTATTATTTAAATAAATCATTGTAAATTTTCATATAATATTTAACAAATCTATATAAGGAACATATCACATCTATGAGGCTTGGATCAACTTATTACAGCTTGACTATATTAAATAATACTGGCGGAGAATATTAAAATGGTCTATACATTTGGAATAAATGTCCACATTACCTTTTTTCCAATGATGAATCACAACTCCATATGATGTTTAGAACAATATGTCCCTTCCAAATAATCATTATAATTCTATTTTTTAATAAATCTACAATATTTTCAAGAAGATCAATTTATTTCCTATAAAGTCATCTTATATATTGATTCACATGATGAAAACACGAGTCAGGGATCATAATAACATCATGATTTTTGGATTAAGATACACATAAATATGACTTTAAATGTTCATGAACTCCAGTTTCTTTGATTGTTATTGAATCACTTTGAAAATAACCGCTCTCAAATTCCATGCATGTAAAGCATATATCTTCTAATGTTTTTATCATTGATAAATAGACTAAGAATCATTCCATTCAATTTCATCAGAAGATATATAATATGGAATTATCGCTATTTTATGTTCTATTTATATTTATATTTTTCTCTATGTATTGGATCGACTGTACATTTAGGTATAAAAGAAACCATGGATGGATTGACAACATGACTAACCTATAAAAATATGAAGAACTTGGATCAACTACATGATTGTGACGACCAACTAAAATAACCATTATACTAACCATGAGGATGAGGAAGATAATCAATTGTTGATTTTGATGGACTACACAATCAATGTACTCAACGTGTCAATTGATGAACAAGATATGGATTGACCACGAGATTATCTGACTATGTGGTAAGTGGATTAATCGAACATTGACATTTCAACAAACCATGATTCCATAGATAAAATGTAAGAATTAAAGTATCAACCACATTAACAATTGATTGTACGGTCAATCGATTAACCCCATGAAGAAGTTGTATAATCAAGGGATTGACCGTCTTGTTCCAGACATGGAAAAATTATGCACTATGTATTCCATGTCAGTAACTTATTGATTTAAACCCTGATATTTTGAAAACAAACTTTAATAAGTCTCAATCACTTAAAAACTTCTCAAATCACCTTTGAGAATTTATCAATCTTATCAAAAATATTATTTTAAATTACCATTCACATGTAGCATATAAACTCATTATTGACACTCAATAATAACGTCACTACTTGTATAATTGAAACATTATAAAACTGAATCCAAGTGTTAGATAATACTTGTTAAAGTAGTTATATATAGCATCATTCTAGGATGTCTCTCTCCATACTCTTGAGTATATTCAAGAACATTATCGAAGTGTTTGATTCATGTTTTTGGTAATGTATTTTTATAGTATCAATAACTTATAAAAGTCAAGTGTTTGACAATTATTTGGGATATCATTCTTTTTTATGTGTTATTAATTTTATCTCAATAAATATAAGATGGAATCAAATTAGAGGAACCTATACTTAGTCATATTATTTTCTATATAATCATTTATATTAGTTATTTAATCATGAGTGTCAATGTAGTATAATAAAAATAAATACTGTTGGTGGATGATCATAGATGGTGTATTTCCTATAATAAATAAATATCATCTTTTTATCATTATTTTCAAAATGATGGGATGATTTATGAAAATAAAATACTGATATTTGCATCTCTGTCCTAACATTTCCAAGTTAATGTGTGATGTATTTCTAAAACTAATTCATTTTAGAAAAACTAATTTATATTATTTTATGTTATTATATATATATAAAAGAGTCCAGTGCATGTTGTATTATTGACTATCATAACGATTATGAATAATGTAGTTTGGGGTCACAAACTCATATGTTAATTGAGTATTGTATTTGGTCATTTTTCATATAAAATTCCTTGATGTCATTCATGGATTCCTCTATATTCAGATTTGTATCTTTAATTAGATATTTGGTCCACATACATCATTTTATAAACAATTACCTAATTGACTTAATGTGAACAAAAAGTGATATGTTGGTGAGAATATCCACATACAAGTGAGACATGTAATTTTTATTTTATTTAATTATTTATATTATTGTATTTAATTAATTCGCGGTTTATAATTCGCAAGTATTTTATAATTTTATAGTCTTAACGGATTCATCATTGATATAAGAAATGGACTCAATTAATCTGATATGTAACGACCCAAAGGTTTTTAATGAAAATTACCATATTAAAATTATGTAATAAAATCACATCAAAACCCAACATAATGAACTAATATGTTCTAATTGAACTTTAAACAAATGTTTTTCACTTCTGGTGTTGGAATTTAGAAAATCTGACACACACATTTATGTTCAAGATGATTTTTGGAATCTAATAAAAAATTATAATTTTTTGGTGATTAGTAACCTGCCCTTAAGAAGTTTAATATGAACCTTATTAATAGTAAATCTTCCAAAATAATATTAACCTTCTCCTTTAATTATTAAATAAAATTACGGTATCTTATAAGTGATAATTTGAACATACAAAAAATATTGGTATTTTAGTCAGTCATAAATAATTAAGTATAATTAATTATTTAATTTAAAAGAAAAGGTATTTTCATAAAATTAGTTCATAAATTAACAAATATATGTCTTCTATATTTAAGATAATTTTAAAATACCATAAGTTATTTTTGAATGCATTATAAAGTCTGTTTTAATTTTAAATAATGTTTTTTCAAGTAAATTATAATTATAATTAAATAATGAATTAATCATATTTAGAAATTTATTTTTAAAAAGTTGACATTATTTTTGGATTATTCATGTCGTAAAATTATTGGGGTGAATTTTTGGGATTTTTCTAAAATACTAGAATTTTATGAACAGTGAAATACCATAATTTACAAAATAAGCTAAATAAGCTAATTATTGAGTCATGTATGATGTTCTTTCTGATGTAAGCCCACTTGCTTTGGGATTATATGATAAAATTACTATTTTTGGTCATGGATGACTCACTATTCATTGTCTTGTAGAAGAATAATAAATTAGGGATTTTTATATTGTGAAATCTCGTCTCCCCTCCACTATAAAAACCACCCTTCACAAACTCATTCCCTCACACCTCTCAAGATTCAAGGCTTGTATAAAATCTGACCAAGAATAATCTATATCCCCACCAAAACTGTGTCTAAAAGCATCTGGTCTAATAAAACGACCATGCTTAGGCCCCTTAAATGGGATCTCAAGAAGAGGATTCAAGAGATAATATCTCCCCTTATTTTACATTTAATTTCTTTCAATTTCAAGATCTGTTTTTATTCTCTACCAACATATATTTGTCCAAATGGTTTTTAAACTCCTTTATTATACATATAGTGGAATTTAATGATACTAATGGGATATTATATCATCTAAACCCTTTTATCCTTTTCTTCTTTTTATCAAGAAAACATAGTTCGTGAGGTGTTAATCTATCACCTTCTAGAACGACATGTTTTATTTTTCCATGTCAACATTAAGATTTCATCATGAAACTATTTTTATGGTTGAACCATAGTATTTTATATTTATTATGTTTTATTTAATGTTATGGAACTATATTATATTCATATTACTAAATTATTAAACAAAACAATTTCATTGTGGTCGAAAAACGTCCCAAAATAACCCAAACAATCATCATTTAATTCTTATCCAATGATTCATCCACTTGGTATATAATATAATAAATTATAGGATAATTTTAACTTCTATAGTATAATTAATAACATTAAATAGATTTTATGTATGTTTATCCATGTTCTACCCGTACTTCCATTTATGAATACAAGTGAACCGCTCAAGAAAACCTTAAAAACATACATTCTAAAACAATGTCTTTAAACCCTATAACTCATCAAAAGACCCATAAAATAACATAAAGAAACCAAAACCCCCTTTAAATTTATAAAAGGTTGTTTAATTTCAAATTAATTAATATAATTTCATTATACAGGACATTATATAGATGTGAGCGTTCGGATACCTGGTAAGGGGAAAATCTCGAACCCAATTTTCATTCTTCGGGTTATCCCACAATCACTGCATATTTTTTATGGTCACTCCTTAGAAAAATCATGTGTTAATCATTATAATAATCCTTATAGAATATAAATGTTAGATACTAATGTTTATTTCATACAAAATGTTTCCAAAAGAACTCTTCTTTTAATAACTCACCTTTTACTTCTCATTGAAGGTTGATGGATCTTGTGGCAATTATGTTATTCAATATTTCTTTTGGGAACCCAATGTTTATGAATGTGTTATAATGATATGCAAACCATTCGATTCCATGGGTTATTAATGTTAATTATTGATATGCGTTCTTTGTGGCACGCATGATATTGATAATGTTATGATGTGATGTGTGTGCCTGTAATTATAAAGCATAATATGAATGTTTGAATGTGACAGGTGCTCCCATAATTATACAGAGCTCCAAGAATATGGTAAGGTGATGAATCTAATGAGTAATTGTAAAATTATGTGTGAATAAGATTCTAGCTTTGTTCACAATTATGTGTGGTATTTAACCACTAAGACGTGATGTTTCATTTTTATGGATTGCCACATTTCAAGTCTTTTATTAATGATTCCCCTAACGTTCATGATATTTGTCCTATGTTATGATTATTATCTACCATTGTTATATTTTTATTCTAAATCCTCTTAATGGTGTTTTATATCACCCTATTTATGTATATCCTCAGGTGAATACATGTACTAAGAAGGGTTCAAGTTCTAATATGAAGCTATAGAAGAAGAAATAAAAAAATCTGTTTTAGATCAATGTTGTAATTTGTTATGTGTGGTCCTAGTTTTCCCAAGACACTAAACCATTGGATCCTCTATGTTTAATACTATTATGATTTATATCTTTAAAATTATTTAATATTAAGTTAATAAATTTTTGGGTCTCTATAGTTTCTATCAGATGAAATGTTTATTTAATTTTGGAATTAAGATTTGTGAACCCAAGAGAAAACCACTAGTATGAAACTAAGAACAATTACACACCCAAGAAGCAATACATAGGGATACCATATGTTATGTTTTTAGTAAAAATTGTACCATTGAAAAAGATATTTATTCACGACTTGTTGTCTTGGTTTTTGTTCTAACCTATTCGATTTTACAAAATGAGGCGAACCAGGAGAAACCATGACAACAACTTGTTTGAGGGCCAATGCAATGATTTCATAAACGAAATACCCAATGATATGGGATGTGGAGTTCAGAAAATTATGGTGATTCATACCCAACTATCTTAGTATATGAACAATAACCATAATAATTGGTAATAACCTACTTCAACAAAGAGGGAGAAATAGACTATCAAATATTTTATGAGGCAATGACCACCGATTATTAGTGGATCATCTGATCCACTAATTATGGAATAGTGGTCAACTCCACGGAGAATATATTTTGTACGATTCAATGTTCTGAGATGGAGAAGGTGACTCTACCCATTTATCTTCTAGAAAAAGAGGTTGATCTCTTGTGGCCACTGATTAAGAACACAAATCCATGGGAGGATATTTAATAGATGCAATGGGAAGACTTTAAGATCATGTTTCTTAATAAGTATTTCCCACAAAATCTTAGAATGAAGATGTAAAGATAATTAATAGAGCTCAAGAAAAAAGGAATGGGAATCTGTCACAACCTACGAAGAAAATTTCACAAGGCTTGCAAGGTATGTTTCAGGTTTTTTACCATCAATGATAGAAAAATTGATAGCTTCTATAATGGATTAGAACCACAACTTCAAAAAAAACTCTAGTAATTAGAGACTTTGGGATTTATGAAGATTTTTTTTGATGTGATCTCAAATTAAAATGGAGTTTGGAGAATGTTCCCATGGATAAGGTGATAAGAAATGAAAGATTGAGTTTTAAACTAGAGGATCTAATGGCAAAGGATAGAAGAAAACTCAATGACCCACATGTCCAAAATGTGAGAAGTGGCACCATGGGAACTGCCATAGAGGGGTAGAAAAATGCTTCATGTGTGGTAAAAAAGGACACCATGCTCAAGAGTTTTGAAATCAAATAGAAATGAAGGATATTGTGGTGGAAGAATGGATATAACCACTAAGGGTTCAATGCTACAATTGTAAGGAGGTATGGCACTATGCAAGTCAGTGCATTAATTCTCGAGTTCTCGAGGGTAATTAGCGTTAGCAGCCACCATATCCAAAGGAACATGGGAAGGATTATGACATCACCACTATAGAAGTAGAGTAAGATAATGAATTCGTAGAAGGTAAAATTACTATTCAATCATGAGTGGAAAAGGACTTATTTGATTTTGGTTATATGCATTTATTTATATCATTCAATTTTTCTAGAAATATAGAATCGATATCGCAAAACTGTGAAGTATAAATATATGTAAAAACACCATGTGGTTAAATTATTGAAAACCATGTGATTTAAACATCTTATGTTTGTGTATGTGCTTATATTATTCCATCGAATCTCTTAATACTACCCTTGGTGGAATTCGACACTATAATGGGAATGGATTAGATCTCATTATATAGAGCACATATCTACTTCTGGGAAAAGGAAATATATTTTTATATTATGAACCATCTCATGATGCTCTATAAATTAATGGAATATCATGAATCTTCTTTTAATAATCATTCAATGGTGTGGGTGTTGATTCCCTATGAAAAAACATACCTTTCCCAAATGGTTGAGTCAAAGGAATGTGCCATACTAGGGAAAATTTTCATCGTGAGGGAATACAAAGATGTACTTCCTGATGAGTTACCCGGAATTCCCTAATATCATGATGTAGATTTCTAAATAAAACTCATACCTGGAGCTAATCTTATCTCAAACTTTCCATATAGGATGGATCCAATCGAACTGGAAGAGTTAAAGAAGCAGCTGCAAGAGAATCTGGCCAAAGGGTTCATACGCCCTAGTGCATCACCTTGGGGTGCTCCGATGCTCTTTGTGAAGTAGAAGGATGGAAATATGCAGTTTTGTATCGATTATCGGGTACTCAACAAGATATTTATAAAGAACAAGTATCCTCTTCAACGGATTGAAGATTTGTTTGATCAGTTAAGAGGAGCTCAATACCTCTCAATGGTAGGTCTTCATTCTAGATATCATCAGCTAATGGTGAAGAAGGAGGATATTCATAAGACGTCCATCCATATAAGGTATGGGAATAATTAGTTTCTATTGATTCCCTTAGGACATACTAATTCCCCTGAAATCATCATGCATTTTATGAATAGTTTCTTTGGACATTACCTCAAAATATTTTTGGTAGTGTTTATTGATGTTATTCTCATCTACTCCAAGAGAAAAGAGGGACATGAAGAACATATAAGACTTGTGTTGGAGAAATTTTGAAATGGGAAGTTGTAAGCCATGTTCACCAAGTGTGAATTTTGGATGAAGCAAGTCACATTCGTGGGACATGTGATTATAAGTGAGGGAATTTATATGGATCATTCAAAAACAATGGTGATTGGGGAGTTGTACATTCCCTCTAGTGTCACTGAAATCCATAGTTTTCTTGGACTAGTTGTGTACTACTGATGTTTTGTGAGAAATTTCTCATGATTGTCAATCTCTCTATCTAGGTTAATAAGAAAAAGGGTAAAGTATGTCTAGACACAAGAATGTGAGGGAAGATTCATGTATCTAAATCGAAGGCTGATCACTACACCAGTACTCACACATCCAAAAAGTGGGGTAATTTTTGTGATATACAGTGACACTTCAATGAAAGGCTTCTGTTGCGTACTCCTGAAAAATGATAATGTGATAGCCTACACCTCACAACAGTTGAAGATCCATGAGCAGAACTACCCAACACCTGGTCTAGAGCTGGAATCCATGATTTTTTCCTTGAAAATCGGGCATCAATACCATTATGGTGAGAATTCTGACATACACACCGACCACTAGAGCCTAATGTATATATTCACACAAAAGGATCTCAACATGTGTCAATGGTTATGGTTAGAGCTAACCAAGGATAACGATATCTCTATTTACTATCATCTTGGAAAGGAGAAGAAAATATCTGATGCTCTATGCAGAAAAGAACTAGCTACTCTATCGATGTTATAGATTGGGAAGTACCATATCTTCATGGATATAAAAAACATGGATTTAGAAATCATAAGTGCAGGGGATACATCCTACCTTGCCCAAATTATTTCACAACCATCCATCCAAGAGAAGATTAAGGAAGCACAAAGGGATGATGTGCATATATAAAAGAGGGTGAAAGTGGTAATGGAAGGGAAGTTGAATGAGTTACATGTTATTGATGTTGGTCTGATTTGGTTTAGAATGTGGATTGGTGTGCCTTCATCACCCAGAAAAAAGAAGGACCTATTAGAAAATACACACAGCTCAAGATTAACTATCCATCATGGTAGTTCCAAGATGTATTGTGATCTTCAAGAACACTTTAGGTGGGATAACATAAAGAAGGAGATTGCAGAATATATATCAAGGTTCTTGGTAAGTCAGCAAGTTAATGAAGAACAACAAAAGTCCAAAGGGATGATGAAGTCATTGCCTATACCCATGTGGAAATGGGAAAATGTTACAATGGACTTTTTCACAGGTCACCCGAAGACATCTAAGGGAAATAAGGTGATATAGGTTGTGGTAGACCGACTCACCAAGGTTGCCCATTTTATCGGTATTCAGGAAGATCTCTCTCTTGAACAATAAGAAAATATATAGGTGAAAGAATTGGTGATACTGCTTGGTGTTCCACGTTGAATTGTCTATGACCATGAACCAAGTTTCACATCTAACTTCGGGGGGGTCCTTCAACATGATTTGAGTACTGAATTAAATTTCCCCCTGACCTATCACGTCTAAACCGAGGACCACTCCGAAAGGAATAGTCAAACACATGAAGATATTCTAAGATCATGATCTCTATAATTCAAAGGATTATTGGATCTTCATCTCACATTGGTTGGGTTCTCATACAACAATTTCTTCCACTCAAGTATTCAGATGGCTCTATATGACGCTCTGTAAGGAAATAAATATAGAACTCCAACCTGTTTGGATGATGTTGGAGAACAAAAGCAACATGGACCCGATCTTGTGCAAGAGATAACAGAGAAGGTTCAAGTCATCCAAAAACACATCCACACTCTTCAGAGTTGGAAAAATAGCTATACTGATAACCGCCGAAGAGACATGGAGTTCAACATTGGGGATAATGTTTTCTTTCGAATATATCCATGGAATTGAGTCGTGTGATTTGGAATGAAAGGGAAGTTAAGACAAAGGTACATTGGCACATTTGATATCCTTGACCATATATGAGTCGTGGCCTATATTCTTGCACATCCCCTGAATGTGGTTCTTATTCATGATTTGTTTCACATATAACTCCTTAGGAAGTACATACTGAACCCCTCACATGTACTAAACTTAGAGGTGGTACAACTGGAAGATGATATCTCCTATGAGGAGGAGCCAGTACATATTCTGGACTAGATAGATAAGGTTCTATGCAACAAGACAAACCAGCATGTCAAAGTGTTTTGGATGAACCAGAAGTTTGAATAAGAATCTTGAGAACCAGAGGAGGCGATGGGGGAAATGTACCATCACCTTCTTGTGTAATGAGAAATTTCAAGGGTGAAATTTCATAAGGGAAGAAAAATATGACGACCCAAAGTTTTTCAATTGAATTTCACTTTTTAATAATATGTCATAAAATCAATTGAAAACACAACATAATGTACTACTAAGTGATTTTTGACCTTTAATCATAATTTTTTTACTTCTATGTTTGGAATTTCTAAAATCTGACATAAACAGTTGTGTTCATGAGGAGTTTTGGTGTCTAATAAGACAAAAATATGTTTTTGGGAATAGTAACATATAATTATGAATAGTAACCTACTATTATAGATATAAATATGAACCATATAAATATTATATTGTCCAAAATAATTGTATCCTTACCCTTGAATAATAAAATAAAATTATAGTATCTTATATGTGAGAATTTTAACAAAGTAAAAGTATTGGTATTTTTTTAAGTCATAAAAAATTAAGTATAATTAATTAATTAATTTTTTAAAAAATATATTTTCATAAAATTTGTTCATAAATTAACAAATATATGTCTTCTATATTTAAGATAATTTTATAACACCTTACGTAATTTTTGAAAGCCTTATAAAGTCAGTTTTTATTTTAAAAACTGTTTTTTTTTCAAGTAAATTATTATTATAATTAAATATTAAATTAATAAAATTTAGAAATTAAATTTCTAAAAAATGGACTTTATTTTTGGATTATACAAATTGAAAAATTGTTGGGCTGAATTTTTTGGTTTTTTTGAAATACAAGAATTTTTTAGGAATAGTGAAATACCATAATTTACAAAATAAGCTAAATAAGCTAATTATAGAGTCATATATGATGTTCTGATGATGTAAGAACACTTTGTTCGGGATCACACTATTCTTGGTCATGTATGACTCACTATTCCTTTTCTTGTGGTGAAATAATATTACAATGAATTTTATATTGAGAAATCCCCTCTCCCCTCCACTATAAAAACCTCCCTTCACACCCTCATTTCCTCACTACTCCCAATCTTTATGATTGTTATATACTCACCACAATAATATTCCCTAGCGCCTCCCCCACTTCAAAAATATTCTATTATGATCAAAATACCATCGTTATTTCCCATAAGGTTGATCTCAAGAGGAGAAATCAAGAGGTAATTTCTCTCCTTCTTTTCCTTTAAATTCCATTCAATTTCAAGATCTTTTCTTATTATATCCAAAACAATATTTGTCCAAATGGTTTGGTAAATAGAGTATTATAAATATAATGGAATTTTATGACACTAATGGGTTATAATATCACCAAACCCTTTTCTTCTCTTCTTTTTATTTTATAAATAAAACGTAGTTTTTGAGGTGTTAATCTATCACCTTAAAAATGACATGTATTATTTATCCATTTCTACTTTCAGATCTGGTCATCAAACCATTTTTATGGTTGCACCAGAATATTTAATATATATTATGTCCAATATATGGTTTTGGAACAAATGTAAGTACATATTTTTAAATTATTAAACTAAACAACTTCACGGTAGTTGAAAAACAGCCCAAATTAACCCAAAAAATCATCATTTAATTCTTATCCAATGATTCATCCACTTGGTATATAAATTAATTCCTTATAAGATAATTTTAAATTCTGTAATATCATTAATAACATGAAATATTTGTTCTATATTTTTATCCATGTTCTACAAAAACATCCATTTATGAATACATATGAACTCCTCAAGAAACCATAAAAAGAAACATTCCCGAACAATGTTTTTAAACCCTATAACTCATCAAAAGCCCATAAAATAACATAATGAAACCAAAATGAACCCTTTTAATTTATAAATGGTTCTGGAATTTCAAATTAATTAATATAATTTCATTATACAGTACATTAATGAGAAGGGAGCATTCGCATACTAGTTAAGGGGAAAATTTCAAATCCAATTTTCATTCCTCGTGTCCTCCCACTTTCACTCCATTTTTGGTATGGTCACTCAATAAAAAACATTTTTTCAACATTATAATACCTTTTATGAGATATATATGTTCTCTAATGATGTTTATGTCAAACAAAATGTTTTTCAAAAGAACACTTCTTTTAAGAACTCACCTTTTACTTCTCATTCATGGTTGATAGTTCTTTTGTCAAGTATGTTATTCCCTCTTTCTTTTGGGAACCCAAAGGTTATGAATGTGTTCTTATGAGATTAAACCAATTAATTTTCATGTTTTATTTATATTAATTTTTGATATATTTTTTATGTGCCATTCTTTATAATGTTAAGGTTATGATGTGACAGGTCTGCTTGGAATTATATAGTGAAAAATGAATGTTTGAAGGCGACAGGTGAACCCCGAATTATACAACACTCCACTGCAATGGGTAAAGTTATTAATATCATTAATAAATGTTAAATGATTTGTTAACAAGATGTTTTATTTTTTCACAAGAATTTTTGGTATTTAACCACTAAGACATGTTTTTCCATTTTTATGTGTTGCAACATTTCAATACTTTTATTGATGATTCCACTCACGTTCATGTTCTTTTTCCTATGTTATCATTATGCTAACCCATTGTTATATTGTTCTTATATATCCTCTTACTAGTATTTTATCACACCCCTTTTGATTTATATCCTTGGGTGACTATGTTTACTAAAGAGGGGTCAAGTACTAATAAAATACTTGAGACGAAGAAATTAAAAAAATGTGTTTTTTCTAGAAGTTGTAATTTGTTATGTATGGTCCTAGTTTTCCAAAGACACTGAACATTTGGATCTTCTATATGTGATACTATTATGTTTTTTATCTTTAAAATGATATAATAGTAATGTTAAAAAAAGGTTGGTTCGCTATACTATATGTATACATTATGGTTCTGAGTACAAACACAGTTTATGCATGTTTTGTGGTAAATATTTTGATTAATCAAATGTTTCTATATGAAATAAAGGATTAATTGGGTTTTTTGAAAATTATGTATCTCTTTTTCCTTGATGATGTTCTTAATGTTGTGTTTCTTTATGCCAAACATGTTTGAAAAAAAGTGGAGTGTGATTTTTCAATGCTAGGTGTTTCTATTCATAGTATAGGGTATGCTTGTTTCTCATATAACAAGCCATAATGTTGTGATTAAATTAAATGAAAATTCCTTTTATCATAAAGAAATTAACTTCTAAAGAATGGTAAATGAATGTATTAACCTATATAAATTGAATTCCTTGATGGAAATTGGTTCAAACAGGTCACCTATGGAATCTGACGTGGTAACACTATATGACATAAACCTACTTTTTTACTACAACATCTTTAGATAAATAAATTTACACCAGCTAAACAGCACAGTATGTATACTAAATGTCATCTGGGACTTTCTCATTTCAGGGAATAGGATGGATGATATCTCTCTAATTTGGGCAAGGGAGGTTATTTTACATACTAGTATTCATTTGATATCATTTGCGTTTTAATATTGATTTTCTATTTTGCTACTGTTTTTAATGCATTTCATTACTATCATTAACAATATGTATATTGGGTTTATATTGAATATATTAATTATCCTAATTATTTCAAACCAGTGGAATAAAAGTGATGATCAATTTCTGCATGATATTGGTTTGTGTCATTGTCAGTATATATGGTCTGCTTCTATGATTTTTTTCGTTAATGTAGGGATATGATTCACTTCCATAATAAATTATTGATTGTACTACTAAGGAGGATGAACTAGTGGTCTTGACTATATTTTTTGCAATTTTTAGTTAAAATTTTATCAATGTCATATGCTTTTTCACCTTACTAGTGCATGAGTGTTTATTCTTATCCTCAACCAGCTTTATAAATATGATTCATATGTTCATATTTAAAATAAATTTTATTACTCCCCAATTTTTTTAGAAAATAACCATTTATCATTCGCATATAATTTATTCTAAATCTACTAAATCATCACTGGTATAACTCAAAATATGGTCTCAACACTTACAACTAAGTAATCACAATTAATAAATATCACTAATTCCCAATTATTAAATTTATTTCCCTTAAACATTAAAATTTCATCATATAATTCCCAGTATACCATCCAATTCAACACAATATCATGAAATTAAAAAGGTTTGGATTCCAGGATTCCATATATGTTTATGCAAATTATCGAAAAACTATAATGTGTTTGAAGCAACTCTTGAAACCACTATATTTGAATGGTTTAAGTGCATCACATACTTCACTAGTATAGATAGAAAAAAATGAAACATTGTAAATAAATAGATCAAGACAGGATATCTAACATATAAATGATTATTGAATGACCCCTCAAAATATCATTATTGAAATATCCTCCACACAGACCACATCATATTCAACATGTTCAAATCACCCTAGTTTGAATGGTTTTTAGCACAGTCTAGTGTAATAACGAACCTTAATCATAAAATATTCTTGGGTTACAAAGCTTCATCATAAAATTCTAGGACTTCAACTATTAATACAGGATCAAGATTAAACTAGTGTAACATGGATCTGTGGTTAGAATGAGGTTTTGGGGATGGAATATTAATCTGGATCCTAAATCATTGTGTCTAATTTAATAGTAAATTGTGTGGAATATATGAATATTCACACACTAATAATGATCAATCCTCAACGGAATATCTTCATTCATGATATTTGACATGTTTGGATATTGATTTTATTATTCCATCTTCATTAAATCCCAGATTTCATCATCCATATGTTCAATCGGTTCCCATATCCATGATCAAATTAATACTATATCTAGATTATTTAGGCTCCCACCCTCAATCTCCAAACTATTTCGGCTTCAAATAAGTGTTTCAACATGAATCCCATTCATATGGTAACTGGAAGTGGGATTAATTAGGCCATGAATCCTACCTGAAAATATATCTTCAAAAGGGTTGTTTTTTTAGTAGGGAGATAATTTTTAAAATTGGAACATGGGTGTGCCTCGTATTTCTACCTTTAATAAAATTTCTTCAATAATTCTAGTTCAAGTATTTTTTAAATGGGGAATAGGTAGTTTCTTATCCTCTTGTGATATTTTTTGTTTATCGGTGATGTGTTTTTGATGGATCCGTAGTTTTAATTCTGCAGAGGAAAAACAAGAATTTATGTTTCTCAAACAATTTCCATTTAAAATTTTAATTCATGGTAGGTTTTATTTTACTCTTTTTGAATGTATATTTTAATCCATGGTTTCATTATATTCCACACTGCATCCAATTCATGTGAAAAATATTAATTGGATATCTACTTCTTATGGTATCATTATCTCCCATGCACAATCTTTCCAATTTTTTCACCTAACTGTTGGTTAAAATAATGTCGAATGGTCTCTATATTGATCGTGGATCCTATGTATTGTTAGTTGCATTATACAATAAAATGTGACATAAATTATTCAACACTCTTTCATATAAGTTACTGTGGAAACATGATATGTAGGAAAGTTAAGTGTTAGGGCATGATTATTTATTTTTTGTGTGTGGTTACATGGAATAGTAATTTTACCTACCTTGTTGTAGGTGTAGTGAAACGGTTGAACAGGTGGAAGGGTGCAGGTGGGGTGCAAGGGGGAGGGGGTGTCGATGAGGGTGGGGGAGTCTAGTGGGTGATAAAGAGGGTGTCCAGGAGAGTGTCTAGGGGGTCTTGGAGGGTGGGGGAGGGGTGTCTAGGAGATAGATTTGTCTAGGGTGGACATGAAATGAGGAGAGGGTTGTCCAATCAGGGGGGTTAGGAGGGGGGTCTAGGAAGAAGAGATTTATCTAGTGATGAGGGGAGGGTAAAAGGGGGTGTATAGGGGGGATGGTGCATGGGGTCTATAGGGGGAGCAGTAGGCAGGGGGTGGGGGTGTTCAGGGTGTCTGTCCATGGAGGGGGTGGGGTCTATCTTTGGAGGGGGCTCTCTCCAAGCCTGATATTTATTAAATATTGGAAGGACATGGAGAACCATATACCTTATCTTCTTTAGGAAATAGGGACTTCTTCAATTGGATTTTAAATTTCATTTTCCTATTTTTCAGGGTCTTACTGGATATACACTTTTTTCTAAAATGTAACTGAATCCTTACCAATACTAAACATCATTGATGACTTAGGAATAAAAGATCAAATCCTAGAATAAATAATATTTCTTTAATGTATCCAACTGACATGAACCCTTTCCTATGATACCAATTGAAAGAACACAGACCACCCTGAGACTTGGGGGATCATCTGAGTTCCATCTTTTTCTCTCCTTTACTGGATCTTGTTCCCATATTGGTAGGATCTAGTTTAACATTTAATAATGGATATGTGTAGTAATTAAAACATTCACATGAATAATGAAATCACAACACTTTTACTTGGTTCACCACTAAGGCCTAGGTCTTTGGAGAATCTGATGAAAGGTTTTTGGTCGTACTTAGTTACACTCGATAAACCCCACCCCCTCCATGGGAAAACACCTTGAACACCCCCACCCCCCTGCATGTTTACCCCCTATAGACCCCCTTGATTACCTCCCCCCAATAGACAACCTTGCCCCCTCCCATCATCAATGGAAAAATCTGTCATTCCTTGACCCCCCCCCCCCCGAATGGACAACCCTCTCCCTTTTTTCAAGCCCCCTAGACACCCCTCACTCCTAGACACCCATCCCCCACCATCCATGATCCCCCATGGAAACACTCCTAGAAACCCTCTTTAACACCCCATGGACTCCCCCTCCTTACTGGTCACCCCTCCGCCATGCACCCCACCTGTACCCTCCCACCCCTTCAACCCTTACACTCTACCTACAGGAAGGTAGGTAAAACTACTATTCCATCTAACCACACAAAAAACATAAATATCCATTCCTTAACACTTAACTTTCCTTCATATCATGTTTCCATGGTCACTTATATGAAACATTGTTGAATAATGTTTGTGACATTTTATTTCATAATGTAACTAACTATTTGTAGGATCCATAGTCAGCATAGAGACCATGTGACATTATTTTAACCAACTATGCGGTGAAAAAAATGTAAAGAATGTGCATGGGAAATAATGTTACCGTAAGAAGTGGATATTCAATTAATATTAATCACTTAAAGTGGATGCATTGTGGACTCTAATGAAACCATGGATGAAAATATACCTACAGAAAGAGTATAATAAATCCTACCATGCAACAAAATTCTAAATGTACATTGTTTGAGAAACAAAAACTCTTGTTTTTTCTGAAGAATTAAATGAACAGATCCACCAAAAATTCATCACCTATAAAAAATATATCACAAAATGATAAGACACCTCCAATTCACCACCGAAAAATACTCAAACTACAATTATTAACCAACATTCATTAAATTGAGATATCCAAGGCATACCCATGTTCCAATTTTAAAAATCCTCTCCCAAGTAGATGAACAACCCTACTAAATATCTATCATCAGATAGGATTCATATCCTAATTAATTCAACTTCCAATTACCTTATGAATTGGATTCATGTTTAAGCACATCATTGATTCCAAAATAGTCTAGAGATTTTGGGCAGGAGCCTAAATAATCCTAATCTAGTATTAATTTGATCCTGGATATGGGAACCGACTAAACATGTTGATTATGAAATCTGGGATTTAATGAAGATTTCATAAAACAAATAAATATCCAAACATGTAAAATATCATGAATGAATATATTTCATTGTGGAGTGATAATTATTAGTGAGTTAATATTCATATATTAGACAAAATTTACAATTAAATTATACTCAATTTTTTAGGATACAGATTAATATGCCAACACCAAAACCACGTTCTAAACACATATCCATGTTACAGTAGTTGATGATTGATATTAGAGTTATAGTTGATGTCCTAGAATTTAATGATGAAGCATTGTAACCCAATAATAATTTAAGATTAAGGATTTTTATTACACTATCCTATGCTAAAAATCATTCAAAACAGGGTGATTTTAACACATTGAATATGAAGTAGTCTGTGTGGAGGATATGTCAACAATGAAATGTTCCGGGGTCATTCCATAATCATTTATGAGTTAGATATATTGTATTGATCTATTTAATTACAATGATTCATTTTTTGTTTCTATCTACAATCATGATGTCTATGGCATCCTTAAACCATTCTAATATAGGGGTTTCATGAGTGGGTTTAAACACATTATAGTAGTTCGATAATTTGCATATACAAAGATGGAATCATGGAATACACATCCTTTTAATTTTATGATATTGTTTTGAATTTGATGGCGTACTGTTAATTATGTTGTGATATTTTAATGTTTAAGGGAAATATATTTAATAATTGGGATTCAGTGATCTTTATCCATTGCGATTCCTTATTTATAGTTGTTGACACCATATGTTGTGTTATACCAAAGATGATTTAGTAGATTGATATTAAATTATATGTGAAAGATAAATGATAATTCTCAAAAAAACAATTGGGGAGTAATCATGATTAGTCTTAAGATGAACTTATGATTCATATTTATAAATCCGGTTTAGGATAAGATTAAACACTCATGCACATTTAAGGTAAAAAAGCATAAGAAATTGATTTTTTTACTAATAATAGAAAAAAAATATAGTCAAGTCCACTAGGTAATCCTCTTTAATAGTAAAGTAAATCATTTATTATGGAATTTAATCGTATCCCTACATCAACAAAAAAACATTCATAGGTGCAGACCATATATACTGACAATGACACAAACCAATATTATGAAAAAATTGAACATCACTTTTATTCCCTTGGTTTGAAATCATTAGGATCATTAATATATTCACTATTGACCCAATATACATGTTGTTAATGATAGTAATGAAATTGATTAAAATCAGTAATAAAATAGAAAATACATGTTAAAACACAAATGATATCAAATGAATACCAATATGTAAAATAACCTCCCTCGCCCGAATGAGAGAGATCTCATTCATCCCATCCTTTGAATTGAGAAAGTCACATATGACATTTAGAATACATCATATGGTGTTTAGCTAGTTTATATTTCTTCAGCTTAAGATGTTATAGTGAAAAAGTAGGTTTATGTCATATATTGTTCCCATGTCAGATTCCATTGGTGACCTATTATATCCAATTTCCCTCAAGGCCTTCAAATTGTGTAGGTTAATACATTAATTTATCAATCTTTAGATGTTGATATTTTTAATATAAAAGGAATCTTCATTTTATTCAATCACAATTGTATGACCTGTTATATGAGAAACTAACATACCCTATACCAAGAATAGCAACACCAACATTGAAAAATCAGACTCCCCTTCTTTGCGGACATGTTTGGCATAAAGAAACATAAAATTAAGAACATAATCAAGAAAAAAATGATATATAGTTTTCCACCAACCCAATTAATCCTTTATTACATATAGAAACATATGATTAATCAAAATGATTACCATAAAATATACATAAACCAAGTTCCTACTCAAAACCATAATGTACACATATAGTATAGTGACCCAAACTTTTCTTAGCATACTATTATATCATTTTAAAGATAAAAAACAAAATATTATTACACATAGAAGAACCAAATTTTTAGTGTATTTGGAAAACCAGGACCATACATAACAAATTACAACATCGAGCAAAAACATATTTTTTTAATTTCTTCTTCTCTAGCTTCTTATTGGCACTTTACGCCACCTTAGTACATGTAGTCACCCGAGGATATAAATAAAAAGTGGTGAGATAGAACCCTAGTAATAGGATATAAAAGAAAAATATAACAATGGTTTATAATAATCTTAAAATATTCAAAAGATCATGAATGTGATGGGAATCATTAATAAAAGACTTCAAATGTAGAAGTGCATAAAAAATGTAAAATCATGTCTTAGTGGTTAAATACCACACATGCCTGTGAAAAAATTATAGCTTCTTGTTCATATATCATTTATCTTTTACTTATTATATTAATCACTTTACACAATGAATTTGAGTGCTATATAATTTTAGGCACCCCCGTTGCTTTCAAACATTCATATTGCGCTATATAATTCCGAGCACACCCGTCACATCATAACATTATCATTATCATGAATTCTAGATATCAAATATATAAAAAATGAACATAAATAGCCCATGTAATGTAATGGGTTTCATCTCATTAGAACACGTTCATAAACATTGGGTTCCCAAAAGAAATAGGGAAAAACATACTTGACACAAGAACCATCAACCTTGAATGAGAAGTAAAAGGTGAGTTTTTAAAAGAAGTATTCTTTTGGAAAACACTTTGTTTGATATAAAAATAATTAAAAGACATGTATATCCCATTAAGTGTGTGATAATGATGAAATTTGTTTTCTAATAGTGTGACCATACCAAATATGGAGTGAAAGCAGGAGAACACAAGGAATGAAAATTGGGTTTGAAATTTTCCCCTCACCTTGTATCTAAGCGCTCCCTTCTATTTTATTTACTATATAATGATATTATATTCACTAATTTGAAATTCCAGATCCTTTTATAAATAAAATTGGTTCATTTTTGTTTCATTATGTAATTTTATGGGCCTTTTGATGAGTTATAGGTTTTAAAAACATTGTTCGGGAATGTTCGTTTTTATGGTTTTTTGAGCGGTTCACACGTATTCATAAATGGAAGTTCATGTAGAACATTAATAAACATATAGAACATATATTTCATGTTATTAATGATATAATAGAATTTAAAATTATCTTATAAGGAATTATATTATATACCAATTGGACGAATCATTGGATAAGAATTAAATGATGATTATTTGGGTTAATTTGAGATGTTTTTCAGCCACCACGAACTTGTTTTGTATAATAATTTAATAATATGTTCATAAATTTGTTCCATAAATTAATATATAACATAATACATATAAAATATTCTTGTTAAACCGTAAAAATTTGTTTCATGACCAGATATTTTTGTAGAAATGGATAAATAAAACATGTCCTTTTAAATGTGATAGATTAAGACATCAAAAACTATAGTTTATTTTTAAAATAAAAAGAAGAGGAGAAATAGGGTTGTTTGATATAATATCCCATTAGTATCATAAAATTACATTATATTTATAATAATGGATTTAAAAAACCATTCGGACAATGATAAGTTGGGATAGAATAAGAAACAAACATGAAATTGAAAGGAATTTGAAGGAAAATAAGGAGAGAAATTACCTCTTAAATCCTCCTCTTGAGATCCTCCTGAAGGGGGATAAGCATGGTCCTTTGATGATACCAGATGATTTTGGACGTGGGGGAGGTGATTGGGAAGATCATTGGGTTGAGTATAGACCATGCTTGATGCTTGGGAGGTGTGAGGAAATGAGGGTGTGAATGGAGGTTTTTATAGTGGAGGGGAGAGGGGATTTGTCAATATAAAATTCATTATTAAATTATTTATCCACAAGAAAAATAATAGTGAGTGTTCAATGACCAAGAATAGGAATTTTAGTATGTGATACCAATCCAAATGGGATTACATGAGTAGAACATCATATATGACTCTATAATTAGCTTATTTAGCTTATTTTTTAAATTATGGTATTCCACTATTATTAAAAAATCCTTGTATTTCAGAAAAATTCCAAATATTCACTCAAACCATTTTTCAACGTGTAGAATCCAAAAATGAATTATATTTTTCAAAATTAAATTTCTAAATATGATTAATTTAATACATAATTAAAATAATAATTTACATGAAAAAAACATTTTTTTAAAACAAAACATACTTTATAAGGCTTTCAAAAATTACTTAAGGTCTTATTAAATTATCATAAATCTAGAAGAAATAGATTTGTTAATGTATGAATGCTTTTTATGAAAATATATTTTTTGAAAAATAATTAGTTAAATATACTTAATTATTAATGACTATCAAAAATAAAAATACTTCTACTATGTTCAAATTCTCACTTATAAGATACCTTAAATTTTTTTAATTATTAAAGTGTAAGGGTACTATTATATTGTGAAATTTACTACTCATATGGTTCATCTGAATATTCATAAGGGTGGGTTACTATTAAATATGGTATATTACTATTCATGGAAAATTATTTTTGTTTTATTAGACTCCAAAAATCATCTTGAACACAACTGTGTATGTTGGATTATTGAAATTCCAAACACAGAAGTGAAGAACTTATGTTTAAAGGTCACTTTTCACTTAGTAGTAAATTATGATGGGTTTTCATGTGATTTTATGACATATTATTAAGAGAGGAATTTTCATTCAAAAAATTTGGCTCGTTACATTCTTCCCCCCTTGTGAAAATTTTCCCTCGAAATTTCACATTACACAAATAGGTGAGGGTACATTTCCTTCATCGCCTCCTCTGGTTCCCAAGTAGCTTGTTCAAACTTATGGTTCATCCATAACACTTTAACAATGTGGTTTCTCTTGTTGCATAGAACCCTATCTATCCAGTACAGAATATGTATTGGGTACTCCTGATAGTAGATATCATCTTCCAGTTGTACCACATTTGAGTTTAGTACATGTGAGGGGTCCAATATGTACTTCTTCAGGAGTGATATGTGAAACACATCATGGAAAAGAGCCATATTCAGTGGATTTGAAAGCTGATAGGCCACCGATCATATACGGTCAAGGATATCGAAGGTGCCAATGTACCTTTGGCTTAATATCCATTTTATTCCAAATCCCATGACTCTATTCCGTGGTGTTATTCAAAGGAATAATTTTTCCCCAACATTGAACTCCATGTCTCTTTGACGGTTGTCAGCATAGCTATTTTTCAAATACTGAGGAGCTTGGATGTGTTTCTAGATGAATTGAACATTCTCTATCATCTCTTTCACAAAATCGGGTCCATGAAACTTTTGTTCTCCAACATCATTCCAACAGGTTGGTGTTCTACATTTATTTCCATACAGAGCGTCATATGGAGCCATATGAATACTCGAGTGGAAGTAATTGTTGTATGAGAACTCAACTATTGTGACATGCTGATCCCATCCACCTTTAAATTATAGAGATCAGTGTCTTTGCATCTCTTTAAGTGTATTATTAGTCCTTTCATATTGGCCATCGGTTTGGGGGTGATAGGTCATACTGAAATTTAATTCAGTTCTGAAAGAATGTTGAAGGATCCTCCTAAATTTAGATGTGAACATTGGTTCATGGTCAAAGACAATTCAATGTGTAACACCATGGATTCTCACCACTTCCTTCACATATATCATTTCATTTTGTTCAAGTGAGATATCATCCTGAATACTGATAAAACATGAATCTTTGGTGAGTCGATCTACCACAACCTATATCGCATTATTTCCCTTAGACGTCTTCGGGAGACCCGTGAAAAAGTCAATAGTAACATTTTCCAATTTCCATATTGGTATAGGCAATGATTTCATCCTCCCTTTGGACATTTTTCTCTCTTCTTTAACTTTCTAACATACCACACACCTTGATATATATTCTACAATCTCTTTCTTCATGTTATCCCATCAGAAGTGTTCTCGGAGATAACAATACATCTTGGTAATACCAGGATGGATCAAGAATGTTGAGATATGTGCATTTTCCAATAGCTCCTGAATTATCCTAGGTGATTAAAGAAAACTGTGCTTCATTCTAATCCAAATCACACTATCATCGTCGATATGGAACCCATGCAGCTTTCCTTCCTTTACCGCGTTCACCCTTTTTTTATCTGCACATCATCCCTTTGTGCTTCCATAATCTTCTCATGGAAGGATGTGTGTGAAATAATTTGGGAAATATATTATGTATCCCATGCACTTGTGATTTCTAAATCCATGCTTTTAATATCCCCGAGGATAGGGTCTTTCTCAATCCATAACATGGATAGTATAGCCAGTTCTTTTATACTTAGAGAATCAGCTATTTTGTTCCCCTTTACAATATGGTAGTGAGTAGAGCAATCATAATCATTGATTAGCTCTAACCATCTCCTTTGACACATGTTGAGATTTTTTTTTGAATTTTAATTTAGGATCTACTTGTTGGTGTATATGTAACAATTCTCACCATAATGGTATGGTTTCCCAATTTTCAACGCAAAAAAACGCAGTTTCCCGCTCCAGATCATGCGTCAGGTAGTTCTGCTCATGGATCTTCAACTATTGTGAGATATCGGCTATCACATTATCATTTTTCATGAGTACGCAACCCAAGACCTTCATTGATGTGTCACTATATATCACAAAACGTTTTCCATTTTTTGGTAGTGTGAGTACATGTGTAGTGAACAGCCTTCTCTTTAGCTCCATGAAGTTTCCCTCACATTCTTCCATCTAGACATACATTACCCCATTCCTTGATAACATATATAGTGGGATTTACAATCATGAGAAGTTACTCACAAAACGTCGGTAGTACACAACTAATCCATGAATACTACGGATTTCAGTGAAAGAGGAGGGCATGTACCATTCATCAATTTCCATTTTATTATAGATCCAAAAAAATTCCATCACTTGTGATCACATGTCCCAAGAACGTGACATACTTTATCTAAAATTCAGAGTTTCTGAACTTGTCTTAAAACTTATCCTTTCAAAATTTCTCCAACACAAGTCTTATATGTTCTTCATGTTCCTTTTTTCCGTTGGAGTATATAAGAATATCATCAATAAACACTACCATAAATTTTCCGAGGTAATGTCTAATGACACTATTCATCAAATCCATGATGATTTCAGGGGAATTAGTATGTCCTAAGGGAATCACCAGAAACTCATAGTTCATATTCCTTATACATAAGGCCATCTTCTGAATATCCTCCTTCACCATTAGCTGATGATATTTAGAACCAAGACCCACCATTGGGAAGTATTGAGCTCCTCTTAACGGATCAAACAAGTCATCAATCCTTAGAAGAGGATACTTGTTCTTTATAATGATATTGTTGTGTACCCAATAATTGATACACAACCGCATTGTTCAATCTCTCTAGTTTACAATGAGCACCGGCACCCCCAAGGTGATTCACTAGAGCGTATGAACCCTTTTTCTAGAAGCTCTTATTACTGGTTCTTTAACTCTTCCTGTTTGATAGGAGTCATCCTATATGGACACTTTGAGATAATATTATCTTTGGGTAGGAGTTATATTGAGAAATCTACATTATGATCTTGGGTAATTTCGGGTAACTCTTCAAGAAATAAATCATCGTATTCCCTCACGATGAACATTTTCCCAAGGTTGCCACATTACTTCTACTCAACCAATTTGGAAAGGTATGCTTCTTCATAGGGAATCAACACCCACAACATAAAAACATTTTTCAATGGAGATTCATGAGATTCCTTTAATTCATATAGGATCATGGGATGGTTCGAAATATGAAATGATATTTCATTTTCCTGATAGTTGATATGCGCTCTATATAATGAGATCCAATCCATTCCCATTATCACGTCGAATTCCTCCTAGGGAAGTATTGTGATATTCATTGGAAGAATATTAACACATAAGTCAAAATAATATGGTTAAATCTCATGGGTTTCAATGATTTAACCACTTAGTTTTTTTACAGATATCTTTACTTCAAGGTTTTGTGACATCGATTTTATAGTTCTTGAAAAATTGAATGATATAATAAAATTCATAGAACCAGAATCAAATAATACTTTTTCCATTCATGATTGAATAAAAAGTGTACCTTCTACAACATCATTATTTTTCTCCACTTCCACAGTGGTGATGGAATAAGCTATCCAATGTTCCTTTGGTTTTGGTGGCTGCAACCGCTAATTACCCTCGAGTACTTGAGGTTTAGTGCACTCACTTGCATAGTGCCATACCTCCCTACAGTTTTAGCATTGAACCTTGAGTGTTTCTCCACATTCTTCAACCACATTCTCCTTACTTTTTATGTCATTTTGACACTCTTGAGCATGGTGTCCTTATTTCCCACACTTGAGCCATTTCCCTATCCCATTGAGGCAGTTCCCATGGTGAAACTTCCAAAATTTTGGGCATGTGGGCCGTTGAGTTTTCTTCCAACCATTTCCATTAGATCCTCCAGTTTGAAACTCCATCTCTCATTTCTTATCACTGTATCCTTGGGAAAATTCTCTAAACTCCATCTTTACATTGATATCACATGGAACAATATCTTCATAACTCCCAACATTTCAAATTTCAAGTGCTTTTCGAAGGTGTGGTTTTAATCCAATAAATAATATATCAATTTTTCTATCATTGTTGATATCAAAACTTGAAGCATACCTTCCCAGCCTTGTGAAATTTGATTCATAGGATGTGATAGATTCCCCTTATTTTTTCGTGACCTATATGAATTCTCTTTACATCTTCATTTGAAGAGTTTTTGGGAAATACTTATTAAGAAACATGATCTTAAAGTCTACCCATTTCATCTCTTCAATATCCTCCATTGGCTTGGTGTTTTTAATCAATGACCACAATTGATTAGCCTCTCTATCTATAAGATAAATTGGTAGAGTCACCTTATCCATCCCATAATAGTGAATCACATAAAATATCTTCTCTATGGAGTTGACCTCTGTTCCGTAATTAGTCGATCGGAAGATCCACTAATCATCTGTGGTCGTTCCCTCATAAAACAGTCGATAGTCTGTTTCTCCCTCTTTGGTGAAGGAGTGTATTCCCAATTATTATGTATACTGTTCATAACCTAATATAGTTGGGTATTAATCACCATGATGTTCTGAACTCCACATCCCAAATCATTGGGGATGTCATTCAAGGAATCTTTGCATTGGACCTCACACAAGTTGTTGGCCTAGTTTCTCTGGGTTCGCCCCATTTTCTAAAATAGAATCGATTTGAACAAAACCTAAGACAATATGTAGTGAATAAATATCATATTAATTTGTACAATTTATTCTAAAATCATAACATATGGGAATCCTATGTAAATCTTTTTGTGTTCATAATTTTTCTTAGTTTCATACTAGAGGTTTTTTCTAGGGTTCACTAATCATAATTCAAAAATTATCTAAATGATTCATCTGATACAAACTATAAAAACCCAACATTTTCTAACATTGATATTAAAAAATTTAAAATATAAACAACATAATAGTATTACATATAGTGGATCTAAAGGTTTAGTGTCTTGCGAAAAATAGGACCATACATAACAAATAACAACATCGGGCAAAAACACATTTTTTTATTTCTTCTTCTCTAGCTTCTTATTGGCACTTGAAACCTCCTTTAAATATGTAGTCACCTGAGGATATACATAAAAGGGGTGAGATAAAATCCCAGTATGAGGATATATATGAACAATATAACAAGGGGTGAGAATAATCATAACGTATGCAAAAGATCATGAATGTGATGGGAATCATTATTAAAATACTTGAAATGTGGAAATGCATAAAAATGAAACATCATGTCTTAGTTGTTAAATACCATACATAAATTTGAATAAATATGGAATTTTTTTCACACATCATTTCACATTTACTCATGAGATTAATCACCTTAACCAATGCTTTGGAGCACTATATAATTCAGGGAGCACCCATCACATTCAAACATTCATATTGCACTATATAATTCTGGGTGCACACATCACATCATAACATTACCATTATCATGAATGCCACATAGAACATATATCAATAATGAACATAAATAAACCATGTAATGGAATGATTTCCATCTCATAATAACACATTTAGTAACTTTGGGTTACCAAAAGAATGATGGAATAACATACTTGACACAAGAACCATCAACATTCAATGAGAAGTAAAAGGCGAGTTCTTAATAGAAGAGTTCATTTGGAAAACATTTTGTATGACATACACATTAGTATCTAACATTTATATTCCTCAAAATGTACGATAATGATGAAAATATTCTTTTTTTCAATGAGTGACCGTACCAAATATGGAGTTAATGAGGGAGAACATGAAGAATGAAAATTGGGTGCTAGATTTTCCCTGTAACAGCCCAAGATTTTATGAAAAATATTCTTTTTAATTTTATTAATGTCTTGTGTTGTACGCTACACCAAAAGGAGCTTGCACAACACGCATCCTTGACTTGCCTTGCATTACACGCAATCGCAACCTTCCTCGATAGTGTGTGTAGTACGCAATAACGAGTTTCACTAAACAGCGATATGCTATTAAAACTAGCCGTTATGAATAGTAATAACCACTTTTTGAAATTTTGTAAATTTTATTTTTCAAAATGGATTTCATTTTTGGATTCGGAGTATCGAATTTAGCCTAAGGTGAAATTTTGGTACATTTCGGATAACTTTCATATTCTGATGAATAGTGAAAATTACTAAATTATAATTAAAAACAACTTTTTTAATCGAAATAATTAATAGTGATAAATTATTAATTTGAGTGGTTTTAAAGTATATTTAGAATATATTTTTACAATTTAATACAATGTTGGTCATTGGACGTAATTTCACATTTAAACCTGACATAAACAAGTGTCAATCTTTTGATATATATTGTTTCGTAAAAACACGCTATTTGTTTTAATAGCGGGATTTAATTATAAAATTAATTAATTCAACTTCTATGTTATGAATTTGGTAAAATAGACTTCATTTTTGAATTCGGAATATGAAATATAGCTTAGGATGAAATTTTGGCATTTTTCTGAAAACTTTCAATTTTTGATGAATAGTGAAACCACTAAGTGGTAGGTTAAAAACTGAATTTTGCATAAAACATAATTTTACCACTTCTGTGAATGGAATTTCGAAAATCCGAGAGACACGGTTAATATCAAGGACTAAAATGTGGTTCAATGAGATGAAAATAATTTTTGGTGAATAGTAACTTTTTACTTTTTTTTACCGCGGTTAATAGTAAATAGGGTAACTAAGGGTAAATATGATATTACTATTACCCTAACACATGTCCTAATTCTATTGGACAAGTGTAATGCGACCAAAAACAAACTTAGGAATAAAATATGACCATTTAGGCCCACTTGGATTAGATTAGGACATTTATTATGAATTTATTTAAAGAAGGGTTAAAATAGTTAAAATCAAAGTTTAATAAGTAAATCATTTTTAATATGGGGTTATACATAAGATAAATTAGATTGTAAATATTCATTAGAAAGCTAAAACGATTTCCTACATGATGGTATTTTATTTGTAATTTTTAGACATCAAATAATTTAATTTATTTATGACACAACGATGATGCAGTAATTATCTTATTAATGAAATATTGACATAATTGATGTTATAAACACCAAAATAAATGTAATTTGAGATTTTTTATGAATTCCACTAATTTTCTAGGTCACTATGATATATTAATGTTGATTTAATCAACTTGGTTCGAACATATAATTCTGTTATGACTTTCACAAAAATCATATATCAAATAGTGTCAAAATTGACACAAAATAGTTTTTTAAATCAAATATTATATTATTAATTGTTATTTTATTCCTAAAAATCTAAGGTTCGGACAAATGACTTAGATAAGGATATATATATTAATAATAAACAATTTGTGGTTCGTTTGGCATGTTATAGTAAGTTTATTAACCATATAGTGAAAGAAAACAAAAAGACACGGTAAAAGTTAAATTATTTAACTTAGAGTAAAATATAATTGATAAGGTTTACAATAATATCCAAACATGTCTAAATTTAATTGTTAGATGAGATTACAACCCTATCTCATCTAATCTTCGAATATGAGTCATTTTTGGAGGTTTTTAAGTGGGGTTAGATTTATTATAAATTAATATTTTTAAGAATTCCTAAGGTGCCCCTCTCCTCCCTTATAAAAGGGCACCTCCTCCCCCTCCTCCTCACACCAATTTTGAGCACTCAAGCTCGGCCAACCCCTGCCAAAATCTCTTCTCCACTTCCCTAGAAACATCCTAGAGGTTCTGGTCTTCCTCAAAAACCAATTCTAGTGCCCTAAGAGGAGGTCTCAAAGAGGCACTTCAAAGAAGAGGTAATTACCGTTACCAATTCTTTCATCTTTATTTCTTCTTCCACTTCTTCTTCTTAGGTTGTTTAATTATGAAGTAATAACATCAGTATCACTCATATACGGATATGTTATTATAAGTATGAAACAACCCTATTTCACCATCTATCCATCCTACGGAAAAAGAAATCACCGCACGTGCGTACGTACGGAATACCGTCTCCACGACGCGATGAGATTCATTCTCCATGTTAACCATTTAAGAATGATTATAATGTATATATAAGAAATAATAATGAAATATATGACATTATAAAGCTACTGGATTTATTTATATAAATATACATATGCATGTCATCTACTTACTTCCATTTCAAGACAATAAGGAAAGAAAAACAGCGTTCATGCGTACGTACGGACTACCGTCTCCATGAACGGCGTTTTTCATTTTATTTATCTATCTATTATATATATATATATAATGAATATATATGATATATAAATCATATTTTATATTCTGGAAGTAAGTAAATCATTAAATAGGTAATAATGATGTCAAGAACAACAAGTCAAAACACCTACGATAAATGAAACGATTTTACCCAAAATGCTTCTTTAACATGGAATTTACAAAAGAACGGGTAATATAATATCATAAGTGAACCATATATGATATCATAACAATGAATATGATTCTGGAATAAGTCAATAACATGATTTAAATCATTATACAGGAGGTTTGGACACTTACAAAGCAAGTCGGACATAAGGTAAGGGAAATATCACAATCTCATTTTTATCCGAGGTTGTTTATACTTTGAAATTTACTGGGGTGTATTTTATTATCCACATCCATGTTTCCTCAATATGTAATATTATTTCCATCCACCTACAATTGTTTAAATACAATTTTACCCTTCGATGAGTTTTTAGTAAAGGATATGAAAGGAATCTTTTTTCGTTTTTCGTACGAGGTACTTTTTGACTTTTCCGACAAAAGTACGAAGAATGTTTTTTTTAACTTAAACGGAACGAACGGATTTTTATGGTTTTATAAAGCCTTATTTTCATGATGCATCCTCCAAAATATTTCATTACTATTTTTAATAAAATCTCTTTCTTTTAAAATTGCATGATGTTTTGTGAAAAGAAATTGATTTTGAAGAAGAAAGGATATTTTCCTCAAGAATTCATTTCAAGTGTTTTATCAAAATTATTTTCCATCTAAGATAATAAAGGGTTCTGTTTCTATCCATATTTTTACATTGATTTGACTATGTTGTGATGGAATTATGTTTATTAATTCCTTTATCTTATATGAATGGTTTTATGATGTCATGTTGTTTAAGAATCCCATTTTTATTACATGGGTTATGAAATGATGTATGATTTATGATTTTGTGGCACACATAAGAATGGTATCATTATGAGATGGGTGGGACCTATATCTCCCTCCAATGCATTGGGTAAATATTTTATATCTCATGAGATAGACAGGGCTGGAATGGTAGGTTATACCGGTTCAGTGAAACAGGACTGAAACGAGGGTTACTCGATTCAGAAAGGGACTTTGTCCACTAAGATAGTCCTGACAATGAGTCTTGACTAATAAGAAATGATTCTCTATGATTATGTGTGAATGCCACAAAGTTTCATGTTTTAAGTTATGATTATTGTGATTACATTTCACTGCCATGATTTACCCCATGTTATGAAATTATGATCTCTTTTGCAGGTTAAGATTTTCCAAAAGTTATGTGCTTATGTATATGATGTGATTGATATTTCTTTTGTTTACCCTTACTGAGCATTTGAGCTCACCCTTTTATGTTTTCTTTTCCCCAGGATATAAAGAAAGGTTTTAGGTAAAAAAAAAGGAAGATCTTTTTGGGAGATTTTGTAGATCTTTCACCACGATTAGAAGATTATATTCCGAGTTTCCAAAGACACAAAACTATTACGATCCTTTAGTGTGTGTTTTTGTTATGTACTAAGTATTCCGCAAATGTAATGTAATGTCCATGTACGTCAGGCTTCGGGTCTCTACAGTTGGTATCAGAGGAAAGGTTTAGTCATCCTTTGGAAACTAGGATGCGAAAACGTTAGTGAGATCCCTAGAGATATTTCTAAGGTATGTCTAGGGATGTCCCTAGGGATAAGTATACGTATAGGTTATAGTAATAGAATTACGCTAACGATCATAGAATTAAACCTAAGATGTTAGATATTGAGGGTACTAACCCTTTATTATGTTGTTTTCCCTAGCATGATTTTTGCCTCTCACACTATTCTTTTGGGGTTTTAGACGATGGCTGGAACCCGAAGGAACCGTGTTAATGAAGAATGTGATGGGAAATGCAATGATTGTCCCCCTGAGCAACCAAACGATATAGGAGCTGGAATGCAAAATCTTGTAGCCATGCTCACACAACTTTCTCAAGCTATGAATCATGCAGGACTTCCAAACGAGCAAAGGAAGGAGCAACATTCTGTTGAATCCTTCATGAGGCAACGTCCACCTTCTTTCAGTGGGACTTCCGATCCACTTGTTGCTGAACAATGGATCAGTACCACTGAAAAGATATTTTCAGTTCTTCAATGTTCTGAACATGATAAAGTCATCTTAGCAGTATATCGTTTGGAAGGTGAAGCTGATCAATGGTGGAATCTTATCAAGAATACGAGGCCAAGGGATGAAATTGAGTCCATGGAATGGGACGAGTTCAAGAACTTGTTTTTCAGTAAGTACTTCCCTCGTATTCTTCGAACAAAGATGGAAAAGGAGTTTATTGAGCTGAAGCAGAAGGATGATGAATCTGTTGGTATATATGAAGCGAATTTTACAAGACTTGCAAGGTATGCATCTGGCATTATCATCCAACCTGAAAGTAAAGTTGATCGATTTTTCAGTGGATTAAAACCAAGTCTTCGAAGGGCATTAGCTATAAGAGACTTCAGTAGCTATGAAGAAATTGTGCGTTGTGCTATCAAGGTAGAAATGGAAGTTGGTGTTACATATCCATCTCATGGTTTTGACAAGAAACGAAAGATGGAGTTCAAGGAGAAATCTCAGAATAATGGTGAAAAGAAGATGAATGTTTCCTTATGCACAAAGTGTGGAAAGAAGCATGGTGGAGATTGTCTTGAAGGGACTAGAAAATGTTTTAAGTGTGGAAAAGAAGGTCATCGAGCAGCTGAGTGTCGAAGTAATGGAAAAAGGGTTTCTAATGATGTGAATAAAGCAAACACTGCAGAGAACGCACCGCCAACACTTCAATGCTTCAAGTGCAAGGAAATGGGGCATTATGCTAATAATTGCCCTAATCCAAGGGTTAGTGATGATCAACATGAGCAACCACTGAAGGAAAAGGACAAAGGGAAATCACATGCGATCACTATTGGCAATGTTGTATATGATAACGATGTGGTGGAATGATTAAGTGTTTATGTAATGGGATTCCAAAATAATGTTGTATCATGGAGTATTGGAATATTTATGTATTGGTTTAATGTGGTATTCAAAGTGATTGAGATATTTTTGGAAATAAGATGATATGCGCATAATGAAGGGAAAATAAGAAAATGAAATGTTTAACAATATTCATGAGCTCATGATTGATATAAGGACTAAGTGATATCATGGTCTGAGTATATAGAATTTTGAGGATTTTTGTATGTGGAAAGTGTTAACTTTTAACTGCACTCATGTTTTCACTAAGGTATTCAAGATAATACACGATTAAGGACTTTGAATGTTTGGAATGTGACCAACAAAACATATCTTATGATATATGGGGATCAACGATGGTATTAAATCTCTGGTAATCATTTTCACTATGTTATGAGAATGGACTGCAGTATTATGTATAAGCCTAAAGATTAGACTGGATTATGTTGGACATAAGTTAGTATTGTTTAAGGATAGAAGATTTTCGATATTATTGATGGGACGTTATATAGTTTTGGAAAAAGGACAACCTGCAGGATGGGCGACAGCCCATCGCTTCGGACAAGGCTGTGGGAATCGAACCCACAACCGAAGTGCGACTAGACTTTATCGCCTACCACTGACCTACAGGAAGTCCCTGTTTAGTAGAAACTAGTTTTATTATATTAAGGAGTATGATATATGATGTATAAGTCCATTTTAGGAACCATATATGATTAATCTCACTAGAGATCGATTTATGAATATAATTTTTGCTAACCTTTTGTTTGAGACAGATGGAATGACCCGTCATTCTATCACATGATCTGCTAACACTTCACGAATAACAAATTCAACTTCATTTATTTAAGAGATGAAGTGGAAATTGTTCAAGGCACGAACAACAGTGAGATTGTACCAAAATAAAGTAAGTATTTATTCTAATTCAAATTTTCAACTTTAGGGAAATGATCTTGAAAACCAAAAATGTTGTCATAGTGATCTTATACCTGAGGAATCAGATGGTACCTTATATCATCACAAATTTATGGATTTGTGATTTTTGGCTTTTCCATAGCCATGTTCTCTACCACTCTCCATCAGAACATGATGGTTAGATTTTTCTTCCATATCCATATTTTTACCTATGTGGATACCCAAAAATTAGTTTATTTGGGTAATCGTTACATTTCATACTTTAGTTTTTAAAGCCAAGTTTTGGTATTCCTTTTTACGATGTGGGAAACTTTCGAATAGTAAACCATTTATAACCCCGACGAATTTCGAGGGCGAAATTCATTTTAAGGGGGGTAGAATGTAACAGCCCAAGATTTTATGAAAAATATTCTTTTTAATTTTATTAATGTCTTGTGTTGTACGCTACACCAAAAGGAGCTTGCACAACACGCATCCTTGACTTGCCTTGCATTACACGCAATCGCAACCTTTCTCGATAGTGTGTGTAGTACGCAATAACGAGTTTCACTAAACAGCGATATGCTATTAAAACTAGCCGTTATGAATAGTAATAACCACTTTTTGAAATTTTGTAAATTTTATTTTTCAAAATGGATTTCATTTTTGGATTCGGAGTATCGAATTTAGCCTAAGGTGAAATTTTGGTACATTTCGAATAACTTTCATATTCTGATGAATAGTGAAAATTACTAAATTATAATTAAAAACAACTTTTTTAATCGAATTAATTAATAGTGATAAATTATTAATTTGAGTGGTTTTAATGTATATTTAGAATATATTTTTACAATTTAATACAATGTTGGTCATTGGACGTAATTTCACATTTAAACCTGACATAAACAAGTGTCAATCTTTTGATATATATTGTTTCGTAAAAACACGCTATTTGTTTTAATAGCGGGATTTAATTATAAAATTAATTAATTCAACTTCTATGTTATGAATTTGGTAAAATAGACTTTATTTTTGAATTCGGAATATGAAATATAGCTTAGGATGAAATTTTGGCATTTTTCTGAAAACTTTCAATTTTTGATGAATAGTGAAACCACTAAGTGGTAGGTTAAAAACTGAATTTTGCATAAAACATAATTTTACCACTTCTTTGAATGGAATTTCGAAAATCCGAGAGACACGGTTAATATCAAGGACTAAAATGTGGTTCAATGAGATGAAAATAATTTTTGGTGAATAGTAACTTTTTACTTTTTTTTACCGCGGTTAATAGTAAATAGGGTAACTAAGGGTAAATATGATATTACTATTACCCTAACACATGTCCTAATTCTATTGGACAAGTGTAATTCGACCAAAAACAAACTTAGGAATAAAATATGACCATTTAGGCCCACTTGGATTAGATTAGGACATTTATTATGAATTTATTTAAAGAAGGGTTAAAATAGTTAAAATCAAAGTTTAATAAGTAAATCATTTTTAATATGGGGTTATACATAAGATAAATTCGATTGTAAATATTCATTAGAAAGCTAAAACGATTTCATACATGATGGTATTTTATTTTTAATTTTTAGACATCAAATAATTTAATTTATTTATGACACAACGATGATGCAGTAATTATCTTATTAATGAAATATTGACATAATTGATGTTATAAACACCAAAATAAATGTAATTTGAGATGTTTTCTGAATTCCACTAATTTTCTAGGTTCCTATGATATATTAATGTTGATTTAATCCACTTGGTTCGAATATATAATTCTGTTATGACTTTCACCAAAATCATATATCAAATAGTGTCAAAATTGACACAAAATAGTTTTTTAAATCAAATATTATATTATTAATTGTTATTTTATTCCTAAAAATCTAAGGTTCGGCCAAATGACTTATATAAGGACATATATATTAATAATAAACAATTTGTGGTTCGTTTGGCATGTTATAGTAAGTTTATTAACCATATAGTGAAAGAAAACAAAAAGACACGGTAAAAGTTAAATTATTTAACTTAGAGTTAAATATAATTGATAAGGTTTAAAATAATATTCAAACATGTCTAAATTTGATTGGTTGATGAGATTACAACCCTATCTCATCTAATCTTAGAATATGAGTCATTTTTGGAGGTTTTTAAGTGGGGTTAGATTTATTATAAATTAATATTTTTAAGAATTCCTAAGGTGCCCCTCTCCTCCCTTATAAAAGGGCACCTCCTCCCCCTCCTCCTCACACCAATTTTGAGCACTCAAGCTCGGCCAACCCCTGCCAAAATCTCTTCTCCACTTCCCTAGAAACATCCTAGAGGTTCTGGTCTTCCTAAAAGACCAATTCTAGTGCCCTAAGAGGAGGTCTCAAAGAGGCACTTCAAAGAAGAGGTAATTACCGTTACCAATTCTTTCATCTTTATTTCTTCTTCCACTTCTTCTTCTTAGGTTGTTTCATTATGAAGTAATAACATCAGTATAACTCATATACTGATATGTTATTATAAGTATGAAACAACCCTATTTCACCATCTATCCATCCTACGGAAAAAGAAATCACCGCACGTGCGTACGTACGGAATACCGTCTCCACGACGCGATGAGATTCATTCTCCATGTTAACCATTTAAGAATGATTATAATGTATATATAAGAAATAATAATGAAATATATGACATTATAAAGCTACTGGATTTATGTATATATATATACATATGTATGTCATCTACTTACTTCCATTTCAAGACAATAAGGAAAGAAAAACAGCGTTCATGCGTACGTACGGACTACCGTCTCCATGAACGGTGTTTTTCATTTTATTTATCTATCTATTATATATATATATATATATAATGAATATATATGATATATAAATCATATTTTATATTCTGGAAGTAAGTAAATCATTAAATAGGTAATAATGATGTCAAGAACAACAAGTCAAAACACCTACGATAAATGAAACGATTTTACCCAAAATGCTTCTTTAACATGGAATTTAAAAAAGAACGGGTAATATAATATCATAAGTGAACCATATATGATATCATAACAATGAATATGATTCTGGAATAAGTCAATAACATGATTTAAATCATTATACAGGAGGTTTGGACACTTACAAAGCAAGTCGGACATAAGGTAAGGGAAATATCACAATCTCATTTTTATCCGAGGTTGTTTATACTTTGAAATTTACTGGGGTGTATTTTATTATCCACATCCATGTTTCCTCAATATGTAATATTATTTACATCCACCTACAATTGTTTAAATCCAATTTTACCCTTCGATGAGTTTTTAGTAAAGGATATGAAAGGAATCTTTTTTCGTTTTTCGTACGAGGTACTTTTTGACTTTTCCGACAAAAGTACGAAGAATGTTTTTTTTAACTTAAACGGAACGAACGGATTTTTATGGTTTTATAAAGCCTTATTTTCATGATGCATCCTCCAAAATATTTCATGAATATTTTTAATAAAATCTCTTTCTTTTAAAATTGCATGATGTTTTGTGAAAAGAAATTGATTTTGAAGAAGAAAGGATATTTTCCTCAAGAATTCATTTCAAGTGTTTTATCAAAATTATTTTCCATCTAAGATAATAAAGGGTTCTGTTTCTATCCATATTTTTACATTGATTTGACTATGTTGTGATGGAATTATGTTTATGAATTCCTTTATCTTATATGAATGGTTTTATGATGTCATGTTGTTTAAGAATCCCATTTTTATTACATGGGTTATGAAATGATGTATGATTTATGATTTTGTGGCACACATAAGAATGGTATCATTATGAGATGGGTGGGACCTATATCTCCCTCCAATGCATTGGGTAAAGATTTTATATCTCATGAGATAGACAGGGCTGGAATTGTAGGTTATACCGGTTCAGTGAAACAGGACTGAAACGAGGGTTACTCGATTCAGAAAGGGACTTTGTCCACTAAGATAGTCTTTACAATGAGTCTTGACTAATAAGAAATGATTCTCTATGATTATGTGTGAATGCCACAAAGTTTCATGTTTTAAGTTATGATTATTGTGATTACATTTCACTTCCATGATTTACCCCATGTTATGAAATTATGATCTCTTTTGCAGGTTAAGATTTTCCAAAAGTTATGTGCTTATGTATATGATGTGATTGATATTTCTTTTGTTTACCCTTACTGATCATTTGAGCTCACCCTTTTATGTTTTCTTTTCCCCAGGATATAAAGAAAGGTTTTAGGTAAAAAAAAGGAAGATCTTTATGGGAGATTTTGAAGATCTTTCACCACGATTAGAAGATTATATTCCGAGTTTCCAAAGACACTAAACTATTACGATCCTTTAGTGTGTGTTTTTGTTATGTACTAAGTATTCCGCAAATGTAATGTAATGTCCATGTACGTCAGGCTTCGGGTCTCTACATTCCCCTTACCTTGTATATGAACGCTCACTTCTATATAATGTTCTGTATAATGACATTATGTTAATTAATTAAAAAATACAGAAAATTCTATAAATTAAAAAAGTTTTTTTTGGTTTCATTGTGTTATTGTATGGGTCATTTTATGAGTTATAGGTTTTAAAAATATTGATCAGGAATGTTTGTTTTATGGTTTTCTTGAGCGGTTCAAATGTATTCATAAATGGATATTCATGTAGAACATGGATAAACATACAAGAACTTATATTTCATGTTATTAATGATATTAAAGAATTTAAAATTATCTTTCAATGAATTATATTATATATCAAGTAGATGAATCATTGGATAATAATTAAATGATTATTATTTTCGTTAATTTGTGACTTTTTTCACCCACAACGAACTTGTTTTGTTTAATAATCTAGAAAAATGTACCTAAGATAGTTCCATAACATTAAATAGAACATTATACATGTAAAATATTCTGGTTCAACCATTAAAATCTTTTCTAGATTACATCTTAAAGTTGAAATGGAAAAATAAAACATGTCGTTCTTGAAGGTGATAGATTTACAACTCGCGAACTATGTTTTCTTTATAAACAAGAAGGGAAAGGGGGTTAGATGGTATAATATCCCATTAGTATCATAAAATTCCCTTATATGTATAATAATGGTGTTAAAAAACCAGTTTGACAATGATAGGTTGGTAGATAATAATAACTGAACTTGAAATTGAAAGGAATTAAATGGAAAAGAAAGATATAAATTGCCTCTTGAATCCTATTCTTGAGATTCTCTTTAATGGGCATAATCATGGTCTTTTGATGAGAACAGAAGCATTCAGACGTGGGTGGGGGGATAGGGATGAAGCTTGGTCAGATTTTAGACAATCCTTGAAGCTTGAGAGGTGTGAGGAAATGAGGTTTTGAAGGTTGGTTTTTATAGTGGAGGGAGAGGGGATTTCTCAATATAAAAATCATTAACTTATTATTCTTCCACAATTCAAGGAATAATGAGTCTTCCATGACCCAAAAATAGTAATTGTATCATTTAACCCTGATCCAAGTGGTATTAAATCAGAAAAACATCATACATGACTCAATAATTAGCTCTTTTAGCTGATTTTGTAAATTATTGTATTTCACTATTCATAAAAAATTCTATTACTTCAGAAAAATCCCAAAAATTCACCCTAACCATTTTTTGATGTGTAGATTCCAAAAATGATTTCCTTTTTTCAAAAGTAAATTTCTAAATAAGATTAATTTAATATTTAATTATAATTATAATTTACATGAAAATAACTGTTTTTAAAATTAATACTTACTTTATAATGCTTTCAAAAATTACTTATTCTCTTATAAAATTATCTTAAATATAAATGAATTGGATTTGTTAAATTTTTAACACAATTTATGCAAATAAATTTTAATTTAAATTAATTAATTAATTATACATAATTATTTATGACTTACAAAAATACCAATATTTTTACTATGTTCAAATTGTCACTTATAAGATACAATAATTTTATTTAATAATTCAAGGGTAAGGTTACTATTATTTAAGAAGATTTAATATTAATAATGCTCATATGAAACTTTATAAGTGTATTTTACTATTTAACAAAAATTATTATTATTTTATTAGATTCCAAAAATCATCTAGAACACAACCGTGTGTGTCGGATTTTCGAAATTCCAAACACAGAAGTGAAAAACTAATGTTTAAAGTTCACTCAGCACTTAGTAGTTCATTATGTTTTGTTTTCATGTGATTTTATAACATATTTTTAAGATGATAATTTCCATTTAACAACATTGGGTCGTTATATATCGGATTAATTGACACCGTTTCTTATAACAATAATGAATCTGTAGAGACTATAAATTTATAAAATATTTAATAATTATAAACTATGAATTCATTTAATAAAATAATATAAATAATTGAATAAAAAAATTACACATCTCACTAGTGTGTGGATATTCTCATCAACATATCACTTTTTATGGACATTAAGTCATTTAGGTAATTGTTTATAAGATGTTGGATGTGGACCATATATATAATTAAAGATATAAATCTGAATATAGAGGACTCCATTAAAGACATTAAGGTATTTTATTTGAAAAATGACCCAATAAAATACTCAATGGAAATATGAGGTTGTGATCCCAAACTACATTATTCATAATCGTTATGATTTTCAATAATACAACATGCACTGGAATCCGTTATATATATATATATACTACCATAAAATAATCTATATTTGTTTTTATAAAATGAATTAGATATAGAAATAAATCACACATTCACTATGAAATTATAGGACAAATATGTAAATATAGTTATTTGATTTTCATAAATCATCCCATCATTAAGGAAATAATTATACAAAACATGATATTTTTTTATTATAGGAAATACATAATCTATGTTCATCCAATAGTCATATTTATTTTTATTATACTACATTGACTCCCATGATTAATTAGCTAATCTAAATTATTATATAGAAAATAAAGTTACTAATTAGGGGTTCCTAAAATTTTATTCGTTCTTCTATTGATTGAGAAATAATTAATAACATGTAGAAAAAAGAAATATATCCTAAATAATTGTCAAATACTGAACTTTTATAAGATATTGATACTATAAAAATACATTACAAAAAACATGAATCAAAAACTTGGATAATGTTCTTGAATATACTCAAGAGTTTGGAGAGAGACATCCTCGAATGATGCTGCATATAACTACTGTAATAAGTATTATCTAAGACTAGGATTCAATTTTATAAAGATTCAATTATACAAGTAGTGACTTTATTAATTATAGTCAATGATGAGTCTATATGATACATGTTAATGGTAAGTTAGAATAATATTTTGATATGATTGTCAAATTCCCAAAGGTGAATTGAGATGTTTTTAAGTGATTGAGACTTATTAGAGATTGTTCTCAAAATATCAGGTTTTAAATCAATAAGTTACATACATGGAATACATAGTGCATAATATTTTCATGTCTTGAACTAGAAGGTCAATCCGTTGATTATGAAAATTCTTCATGTGGTCGATCGACTGACCGTACAATCAATTGTTCATGTGGTTGATCCTTTAATTCTTACATTTGCTTCATAGAATCATGGTTGGTTGAAATATCAATGTTCGGTCGATCCACTTACCAGATAGTCAAATTATCTCATGGTCAATCCATATCCTTCCGATCAATCGACACAGTGAGTACATCGAATGTGTGGTCCATCAACATCAAAAAATGGGATTCTTCTTCAACCTCATGGTTAGTAGAATGGTTATTTCAGTTTTTCCTCACAGTCATGTAGTTGATCCATGTTCTTCGTGTTTTGATAGGCTAGTCTTGTTTTGAATCCATCCATGGTTTCTTGTATACCTCAATGTTTAGTCGATCCAATACATAGAGAATAATAGAAAAATAAATAGAACATAAAATAGCTATAATTCTATATAATATATCATCTGATGAAATTGATTGGAATGATTCTTAGTCTATTTTTCAATGATAAAAACATCAGAACATATAAGCTTTACCTGCATGGAATTTGAGAGTGGCTATTTTCAATATGATTCATTAATGATCAAAGAAAGTGGAGTTCATGAAAATTTAAGTAGAAATTTATGTGTATATTAATCCAAAAATCACGATCTTATTATGATCCCTGACTCATGATTTCTTGAAGTGAATCAATATATAGGATGAATTTATTGGAAATAAATTAATACCGGTGAAACTTTTCTAGATTTGTTAAAAAAAATAGAGTTATTAAGATTATTTGGAAGGTCCGTAATGTTCTAAACCTCAGATGGAGTTTTGATTCATCATGGTAAAAATGATAATGTTGAGATGTATTCCTAATGTGTAGATCATTTTAGTATTTTTCATGAGTATTGTTTAATGTAGTCAAGATGTAAGAGGTTTATACAAGCCTCATAAAAGTATTATGTTCCTTATATATAAGTGTTAAATATTATATGAAAATTTACAGTGACTCATTTAAATAATAAATAGAAGACCAATCCTAGTGTTAGAGAATATAAATTTTGTGAAGAGATACATATTTTTTAGGTTGAAGAAGATAAAGAAAATTTGTATCTGAGAAGAACTATTGTTATAGTGAGTTAGTATACTCCATGGTGTTAGTTTTTGTGATCTAGATAGAACTGAGGAGAATGTATTATCAGTAGAATATATAGGAAGATAAATTGAATGAGTATCTAAGAAGAACTGGTGTGTGTTACCAATAATGAAGACAAGTCAAAGAATCATCTCCATTTATTATATGATTTATCTATTAGAATATCTAAACAATTTTCTACATGCATATTGAATTAATAAAATATATCAAATGTAATTACAATAAGATCATGAAAAAACATTCAAAAATTAAATTTGAGGCTTATTAGAAATCATTGTCACCATGTTCTGTACGAATATGTTGAAATAATTGTTGATTTCAACTACAGTATCAGAGACGAAGAGTATTGTATAATTTCTTTTCAAGATGAATGGTGATATCTTCGAAAATGTCAGATGATGTGTACTAAATAAGAAAATTACATGGGTAAAACAAACAAAAAATGTTAGTTTATGTATACAAACTAGCTTATTACCCCTCTTATTCTGTAATTTATCATATATACAATTAGGTTTATTGGAATTTCCTACTACTGTGGAATCGGTTGATCATTCTATTTTAGTTAAATATGTTTTATGTACCAGTTGTTTATTTATAAATCCGAAAAACTAAAAATAATATATTATATGCATTGAAAGATGATTAAATTTATAATTTACCATTTCAAATGTTTCATTAAACAATGAGTCCATTAAGATCATACTTCTGTACCTGGGTAGATGAATGCTACATGGTCAAATTTACTGAAACAACAACAATAGAACCATGTCAACAACATCCTATGCTTTTATTTTCCTACAAAATATTGATTGAATATATTAAAATTTCATCTAATTGTGTGAATTAATCAATAATTTTAAAACATTAGTACGCTATTATGTTCAAATTCATTGTCATAATTTTTGAAATCAATTTCAGTATCTAGGACATGTTTCATTAAAAGCATTTTCTCTTGTTGAATGATGACAATTACAAATGTTGTAATCATATATTTCAATAGATAATGGAACCCTTTTCATGATAAAAGTATTTTACTTTTGATGAAATCCAATTCCATTGTTATCCTATATATAAAATGAAAAAAAGATGATTTATTTCAAGTGGGTTTGTAACACCCCGAGCTTCCACGATACGCTTCTCATTCAATAATACAATAGCTTGCATTGTACGCAACTTCGAGTTCTAAAACATCGCGACAAATCAAACTAGCCGTTATGAATAGTAATAACCACTTTTTAAAATTATAGAAATTTTATATTTCAAAATGGACTTCATTTTTGTATTCGTAATATCGAAATTAGCCTATGTTGAATTTTTGGTATTTTTCTGAGAACTTCTAATTTTTTATGAATAGTGAAAAATACTTTAAACAACTTTTTTAATCAAAATAATTTATAGTGATAAGTTATACTATTGAGTGGATTTAATGTATAATTAGAATATATTTTTACCATTTTATCCAATGGTGGTCATTAGAATTAATTTAACATTGAATTTGGACATAAACAATTGCCAATCTTTTGATATAAATTGTTTCTTGAAAACACGCTATTTGTCGTAACAGCGGGAATTAATTATAAAATTAATTAATGCAACTTATATGTTTGGAATTTTGTAAAATAGACATCATTTTTGAATTCGGAATATCAATTATAGCTTAGGATGAAATTTTGGCATTGTTCTGAGAAACTTCAATTTTTGATGAATAGGGAAACCACTAAGTGGTAGTTAAATAACTGATTTTTCGTTTAAATGAAATATTACCACTTCTGTGATTTGATTTTCAAAAATCCGACATACATGGTTGTCATTAAGAAGTAAAATGTGGTTCAATGAGATTATAAATTGGTGAATAGTAACTTATTAAGTTCTTAATCGCGATTAGTGGTAATTAGTGTAGTTTAAGGTATAGATAATACTTTAATAATATTAAATGACCTAGACACATGTCCCAACCTCATTGGTTGAGTCATGGCCGACCAAGACAAGCCATGGCCTAACTTGGGGACCCCATGGATCCACTTTTGTTAGGAAATGACATAAATTACTTTTATTTAATGTTAAAGTGAAAATGACACAAACATAATATGTTTTACGAAAACAATTTTTAAGTAGGGTTATACAAGTCCAAATTTTGATTATAAATAGTCATTGGAAAGATAAAAAGATTTCCTATACCATAGTATTTGTTTTATAATTTTTAGACATTAAATAAATTTAATTATTTATGACATAATAATGATGCAGCGATGACATCATTATCTAACGATTTAAATAAAATGGAAAGTTAATATAAAATCTATGAACTAAACATGGCCAAAACCTATTGGATGAGTGGATTTCGATGCCTTATCACCTTATCCACGAATTCTATCAATGTGGGACCTTTTAAAACCGAAACACATTTTCAAATAATGTAATGTTCCTTTACTTTCCAAAAGTGCCCCTCCTCTCCTCTTATAAAAGGCCCCCACCTCTACCTCATTTCACACACTCTTCAAGCCATTGGCTCGGCCAACCCCTGCCCATTTGCTCTCTCCACATCCCTCTCCTCATCCTAGAGGATTCCCTTTGGGCAGAATCCTTTCAAAGGAAGCCTTTAGGCTCAACTCAAAAGTAGTTACACTTTTTAAGGTAATTCATTCTCTCATGTTCTTTTGTTTTATTTTGCTTCTCCAACCCCCTAAACTCTTTTTATTTACTTCTTTTGTAACAACACCAGTATCTTAAATATACTAGGATGTTGTTATAAGATTTATTTGAGCTACACTTCCACACAACTACATCAAATGGTTAAAGAACATAAGGTTTCCGTGGATGGCGAAATTCTGCCTCCCGAAACGATGATTGTTCAACACTCATTTAACACCTTCAAAGGTGGCCATTATGATGTCACTATTTTTATATATGATATATAATATGTTTATGTTTTCCTTAAGCTTCTGTTTTTTTCATTTTGGGCATACCTTTATGGTTTCCATTATGGGTAAAACACGATATCTTCATTTTAGGAAGCGCGGACTACCGCCCCCTGAAAGTGATTTGATTCGTTAATACCATATGTGGGATGTGTGAAGGATAAAGTTAATGATATTATATATGTTATTATACTGGAATTATAATATACTCTCATATCATTATGATTCCATTCCAGAAAATATGAAATAGAAATGGAAGTAGCGTTCATGCGTACGTACGGCTTACCGTCTCCATGAACGGTGCATTTCATTTCTTACCTCTAAATGTTACGTAATATTATAAATGAATGTATATACTGGATATATAAGATATATATGACATCTAAATTATGAATATAATGGATATTTCACCACATTAACAACTTGTAATCATAAGAAGTTTATTTTTGACTCAAGTACCAAAGGTCGACAAAACGACCGTTATTAACTTAAATAATTACATAATGATCATATCATTGTAATAAGTGATATAATAAGGATAATGAAATTGAGAATGGTTCTTAATAAGGTATATATTAACTCTAGTTTATTATTCAGGAGGTTAAAGAACGGTTGAGTCAAGTCGGACACAAGGTAAGGGAAATTCTTAACCCAATTTCTGTTCTTTGGGTTAATCTCCTACTTTCAAATTCTGTCATGATATTGTTATGTATTATCTTGTATTTGTACTTTCTTTATGTGTACTTATAGTTAATACACATAATAGATCTATTTTATTTATAAATGATCTTGTAAGGGAACTTCTTAACCCAACTTCCATTCTTTGGGTAATCTCCTACATTCAAATTATGTCATGATGTTATTATGTCATATTTTGTATTTTTACTTTCTTTATGTGTACCTATAGTGAATACACATAATATATCTATTTTATTTTAAAAATGATCTTTTTAAGGACTTCGTCTCAATCTCCTTTCATTGAGGTATATTTTGTTTTATACACAAATTTCTTTTATACGGTGTATAAACCCCCTTTGACTTTTACGGTTATTCAAAAGGAATCTTTTTATACGAAGCGTTTTGCTAAACGACAAAAGGGAATGTTTTTCTTTCCGTACTTATGCGGCGACAATGACTTCTCCGCCGTCGTGACCATTATTTGAGTTTCGGCTTCCTCTACAAGCCATCATTTTATTTTAATGAAAAATAAATACAAAGTTTTAACTTTCTTTTATTTTGGTATTGAAAATGGTTTTGAAAGCGTTTTTATTATATCAATGTGTTGTATTGATATCTTGTGATTGAAATGTGGAAATGTTATGTTTCCTTTATGCATGTTTTATGTGATACGATTATGTTATGGTTTATGAAATGTTTAAACCTATTCATATGAGGAATGCATTGGACTTAATAAGTGACGGGTGGAGCCCGCTATAGCTCCTCGATGCATCGGCAGGTCTCATGAGACAAACTAGTGTCTTGGCACAAGGCCTTGACAAAATCTTATTTGTAGTCTTGGCACGAGGCCTTGGCTATGTGGTTATGATAGTCTGGCATTATGCATTCCATCATTATGAAAGTGGTTATTGATATTGCATGTGATTATTCGACCAGTAGAATATCCATGTGAAGAAGTAAATGGCATTATCTCATTTTACTTTTGCCATATTATGTTGAAGTTCATGTTTAAAAGGCTTTTGTTTTAGTTATACATTGCCTTAAATGTTAATGTTTATTTATGAAAGCTTCCGCATTATTGTTATCCTTACTGAGCATCTGAGCTCACCCCTTTCAATGTTTTAATATTTTCCAGGATGTGAAGAAGTATTTTATGAATGACCTGCAGGGATAGTCGGAAGAGGATATGAGTGTGGACTATGGAGACTTTGTTAATGTAGTTTTTCACTTTTTGATGTAATGAAAGACTTATGAATGTATCTAGTGTTTCCAAGGCTACTAAACTAATCGGTCTTTCGAGACTTGATCCTTTGTGATCATGCCAATGTTACGAAGTGACGCACCGACTCTGGGTAGCTGGGGTCGGGGCGTTACAGTTGGTATCAGAGGCAGTTTAGTACTAACCTTGGAAGCTAGATTTAGATAAACTCTGATTAGAGCACATAGCCCAAAGATAGACTTTGAGGATTAGTATAGAAGAACTTCCTAGAATTTTGGTATTATAGAGATGTTATGACTTTTCCGAGCAATACATCCCTGTCTGGATACGAGCAGGTAGAGGCGGCTCTGGCACAGATGTACCTAGGGGTAAAACCCGAAAACACCGCTTTGAGCTAGACTCGAACGGGAACTGGTGCACGACAACGGGCCTTGCTGCACTCTTGGTTACGACACTCCCGGGGGATATGCTTAGGATAATTCTCATTTTATTTACAAACCACTATGAAGGGTTATGAGTATATAATTCCTCAAAGAAAACCTTTTTATGATTATGGATTATATCCATAAATAGTTCAATTTATGTTAAGTAAGTATGGAATTATGTATTTCGATTCATAAACTAACCTATTTTATGGCATTGTATAGAAATGGCGCCCAGTAGAAGGAATGTGAACTCCATCAATACGTATGATCCAAAGAGTAAGAAGGATCATATCTTTCATGGTATTAAGCCAACATTTAGAAGGGAAATATTCTCCCATGTGTTATCAACATATGAAGAAATAATATCATGTGTTAGTAAGATAAGTAGAGAATTCTCTGAGTCTTATGGATTTGAAGGGATGAAAGAGAAGAAAAGGATGGAAGAGAGAATGATGGATAAAGGGACGAGGGAAAAGAAGAATTTTCCAATATGTGATAACTGTGGGAAGAAACACCCTGGTACTTGCCTAAAAGGAATGGGAGTCTGTTATAAATGTGGAGAAAAAGGTCACCAGGCACGTGATTGCAAGGGAAAGAAAGAGGCTGTCAAAGTTGAATGCTACAATTGTAGAGAAATGGGTCATTATGCAAATGAATGTCCTAAGCGTCAAGGAAACTTACCTCAGAAAAGGCCAAGGGATCAAGGACAATCTTATGCTATTACTACAGTTGAAGCAGAATAACTAATGTATTGGTGCTTTTGGACTCATGGATTATATTCTGGTTATTAGAATAATGTGATCTATATAAGGATTGTACTGCAGTACTTTTTGATTTCAGTAAGGTTTTAATATGATTAAGGTAATCATATTTTTAGTATGTGACAATAAGAGAAACTTTTCTTTTTATGGGGAATCTGATGCTACAATTGATTTTGGAATTAAGAGACATTTTAGAGAAAGTCTGGACAGAGTTATTTTGGAGTGGATTAAGTTGATCTTTGGATAGTATGGTTTAAGGTTAAAAAATTAATGAAGATTGTTTTTGGAGTATTATAATACTATAGTTTTAGGAAAAGGACAACCTGCAGGGTGGGGCATAAACCGTCGCGTCGGACAAAGCTGTAGGAATCGAACCCACAATCAAAGTGCGACAAGCCTTTATTTCCTACCACTAGCCTACAGGAAGTCCCTGGTTATTACAAAATAATTTTACTAATCTAAATGGTATGTTTTAACATTTTGAACCTTATACAATTAGGATAAGTATGATATTTTTGAGTTCTATTATCTTTTTGGGTGAAAGATGAGTTGAAGGTTGAAACTCTAATTGTCAAGCATAAATATATATATACCTATCTCTTATTCAATGAATAAATTAATTCTTAAACTTTAGTAAAGGGATATTAAAACAAAAAAATGTGTTATCCTAATACCTTATGTCTTGTTGAACTGATGATATTTTAAATCAATATAGATTGAAGGCTTTGAGGCCCTCAATTTGACAGTTGATTGTTATTGATGACCTCAATCACTCCCTACAAATATTTACGTTTTTCCTCCAATTATATGTCTCTAATTGCCACCAATGTTCTCCTTATCGAGATTATAATTTGGTGGTGACTTTCTTATTTCCATTTACCTCTTATTAAGGCTAAATTTTATTAATCTTATTTCCGATGTGGGTTTTCCACAAAGGTATTTTCCCTTTTCAACCTTTTATTTTCCAAGAAAAATTTCAAATTGCGAGGACGCAATTTATTGAAGGAGGGGAGAATGTAACACCCCGAGCTTCCACGATACGCTTCTCATTCAATAATACAATAGCTTGCATTGTACGCAACTTCGAGTTCTAAAACATCGCGACAAATCAAACTAGCCGTTATGAATAGTAATAACCACTTTTTAAAATTATAGAAATTTTATATTTCAAAATGGACTTCATTTTTGTATTCGTAATATCGAAATTAGCCTATGTTGAATTTTTGGTATTTTTCTGAGAACTTCTAATTTTTTATGAATAGTGAAAAATACTTTAAACAACTTTTTTAATCAAAATAATTTATAGTGATAAGTTATACTATTGAGTGGATTTAATGTATAATTAGAATATATTTTTACCATTTTATCCAATGGTGGTCATTAGAATTAATTTAACATTGAATTTGGACATAAACAATTGCCAATCTTTTGATATAAATTGTTTCTTGAAAACACGCTATTTGTCGTAACAGCGGGAATTAATTATAAAATTAATTAATGCAACTTATATGTTTGGAATTTTGTAAAATAGACATCATTTTTGAATTCGGAATATCAATTATAGCTTAGGATGAAATTTTGGCATTGTTCTGAGAAACTTCAATTTTTGATGAATAGGGAAACCACTAAGTGGTAGTTAAATAACTGATTTTTCGTTTAAATGAAATATTACCACTTCTGTGATTTGATTTTCAAAAATCCGACATACATGGTTGTCATTAAGAAGTAAAATGTGGTTCAATGAGATTATAAATTGGTGAATAGTAACTTATTAAGTTCTTAATCGCGATTAGTGGTAATTAGTGTAGTTTAAGGTATAGATAATACTTTAATAATATTAAATGACCTAGACACATGTCCCAACCTCATTGGTTGAGTCATGGCCGACCAAGACAAGCCATGTCCTAACTTGGGGACCCCATGGATCCACTTTTGTTAGGAAATGACATAAATTACTTTTATTTAATGTTAAAGTGAAAATGACACAAACATAATATGTTTTACGAAAACAATTTTTAAGTAGGGTTATACAAGTCCAAATTTTGATTATAAATAGTCATTGGAAAGATAAAAAGATTTCCTATACCATAGTATTTGTTTTATAATTTTTAGACATTAAATAAATTTAATTATTTATGACATAATAATGATGCAGCGATGACATCATTATCTAACGATTTAAATAAAATGGAAAGTTAATATAAAATCTATGAACTACACATGGCCAAAACCTATTGGATGAGTGGATTTCGATGCCTTATCACCTTATCCACTAATTCTATCAATGTGGGACCTTTTAAAACCGAAACACATTTTCAAATAATGTAATGTTCCTTTACTTTCCAAAAGTGCCCCTCCTCTCCTCTTATAAAAGGCCCCCACCTCTACCTCATTTCACACACTCTTCAAGCCATTGGCTCGGCCAACCCCTGCCCATTTGCTCTCTCCACATCCCTCTCCTCATCCTAGAGGATTCCCTTTGGGCAGAATCCTTTCAAAGGAAGCCTTTAGGCTCAACTCAAAAGGAGTTACACTTTTTAAGGTAATTCATTCTCTCATGTTCTTTTGTTTTATTTTGCTTCTCCAACCCCCTAAACTCTTTTTATTTACTTCTTTTGTAACAACACCAGTATCTTAAATATACTAGGATGTTGTTATAAGATTTATTTGAGCTACACTTCCACACAACTACATCAAATGGTTAAAGAACATAAGGTTTCCGTGGATGGCGAAATTCTGCCTCCCGAAACGATGATTGTTCAACACTCATTTAACACCTTCAAAGGTGGCCATTATGATGTCACTATTTTTATATATGATATATAATATGTTTATGTTTTCCTTAAGCTTCTGTTTTTTTCATTTTGGGCATACCTTTATGGTTTCCATTATGGGTAAAACACGATATCTTCATTTTAGGAAGCGCGGACTACCGCCCCCTGAAAGTGATTTGATTCGTTAATACCATATGTGGGATGTGTGAAGGATAAAGTTAATGATATTATATATGTTATTATACTGGAATTATAATATACTCTCATATCATTATGATTCCATTCCAGAAAATATGAAATAGAAATGGAAGTAGCGTTCATGCGTACGTACGGCTTACCGTCTCCATGAACGGTGCATTTCATTTCTTACCTCTAAATGTTACGTAATATTATAAATGAATGTATATACTGGATATATAAGATATATATGACATCTAAATTATGAATATAATGGATATTTCACCACATTAACAACTTGTAATCATAAGAAGTTTATTTTTGACTCAAGTACCAAAGGTCGACAAAACGACCGTTATTAACTTAAATAATTACATAATGATCATATCATTGTAATAAGTGATATAATAAGGATAATGAAATTGAGAATGGTTCTTAATAAGGTATATATTAACTCTAGTTTATTATTCAGGAGGTTAAAGAACGGTTGAGTCAAGTCGGACACAAGGTAAGGGAAATTCTTAACCCAATTTCTGTTCTTTGGGATAATCTCCTACTTTCAAATTCTGTCATGATATTGTTATGTATTATCTTGTATTTGTACTTTCTTTATGTGTACTTATAGTTAATACACATAATAGATCTATTTTATTTATAAATGATCTTGTAAGGGAACTTCTTAACCCAACTTCCATTCTTTGGGTTAATCTCCTACATTCAAATTATGTCATGATGTTATTATGTCATATTTTGTATTTTTACTTTCTTTATGTGTACCTATAGTGAATACACATAATATATCTATTTTATTTTAAAAATGATCTTTTTAAGGACTTCGTCTCAATCTCCTTTCATTGAGGTATATTTTGTTTTATACACAAATTTCTTTTATACGGTGTATAAACCCCCTTTGACTTTTACGGTTATTCAAAAGGAATCTTTTTATACGAAGCGTTTTGCTAAACGACAAAAGGGAATGTTTTTCTTTCCGTACTTATGCGGCGACAATGACTTCTCCGCCGTCGTGACCATTATTTGAGTTTCGGCTTCCTCTACAAGCCATCATTTTATTTTAATGAAAAATAAATACAAAGTTTTAACTTTCTTTTATTTTGGTATTGAAAATGGTTTTGAAAGCGTTTTTATTATATCAATGTGTTGTATTGATATCTTGTGATTGAAATGTGGAAATGTTATGTTTCCTTTATGCATGTTTTATGTGATACGATTATGTTATGGTTTATGAAATGTTTAAACCTATTCATATGAGGAATGCATTGGACTTAATAAGTGACGGGTGGAGCCCGCTATAGCTCCTCGATGCATCGGCAGGTCTCATGAGACAAACTAGTGTCTTGGCACAAGGCCTTGACAAAATCTTATTTGTAGTCTTGGCACGAGGCCTTGGCTATGTGGTTATGATAGTCTGGCATTATGCATTCCATCATTATGAAAGTGGTTATTGATATTGCATGTGATTATTCGACCAGTAGAATATCCATGTGAAGAAGTAAATGGCATTATCTCATTTTACTTTTGCCATATTATGTTGAAGTTCATGTTTAAAAGGCTTTTGTTTTAGTTATACATTGCCTTAAATGTTAATGTTTATTTATGAAAGCTTCCGCATTATTGTTATCCTTACTGAGCATCTGAGCTCATCCCTTTCAATGTTTTAATATTTTCGAGGATGTGAAGAAGTATTTTATGAATGACCTGCAGGGATAGTCGGAAGAGGATATGAGTGTGGACTATGGAGACTTTGTTAATGTAGTTTTTCACTTTTTGATGTAATGAAAGACTTATGAATGTATCTAGTGTTTCCAAGGCTACTAAACTAATCGGTCTTTCGAGACTTGATCCTTTGTGATCATGCCAATGTTACGAAGTGACGCACCGACTCTGGGTAGCTGGGGTCGGGGCGTTACAGGGTTAATATTAACATAATATAAGACATTATATATTCGTACATATTTCGAAGATTATGTCAATTGTTTAGTTGTTGTTGTAAATCATATAACTTGTTTATCAATTGAAATTAATACTCTTTAACATATCCATTACTGCAAGGAATCATAGAAAAGGCCCATGCATACTAATTCTGGTCATTTAATTAATAATATAAAAATACAATTATGTGATTAGGAAAATTTTGACAAAACCAAATAATAAATAATCACAACATTATAACCTATACTGGAAATTTTTTCCATAGATACTTTCTGATGGAATAATTTAACCCTATGTAATATAAGCACACTCAGTTTGACAATCTGAAAATTCAATATATAATCACTAACCAAAAATCAGAATAAATCAACATGAATTATATGTATAAAGAGGATGATTTTATATTCATATAACATGGATGTAGGCTATATATTGGATATAGATTTGATGATTGACACAATTTAAAACCAAAAAATGCCATCTATATAAGGGAATATAATTTTCAATATTAGATACATGTGCTCAATATATTACTAAAAATGAAAAAACAATGAATAAAAACATAAATGAAATTAAATGATTATTTGAATAAAATAACATGGTTTATTTCAATGTAAATAATCCTCAAATCACAATAATTAAATAATAGTAAGACTACATATCGAATACAACATTTATGGGGAAGCATTGTACAACACTCTAAATAACCAAAATTAAAATAATATTTTGAAAAATAAAAAAGTGTGGTATCCAACTAAAATAAAAAAAAGAAACCGCCTTCCTAAAAATAAAATTTTGAAAATATTTATAAACATTATGCGTAAATAAATAATATTTGGTGAACAATATATGAACTTACTTGCATGTAACAAGGATACAGTCTATAGATTGGCTGATTGACACCACTTTATACTCAAAATTAAATCTATATATGGGAATAAAAATTTTCTGTCTTAGATTCATATTTATAAAAAATAACAAAAAAATATTAAAATTTATAGATTTTAAAAAAAATTAAATATGCGATGTAAAATATGGAAGGATAGAAACCATACCTGTGATGTTGAGGTATGGTTAAGATAAACATTTGAGAACAATGCTTTCAAAAAAAATACCATTGCTGAACATCCACATGTATAAATTTAGTTATAGTTTTTCATGATGGCCATGGGGGAAACTTATAATACCAATTAAATACATTCCTTTCACTAATCGGATTAGTGGTAGCCAATTTTTTTCCTCAAACATCCAAAACATATCTATCTGAAAAAAACCCAACAAATGAACATATGATAAAATTTATGTAAAAAGGTAAAATTTTAGGGGAATTAAATATAAATCAAATGTAGATATTTATTTAGGGCTTGGGGAAGGAATAACACATTGATGCAACTATATAGAGGATAATATATTTGTCCAAATTTTCAAAACCACTTTTTCTGTATCATGTAGCTGGGAGTAAATCAAACCTAGAAGATGAAAAAATGAAAAATAAAATTATTAAATAGAACAATATAGTATTATTTGTAGGGTCTTTTCATGTGTTCACCTATATGATGTAGTCGAAATTCATTATAATTCATTCCTATTGTCTGTTAGCTCACACATATACCTCTACTGATCATATGATTCATCCTATCAAACTGAGGATATTACTGACAACCCACTAACTAATGTTTAGAGATGGGGTTATGATATTTCTATTTCTATCAAATAGAGGATGATGATTAGAAATAATTGTCTTATGTTAATTGGATAATTAATTTTGGATGAAAATCTATGGTGTTCATGCGTTTTATTATATTACCTATAAAATTAGTATATCATTGGTGTCGGACATATCATTATTTCAAGAACTTTACAACCCTACACCAACACCCCCTACCCCTACACCAGCCCCCACTGCCCCTACACACCCCCATGCACCCTTTTCCCCACCCCTCATCCCCATATACACCCCACATATACCCCTACCCCATGCACCCCCTTGAAGCCCTCCCCAGCCACTTGAAACACCTACAAACCCCACTTGTACCCCCCCCCCCCCCACACCCCCATTGAACCCTTTCCCAACACCACCCCCTTGCACACACCCCTGCCCCCTTCTCCACCATCGCCCACGGCACGAACACCCCTACCCCTACACCCACACACCACCTACCCCACCCCTCTCCCTTTCACTACCTACTAACACTAACATAACCCTCCCATCCTTGAACCCCTCCCTTTTTCCCTTGTAACCCACACTACCCCTCCCAACTACACGCACCCCCCCCCCTCACCCTGTACACCCCCTCCACCTCTCCCAGCACACCACCTGCACTATCCCCTCCCCCTTGCACCCCCCCCCAACCTCACCCCGTTACCCCTCTTCCCTACACACCCCCTTCGCCCTCCACACCCCATTCATATTCTCCATCACCCGGCACACCCCCAGCACCTCTCAAGCACACCCATCTTGCACCCATATCACTTTAATTCCCAAACATCCATTTTTTTACTCAATAACTGATATCACAACAATCTTATTTCTTAATCATGTTACAATGAAATATAAAATATATAAATATTCATAATATATAATTTTTGTGTCACAATCATCTCCCTATTTAGACATATTGTCCTTTAAAAGTATCCACTTAGCCATGCTTGAACTACATAGACCACTTCTCTAGAATGTATGATTCCCACACTAACAACTCGACTTGAATTTATTTTTCATCACATATATCAATAATATTTCCGAATGGATTTCATTATTATTCCCTCCTCACATTGGAAAACTATTAACATAATTGTGGACACAAAATGTTCATCCATCTCTATATCAATATCTTTATCGTTGAGGACAGGTGTATTCTCAAGCTAATGCATCTGAAGTTATAAAATAATGTACAAATTATGGAAACCCTGGAGGATGGTCTAATTAATAGGGAATCATCGTGATTTATTTGAGGATATTGCACATCCAAGCGTACCTTGATTCCAACATAACATACCTCCTTAAACACCTATGTAAGTAAAGAGGGGACCATTCTGAGAAAATATGTCATATGAAGTGATCTTATAGGGAAATCTCCACTGGAATGATATTTAATTTTTCCAAATCTAATTTGTAACCAACCATTTTTTATCTAACTATATATACTCTAATATGTAATATATAATGCTCAACAAATGAGCTAAAGTCACAACAAAATCATAAAATCTCAATGGTTAGAGAAAAAGTCATTCCATACAGATCCTCAAACTAATCAATTATAATCAATGAATAAATTTTGTTGTAATTGGAGGACACAAATATTAATATGTTATCATCTATACATTCTCTAAAATTCCAAATTAATGTTCGATTAATTTCCCCTATGTCTCCATGAATCTCTCTAACAACCAAGTGATCTAATGATAAACGTTCATACTATTATTTCACTATGTACCCATCACATTTTATAAGCCTTCACCGAAATGTGAGATATGAATCTCACATTGATGCCACACTCAGTGGAAATCAATTAAGCTGTATGATATCTTGAACTTAGTGACTTTCATTCTCATTGATATAGTTATTCTATTAGATTGGTATAATGAGACATACATTGGTCATATAGTAAATTATAGATGAAATGGTGTATTTACCACAGAGGTTCATGACCTTAACCCACATACAGACATTACAATAATGTTTTTTGTGTTACACTTCATGTTTATAATTCTATACTTGAAGCTATGACATGTTGGAAAATGATAGGCATAGCATGTGACATTTTATTTCATTTTGGGACACGAAAGATATTATTTAACAATGTGATACATCATTGTAATAAATGGTCAACATCCAACTACAATTGATGAGACTCTCTCATCATATCCCTCAATTAAATGATTTTACCATCACCTAAACATGGTTAATAATTACTCAGTGAATATTAAAATCCTAACAAGAAATAGATACTATTTATTCTAAAATTGTGTCCCTCACCACAAAATCATATAAAACTCTGAACTGACCTTGTCGTATTTGCTAATGTGTATGCGATCACTAATGGTGGAAAAACCACTGGTTTTTTATCCTTAAATACACCCATATAATAGTTTTCCTAAATTAAAATTAGCTAAAATACCTCATATGATATTCATTATCCATCCTATTGAATCTCCAATTAATCACATATACATATACATTTCATTTTATATGATCATATTCTATATTTTTATCAAATTTTTGAATATACACTCCCACAAACCAATAGATAATGTTCTGGTCACACTTTTATATGACTTACCGTCGACACTTTTGGTATGTAAATAAGAAAAATCTATCACCAAAAATATATTTCCAAAACAAATTAACAATTGGATCATAAATAACTACATTAGGTCATATGTATGGTTTTACACTCATGGGGTCAATGTTAAATATACACCTATGAGTGTACCATATCACATAACACCTAGACTAAACATCCTGAGGTCCTTCATATCTATAGATTTATGGGTGATGATATATATTGAAGTCCCTGAAAGAATTTATTTTCCTTTTCCATGCCTTGTGGGATATACTTCTCTTGTAGAAACTGGTCAAATGTGTAATAGCAATCCTAGTACTCTAGCCTGACCTAGTGGATCAACTAAAGTATGAAACCTAGATGAATCAACAAAGAAAATAGTGGTTTAAAATGGTTTTGTAAGACATATGAAAGGAAAAACATTATAAAATGACAAAAAATTAATGATTCGATAAAACAGACCTATGAATAAATGATAACAAAATAATGAACACATAATTGTTCATAATAAGGAATAAGATGATCATCAGGAGGGAGATGACCATATCAGAGCCATGAGAGAAGAGGTGTTAAGGACACCAATTATATTTTTCGGTTGGGGGAGTTGAGGTGTCCCTCCTTAGGTCGAAGCATTGGGGGAGGGGTGTCAAATATTATAGCTCACAATGGGGTTTCCTCGTTCAATGGTAGTTAGGGGCACCGTCACGAGGGGAACCATTGGTGGATGATGATCATGGAGTGGAGAGGCCATGATGGGAACTATCGTGAATGGAGGGTTGTGTATTGTGGGTCCTGGGGAGGAGGGAATAATGATGAGAGAGTTAGGGGGTTCATAGGGTCATGGATCGGGGTAGGAGGAGCAGTCCGACGCGTATAGAAAACAAGAGGAAATTTTTTTTGGCACATACCTATAATTTAATCATGGAAATAAATTAAATTTCTAGAAGTGTATTAGGATAACCACCATGGGTGTTTGCCTACTAAAATTTATATATCACACCCTATTTGGGTTGTCATATCACTGGGGGGCCCAAGTAGTCCTTTATGTTTTGCAGTACCAGGTACTATTGATTGTGTAATTTTTCTTGTACCATGGAGTTAGGATCATATTACTGAGATGGAGCTCAATATTCTTATGGAGATCACATTTGGTGATTTTTAGTTCATTATTTACATGACTATTATATAATAATTAATTGTATATAATGTTGAATGTTAATCCTTTATCTTGTGCATAATCATCTAACATGTATTCTTTGTATAAACTAGAATAAGCCAAACACTATATTTAGTTGATATTAAATTTTTCGTAAACTTCTTAATGATTATTTTATACTTCATCATATCTTTCATTCTATTTAATATATGATAAAATGATTTGATAATATGACATGGGGGTATAGTCTCCTCATTGAAATACATAACCCCATCAACGACAGTCGGTAACCTCTAGAGTACTGGTAGACATGCCTGAGGCCACGTGACTAACTGGTCCGGCTATCAATTTTTTAGTAAGTCGGGAAAAGACATTACAATAAGTACAGAAAATGATCATTACACATATACTATTATTTACTCCAACCAGTAGTATAGATCACTCCTCAAGTATGTAAAATCCCATTATCATGTATTAAGGGCAAAAAATTTCGTACGTTATTTTTTAATTTGTATGTTCTAGGATAATATATTTAGAATAATATCCATCCTATGATTTTTTTGTAGTAATAAGGTATTTTTTACTTGGGATGATAACAACATGTTACTGGTAACATATTTATCCATAAAGAGGTGAAATTCATTAAAACCCCTAATTATATTTTGTGTTTCTTTCATTTTTTATTTGTTCATATCATCAAAAGGAGATGTTAAGAGAGAGGGTGACCTAATTATTGAATATATAAATAGGTAAATAAGTGATAATATTAAAATTAGATAATAATTCACACTTCAATGATTCAACCCTCTCAATATGGGAATATCCAAAATTTATCCTAACAATTAGTATTAGAGTAGGTCAAAAATAAATGGTATTCACTTGTTTGATGTTTTTTAATAATATTTAATTTACCATTATAAATGATATATATTGTAAATATTTTAAGAATCCTATTAAAATACTATCAATGAATCCAATGAAGATATTTCTATGAACAACCTTAAAAAATTCATAAAATACATGTAAGTAAATTTAAAAAATCCCCATTAATGAAACTTTACTCTCCACTATCACATGGTCCCAAAAGCTCAAGTATTTATGCTAAAACTGGAAATAACATTTCTCTTGAATATTATGAGAAATATAAAATTACCCTCTTATCCATGGAGGATGAAAAATCAGTTCCTCCATATTTTGGTACCAAAGAGATAATTTTGATTAAGAGAAATCATGTAGTAATAATGAATAACTGGTGGATGAATCCACAAAAACACTTTGGAAACTAGTCAGGATTGATTTATTATATAATATATATATATTGACTAGGGGTATTTAAATATCCTATTAAATTATTACTACTAAAGAACTTATTATCAATGTGGATATAAACTTTTTTTATTCACATGAGGAATCATGTGGTTCAATAATCGATATATTCTATGAATAAACTAAATATGTTGCCTCATATATTTTAGAAATTTGTAGAAGGAGGAGATCACCCATCATCAAATTTAGAATACAATAATTGATAAAAAAATAAATATGAAATATTATAACACGTAATAGGATCTATAAAAATTTAGTAGTAATAGGTTGAATGAATTTAATGATTTGAGAAAGATTCAATAGAATTGATAATTAACGACTTTATATAATTCATGAGGGAGAATAATAAAATAAAAAATACTAAATAAAAAATCCATGAAATTGAAGAATCAAATTTTATTAGAAATACTCATCAAAAGGTTTAAGCCAATATGGTTAAAGAGATACGCCATCTGATGTAGAAAAGAAATTATGATTAAAAACTTTACAATTTTATAAATGATTGGGAAGAAAAAATAAAAATATTAGATGATTATAAAGTAACCCTTAATATGATATTTTTTTGATGTGAATTAAATTAAAAAATCTAGAAATAATAGATTTTGGATGTCCTAAATAATATTATTGATGAACTACCCCAGAAAAAATAATTTGGACAATTCATATGTTGAACGACTTCTTTCTAACAGAATGATAATCTTGATATTATGGACCCATCACTCTAATGAAGCCACTAATGGAAATGTTCCATCAAATTATGAAAATAATATTTGAACTAAATAAATCTTCAAGAAAAATATTAGATTAATGGAAATATATATATATATAAATCATTAAATTAAAACATTTTCAATCCTAAAATCACTTGATGGATGGAGATATCTTTTATTATGAGAGATGATTCAACAAAATATTCCCAGCCAGAAGACATAAATGCTGAAAAATATAAAGTTACTATTTTCAAAAAAATAAGGTCAACATGACGTTCAATGAAGTAAAATAAGTTTTATGGGATATTGATTTTTCATAATAAATTTTGGCATCGATTATTATATTTTTAGTACAATCAATCAAACATAAAATGAAAAAGGAATTCCATTTGAAGAGGAAGAGATTTTGATAAAATGGATTTTTAGCAGAATATGTTGAGTAATATGTACACAACAAATAGATTTGATGTTCCTAAAAATATATTTAGTATTTTCTGTTTCAATGGTTGAAGATAAGATGAATGAAAGCATAAATCATTCATAATTGAAACTCGAAAAAATGTGTGAAGACAGTAGAAACAAAATAAAAAAATACACACATTCATTAGGATGAAACATATGAAAAATGTTGAAATGAAAATTCCCAAAAAGTCTATAAATAAAGTTGTTGAGTTACCCTAGGGGAAAGAAGTAGAAAAAAATGAATATTGAAAAAAAAACATAATAAGATAAATTTGAATGTTGAAAATAATAAAAAAATATTTTATTTTTAGGAAAAAATTAGAAACTTCAGGGATATATGAAAATAGAATACAGATTTCATAATTAAAAGGTACTATATGGAATAAAATGGATGAATATTACATGTAATAAATGAACGATATATGTTGGTGAAGGGAAAATATTATAATCCATGTCTAAAAAATAAAATTTCCAAACATCTTCTAAAATTGTTTATTGAAATCATGATATCTAGCTTGGAGAAGGAAATAGAATTTGAAGTCATTGATTAGTAATCATAAAAATGAAAACAAAATATTTCACATGAATACGAAATCAAATTTTATGAGAGAATAGTAAAATAGGATATCCTATGATCTCATGAGATGTCGTGGGAATGGTGAATGAAGGTTGGATACCATTCAATGATTGTTTAAAAATAACTCCATTTTAGAGGAAAACATGAAAAGAAATATCTACACCTAGTGATGAATGTTTCTTATTGAATCATGATGCAATAAAATTCCCAAACATGGATAAAGATAAATATCGCAATAATCACAAATAAAAATTTGATATGAGAATTAATTTTTAAAGAATGAAGTGTCAATATGGATATAGTGATAAATTAAAAAATAAAACTCTAGTTGAGAAGATATTCTCTACCATTTTAGGAAACCACTATATTTTTACTAATTTTCAAATGATAGTGTACACAATTTCATGAGTAAATACCAACTGAGTTGAATGTGATGATTATTTCAAAATTAAACAACCAAATGATGAATGAACCCATTAGGGTAGGAATGAAATACCTGACATCCTATATATTATTTAAACAAGTCAATCCTATGTGATTAATAAAATATAAATGTTTCAAATTTGGAGATCATATCAAAAACTAAAATAATAAATATTACATGAATATGAGATCACTACAGTCAATACAAATATGAAATTATTCTCTTGTTGGGGAGAGACATGAGAAGCATTTAGGATCATTCAATTAATACAAATATAGAATTTTTTTATTATCTTTATAATAAATCCCTAAAAAATATTCATTTATACTATCATGTAATTGTTTCTAAATGAATGTGTTCTTATACAAAAGTAATTTTTTTATTCTAATAAAGGAGAAGATTACTATTAAACATTAATTGTTTCAGGTATATTTGAAATCAAAACCAATTGGTGGAACATGAATATTTTTTATTTGTGTGTTTATTAAGTGTATGAAATTCAAGTTGAAAATGTTCACGAATATTTTAAATAATCGATATAATTAATTTATGAATCCCGGATACATGTTAATATCTCATAGGGTATATAAGTAAATGTTTTAAAATGTTTGAATAATATTTTTTTCTATGAATAAATTTTATATATTAGTCAATCCCTAATTTTTTCATAACTAAGAATGGCTCGTGTTGACTTTGAGTGGGATTAATGATAGTATAATTCTTAAGAATGAATTGATACCATATTCTTCCACAAATTTTTAATTTTTCATCAATAAGGGGGAAGAAAACATGAAGTAATAATGAAATGGATAATAAATTGGCATACCCAACAAATGCATAGGGGGAGATTATTGAACCTAATTTTATCTTCTTTAAAATTAATTATCATTGTGGAGAAAATGATATAAAGATGGATTCATTAATTCAATATTTTGATTTTGATTCTCTTTGTATTTGTAGGATTTTATAATTATTTTAAGAACTAATATGATTTTTTGGTTACTATTTTAAGTGTTGGTTATTATTGGAAACAAATTAGTCCACATGAAGAAGGAACGAACTAATGGAAATTAAATATTCTACACGAAGAAGAAATAAAATTACATGGGAGGTTATCCAAATGGGATGAACTAAGATCACATATTGGGTGGTGTGGAAGGATAAATTTGTATGTACACCATTCAAATGATTGGGTAATAATTATTACAACATATTGAGGAATATTTAAGCATATTAAAGATACACCAAGTGATGAGTATTCCTTGAGGGATCAGGATGAAATGTATTTCCCACGTAAAGAGAAAAAAATAACTTGTGCTTCCAAAAGATAAATAAGGTTTGAAAATGATTGTATAAACATACTATGTTGATCTATAGATTGACTTAAATTGAATATGCAAATTAGGTTGAAAATTTATTCTAAATCAAGTTACTCATATTGAAAAACAACGAGGTTAAACATTATTACCAAAATAATTTATGATATAATTTTGTTCTAAGAATGTAGGTATCTGAAGGTGATGTTTGTTCTAACATAAAGAATAAATTTATAAAAGTACAATGGAATATAATTCCATGTATAAATCAGACACCATATTACAATAATTTATCAAATGGTATACTAAAAAATGATATCTGAAAAGATAAAATATAATAAAGGTTAATAGTATTTCAATATTGGGTAGTCAAATGATGAATGTACCCATCATGGAAGTAATAAAATATATGATATATTGAGGAATACTTGAATAAGATAATTTTTTATGATGATTAGACTATGGATGATCTCATTTTGGTGATCATATCAGTAACTAAAACCATATAAGAAATTTGAGGATAAGATCACTCTTGATGTTATAAATATATAATACATCCCTTGAGAATAAGAGTATTGAAATTATTCAAATATAATTTAATTCATAAAAATATTGAATATTTGTAACAATCTGGATAAGAATTTATTGAAATACTATGTATGACTATAAAATAATCAAAGATAATCAATTAAATGGTTATAGTATTAATGGAGACAAATTTATAATAATAAAGGTCTTTATATTGATGAATCTTGAGGTATTCCAAGTCCACGTAAAATTAAATCCTATGGGTATGAAATTAATTTTTTTATCTATATATTGAGTTAGTATAATAAATTATAGTTGAAAATGTATGGGAATATGTAAAATGATTAATATCAACAAGTATGGAAAACTTTGTTACAAGTTAACCACTATTTTTTAAGATAATTAAATATTATAACATGTTAGAATTATTTTTGTATCAATGCAAAAATTTGATTGATTATACAATACTTCATTTTTTCTACACAGAGAATGACTCACATTGACATTGAGTTGTTTGTATAATGGCACAATTCTAAATAATTAATTAATACCATAATATTATATGGACACTGTATATTTTATTAATAAGGGTAGAAAGATAAAAATAAATGAATGATGGATTGAAGAAATGGATAAAATATTGACCTAAAATATTCTATCATGGTTATTGACAATACATATGGAGGGGAAGATTGTTGAACCTCCATTCTCTTTAGGTTTTTTTATTGTAAATAAAGTGAAAATTTAGTAAGGGTAGTTTCATGTTGTCAATATGTTTATGTTTATTTACTTTTTAATAGTTTAGAAGTTCCTAAATATGATAAGTAAGAACATTAAGTTGTAGTTATTTTTTTAATAATATTTTCTGAAAGGATAAAAAATATATTTCAAAAGTTCAGGTAGTCCTGTATTTACAGTGCAGTTAGAGAGGAGTGTTATAAATAATTGGGTTGACCCTCTCTTTGAAAATAAGAGAGAAGCCTCCAAGGAAGCTAGTGTCTTAGATTAGGAACCACATTGATGAGTGGTAGGAATGAGAAGTGTGCATGTGAGAACCCATGTGGGGAGGAATTGGTTCTGGTCATTAGACATAGAGTTGGGGAGGTCCTTATCATCTCTTATGTGGTTTAGTATTGGAGGTCTCGGGTGAGCACTATCCCCCAAGGAGATTTTATTGAGATACAACTGGAATATATTTCCATAATAGAATGAAAAAATGTATAATTATTTGATTTGGGATTCTGTGGATATGAAAAGCAGTTTATTTATCATTAAAAATATTTATATTGTGATAATTTGAATGAAATTAAACCATGTTGTCACATTCAACCTCAAATTCATGCTATATTTCTCGGGATGGATGTTCAATCATCTCCATGATCCAATGAATTAGGGAATCAAAATAATAATATGTATGATAAGAGATGTTCCATACTAAGCTGGTAGAACCTCAGGATGGGTAAAATGATATTCTGGATGTTTTATTACAAGTAATTAGCTATCCACGTATTACTATACATGATCGATCGTGAAAATATCCAAAGTTTGTTGATTTACCACACTGAAGATGACCAACAACATAATAACACATTGGATCTATTAACCATATTGCATCATGGTCTACCCGTTCAATATAAATCCATTGTCCATTAAATGGATAATGTGGGATGGAAATATGATCGCATGATTAATCAAGTGACTATCTATATAGACGTATGAACAAACTAGTATGTACTCTTGTATATCATTGATCTACTGTCCTATCTAAACATGAACGTTTTGAGATATATAAGGTTTTGTGTGATGCAATATAAAATTATATTTAAATCTATAGAAAAATAAAAAATATCTCTGTATAGGTATTTTCTTTATTAGGCTCTCAATGTAAAGGTAAACATGGAATTGTGAAAACTGTGTAAAATTATATTTAAATCTGTGAAAATATAACACTCAAATATTATGATCATAGAAATGAATATGAGAGATCTAGTGTGATGTCTTGAACCTATACGACCATATCAGGTGCTCATAAAAACATACTTTACATATTCACTTTATTCAAGATCTAAAATACCAAGCATAAATATCAATAATTACAAAATCATAATCCATCATTTTTTTCACATACATCTAAATAATGTTTTCCGAATTAAATCATTGGAGTATTTTCAGACATCATAAACTACAAAATCCCAAGTTCATTGTTTCAAGAAGTAAATTTTAATAATACACAAAAATATGTACTCCATAATGTTTCTTAAACAAAATCCCATAAATCATTCCACATGTTCTACCCTTATAAAGATTTCATGTTTACAACATTTCATTATAAGCTAGTGAAGTGGAAAAAATGAAGGGGTGAGCCCAAATTCAATGTAACCTAAAATACACAACTAAAAAAATCATGTCATAAAAATTGAATAAATATTATGATACAAATAGGTTACCACCCTGAAACCATAATCAACTTGAAACTGGAATAATTCTATAAACATTATAATGTACAAAAAATGTAAATAAATAATATATATCTCATTCATATGGAATGCATAATTCTATACATCAAAAACAAACTTTCATGTCCTTGTTCCCAGACACTATCTAGTCATACGAAAAGGAATGAACCAAAATTCAACCACTTTTGTCTCATGAGACCAATTCATGCATCAAGGGGATATATTATTAAGGTTCACAGTTAGAACCTATTTATTTATAATGTATTGACCATAAAATTCATAAATACCTTTCATACAATTTCCTAATGAACATCCTACCCAATAAAACATGGAAATTTTTATTATGAATAATATATAACATCAATACATGATCAACATGTGTAAAAATATAATAATCATCAACAATTATAATAACTTCCCCATGTCATGGAAAGGGACAACATTCAAATAACCCATCAAGATAAATAATTTTTATAGTCAATCAATATATATTCCACATGAAAAATATTATCTATTGTGGAATAAAAATATATGCAATGATAATAGTTTTCCTCATGTCAATGAAATTACAGTATTTCATGGTGAATATGGTAAAAATCAGTGTTTTCTTTACATTTTCTCTATGGAATTAATTTTCATTTATTTTTATCATTGCACTAATTAAAACATTCCTTTCACACGGTAAAGACTTGGCATACATTACGCACAAGATCAGGTTTTACCAAAAGATAAATTTTATAAAAATATTATTTGTTATGTTATAAATAGGAATTTATTTTAGAGGTTATGAATAATACAATCTAATTTATATAAACCTATTTTTTACATAAATATATAATGAATTCATTAGTTATAATTACCCAATTCAATATGAGGGGAATATTTTTATATAAAACTATTTTTATACTCACAAGGTTGTTTTATGCCATTTAATTAAATTAATTAAAATTAATGAGTGATATTAATCTAATATAAACAACTTATATTCAATCTAATATTTTCTATATTCGTCCAATAGATTCAATGTGAATATGACAAGGTCAAACCCAATATTACACATAAAAACCTATATTTTTATTATTTTACTTTTACCACCTTTAAATGGAGAAAGATCATTAAATATAAATTTTAGAACCTTTATAAATTCTATATGTAAAAATAATATACATTTTTTAAATTCAAATATCAAAATTTTGTTATGTTGAATTATTTGTATTTTTATGAGAATATTAATTTTTTTATTGAATTGTTAAAATACTAAATTTTAACTCAAAAAAAAAATTCATCTATATTATTTGTAAGTGTAATATTATATTTTAAATTATTTAAAAGATTAATTTGATAATATTTTCATCAATCAATCCAATTTAGGACACTTTAATCAATTTCATTTGTAAATTGTCTATAAAAACATAGAAAACTTTAGAATGTTTTTACATTGATAACGTGCATTATCGACCCGACTATAAGATTAAAATTTAGACAATTTCACGAAAATGAATGTATTAAATTTTTAAAAATGGATTCTATATTTTTAGTCACCATAATTTATGATTTATAAAACATTTTTATTATATTATGACCAAAATTAGTAGTGAAATAATTAAAATTAATTACAATAACTGGGGTTAAATTAAGCTAAATAGGAAACTGAACTATAACCTTTGGTCCTAAAATGATCTATAATGTCTTCCAATATTAAATTTATGGAAATATATATGTCCTATACTCCAGTTCATATAATTTTAACTATTATTGGATTCAATTTCAATAAGAAAACATGGTTTGGGTTTCCCTTTTCCAAAATATTACAAGATTGGAACTCCTCCTCCATTATTAAAGAACTCCTCCCATCTCACATACTCAGACCTGTCCAGGATAACTAGATCCACCTACCTATTTCAAAATCGATCCTAAAATTCAAATTATCTTGATATAATAAAGGGAAAGATAAAGAATTTGAGTGAAAAATATTACAATAAGTATAAATTAAAATTAATATTTTATAAATATATATTACTAGACATTCCATTATAATTTTTTATATCAATATGTGGTAATGGAATCATAAATGAACTATAATCGTTATGATATGTAGTTTCCTACTCGTACACAAATTATGTTATGATATGTGTTCTACCTACACTAACACACTTCCATATAATGGTAAACGAACACATTGTTTATGTGTACGACAGAATACTACCTCACTAAACGATTATTGTTCATTTTTCCATTACCACCTCTGATATAAAAAATTATAATGGAATGTCTAGTAATATATATTTTATAAAATAATTATTTTTAATTTATTATTATGTAATTATTTTACACTACAAATCTTTATCTTTCCCTTTTTTTAACATGATAATTTCATTTTAGGATGTGTCGACAACCGCCCCCTCAAAGTGATGTGATTCGTTAATACCACACATTGAATGTATTAAGGATGAGTTTAGTAAATCTATATGATTTAATTGATATAATTAATATAATATAATAATTTTATAGATATATTTCTTTTACTTTGTTTCTTTTAACATGAAAATTATACAAAATAGCGTTCATTCCTACGTAAGACTTACCATCTCCATGAATGGTGAATTCTATTTACTACATATATATTATAAGTATAGTTTGAATACACATATAAAAAATATAAAAAATATATAAATCATGGTTTACATTCTGGATGTCATGATATAAGTATAATGACCAATGATATAACTAATTAAGACACACGTCAAAAACAAAGCAGATATAACATGAAGTGAATAATTTAAAAAGAATTATTAACAAGTGGGTTATATAAATACAAAATAAAAAGATTTGTGATATAAGTAAGAATATTGTTCTTTGATATATGAATAATAATTTTTTATGTATTATAAATCAGTATCAAATTAGTATGAATAGAATCAAGACAAAAGGTAATGGAATTTTTTCTCACCCTTTTTTTCCTTTAGATACCATCCTTATTCGCAACTTACAAATTTTTTTGTGTGGTATATACTGACCATGTATGTATTATATGCCTGTAATAATATAGTAAATTGGTATTTACATATCCATTCAATAGTTGATTATTACTAGGGTTTATGTCTTAAAAAATAGTGTTTAAGAGTCTTTTATATGTTTTCAATGAACTTGATTTTAAAATTGATTACAAGTATCTATATATGTCACAAGGAAAAAAGGTTTCAGAAATGTTCTCAAGATTCATATATATGTTTTGAATGGTATTTACAAAAAAAATTCTCTGAAAATGGTTGTATGTTTTTAAAAAATTTCAAAAAAAGGTAATTATTTGAAATAAATCTATTCAAAATATCATTCAAAGTTATTTCCCATATAAGATAGCTACTGTGTGAGTTACTATAAGGAATAATAAATATAAATTACATAACCTAGCTCTTTCAACTATATTTCACTTAATTATAAACCCAAATACAATTTCATTTTTTTGTTTTATAATGTTAGGAATAAACTCATACATATCATCCCACAAACATACACAGTGAGTGCCTTTAAAACAGTATCCATTTCTCCTAGAACATAATTTTTTACTCAAAACAAAAACATGATTTCATTGACAAAACATCATAATATTTAACAAAACTTTATTCATTCTATTAAAAGTCCTTGTAACATGTGAAATACATTAAAAACATGTTATGATCAATAACATATCAGTATGGGTTATAAAAAGAAGGAAAGAACCCATTACTCCAAGAAAACTTATAAGAAAATGAAATCATTTTCCCAAAGGCATACTTATCACAATTATATACATAATTTTTGAAACATGATATTTCCATAATACATTATATAACGTATATAATACCATAATGGTATCTTTGGGGAATTACTTGCTTATATTATAACCATCATGGGGACCTTATGATTTGTTTCCCTAGTGACTACTTCACAATGTTGCACTCACGACTACCTTATAGTGTAACCATTTAATATACACTTGGAGTTACCGTACTGAAGACCTGAAACATACACATACACAATGAATTTGATGGATATGTTGGTCACAGTCTTCATCATAATGAATTCCCAAGACCCGGAACATAATAATAAGACATGTATAATTTCATAAGAACAATTCTTTTGAATTTTGTAAAATTGTATTTTTAATGTGTAATTTTAATGCGACCTTCAAATATCATATAACTAAAGTGAGAATTGATAAAATGAAATAATTATGTGTATACACTAAAAATACACATAATAAATTATAATATAAACTAAATTCATTACATAAATAATCTCTCTAGCACATAGTTAATGTAGTAGAAGGTTAACCCAACTAATAGAAATTGGGTTAGGAATTCCCTTACCCCAGGTTCGTCTTACTTATAACATGTTTAAAACTACTATATGATGGGTAAAAGAGTGTTATTAATAATATATATAAACATGTTAATGTTTATAAATCATTATATGATAATTTAATAACATAATTCCACAGATTAATTTTTAATATTTTGTTCCTTCCATTACTTTGGGTGCCTTAATTACAATATTTCAAAGGTCGATTCGTAAAGGGTTTTCTTGTCGAATGGAAGAGAATCACCAAAAGTGGAATGAAATGATTTTAATATAATTCCATAATAATATAAGATTCCATAAATTATTTTGGTTGTATGTTAGGAGGTTTTATCATTATATAATACATTAGTGATATTTGTTTTGATCATTTCGGAAATTCTATGATAATCAAAAAATTATTCCATTATATAACATTAATATAATGAATATAATTTAATTAAAGTACATAATAGAGGTCATATAATTCACATTAAAACTTTTTAAACATTAAAATGGTTTTACAATTATATTTGATTGATGTAAAAAAATTGAAGACACATGATCCATGATGTTGGTGAATACATACATCACAGAATGTGTTTTTATTTATAGAATCATATTAATAGAAGATGACGAATGATGATGAATGTTCCCATAAACATGATAAAAATAAAGAATATTTATAATACTATATATTCCACACCTCTTGGATAAGTGGAATAGAATATAGTATAAGAAAAAAAAGAATTGAAAAGAAAACATGAGATAATGAAAGAGGATCTTTACCTATTGATTTATTCACATTGTGGTCCTCTTTATGGTCATTGGTTTTGGACTTTTGGTGAAACCAATAGGTCATGGTTGTGAAGAAGATCCTTGGGAAGTGGATTGGGTTGAATTAAAAAAATTCAAATATTCATCGGGGTGATAGGAAGAGGGGTTGAGGGTGGTATTTATAGTGGTGGGAGGTGGGGTATATCATTATTTTAATCATTAGTTTAATATTTGGGCTAAAGACTTTGAATAGTATTGATTAAGGTGACCCCAAATAGTGATTAAAGAATGTGAGTTCCAACCAATGGTGATTACTTAAGACATGAATCTAGAAATAGTGTATTTAACTGGTAATGTAAATATACGGTATATTATGGAATTTTTCTATTTATCAAATATTCAATTATTTTAGAAAAATCCAAAAACATCACACTAACCATTTTTTAACATATTTATTTCAAAAAAACTCCTTTTTAATATAATTTCTATGTATGATTGATTTAATTTAAAAATAGAAACATAATTTTTTCAATAAAAAACAATTTTTAAACTCTAACTCATTTTATATCCCCATGAAAAATTAATCAACATCTAATTATCTTATAACATTAAGAAATTAAAATAAAAATATAATTTTATATTAATAAGGGTCATACTGCTATTCATAATATTATTCATAAGGGTATGTTACTATTCAAAAAAACATGTGGGTTCTATTAGAATCGAAATAAGTTACTGATCACAACTGTAGATATCCATTTTTTGAAATTCAAATCATAGAAGCGGAAAAATTATATTTCATGAATAGTTTATAATTATCTACTTAAAAATATTCATTACGTATACTTTCAATGTTTCATTGATTTTAATTTATTTTTTAACCCTTTGGGTGTTAAATTCTCCCCACCTTATTAAAATTGTGCCTCTTAATTTTATTTACATGTTAATAATGTGTGGGTACCTTTCCCTTATAGAATTTTTAGATTCCCATGATTTTTATTCAACCTTGTGGTTTCTCCAGAAATCCCTTACCAGATTTAAAATTCTCACCGATGTGATATTCTCACCGATGTAAAATTCCCAACGACGTCGAATTCTCACCGATGTATAATTCTCACTGATGTCGAATTCTCACTGATGTCCAATTCTCACCGATGTAGGATTCTCACCGATGTAACCTCACTGATAGAAATTCTCACCGATGTGTGTGCTGTTTTAAAACTTGTGTCTGCCGCCAGAATTTGAATTGTTTTTTCGTTATTTCATTTTATTTATTTATTTGATTATTCTTAAATGATAAAACTAATGTCTGAGATACTTCTAAATCCACCGAGCCTCAAACCTTAACCATCGAACCTTAGCTCTGGAATCCTTAGAGAACCCCAAATCCTTCGAACCAGGTATGGAAAAAACAAAACTTCCTACCGTCAGATATGACTCCATTGAGCCGAAAACAAAGAAGCAGAGGACCGAGCAAGAAGCAAGTGGTAGTGGTAGTGTTGCTAGAACTAGGTCGGGGAGACGACTAGTAAATCCTCATCTTCAAAAGCGAGTTACTGTGAGTAAAAAGGATCTTTGTGTAGAATGAATGTTTCCGAGAAAATCCTTAGTGCTTGAAGTACTTGAAGATCATATTTGGGTAGATTGTTTTTCGAACAACAATGGTACCTACTTTTCTAAATTAGTGAAACAATTTTATGATTTTGTAACCTTTGAGAAATCAGAGAATGAAAATCGAGTAACCTATTTTGTGAATGGAAAGGAGAAGTCGTTTTCATCTGTTGAATGGGCTAAGTGCTTGAAAGTTCCACATGAAGGAGTATCGGGATATGTCTCGAGATCCATGCCGCCTACTAGTGATATTTTCGACTATGAGACTAATTTGGAAGAGATGACTGGTGATGGAAGTCAAAGATAAGTATTTGCTGCAGAAATGGATGGAGAGAACAGATTGCTGTTCAAATTCGTTCAACAGGTCTTGATACCGAGGACATGAGACTTTTCCAATTTGAGATATCAGGATATCTATCTCCTTAGCCTCTTAAGACATTATGTAAAGGTAAATTTGTGCAGATTGCTGATGATCCAAATAAAAGATATGACAAGGCTAAAATCAAAGACAAATGCCCTATTCTTTGCTAAATTGATCTCTGTGATGATTAAAGTAAAAGGGGTAGATGTGTCTCAAGATGAGATAGTAGTAGTGAATAATAACATTTGTATCACCTCTACTGTGTGAAAATACATGAGGATCAATTGTAACCCTTGGAGAGGAGAATTGGTTAATGTTGTCTAGATGGTATATGACAAATTAAATCCTATAGATCAACCTTCAAGAGCAAAGGATGTGTGGGATCCGGGTCTGGGACTAGATGAAGAGGAGCTAGAATACAGTGATTATTCAGAAGAGGAAGAGTCCTATGCTGATGAAGGAGGAGATCCTGACTTACCTCCTTGCCCAACTCTTGAAAATCTCGACCAACATAAATATGATAAGGAAGAAGATGGTTTAGAGGCTGTTGAAGAGGCTGTTGAAAAGGCGGCTGTAGAAAATGAAGAATATGCTCATGAAAGTGAATCATCTTTATCAGCTCAGTTGAGTCTTAGTCCAGTGATTGGACAATATTTAGTCTCTACTGAGGATGCATTAGAAGTGGAAGAAGTTGTACATAATTCAGAGGACCCTCCAACAGTTCCAGAAGAAGAATTGATAGTGGAAGATTCTCCTTAGGATGAAATACCTGCTGAGAATGCTGCTGAGAATGTTGATGAGACTGCTGTTATCCTAATTGAGGATGCACCCATTGAGGGGGAGAATCAAACCAATGATGGAAGTGTTAAAGTGGCTACTGGAATTGATGATTGGGTAGAAGACCCATGTTTTATAGTCTGTGGTTTAGACTATCCATATTCAGATAATAAGGCATCTTAGAATAGACCTAAGATTACTTATTCTGTCGATTCTGAGTTATTTCCTGAAGATGTGGTCAGAATACATGACCTGGATACATTAAAGAAAAATATTAAGGACAGTTTTGTGGAACAAGTCAAGAAGATGGAAATTAATCTGGTATCTTCAGTTCAATTGGTTATGACTAGTTCTGTGGTCAGTTTAGCCCTTGAAAGAACATATATTGCAGTTGCACCTACTTATTTAGTTACCATGGCTGATCTAGAATCCTTAAATGATGAACTGGAAGAATATTTTAGTACATCAGTTGCTGAGACAAAGCATAGTTTTGCTGAAGATATGAGTATGTTGGAAAGATCATTTGAACTCTCTCTATGTTGTAATTTGTCAACCTTTATGGGTGAAGTAGTTGAAAAATTTAACAAATGTCAGGCTCAAGTTTCTAGAATTGAAGTAGATATTGAAGCTCTAAAGAAATCTTTTGTTTCTTCAGACTTTTACATGAGCTCAAAATCCCAAGAAGATAAGGACTTAGCATATGTCAAAAGTGTGGTAAGCCAGATGGTTTCAGTGTTTGACGGTTTCAAAATATCTATGAAAGATCATATTAAAACCCAGGATTCCCATGTTCAAAATCTTATTAGCGGGTTGACGAACAAATTCAAAGAGACTATATCTTTCTCTGCTGGTTCCCTTGCATCAAAACCTTCAGTGGACATGAATCAGTTTAGAGCTCTGATGACGGAGGAGCTTGGTTCATCTTCAACCAGTGGCTCTCTGGGATCATCCGAGCTGAGAAGAGTTGTGATTTCTACCAGAGATTAAGCCAGAGAGATAATGAAGATAGTCCAAGACTATATGAGAGAAGCCTCTGCATCTCAGAAAGATTTTAAAGATAAGGTGGACTCCTATTTCTATAATAATTTCACCAAAAATCAACTCAACAATCATTTCAAACATTTGTTGGAAAATATGAAGCTGCCTCCTGTCAATCATGCCTTCAGAGAACAAGTTTACAAGCTAAGGGAATTGACTCCAGCATTGGAAAAGTTTATGGAGAACAAGTATGACTTCATATCCGCTATAGAGAGAGGAGGAGGAATAATTATGGACTTCAGAAATCTATTGCTCTCTTTTTTGCATGTTGATTCTAGGACACTAATTGTCCCTCCTGCTTTGCTTGCCTCTACCTCTACTGCTTCTCCAGTTCAGATGACTCTTTCCCATGCAATTCGAAGCCATACTCCTATGATCACACAATGGACTCCTCAGTATATTCTAGGATCCGTTTATGTGGCTCAGCCTCCTATTATCATTTCTGGAATCCCTAAGCCCTCACCAAGAACCACTTCACCAGAATCCTCTTCTGCTCCCAAGGGAGAATCTCACATTGAGGATGTCGATTGAAAACTGGATAGACTGTTTGATAGGAATTCATTGTAATTTTTTTGTGTCTCTGTACCTTTTTAAAATATCTAATAAATTTTGCTTTCCTTTCTTTCTCATTATGCTATTTTTTCTCTTTGGTTACCCACTTTTTGATTATCACAAAGGGGGATAAATGTTCTACAAGAATATTAAGGGGGAGATATAGTTTACCTGTATTTTATAAAGGGGGTGAGAGTATAAAAGGGGGATAAATTTTACCTATCATGTTTTTCGCTTATAATACCAGTGCTTTTCCTTTCATTATTTGATACCATTACATTTTATTCTTTGATATAATTTCATTTAACTCTTTGATACCACTATACTTTACTTTTGATATCATTTCATTTAATTTTATCTCTGATACTATCACTTTTTCATCCACCTATTATCCTTTATGTTCTATAAAATACTATTTCTATGAGATAATTTCATTTACTAATATATCTTCTGATACAGCTGATCACTATTTTAAAAACTATAATTTTATAAGTGGTGATTATCAAAAAGAGGGAGATTGTTGACCTCACCTATTTTGATAATCCCAATAATGCTTTTATATACATTGATAATCTCAATCTAATGATTTTGTAAATATTAATTATTTCAATATGTGATCAGGATGATAATAATATTAAAATAATCCCTAAGATATTTTAATCCATGTTTATCCATGTTTATATATGTTCTGAATTAATTCTAACCCAATCGGATGTGTTTTGCATAAAAACAGATAAGTGTAAGCTACTGATCTGCACATAGCTACTGATAAAGAAGCTACCGGTACACAGTCTACCGATAGACTTAGTATACTGAGAGGCAGATTCAATGATACACTAAGGTCCCTGATATAAACAGAGTTATCGGTAAGCAGACACAAAGTCTACCGACAAAACAGATGAGCTACCGATGTGCATCTCTACCAGTAGTTACTGATAGAACCAGTCTACTAAGCTATTGACTAACAATCTCACCAGAGCTACCAACAGACAAGAGTTACCGATGGACAGAAGTCTACTGATAGAGCCAGTTCACACATAGTTACCGATACATCGAGCTACCGATATCTCAATATCTAGCGATGGAGCAAGATCTATCAATGGAGAGAAACTATTATATAGAGCGACTGATGCAAGAGCAAGAGCTACCGTTTGAAGCTCCTACAACACCGTACACTTTTACCAACACGAGCTACTAATGATTGACCAAACAGTCAAACTCTATACTCAATAATCTCAATATTATTTGTCTATATACTCTCAATACTATTTGTTTATTAAGATAAAGGTTACATTTGATGTTCTTAATGTAGTAAATGATATTTAATGATCTTTGTTTCCATGTCAGGGAACCGTACCTACTACCCATTAAAAAAGTAATTATTTATTTCTCCCGAAGCTGAAAGCTATAAAGGGACAGAAAAAGATTAGGCAAGATACACCTCCTGAAAGAAATAAGAAGACACACAAAGCGTAAAAGAGCCAAGACATGAACAACATTCAAATGCGGAGCATTTTTCACTAGTCAACATCCATACTCCAAGAATAATGGAAATACACGAAGAAACTTATTCTATAGGAGAACACAATCTGCATCTGGAGTGAAGCACTACAACAAACATTTCATGCACTCAGGATGATAAGCTGGAACAAGAACCAAGGAAGAAAACGACACTCTGTTTTCTGAACAAGAAACCAGAGAAGGAATCAGAAGTTTTTATGATAAACTAAACGAGTCCAGAGCTGCACTGCTAATCACTAAAGCATTTCTAAACACAATCATACTTATCTTAGTGATTCTTTTATTTAAATTTTGAGAAGTGTGTGTACCCTGTTTATTTTACACACATACTGACTCCTGTACAAAGCTGGAGGATTCTTAAATCCTCACTCAATCTTTATAACCCTTTGTTTCCCACTGTGGATAGTGGTAGAGATCGAGTAAGACCAGAATAGCCTGTGTGCTATTGTTTGTTTTTTCCACGAAGATCTGTGGTAGAGGTATTTGGACCTAGACAGTAGTGTACTGTTGTTTACCCCCGATCCAGGGTGTGGATCAATTTATATAAATTGTTGAGAGGACTAAGTCTTGGCTTGAGACTGAACCTCTTGGTTACCTTTGCTGTGTATTTTAATTTTAGTCTATAAGTATATAATATTTTTATTTCATATTCCGCTGCTATTATATTGAAATACAAAACTATTGTAAAGCTACTTTGATAGTTAAATTAGAAAGTGTTTATACTTATTGTAAACCAGTAAGTTAGTTTCAGATGATAATTTAATCTTCAGATTAAGTCAACTGAGACCTATTCAATCTTTGAGAAACTGATTGAACATTTACACTCTGTATAGATTCACTACAGTTTAACTTTGTTTTTAAGTTGGGGGATTTTAAGAGAAATAATTTTAACGGAAATTTTTATTGGAACTCAATCCCCCCCCCTCTTTAGTATCCACTCCAACCAACATTTGGTATCAGAGGTTGTTTTTGGTTAATGATTTTTGAAATACTCTATTTTTCAACTGTGATTTAAGTTGTATCTTTAATGATCTTAAATTTCTATTAGTTCTAAATTTTAACTCTTTAAAATTTTCTTTTCTAAAATCGAGTTATGGATAATAGACTAGAGGGTGTTGCTACTAACATGCAACCTTTCTTTAATGGCACCAACTATTCCCAGTGGAAACATATGATGAAAATACATTTAGAAAGCATGGGTTTTGATATCTGGACTGCTATAGAATCTCAATATAAAATTCCATAAACTGAAATAACAACCTGGGATGAACCTACAAATATATCTTATAATAATAATTGTAAATATATGAATTATTTTTATTGTGCATTAGGATATGAAGAGTTTAATAGAATTTCTACTTGCAAAACTGCTTATGAAATATGGGATACTTTGGGTTTTTCTCATGAAGGAACAACCAATGTTTAATAAATGAGATTGAATACTTACACTATTAAATATGACAATTTTAAAATAAAAACTGATGAACCTATTTCTGATATGTATCTCAGGTTCAATGAGATATTCAATACAATGAGCTCACTTGGAAAAGTTGTTCCAACTAAGGACCAAATTATGAGGATACTGAGATGTCTGTCAGAACGATGGTGAGGCACTTCTGTTTTAATCAGAGAGTCATGTGACATTGGAGCATTGCCTGTAAAAGAGCTTATTGGAAAATTAATGATGTATGAGGAAGAAAACAAGTTGAATAAAGAGGAAGATGATGAACCAAAAAAGGAAATCTTTAGCTTTCAAGTCTACTGCTTCTAAGAAGAAAGACAAGGAGACTATGTAAGTACCCACAGAAAGTTCAACCAGGGAAGACTCTGACTCTTACAGTGATGCTGAGATGGCTAAAATAGCCAGGATATTTAAGAAGTTTTATAGGAAGAAGAAATTCTTCAGGAAATATAACTACAAAGTAAAGTATGATAACAAGGGACAGTGGAAGAAGGATTGGAAGAAAGCTGACAATAATGATGAAATATTCTGGTATGAGTGTAAGAGGAAAGGACAGATCAAGGCATATTGTCCAAAATTAAAAGTCAAAAAGAAATATGATTACAAGGAAAATAAGTACAAGGAAGATATGAAAGCAACCTGGAGTTCTTCTGAAGACAGAAAAAGTGAATATGAAATGTCTGATTCTGAAAGAAATCATTCCAACATGTGTTTCATGACAAACACATCTGAGGTAACCTTATATACTCCTGTTTTAAATTCCTATTATTCTGGAGATGATGCAGACTCTGATTCTGATTCTAAAAACATGACTAGTGAGGAATTATTTGAATACTATAATATGCTGGAAGAGACATGAAATGAACTTAAGGATAAGTACAAATCATTGAAGAAACATCATGCTCTCGCTAATACTATTAAAACCGAACTTACTATTGAAAAAGACAAGAATGAGCAACTGCTAATGGAAAATACAGAACTAAGAAGGTCAAATGAGAAACTTAGAAAATACTTACAGAAGTTTACAAATGGAAAAGATACACTAACTCAAATTCAAGGAAAGCAAGTGGCTCCAAAATACACTACTGGTTTGCGATACCAACCTGGAAAAAGTCAGTTCACTAAAACTAGATTTAATCTTAAATCTTGACAGAATACTGCCAGTTCACATTCTGGAAATTTGTATGCTTCAACCAGTTATTCATATAGTTATAGATCAACTAAAGTATATCCTTCAAAATCTATTGATTCTATAAATTATTGGAGACCCATAAGACAAATATGGGTACCTAAATCATGGATTTCTAACCTATCTGGACCCAAGAAGATCTTGGTACCAAAATCATTTTCTTTCTCAATCTGTTTTGTAGGAAACATGCTTAAAGAGTTCTCACAAGACAATATGCTAGTTGGACAGTGGATGTTCAAGACACATGTCTAGAGATTATTCATTCTTCCAAAGTTTAATAAAGGTTAATGGAGGCCACATCACCTTTGGTGGTCATTCTTAAAGAAAAATCATCGGCCTAGGCCGATTGGTAACTCTAATTCAGTTTTAATTTCTAAAGTTTTATTTGTTGATGGATATAAATATAACCTGTTAAGTATTCCTCAATTATGTGATGATGGTTTTAATGTGAAATTTGAAAATGATTCCTATAATGTTTTTCATTATCAAAATGTTTTAGTATTTTCTGCTTTAAGAAATGAAAATGTTTATGCAGTTGATTTAAATTCTTTAGCTAAGAAAAATGATACTTGTTCAAATGTTTTTCATAAAAAATATTGGCTTTGGAACAGAAGATTAGGACATTGCAACATCTATTCACTTAAAAAATTAACTAAGAAGGAATTAGTTAGAGACCTACCTAAACTTGAATTCCCAAATGAAAAAGTTTGTAATCTGTGTCAAAAGGGAAAGAAACATAAAGTTTCTTTTAAATCAAAGAAAGAAGTTTCCACATCTCAACCTCTCGAGTTGGTTCACATGGACTTGTTTGGACCTTCAAGAGTTCCTAGTTTATATGGGAAGCACTATGTCTATGTCCTAGTAGATGACTTTTCTAGATATACTCGGGTATACTTCTTAGCTCACAAAAGTGAAGCTTGTTCTTACTTTTTTAAATACTCCAAATCTGTAGAAAATATTAGTGGACTTAAGATTAAAACCTTGATAAGTGATCATGGCCGTGACATTGAAAATCAAGAGTTTGAATCTTATTGCTCGCACAATGTCTATAGTCACAACTTTTCGGCTCCTAGGACACCTCAGTAGAATGGTGTGGTAGAATGAAGGAATTGAACCCTTCAAGAAATAGCTAGAACTGTGCTTAATGAATATGACCGGCCTATTTATTTTTGGGCTGAGGCTGTGAATAAAGCTTGTTATATTATTAATAGAGTCATAATTAGACTAGTTATTAAAATGACCCAATATGAGTTGTGGAATAATAGAAAACCTAAAGATAGTTACTTTATATTTCTTGGCTACAATGTTTTTATTCTTAATACAAAGGATAATCGAGACATGTTTTCTTCTAAGAGTGGTGAAGGAATTTTTCATAGTTACTCTTTAACTAGAAAAGCCTATAGAGTCTTTAATAAAAGAACCAAATGTGTGGAAGAATCTGTTCACATAAATTTTGATGAAACTGATCCACCTGTGCCTAAAAATTCTCTTGAAAATCTTGAGAAAGATTTGAGTGTTCTGGACCTTAATGATAAATCTAATGAACCTGCTTTAAAAACATCTAATTCTGGACATATTCCAGAACTTGCTGATATAGAACCCGAACTTGGAGATGAACATGAAATTTCTAGTCCTACCTTTTCTAGATCAACATAGATTCTAAAGAATCATCCTTTGGATGCTGTTGTAGGTATTCTTGATAGAGGGACACAGACTAGATCTTATCTAAGAAATCAGGTTGAACATCATGCCTTTCATTCGCAACTAGAACCTAAAAATGTCAATGATGCTATCAATGATGAATTTTGGGTAATGGCTATGCAGGAAGAGTTAAATCAATTTGAAAGGAGAAATTCTGAGAATTAATTGACATAACTAAGGACACTTTAACAATAGGCACTAAATGTATTTTTAGAAACAAAGTTCATGAATCTGGAAACATAATTAGAAACAAAGCTAGGATAGATTCACAAGGATATAGTCAAGGGGAAGGTATAGACTATAAGAAATCCTTTGCACCTGTAGCTAGATTAGAAGCCATTAGGATCTTACATTCCTTTGCTGCTCATCTGAATTTATTGTTATATCAAATGGACGTCAAAAGTGCTTTTCTAAATGGTTTTATAATTGAGGATGTTTTTGTTGAAAAACCACTTGGATTTATTAATCCTCATTTTCCAAATCATGTTTCTAAACATTCTAAAGAATTATATGGCCTAAAACAAGCACCAAGAGCTTGGTATGATAGACATAGTAATTTTCTTATTTCAAAAAGTTTTACTAAAGGGATTTCTGATCCCACTATTTTTATTAAAATAATTTGTAAAGATGTTTTAATAGTAAAAATCTAGGTTTATGATATTATTTTTGAATCTTCCAGACACACTTTATGTACTGATTTTTTAAAATGTATGAAAAATGAGGTTAATGGGAGAACATAAATATTTTCTTGGATTTAAAGTTTTCCAAAATAACTATGGTATTTTTCTAATCAAAGTAAATATACTAAGGATCTCTTAAAACGTTTTGGTTTTGATATTATTAAGGAAAGTGAAACTCCTATGAGTACTTTTTTTAAATTGGATGTAGATGAAACTGGGAAACCAGTGGATCAATCCAATTACAAAGGTATGATTGGAAGCTTACTTTACCTTACTACTAGTCGACCAGCTATTAGGTTTATTGTGTGTATGTGTGAAATATTTCAAGATAATCCTAAAGAATCTCATTTAATTATTGTTAAACAAATTTTTAAGTATCTTAGACATACTATAAACATAGATTTGGTTTACCCAAAAGGACAACCCTTTGAGATAATGAGTTATTCAGATGCCGAATTTTCTGGTTGTAAGTTGGATTGAAAAATCACTTCAGGAACATGTCACTTATTGGGAAAATCCTTAGAATCTTGGTGTAGTAAAAAGCAGAATTCTGTAGCATTATTCACTGCCGAAGAAGAGTACATAGCTGCTGGTAGATACTGTGCACAAATTTTGTGGATGACACAAACTCTTTTGGACTATGGATATAACTATAATCACGTTTCAATTAACTGTGACAACACTAGTGAAATAAATATCTCGAAGAACTCTGTGTATCACTCTAGGACCAAACACATTGATGTGAGGCACCATTTCTTGAGAGATCATTACCAAAATGGCGATATAATTCTTGAGTTTATTGGTACTGAACATCAAATAGCCAATATTTTCACTAAACCTTTGTGTTCGGATAGGTTAAGTTACATTTAACATGATTTAGGTATGTTTAACCTCAATCGGTAGCTATTCTCACCGATGTAAAATCCTCACCGATGTAAAATCCTCACCGATGTGATATTATCACCGATGTAAAATTCTCACCGATGTGATATTCTCACCGCTGTAAAATTCTCACCGATGTCGAATTCTCACCAATGTATAATTCTCACCGATGTTGAATTCTCACCAATGTCAAATTCTCACCGATGTAAGACTCTCACCAATGTGAATCTGCACATGTGTAACCTCACTGATAGAAATTCTCACTGATGTGTGCGCTGTTTTAAAACATCTGTCTGCCACCAAAATCTGAATCGTTTTTTCGTTATTTCATTTTATTTAGTTATTTTATGATTCCTAAATGATAAAACTAAAGTTCGAGCTACTTCTAAATCCACCAAGCCTCAAACCATAACCCTCGAGACTTAGCTCCAAAATCCTTAGAGAACCCTAAATCCTTCGAACCAGTGATGTCAAAATCCAATCTTCCTACCATTAGAGATTACTCTATTGTGCAGAAAACAAAGAAGCAGAGGACCAAGAAAGAAGAAAGTGGTAGTGGTAGTGTTGCTAGAACTAGGTCCGGGAGACGACCAGTGAATCCTCGTCTGCAAAATCGAGTTATTGTGATTGAAAAGAAGCTCTGCGTAGAATGGATGCTGCCGAGAAAATCCTTAGTGATCGAAGTACTTGAAGATCAAAAATGGGTAGAGTGTTTTTCAAACAACAATGGTCCATACTTTCCAAAATTAGTGAAAGAATTTTATGATTTTGTAACCTTTTAGAAATCGGAGAATGAAAATCGAGTAACCTCTTTTGTGAATGGAAAGGAGATGCCATTTTCATCTGTTGAATGGGATGAGTGCTTTAATGATTCACATGAAGGATTATCTGGATTTTTCTTGAAAGAGATGCCACCTACAATTGTTATTTTCGACTATGATACTGCTTTGGAAGAGCTGACTAGTGATGGAAGTCAAAGAAAAGTAGTTGCTACAGAAATAGATGGAGAGAACAAATTTTTGTTCAAATTCGTTCAACATGTCTTGATACCGAGGAGAGGAGACTTTGCCAATTTGAGATATCAGTATATCTATCTTTTACACCTCTTGAGACATTGTATAAAGGTAAATTTGTTCATATTTATGATGATCCAAATGGAAGATATGAAAAGGATTAAATTAAAGACAAATGCCCTATTCTTTGCTAAATTGATCTCTGTGTTGATTAAAGTAAAAGGGGTAGATGAGTCTCAAGATGAGACAGTATTAGTGAAGAATAACGTTTTCATCACCTCTACTATGTGCAAAAACATGAGGATCAATTGGAACCCTTGGAGAGGAGAATAGGTCAATGATGAACAGAAGGTATATGAAAAATTCAATCCTGTGGATCATCCTTCAAGACCAATGGATGTGAGGGATCCAGGACTGGGACTTGATGAAGAGGGGCCTAAATACAGTCATGATTCAGAAGAGGAAGATTCCTCTGCTGATAAAGGAGGTGATCTTAACTTACCTTCAAGCCCAACTGTTGAAAATCTTGATCAACAGAAATCAGATAAGGAAGAAGTTGGTTTAGAGGCTGTTGAAAAGGATATTGTTGAGAATGGAGAAGATTATCATGAAAGAGAAGCATCTCTATTAGTTGAGTTGAGTCTTAGTCCAGTTATTGGACAATATTTAGTCTCTACTAAGGATGCAGTAGAAGTGGAAGAAGATGTACCTAATTCAGAGGACCCTCCAGCTGTTGCAGAAGAAGAATTGATAGTGGAATATTCTCCGCAGGATGAAAGACCTGCTAAGAATGTTTCTAAGAATGTTTCTGAGACTACTGTTACCCTAATTGAGGATTCACCCGTTGAGGGGAAGCATCAATCCAATGTTGGAAGTGATAAAGTGGCTGCTGGAATTGAAGATTGGGTAGAAGACCCAGGTTTTATAATCTGTGGTTTAGACTATCCAGATTCAGATAATGAGGCATCTCACAATATACCTAAGATTACTTATGATGTCGATTCTGAGTTATTTCTTAAAGACGTGGTCAGAATTCATGACTTAGAAACTTTAAAGAAAAATATTAAGGGCAGTTTTGTGGAAGTATTCAAGAAGATAGAAGTTTCTCTGGTATCTTTAGTTCAATCGGTTGGGACTGATTATGTGGTCAGTTTAGCCTCTGAAAGAACATCTACTGCAGTTGCACCTACTGATTTAGTTACCAAGGCTGATCTGGAATCCATAAAGGTTGAACATATGGAATCCTTTAGTACATCAACTGATGAATGAAGCATAGTTATTTTGATTAGATGAGTATGTTGGAAAGATCATTTTAACTCTCTCTAGGTTGTAATTTGTCAACCTTTATGGGAGAAATAGGTGAAGAAGTTAAAGAATTCCAGGATCAAGTTTCTAGACCTGAAGCAAATCTTGAAGCTCTAAAGGAATCTATTGTTTCTTTAGAATCTTACATGAGCTCAGAATCCCAAGCAGATAAGAACTTAGCTTATGTCAAGAGTGTGGTAAGCCAGATGGTTTCAGTGTTTGAAGGATTCAAAACTTCTTTGAAATATCATATTAAAACCGTGGATTCCCAAGTTAAAAATATTATCAGCAGGTTGACCAAAAGCTTCAACAAGACTATATCTTTCTCTGTTGGTTATCTTGCATCCAAACCTTCAGTGGACTTGAATCATTTTAGAGCTATGATGAAGGAGGATATTGGTTCAGCTTCAACCAGTGGCTATGTGGACTCATCCGAGCTGAGCAGAGTTGTGCTCTCTACCAGAGATTCATCCAGAGAGATAATGAAGATAGTCCAAGACTATATGAGGAATACTTTTCCTCTCAAAAAGAAGTGAAAGATAATGTGGACTCCTATTTCTCTAATATTTTCACCAAAAATCAACTCAACAATCACTTCCAACTGTTGTTGGAAAATATGAAGCTGCCTCCTGTCAATCAAGAATTCAGAGAAAAAGTTATCAAGCTAAGGGAACTGACCCCAAAATTGGACAAGTTTATGGAGAATAAGAATGGCTTCATATCTACTATGGAGAAAGGAGGAGGAATAATTATGGACTTCATAAATATGTTGCTTCCTTTTTTGCATGTTGATTCTAGGCCAGTAATTGTCCCTCCTGCTTTGCCTGACTCTGCATCTACTGCTTCTCCGGTTCAGAGGACTCGTGTCCAAGAAATTCGAAGCCTCACTCCTATGATCACACAAAGGACTCCATAGTATAGGCCATGATCAGTTTCTGTGGCTCTGCCTCCTATGATCATTTCTAGAATCCCTAAGCCCTCACCTAGATCCACATCACATGTATCCTCTTCTACTCCAAAGGAAAAATCTCACATTGAGGATGTGGATTGAAAATTGGCTAGACTGTTTGATAGGAATTCATTGTACTTTTTTTATGTCTCTGTTCCTTTTTACAATATCTAATACATTTGGCTTTCCTTTCTTTCTCATTATGCTATTTTCATTCTCTTTGGTTTCCCACATTTTTATTATCACAAAGGGGGAGAAATGTTCTACAGGGATATTAAGGGGGATATATAGTTCACCAGACTTTTACAATGGGGGTGAGAGTATCAAAGGGGGAGAAATTTTCCCTATCATGCTTTGGCCTTCTGATACGAGTGCTTTTCCATTCATTCTTTGATACCATTGCATTTAGTTCTCTAATACCATTTCATTTAACTCTTTGATACCACTAAACTTTTCTTTTGATATCATTACATTTAATTTTATCTATGATACTATCACTTTTTCTTCCACCTCTAATCATTTATGTTCTATAAAATATTGTTTCTATGAGATAATGTCATTTACTGATATATCCTCTGATACAAATGCTCACTATTTTAAAAACTATAATTTTATAAGTTGTGATTATCAAAAAGGGGGAGATTATTGACCTCACCTATTTTGATAATCCCAATCATGGTTTCATATACTTTTATAATACCAATATAAATATTTTCTATATATTAATTAATTCAATTTGTGATCAAGATGATAATAATATTAAAATAATCCCTGAGATATGTTAATCCATGTTCATCCATGTTTATATATGTTCTAAAATAATTCTAACCCAATCAGATGTGTTTTTCATAAAAACAGATAAGTGTAAGCTACTAATATGCACATAGCTACTGATAAAGAAGCTACCGGTACTCAGTCTACCGATAGACTTAGTCTACCGATAGACAGAGTCACCAATACACTAAGGTCACTGATATAAACAGAGTGACCAGTAAGCAGACACAAAGTCTACCGATAGAATAGACGAGCTACTGATGTGCATGTCTACCAGTAGTTACGGATAGAACCAGTCTTTCGAGCTACCAACTAACAAACTGACCAGAGATATCGACAGACAGGAGCTACCGATGGACAGAAGTCTACCGATAGAGCCAGTTCACACATAGTTACCGATACATTGAGCTACCGATAGCTCAAGAGATACCTATGGAGCAGGAGCTACCGATGGAGAGAAAATGATATATAGAGCTACCAATGCAAGAACAAGAGCTAATGTTTGAAGATCCTCTGACACCGTACACTTTTACCAACACGAGCTACTAATGATTGACCAAACAGTCAAAATCTATACTCTATACTCTCAATTGTATTTGTTTATATACTCTCAATACAATTTGTTTATTAATCTAACAGTTACATTTGATTTTTTTAATGCAGTTAATGATATTTATTGATCTCTGTATCAATGTCAAGGAATCATGCCAAGTACCCATGAAAAAAGTAATTATTCTTTTCTGCCGAAGCTGAAATCTATAAAGGGAATGAAAAAGATCTTTCAAGATACACTTGTTGAAAGCACTAAGAAGACACAGGAAGGGTGAAAGAGCCAAGATATGAATAACATTAAAATGTGGAGCATTTTTCACTAGTCAACATCCATACTCCACGAATACTGGACATATATGAAGAAATGTATTCTAGAGGAGAACACAAGCTGCATCTTGAGTGAAGCACTAAAACAAACATTTAATGCACTCAGGATGCTAAGTTGGAACAAGAACCAAGGAAGAAAACGACACTCTATTTTCTGAACAAGAAACCAGAGAAGGACTCAGAAGCTTTTTTGATAAACCAAACGAGTCCAGAGCTGCACTGCTAATCACTAAAGAATTTATAAACTCAATCATACTTATCTTAGTGATTATTTTATTTACATTTTGAGTAGTGTGTAACCTATTTATTTTACATCTATACTGATTCTGGTACAAAGATGGAGGATTCCTAAATCCTCACTCAAACTTCATAACCCTTTGTTTCCCAACTGTGGATAGTGGTAGAGGTCGAGTAAGACCTGAACAGCCTGTCTGCTCTTGTTTGTTTTTCCCACGAAGAACTGTGGTAGAGGTCATTGGACCTGGACAGTGGTGTATTGTTGTTTACCCCCGATCTAGGGTGTGGATCAATTTATATAAATTTTTGAGGGACTAACTCTCGGCTTGAGACTGAACCTCTTGGTTACCTTTTCTGTGTATTTTAATTTATGTCTATAAGTATACTATATATTTATTTCATATTCTGTTCCTATTATATTGAAATACAAAACTATTTTAAAGATACTTTGATAGTTAAATTAGCAAGTGTTTATACTTGTTGTAAACTAGTAAGTTAGTTTCAAAAGATAATTTAATCTTCAGATTAAGTCGACTGAGACCTAATAAATCTTTGAGAAAAGGATTGAACATTTACACTCTGTATAGATTCACTACAGCTTAACTTTGTTTTTAAATTGGGGTATTTTAAGAGAAATAATTTTAACAAAATTTTTTATTGGAACTCAATTCACCCCCCTCTTAAGTATCCACTCTGACCTACATTGTTCTCATTGATCAAGATTCTAAATAAGTTTCTCTTAATTATAAAGGTTCTCTTCCAGGTGATCTTCTTTATGGATCAAAACATGAGATGAATCTGGAACATTAATTCTCAATATCGAGACGAGAAATAAATTGTGTACTAAGAAAAACTCAGATACAAAACTATTCTATAGGAAACCAATCATACAATATATATGAAATCATAAGGTCAAATGAAATGTGGACTTAACTATCCTTTTTTACCAAAACACACTACACTTTACCATGGAGATATTCTAAAAAATATTTTCAACTACATCTAAAAAAATTGTTCATCTTGTTATCTGAGTAATTTTTCTGGATTCTCTGAGAAATCCTCATGTGATGCTGGATTTTCATTACATTCTCAACAACTTCCTCTACTAATTATGGTCCCATAAACATCCTCTCCCCTGCTTCATACCAAAATGATAGATTTTAACACCTTTTACATTATAATTCCTCACAAAAATCCCTCTCTAAACTCGAATGAAATTTTTTATTATAAAAAATTATAATTAAAGAAATATGTTGATCTCAACTTCCCAGTTAATCCATTAAAATATCTCAAAGAGTATTCTCCAAAATCTAAATCTTCTATTCTGAGTTCCCATCTGATTGAGGATGAAACGTTTTACTGAAATTTAATAATTTTCCCAATGACTTTTGAAGGCCTTTCCAAATGTAAGATGTTATCCCGGGATCACGGTCAGATATAATGGAAAGATAATCTTCATGTAACATGGCATTTTTTTTTGGTACAGTAGAGAGAAAATCCAATGACATTGTATCCCGAATAGAATTGAAATAAGAAGATTCATTCTATTGATCACCAATATCTCAGATTTTATTGTTACCAATAGAAGACATTGGTTATCCTACAATGAAGTTCATGAATATATTTTCTTATTTACACATTGGAACAAGTAAATTATAAATAATCCACTTCAATAACTGTGGTTCTACTTATACCAGTTGATATTTCAATCATTTGACAGTAAAATCTGCATTATATCTTTTCATTCTATACCACAAAAAATACTCTCAATAGACATTGAACATCATTGTACTATTAAAATGAACTGAAAACAATGAAATATGATCGTTTCAAAACAATTATTCCATAAGATATGAAAATCATGTAACGTAAAATCATTTTACAAATCCTAAAATACAAACTTTATCAATGTTAAACTCTGAAAACATTCCCATTTAAACTAGTTCTATTTTTTTTGTAACTCATAATATTTCTTTGGTGAATTCTTTATTCAATCTGACAAAGATGACTGCACTAAGACTAGAAAAAATATAGAGGAATTTCTTACACAAATAGAATCCAAGGAAAAATTCATCAAATCATGAATCAATTGGTCTTGTTCCATCCATATCATAGGTAATGATGAATGATGTTTTCAACTTAAGGCATATACCACATTGTTTTTTTTACAGGATGGTAATTGATCATGCAATTATAATCTTTTTACAATTGGATCCATCTTTTCTGCCTCATGTTTAATTCATTCTGACTGGATATATATTTCACACTTTTTTGGTCAGTATATATTTTACATTTGGATCTATATAAATTATGCGTCTAAATTTAAAAAGAAAAAACCATAGCACCTAATTCCAAATCATGTGTGGGATAAATTGAATAATGAGGTAATTGTTTTCATGAATCACAATTAAATAAATGATCATTCTACATCAGAACAAAACTAGGTCCATTTAATGAAGCATCCCTATAGATGTCAAAATCACCATTTCTATAAGGTAGATTTAAAATTGGACCATTCAGAATTTATCATTTCAATTCCTAAAACAATCATCACATAATTTTGACCAGTTGAATTTAACTCATTTTTGAATAAACCTAGTCGATGGAGAACACAACCATACAATTTTTTCAACAATCCTCTAGTATTATCCTTCCAAACCATGAAAACTATGAACAAAGGCTATATTTGAGGGTCTTAGATTTCCTTTAAAAAATTCATTTTAAATGGATCAACAGCTATTCTATTTTTATAAACAATAGAACAACAAAATATATTTTCTATAACCAAAATTAATACTTTATGAATTTTCCAAATAGTTTATTTTGTTTTACGGTTTGAAAAACAACCATTATATGATTTTTATGCTCCTATTTAATTGTATAATTTACCAAAATTTCATCATCATACTTAATCATAAACATGCCCAAGAACCCATGAAAAATTATATTCATAAGATTCTTAGATATAGTACATTAATTATTCAAACCATATGGTATAAAAGGATATTCATAATGACCATATATAGTTTGAATAGGTGTTTTTGAAATGTTTTACACCATCACCTTCAGCTGATGGTAGACAGTTCTCAAGTCAATCTTTGAAAAAACTGAGCTCCAAGGAGATGATAAAAGAATTCATCGATGTGTGGCAGATGATACATATTCTTAATAGTAATGTCATTTATATATATATAATAAATGAAAAATTATCGTGGAACCATATGTATTTTTAAAAAAATAATTGGATCCCCACATGGTGATGTGGTAGAAATAATGAAGCATTTATTGTGATACTCATACAATTGATTTTTTGAAACCTAATAATCCATTTGAGAACTTCAATAACAAGGGATTGAAGTTGTCTTAGAAACATGAACTATTTCAATTGGGAATTCATGTTTATGATCCAGTATAACACTGGGTAAAAAATCCATTAAAATTCAGTGTATTAATTTAATAATGTAACATCATTAATTTGAATAGTTACCTTTATTTCTAGAATATGATAATGTTATCTTTCATTTACATCTTTAAGTTGTTTCCCAACTTCTTGATATGTTATCAATTTTATGGGTACATTATTTCATACAAAATGAATCTATTTCTATTAAAAAACTTATTTATCTCTATAATCATTAATAAAATTATAAATAGAAATTAAATCCATATCTAGAATGAAATCAAACTCAACTATGTGTAAATCAACATGGTTTTCAGGTAATTTACTTCCACATATTAAATTAGTAATATTCATAAAATTACTTTTTGTTGTATCATTTCCCCATGGTGTTTTAAAAATAAATTTTCTCTCAATTTTTGAGGTGATATTTTTAATTTACTTTAGAATTTATCATAAATAAAGGAATGTGTCAACCCCAAATAAAACAAGACCATAGAGAAATCTCAGTAAAAAAGTACCTATTATCATTGAATTGGATAGCTGGGCATCGACTAACATAGTCTCAAATGATCCCACTACACATTTCTACATATAGTTTAGAGGATTTCCCTCACTCGAATCTTTCTTTCGGCATGCATTTTCATAATGAAACATCTCACCACATTTAAAACACTTTATAGATTTCTTATTAGGAATATTATTTAGATTATATTCATTACAATGTTTGGCCATTTTTCCAAGAATACTACATCGAACACACATCCCAGTTTTGGTATTGCATTCCCCATGGTTATTTTTACCATACTTAAAAAAATTGAAAATGAACATTCTTACAATCATATTACATTGATTGATTCTTACCCATATATTATAATATGGACATGTTATTCTCTTTGTTTTCAAAGTTAACGTGATAAACAAAGAACTCCATTTATATCCTCTTAAAACATCCTATGAGTTTCTTATAAATTTTTAATTCTCCGGAGGCCAATACCCATCGATATCTTGGATTTAATCTTTAGTAAAAATGGATGAATTTTTTTATCACGATCATGGAAAATATTAGGATCATACCATTCCTGTCGGGTGATGTTTTCTTTATACATGACCCCTGAATCTTCCTATTTTTACTCAATTCCGAGAATATTTTCTACATCCTATGTTGAACCACCTTTGAATAATATTTTTAAGGAAAAATACTTTTAAATACATCCAACTCTAATGCTTAAATATTCTCTCTATTCCTTATATTCTAGACCATTAACCGACACTGATCTACTTCACCTTCAAAAATACAAATGGGAAGACTAACATTTTTATTATCTACACATCCATAAACATTTAATATCATTACAAGGGATTTAATCAGTCCACTATCCCCTACTGAGTTATAATATCCACAAAACATAGGATGGTGTTTTTTTTAAAATGTTCCATTATCGTCATGTGACTTTATGGTAGCTATATTGGTTCTCTGGAATTGATTCCACAATAATTTGTTACCTACCTCAGCTAAACCATTACTATCAAAAACAAGTAGATTCTAATTCCCACTATTCCTAGATCTATATTCGAAAAGAAATCAGCATCTCATATCCTTCTAACTTCATCTCCCCTATTTCTTCTTTGGAAAACCATTCCAATAAGACATATTATATATGAAAAATAATGTTATTAATTAAATTATATAATATTTCCACCTAAAGATAATGTAAAAATTAATTATTGTATTCCATTAACATCACACTAACTCCTAATGTTATCTAAATCATTCCCTGATACAATCTCTAAGGACCCGACCATAAACAACTGCATAACCTAGATATTTTAGCTATATTTCTTTTCATTAAAATTAAAATAATATTTTCAGTTGAGAGTTTTATAATTATTGGACAATATTCAAACATGTAATCAAAAATCATTCAATTTGGGTACCATTAAAATAGTATCTATTTCACCAAAGACATAATATTTTTAAAACAAAAAAAACAACATGATTTCATTGAAAAAAGTTCATAACATTTAACAAGAATTCATTATTATTCATATACATCCTTATAAACTATGAAAAACATTTAAAAACAAGGGATGAGATAGGAATCTCATTAATGGAAATAAAATATAAGTAATGAAACCATTTGTCTATGAAATATTATAAGCATATGAATTCATTTCAACCAAGTCATACATGTCACTCATATATACATACTTTATGAATTGAGATATTTTAATAAAAATTACATATCATATATTAAAATTAATGATATATTTTTGTAATTAGTTACATATATGTTAACCCTCGCAGCAACCTTACAATATTATCCTCATATGTACCTTTTTTTGTTAACATCGCAGTTACAGATGGAGTAACCATACAACTGAACTCCAAATTACATATACCCAATGCATTATAGGGATATATAGGTCGCACCCTTCATCATAAACAATTCCTATGAACCATAACATAATTATAAAACAAGAATAATTGCATAACAACATTACTTTGGATTTTTTTTAAATTATGTGTTTAGAAGAGAATTTTTAAAGAAAGGACCCCTGTAAATAATATATAACAAAAGTGAGAATGGATCGAATGAATGTAATATGTTTATAAAATTAAAATTAACATAATAAATCATAATATAAAATAAATTAATTACAAAAAGAACCTCATTAGTACATAGTTAATGGAGTATAACTTATCCCAATGAATGGAAATTGATTTATCAAATCCCATTCCATGTGTTTGTATTACTTAAAAGTTGTTTAACCTCATGTATAATGGTTATTATAGTGTTATAAATATTTTACATTAACATACTCTGGTTTATAACACCTAATATGATCATTTTATTACATCCTTCGACCCATTAATTAATAATATTTTGTTCTTTCCATTGTTTCAAGTGCATTCTTTACATAATTTCCATGTTCAGTTCGGAAAAGGTTTTATTATCGAACTGGAGAGAAACTCTAGAAGTGTAATGAAATAGAGTTAATATGTTTCTATAATATTTTATAATTAAAAAAAATATTTTTGTTATATTGTATGATAATGAATCATCACATGAATCATTAGTGGTATTTGTTTAGGTCGGTTTGGCAAATCTTCGATAATAACAAAATTCCTTCATCATATACCATTAATATTATGAATATAAGTTAATTAAATAAAAGTATAGAGTTAATATCATAAAAATTAAAAAAATTAACCATTGAAATGGTTTTACATATAACAATAATGGATGTAAAGGAAATTGAAGACATGACATCCACATTGTCAGTAAATCGCTACCTAAAAGATAGTGAATTTATTTTTAAAAAATATTGTTTAGAAGAAGATAACTGATGAAATTTTTTCCCGAAATATGATAAAAATCCTTAATATTTATATTAATTTATCTTTTATTACAACTTTGATAGGGGGTGGATAATAGAGTATTATAAATGAAATGAATTGTAATGAAAACACAAGAAAATGAAACATAATCTTTACATATTGATCTCTTCTCCCCAAAATCATCCTTAAGGACTATAGTTTTAGATTTTTGGTGAGGCCAGATGGTCTTGGATGTGGGGAGATTCCTGGTAAAGGGATTTGGATGAAATTAGGAAATGCTCAATGCTTCATATTTGTGAGAGGAAGAGGGGTGATGGTGGTATTTATAGGGGACATGAGGAGGGCTTTACCATTACATTAATGAATAGTTTATTATTTGTTATCATGACTATGAATAATGTGGACTCATGTGAATAAAAATAGTAATTAGAGAATTTGAGTTTGAACAATGGGTGGTTAAATTTGTCAAGATACTAGGAATAGTGTATTTACCAAGTAATTTATATATACAATATATTATAGTAATTCTTTATTCATAAAAAATCATGAAGTTCTAAAAAATACCAATTATTAACCCTAACCATTTTCGACATGTAGAATTAAAAAATAAACACCATTTCCTGTAAATAAGTTTGTAAATAGATTGATTTAATTTTTAAATAAAACCATAATTTATTCTAAAAATTACTTTTTTAAAACTATAACTCATTTTAAATCACCTTGAAAGATTAATAAACATATTGTTATCTGATATACTTTAGAAAGCAAAATAATAATATGATTTAGTATTCATAAATTCCATATTACTATTCAAATGACCTTACAAAATTGTATGTTTTTAAACATAAAAAAACAAATTAGTTCTATCAGACTCCAAATAAGTTAATTATCAAAACTATATATATCTATTTTTCAAAATTCAAATCATTGAAGCAAAAAATTTATGTTTAATGTCTAGTTTATAACTGTATAAAAAAAGTGTCATTATGTAGAAATTCTCCATTCATAATATTCTTATGAATAGATTATAATTTTATGTAATGATTTTTAGGATATCAGTATCTATTTCACGGATTATATGATTCTATAACAGGCATATTTTCATGGGTTGTGATTTTGATGATATTACTAAAAAAATTATAGCTTTTTCCATATGTTTTGATATTATTATATTTTTATGACACCAGATACATTTTAGGGGTTAATATATGTTATTTGGTATATGTATATAAGATTTAATTATGATATGGGTGGGAAATATATCTCCATCCAATGCATGGTTAAAGTTTTATATCTTAGGAGATAAACATGGTTGGAATGAGGGATGAACCAAATTCAGTATTATAGGGCTAGAACCCTGAGTAAACACAGTTTAGTAATATAAGGCATGAATGGGGAGTGACCCTAGTTTAGTAATGGAAGTGGTTCCCTAAATAAAATGGAAATAATATTATATACTTATGTGTCTACTACAATTCATGTTTTTTTATATGTTATTCTATTAGTTATGATGTTCTTCATTTCCTTATGATTCATTTCTTTTGAAATGTAAATATTTATGATGTGATTCATATTTATGAGATTTTACATGTAGGGTATTATTTTCTATTTTCATAATCCAATTATCATACCCTTATGATCATGTTTATGATTACATGTCTCCCTTTTTCACCCTTGATGAGAATCTGATCTCACCCCTTTTTTGTTTCCTTCCCCATGTAATGAAAATATTTATTATTTTTTATATTTCTATGAAGGGTTCTAGTCGATATGGACCTAGTGGGAGATAATGTAGATAACTTATGTACCAATGTTCATGTTTACAAGTTTTTAAAGGCACTAGACTAGTACATTATTTGGCTTACTGTTAATAATATGATTTATTTATTCTGTAATATTGTTGTACTATTAATATATGTCAATACTAAGTTGTTATACATGGTATGAGGACAACATTTTAGCTACCATTTAGAAACTATGATGAAAAATCCTTAGTGGGAATTGTAATGACTTGTAAAAGGGTAATTCTCAGGTTAAGGAAAATCATAGGAATTTTTTTTTGTATTTTGGTAAAGGATAGAGTTACTGTTGTCTAGTAAATATTTTCCATCCTATATAAAATAAGTGGATGTGGTGGTGAAATAGATGTAACTAGGGCTAACAACACTGAAAATATATTCTAGGCCAGAAGTGGGGTAATCTGGTACAGGACAACAAGCCATGTTGCACACCTTGTTTGACACTCCTAGGAGATATTCTATGGAAATTCAGAAACTCTTCTGGAACCAGCATACAGGATTTAAATATAAGTCAACTATAAATAACCTAGGGTAAAAATATGGTGTTATAGATTATGGAAGGTGTCATAACATATATATCCTTTATTTGACTTTTCATTGTTATGTGATTCTTCATTACGATAATTATTTCTCAATATATGTTTTTGGATTCATTCATTGGATGGAACATAGAAAAACAAAATTCACGGTGATTGAAATAGACATTATATAGATCATTCTCCTATGAAATTTAAATCCATGGGAGATGGAATAAAAAATATTGTTTCCTTTCTCAGATATCATTCTCATGATATGAATCATGGTGGTCTTCCTATTGATCAAAGGAGGGAACAAAATTTAATTAGTCTTTCATGAGGAAATATATACCTTCCTTGAGATGGTCTTATAATCCAATTACTTGTGAATTGTGGATCAATACTACTAAAAATATATGGTACATTCTCTGGTGTTCAATGAATGAGAAATTTATTCTTTTTTATCATTTGTTAGTCGAAGAGGATCAGTGGTGGACTCTAATCATGAATATGTGGTAGAAATATGATCTTGAATCCATGGAATGGTACAATTTCAGAAAATATATTTCCATAACCAAATTCTTTGGGTTATTTGTAACAAAATGGAGAAGGGCATCCATGAGTACATTCAAAGGGATTATGATTCTATTGGTACCTATTGGGATAATATCACCAGACCTGTGGGATACACTTTAGGAATTATCATCCAACCTAAATGTAACATTTATAGGTTCTTATGTTGCTTAATTCCAAGACTCATTAGGGCATTTTCCATTAGAGGCTTTAGTTTCTATTAAGATATTGTGGGTTGTGAAATCGAGGTTAAAATGGATATTGGAGTCATGTATCAACCTCATGGTTTTGAAAATAAAATGAAGATAGAGTTCAACGAAAACTCTAAAAACCATGGGGAAAAGTATATTAGTATTACATTATGGTCTAAATGTGCGAAGAAGCATGGAGGAATTTTTTTTAATGAGGAATTAAAATTTTAATGTGTGGAAATGAATGTCACTAAAAACTAATTGTCAATGTGATGGGAAGATGTTATCTCAAACATATAATGGATAGAATTCTACACAAGAATGAACCTCCCATGAAATTGTGCTACATGTGTAAGGAGAATGGGAATTATTCTAACAACTACCAAAACCCAAGGTAATGTTACAAGGAGTGACGTTAGAAACCTATAATGCCAATGTACAAGAGGAAATATCATATAAACTAAATTTTTTAAGAGGTTTGTGATAACAATGTGGTGATAAGTAAACTTACAATATACTCTAGAACATTTAATTTCGTATTAGATTCTAGATTTATGCACTCATTCATATCTAAAGGAATTTTATGGCTGTCAAGATTCCACCAAAAGGACTAGATGCATAATTATTAGTAAAACCCCTTAATGGAATAATAATTGTTACCCATTTCTATGATTCATCTTTGGTTGATGTTTGAGGGAATTTTCTTCCTGGAAATCATGTCGTTTATCCTTTGGTTGAATTTGATGTTATCATAGGCATGGATTGAATTTCTCTAAATATATATCACATCAATTTTCCAGGAAGTGAAGTTACATTTGATATTTTAGAAACTCCTATGATCGTCCATCAATGTGATGATATGAATGAACATAATTTAGTTTTGAAATATAGTGTAGGAGCTCTAATTCCCATTTAGAAGTGGATTTTACCTCAAATGGTTGGGGAGACAATCGACATCAATGATATTCCCATTGTCCGAGAAATTGTGCATGTCTTTCGAGAAGATTTTCCTATCCACAACAAAAATGTGATGGTGTGTTCTCAATATAGTTCATACCTTGTTCCACATCAATTTCAATGACTCCATATGGAATGGCCCAGATTGAGTTTCTTGAATTGAAGAATCAACAGAAAGAAAACCTTCAAAAGGGATTCATTCAACTGTGTGTGTAACTTTGGGGTGAACATATTCATGGGTGAAATAAATGATATTTTTCAATGAGACTCGACATCGATTCTAATGAGTTGAAAAAAATAAAAATCATGAATAAGTATCATCTGCCCTATATTGATGTTTGGTTTGATTTACTATGTGTATATCAATACTTTTCCATGATTTAATGTTGTATTCAATATCATCAATTGAGGTTTATGATGGAGTATATACCCAAGAAGGCATTCCATACATGGTATGGATACTATGAATATATCTTAATTCCTTTCGGTATTACTGATTATCCCCATATCTTTGTTTATTTGAAGAATAGAGTCCATAGAGATAAACTTGATCAGTGGGTGGTAGACTTTATGGATCGTTTTATAATCTATTAAAAAAGAAAGGAAGAGAATCATGTCCACATGGGAATTTTACAAAATTCCCTAAGGAAGGGTAAAACATATGAAAAATTTAGAAAGTGTGGATGATGGATGAAAAAGAATCATTTTTTGGGTCACATAATCTGATGGTATAGTATAATAATAGATCTATCAAAGATAGTGGATATTGAATACTACCCTAGACCTACCCCAATGAATGATATCTGTAGAAATATTGGTTTAGCGGGATATTATCGACGATTTAGGAAGAATTTATCTTTAACATATACATATATGATAATATTATTGAGTTAACTTGTAAATGATTTATTTTATTCATAACATATGAATGTGGGGAAAATTACATCGAACTAATGAAAATGATGGTCAGCGCACCTGTTCATACATTACACTGTAGTGTGGAAGTGTTTGTAATATATAGTAACGTATCTAATATGGTATTGTGATGTTTTCTTATGAATAATAACATGGTTATATATTATGCCTCTTGATAGGTGAAGATTCATGTGAAATATTACCCATATCATGAGGTTGTGTATGGGGGTATGTCTATGGAGGGGGTCTTTCTAAGAAGGTGGGGGTCTTTACAGGAAGGCGGGTCTTTACAAGGAGGGGGTTTCGATCTAGGGGATAGTGGATGAGGGATTCGTAAGAGGGATGGGGGATTTCATGGGGACTTGTGTCTGTCTGTATGGGGGGCTTAGCAGGGAGGTGATATACTGCAAGGGGAGTGGGGGGATGGGCAGGTGGCAGGGTGGGTTTTTTTAAGAAATCGGATGGTCTATTGCGATGATTTGATCCATGGATAAATCAATATAGCAATGGTTTCAAACCACGACATTAAACCATGTCTGGCTTAAGATTCTGCAATAGTTTCAAGCTGTGTTTATAGGGATTTAGCCTGGGTATGAACGTTGTCAATTTTTTTTAACCACGATTTAAGCTTCACGATATGGATTTATCCATAGATTCAAACTTTGGCTAGAGGCCATGCCCAATATCCACACCAATATCAGAAACATTTCCTTGAACTATGCCTATAACCTATATCCACAATATTTGGTCTTATATCCATGGTTCTAAACCATGGTTATAGAATAAATTTGTAGTACTGATTGTTCAATATAAATTTAGTAATGTGAAGGTAAACAGACAAGCAATTGAAAATTATATTTCCTCAAGACATATGTATAATTCCACTATAAATAAATTGGTTTTCAAGGATACTATATGATAAATTTAATCTCCTAATACAATGTTGGTTTTACAAAATCAATTTAACATCAAATCCTTATTGTACATCATACATATCCTGTAAAACATTTCCATATAATAAATTGAAAACTTGTCAATAAAATGAAAAATTTCCATACAACCACCATTAAATGTTATCATTGTTGATCCATTAAACCAAGAATATTATAATTCCCACAATAGTTCTGTATAACCTACATAGTATCATAATAAAGGAATAGCCATATCATCGATGTGATAGACCATGAAGGGTCAGATCTAATCTGTTGAAGATGAAGACATCGTCATCAAGTACCTGAGGCATCATAATGAAAACCAAGTAAAGGCACTAGTTGGATTCCTAGGATAAAGAATACCATTATGTCATATGCGAGTCAAAGCAATCTGGATCCACATATTTGTTAGGAATTATTCCTCCCATGGAATTAAGAGCCAATGTGAATAATCAATACAAGGAATCCCCTACCGCATCCAAGATCGATGGAGATCCATCAATGAAATCTACAAAATCATTAATCAAATTCATTTAATTTATTGTTCAACATCATATGAGTGTACCCACTCATATATTTCCATTTACATTCAATTAATATAGTGAGAATGACCCCTCGATAATAAAATTTCATAACCAATTTCATCCCACGTGTATAGCCTCTCATGATTCTACAATTTATATAAAAAATGTGTGATGAATATACTCTATAACTATTCATAAACCCTAAACATGGAATTTATTGAGTATACCTACTAATTTATCACAAATTATAATTTATACATAATCAACTAGTGTACCCACTCATTTATCAAAAAAATCATATTTTTAAATAACTAATGAGTTTACCCACTCGATTCAATAATTTCCAAATAAACCATTATGTAATTTATGTTCAATATAATTATTTAACATAAGATAATGAACAATAAAACGAGGATACACATTTACTAACATAGTCATCCATATCTATTTTGTTATAAATATACTTCCTCTAACTAAGAAATCATAGTATCACACCCATTAGATGGTTCAAGAAATGGGAATTCTTATTAAAAGGGACAAGTAAGTATATAAAAGGTGCAATGGTTTTGTAAACATTTATAATGGAAGACTCCATTCCCCCACTCCATTAGAGTTCATGTCCTAAATATTCTATATATCAAATTATGTTATCAATTAATAGGGAATATAACATAAAATTAAGCTAATAATTCATTAAACAACTAATCAATAACTTTTATCATAGAATATAGCTCACCTCTGTTGGAGGGGTTTTATTATGAAAATGTGGCTCTTTTCCTTACCCAGAGCCTTTATTATTTGTATCCATTTCATTCATGGTTACCAGCTCAATTTATAAAGCTAATTATAATAGAACATATATAAAGATGAACTTAATGAATTCATAAAATTAATTTGTCATGTATAGGGATCGTACTGTGAAGAGGAATTATGTGGAACACTTTTTTACTTGACATTTTCAACAGCAGTGATCACTCTGTTGGGACCAATTTGAGCATGAATATTGTATTTTTTTATTAATAGGTGTCAATGGATATCACTGTAGGTAAACATGATGAAATGAAATCTATTATGTGAAATGGACAATGGAAATCAGAGATTTGTTGAGATTGATACTAAGTTCTAAATATGTGTATCAAGAGTTATACATTATCTACAACAATTAAGGATGGTTGGAGTGTCTTTTAAAAGGTGTAAAAAAAGAGAACAAGACGGTGTGGAGGATGTTTTTAATTCTAAGGTTTAAAATTCATAAGTTTTGAGATTGAATGTGTCCATGAATTTCAATGAATAGGAAGTCTTCTAAAGTGAATTTTTATAATCCTTACAAAAAATATAAGGCCATCCCACTTGCATGCCATCCATCCCTAACCTGAGGATCATGCGAGGCCACAAGGGTCGACTGCGCCCATGGGAAATCCAGCTAGGCCAGCCAACAAGAGGCTCATGGGGTCCATGTATAAGCCACTATGGTATGCTTAGTGGGCGTTATGTGCATTACAGAGGAGGTAGAGTGGGTTCTATGAGAACACCCTCAATGAACTGGTGTGGGGAGGCACCAACGGTGGGAGAGGAGATTTATAGATGAATGATGTAGTAGCTTGATATTTATGTTGTGGATCTCAGCATTTCAAACATTATGTGCGATATGTTTTAAAAACCTGAGGTATAATCTATGATTTCTATATTATCCCACATCTCAATTAATCGTCTAATCAGCCACAACGTTCGATCATCCAAATATCCACCACTCATCTGATCTCACGCCCTTCATGTTTGAGTTAGATTCATCAGACCCTCCAGTGTAATTTTAAGAACCACACCATCGTATTCAACCTAATTTGATCTCTAACGCCATTTCTTCTTTATGGAGCTAATGGATGATCACGTTTGAATGACTATGCCTTCTTATTTTGACACTATAAGGATCGTCGGATCGAATCGAGACATTACATGCAATCATTATCTTTCCAGTATGTGATACCTGGATGAAGAAGCTTTGGCTGAGGCAAATGGAGTTGTCGAGCACAAATGGGTTTGAGAAAGTCTTTTAAAAACAAGTTACATGCACGTGTCCTTGATTCAATGTATGAAGAAAGAATCCCACATTTGAAAAGGAAACACTAGAGACATTCTACCTATCATAGACCCTCAGTTTCGAAATCTTCATTCCAATGATTTCGAGCATTCAAATACAATAATTTAATATTAGATATAAATATGTTTAACATGGAATAGGAAGTATTCCTCCACAATAAAAAGTGAAGCCTCCACTCCCACCCTAAGCTAAAGAATGATACTGCTCTTGTATTCATGAGAGCTCATGTTTTCAAGAAAACAACAATGCATCTCTCTACTCATCACTTCCCGAAGAGCAAGAAGAGAACTAGGAGTCTTAATGACTATGTGAAGAAGATATGCCACAATCCATAGATATGTGTTACACATACTAGAATATCATATCAAAGAACTAATTCCCATGAACACACGATTGGTTACTCAAACCTTCGATTTTCTTTGAGAATGCCAAAAACTGTGATCTCATGGTTGACCCCTAGCCTACCACTATGATTCCCAAAGTCCAACACACTCTATGAAAAAACAATAAATTAATCCTCTATGTGAACGAGAAGACCTGTGGACACCCTAGTTTCATGAATAATGGTGAGAACACCCTCTTGTTTTCATGCTTATATCTAACTGTTTCTAGGGGTTTGATGTTTGCTAAAGAAGAAGCTATCACAAAGATGTGGCAGTGAATACATGCTTTCACGCATGTTCATTTCTCGAAGAAGACCAAGGGCTTTGTGAGGTTGTGAGAAGAATAAGATAGTACCCATTCTAGTTTAAGGAAACACATATATATACCTAATGAAAAACTCTAACAAAGTTTATGAGAATTAAGATAAAGAAAATATAGGAGGCCATGTGTCTGTGCTTAAGGAACTATATTCATTCAAATTTTTATACAAAAATGTGAAGTGGAGAGTTCATGAATTCATGAATAACATGAACACATCAATAAAATTAAAATAGGAATCAATATAGTGTTTTCATGTGTATAATGTCTAATAAAACGTAGGGTGGAAAGATTTCAATAGAAATTCAACACGCATGACCACATGCATACATGAACAGAAGGAGTAAATTGATTTTGATGATGGGTAAAATGATATTCATCGTTGAAAAATCACATAGGATTTTGTGATTCTAGACATAAAAAGAGGGACAATATTTTGGGAATTTAGTTATTGCAATAAAATAGAACATTGAACACAATATAGCATCGATTTAGGACTCTGATGCATGAAATATTTCATGATAAACATGAGACAAAGTCTTCCATGCTTGTCTGCTAAAGTGACCTTCATGTCAATAAATTGAGTGAGACTATTCCCAAGTAAGTGATCTAAAGGGAGTCAACAGATGTGATACGAGGTTTGTTGAGAGCTATCCTTGAACCATTAGGCAGTGTTCCAAGGGCACTGTTATTATTCCCAAACCATTATAATACACAGTGAATTGAATATTAGTGTAATTAGGTACAAACAAAAACATTTCAGCATATACTCCTTAGACATAGCCCTTAGTGGTGAACCATGTAAAAGTTTTGTGATTTCATTCTGCATGTGAATGTTTTAATTACTACACATATCCATCATAAAAAATTAAACCAGTTCCTACCAATATGGGAACAAGATCCAGTAAATAAGAGAAAAATATGGCACTCGGATTAACCCCCCCCCCCCCCCCTCTCAGGGTGGTCCATGGTCCTTCAATTGGTATCATAAGAAAGGGTTCATGTCTGTTGGATATGTTAAAAAATAATATTTAATTTAGTATTAGATCTTTCAATTCTATGTCAACAATGATGTTCAGTATTGGTAAGGATTTAGTTACATTTGAGATAAAGTGTATATCCAGCAAGACCCTAAATAATAGGAAAAAGTAAGTTAAAAACCAGTTAAAGAAGTACCTCTTTCCAAAAAAGACACATTATAGGGTTCTCCATCTCCTTCCTAAAAATTATGAAATACAGGCTTGGAGAGTAAACCACAGGAGGCTTAGGTAACCACAAAAAAACAAGGATTCCAGCATAATTGGTGATGTTGAGAAATGATGAACCTATCTACATGATATTCATAAAGAAAGAGTTTTTATTTGTAGAATTATCCAATGCGTCTAGGCTAATATCACCCAACTGGAAAGTAAAGCTAATATTCTGGAAAAGGGATTAGTATGAATAATTTCAGAATACATAAAGCTCTCTAGATATATTTAAGGAATTGTAAAGAAATAAGGGGTCAATAAGACTCTAGATGTAAATATCCATGATCCTGATGATGATCTAAATAAAACCACTGAATTCAACAAATTATGATTGTATGAGACCTCCCATAAATTCAATTAACTATACTATTTGTTACAAAACAATGATAAGATGCATGAAAATGAAGTTGAAATATTAAGGAAGATATGTGAAGAGAAGATGACTATGATTGAAGACCATACAATCATCCTCAATGTAATATTTCTAGATTTGGAAGCTCAGTTTACTAATCTTGAGACGAAACATATTTAGTCTCCATAAAAAAGGAACCAATAGGTGCTGGTACTCGATGTTCACTAGATGATTCTACTGTCCAAATACATCCAACATGTGATAATAATATCATGGCTTTAGTCAATGGTCTATCAAAAGTAGTTGAGAATGTAAAGGTACCATCTGTATCATCTCCAAATAATGTTTCTAATATTTTTTCCACGAAAAGTACAGGGTGGATGAAAAATTCAAAACAAGTATGGATAAGGAAAGAAGATGATATACCTACGACCATGTCTAGGGTGGATAGGAATAACACGAAGTTGGAATATGGTTCCCCATAGAGATCAACACAAACCAAGAATAATTCCCAATAACATTATCCCAAATATATCAAGAAGTTATGATTTGTGGGAAAATGATGGTGGTGAAATAGGTTTGGGTATTGTGCATTAGATTGTTGGTACAATCTTTAAAATGGAAAAAGCACAATGGAATCCCATATCAAGGGGGAGAATGCCAGAGAAGAGGAGGTAACATCAACATATCTAGGTGAATCATTATACTACAAACATATTTATAATGATAGAAAACATCTCAAATGCATGCAATGGGAGTGGTCACAAGAATGGAGAATGCTTATCTCAACATATATCCAGAGCTGATTAGAATAGAAGACCACATAATATATCTATGAAAGAAGAAGCTACCTTGGGATGAAATCTGAAGAATGTCGCAAATGAAAACTCTCCCAGGTTAAATCCATTATGTAAAGGTAAGATGTATTTGGATTCAAAATCCAAGAATTTTATGTGTGGTACATTGAAAAAAATTTCTAAAAAAGTTGACACATAGAAGAGTCCATGTGAAAAATCGAAACAGGGTTCGAGAGTTTTAAAAGATATATTGGTCCTCTGGAGTGAATATTTGGAAAGAATTATAAAGAAAGGACATTCGTAGGCTATGAGTAGTGAAACAAGAACTATGAAGATCCCACATGAAGATAAATATGTCCTATGTGTGAGAGGCAACATGGTGGGTCACACTAGTAGGGATTCTAGTGCATTTATTCTAGCTCAAGGATAATTCCTCAAGATGATGAATGTTGCACCAGGAGATTCTAGTTCTTTGAAAGGTCTTGAAGAAAGAATACAAAAATACCATGTGATGGAGAAAGAAATACTGATATCCACATAGCCTAGGTCTAGATTGAAGATCAAATGTGTTAGTGTGAGGAGTAGAGAAAACAGAGCATCAGGGTTGAGAAAATCATCTTATCCTTCCTTCACGCATTGAAGAAGCAAGTAGGATCCACCTTATTCCCTTAACACATTGGGTATTTCACTAATATTAAAGGTTAATAATGGTGAATAATGAACTAAAGGTAATATCCTGATATGTTTTCCATTGAGGGGGAGACACATAATAAAGCTACCAATGTTATTATTTCAAATAGAATCATCTTTAGCTGGTATAAAATTTAATTTCTCTTCAGATTGTATGAAGATAATGTTATTGGAAAAGGTATTTCATTTATCAATCTCTCATCCTCGATTAAAAAAAATAAAAAAATTTCTAGAATGTGGGAGTAACTAAATAAAATAGTGACTATAGAAAATTGGAATGTCCCATGAAGACAATTACATGAGTACTCATCAAAAGAGGTATCATGATCAGGGGATAATGAAAAACTTTTTTGTCTATATCAAATCCTATTATTTTATACACTGAGAATTGATCATGTAGACTTATATTGAAATGATTGAAGGTAGAATTTCTAAAATATCGACTGATACCCTCTCTACCATAAACATTGTATTTATTATCAATAAGGGGGAGAAAGTGAAATTAATTTTTAAAAGTGAAAGGAAGAGATAAGACAGAACGAAATAATTTTTACATTGACATGTTAATTTTAAAGAACGTTGAAGTATTTACAAAAAATTCAAAGGGTGGATTGTTGGGGCCACATTATGTATTAAGATTGTATTTGGTTTCAATGGGGTTTAATAAATGCCAATGATGATCAACATGATGAAAAGAACTCTCCTATGGGAATGGGATAATAAAAATTAGATGTTTGTTGATCTAGATCCTATATTCCCAATATGTGTATCAAGAGTTATACATTTTTTACAAAAATTAAGGATGGTTGTAATTTTTATTGAAGGAGTAAAATAAAAGGAGAAGAATAGGTTGTGGAAGAGGTTTGGAATTCTATGGATGCCAATGCATGAGTTTTGAGATAGAAAGTGGCCCTGAAATTCAATATATACATAGTATTATACTATGTATTTTTATAAGACATACCTATAAAATAGGTCCATCCCACTAGCCATCCAGTCTGCCTCAACATGAGGCACATGTAGGACAAAAGGGGTCGACTGTTCCCACAAGGAATCCAGTCATACCCACCAAAAAGAGGCACAAGGGTGGTCGTGTATAATCCCCTAGTGTATGCAGAGTTTGTGCTAAGTGCACACCCGAGGAGGTAGAGTGGGCACTATGAGTGTGCCCATATAGAACAGGTGTGGGGTGACACCGAAGGGGGAGTGGATAATTCTAGTCGAATGATAGAGCATCTTGATATTTAAGTAGTGAATACCAGCATTTCAAATTTGATGTGGGATGAGTTTTAAAAAGATTGGGAATAATCATTGTTGTCTAAAACATCCTGAATGTCATCCTACCGTTAGATAATCTTCTATATTCAATCATCCAAATATCTACCTCTCATCATATCTCGCACCCCACGTGTTTGACTTTGATCCATTTGATCCTCCCGATGTATTTGAATAAATACGCCATTATCTTCATCCTCTTGTGATCTCCAGCAAAACTACATCTCATTGGAGCTAATGGATGATCATGTCTTAACCATCATGCCTTATTATTTGAACACTATGAGGATCTTTAAATGGAACTGAGACCAAGCATGGAATCTTTTTCTATCATACATGTGATATGTCGATGAAAAAGCTTTTTCTAAAGCAAACAGAATTACTGATGTCATGTGGGTTCGATTGAGGCATTTAAAAACCAGATTTATGCATGACGATTTTTATCATTCTCTCGCTTTAAAATCATTTCTTATGATTGACTTAAACAAGATTATATTTGTGAAAATTATTTATTTCATTATATTTGATAATGTAAATTTATAATTTTTGTAATGTATGATTTTTTTAGTAAACTTATCTTATATATATATAACAATATTTTAAATAAAATAATATTTAATTTAATTTATTTATAAATTAAAATAATGATTCTCAAAATAAAAAACCATTATTATAGTTATGATAAAAAATATAATGAATTTTAAATAACTATGTTTCTAATATAACATAAATCATGAAATATAATAAAAAAATATTTTTCCAAATATATATTAATATTAAAGTGTATGAAAAAATTAATTTAAAAATTCAATGAAATGATAAATCAATTAATTAAGTATAAATTCATATAGAAAATTTATAAACTACCATGTAATAAAAATAATTATTTGACTTACACATATAATTATAATGATAAAAGTGTAAAATTAAAATAATATACCAAAATGATAATAAATGTATATTCAAAACACTAATAGGTAATATATATATATAAAGTAAAAATGATTATATAAAATGAATAACAACATGGTTAATGTAATGACCCGAATCTAGAGCCCTTCTACCGGTGCCCCGTACCCGGTTCTCCACATGACCTCAAGCACGTTTCCCGAAACACCAGAGGCTGCCGACTAGAAGTGAGGGCCTTGGTGAGTCAGTGGGGAAACTATGCCCTCATTTGGTAAAGTATGTAGCGGAAGAATAAGAAAAAACAATAGAGGAAGCAGTGAATAGCATGCAACAACTTGATTGAAAGTAATATAAATTTCTGATATAATAATGATGTAGAATGGTACATGTGTCTATGGAAAGCAGTAAGCAAAAAAACATTCTGAAATACAACTGAAACCAAAGTACTAAAAGTAAATATCAACTCCAGCAGCATCGCGTGCCATGACCTGGTCCCGTACTCTCCAGCTCCAACCAGCAATCAAGTACCTGAGGTGGAAGGGCCACAATCCCTACCTAAACCTGCAACAATATAATCTGTTTCGGCTGAAAAGAAGGACCCAAACCGGGTGTGAGACTAATCCCATTAGGCAACCACCACAAGATTTGTGCCATACTGTCAGTGAGTGATATAACAAAAGTAACGGTAAACAATGCAGTAAAAATTCTAGCAAATACCATTCACATTCATTTAATTACACAACCAGGGAAAACCAACAATGTTTCTATTCCATGATAAGCAAGTAACACAGCAGGTATCTATTAATACTACCTAACACAAGCAGTACAAAACCCAAACTTGTTCTTTGGCTTGGTGGACTCGTCACAACCAACCATCAAAAATCACACTGAGTCTCTCGGTGTCTTAAACTAGAAAACCCCTATAGTTCAGTAATCAAACAAGGCACAGACACTCTGGGATGCCCTTACGTCAATTCCCCTATGGTCTTGCAATTATAGCTACAGACTCTCTGAGGAAGGACTTACGTCTAATTCCTCCTGTGGTATCGATGTGTGGGTAAACTGAGAACACTCTTGGGAAGCACAATGTATGATCCCCATAGGTCCTGCATACGAAACTAAAACCAACCGACCCTCTAGGGAAGCACTTAACCATCTATTCCCTCTTTGATCTCCCGCACCAGGTTCTCACGGCCCTGAGCAGTCCAGTCATGCATAATCGACTGTTAGCAGCCCTAAGTAAGTTAAAAAAAATACTTGGCTAATAGATACAAAATGCATCCAAAAGCATATAAACAGCAGGAAATACATGCAATCAAGTCAACATGCATACTATCAATAAAATACAGGTTTCCTCGTAGGCAAACCATGCCAAACGGCAAACAACAGCCAAAAAAGGGGAAAACACCCATGGGGTGATCCTCAAACATGCCAACAAGCAATTATTAATCATCTAATAACCTCAAGAATACAAGAAATCTAAGGCAGATAAATAAAAAGGATCAAAACCCTAAGCTGGGATACCCGATACATGGGTATCTGGCACTTTTTCAACCAAAACTCAATGAATTTCAATGTAGGGAAACAAACCACCTACCTCGATCCTTGGAGATTGATATACTTGAACTTCGGCCTGTGAATCAGCCTAGAATGGAGCAGATCTGCAAAAAAATCTAAAACACTCAACCTCAGAGAACTCACACGAGAGGAAGAATCAGGAAATGAGGCTAAAGGAGAACCAAGAACTCACCACTGCGATTATTCTGCAATCGACAGAGTTCAATTCAGACAACCGGTGACGGATCGGTGGCTCGGAGAAGAATCAGCCTCCTCGGACACTCTCGATGGAATTAGGCGGAGAAGAAGGAGTTTACGAGCATTAGGCACGACCCCGGTCCGATTAATGAAATAATAAGAAAGTACATGGCATGTACTTCTTGAGTACACGGCGTGTACTTCAATTTTCCATACCCAGAAATAACTGGCCTCCACCTCATCCTTACACACCGTGTGTGTGGCCCAGAAATGGCCAATCACACTGCTCCGAGTGGAAGATAAGTACACAGTGTGTACTCATAAAGTACATGGTGTGTTGTCTGAAAATTTCCAGATACACACTGTGTGTGTGGCCTGCTCTCGGCCAACACACGGCTTAGAGTGGCCGAGGAGTACACGGCGTGTGCTCATAAAGGAAACGACATGTACTTTAAAAATTTCCAGATTCTCCATTTTTCCTCAAAAAGCCCGTAAAAGGGATCCATACATTAATCCGAAGCTCCGGGTCCTTACAAACTTCCCCCCATAATTAAATTTGTCCCTAAATTTCCCTAGGAAGCCGTAGAAGAAGAAACCTCGAACAAATCTGCCCACTGTGATCACATATCAGCCTCCTTCTCTGATGTCTCGCCCTGTATACGACTGTGCTACCATAGCACCCATAAGAGAGGAACAGACCGGCCATTGAGAACTTTTGTACTATGATCAAAAATCCTGATAGGATGCTCCTAGAAAGATGCATCCTCCTCCAAGTCAACCTCGTCGGGTTTCAAAACATGAGACGGGTCTTAGAAATACCGTCGAAGCTAAGAAACATGAAAGATGTCGTGCATAGCCTGGTATCTCTGAGGTAACTGCAAACTGTAAGCAACAAGCCTGACTATCTCTGGAACCTCATACGGCGCGACGTATCTCAGTGAAAGCTTACTGTGTCTCTGAATCCTCTTCTGTCCCATCCTCGGTGCGACACGTAGGAAAACCTGATCCCCAACCTCGAACTCTATAGGTCGTCTCCGCTGATCAGCATAAGACTTCTGTCGATACTGTGCTATAGCCATCCTCTTCTGAATCAGCTCTATCTGCTCTGAAGTCTCTTGAACAAGACGAGGCCCCAGCAAAGCCGACTCTCCTATCTCTAGCCAGCATAAAGGTGATCGACATGGCCTACCGTACAATGCCTCCTATGGTGCCATATGAATAGTCTCCTGAAAACTGTTGTTGTAGGAGAACTCCACCTGAAGAATGTGCTTCTCTCAAGAACCTCCAAAGTATAGAATTCATGCTCGGAGAATATCCTCAAGCACAAGGATTTTACGCTCAGACTGGCCATCAGTTTGGGGATGGTATGCTGTACTCAAAAGTACCTGTGTACCCAACGCCCTCTATGGCCCCTGCCATAAGTGCGATGTAAAATGTGCATCCCTATTTGAATCAATGGAGTGTGGAACTCCATGGAGACGTACAATCTCCCGGATGTACAACCGTCCCAGCTCATCAACACTGAAGGTCTCCTTGATCGGAAAGAAGTTTGCATCCTTCATGAGCCTATCCACTACAACCCAAACCACATCATTTCCTCGAGGCGATCTCGGTAACCCTTTAACGAAGTCCATCGCGACATCATTCCATTTCCACTCAGGAATGGGTAACTGCTGCAAAATCCCTATTGGTTGCTGATGCTCTGCCTTCACCTACTGATAGGTGGAACACCGCATAAAACAACCAGCCACATCCTTCTTCATACTTGGCCACCAATACTGGTGGTTCAAGTCTTGGTACATTTTGGTGACACCAGGATGAACTGCCCAAGCTGAGGAATGAGACTCATGCATCAGCTCCTCACGTATGTCTGGTGAAACCCATATGTGACCATGAAAATGTAGCACCTCGTCATCTCCCACTGTCCAACCCAGAGTAGGGTCTCCATCTGACACACCCTCCCATAGGACTAGGCCTTCATGGTCTGATATTTGCCACATTAAAACTCAAAAAAGGGTAGAGGTAACAGTTATGGAAGAAAGAACTGTCTGGCCTTGTCTATCTTGTACCTCTAGATGCATCTCAGTGAACAGATCCATGAGCTTCCACTCACTACTGGCTTCCTGAACTTCCTGCAACTGAGTCCTCATGCTCAGTGCATCCGCCATAGCATTTCACTTCCCAGATGTATAACCAAGCTCGAAGTCGAAAGGTTGTAGGTAATCAACCCACCTTCACTGTCTCTGATTCAAGTCACGCTGCGTGAATATATACATGCGGCTCTTTTGGTTAGTATATACCACAAAATGATCTCCCATGAGATAGTGCCTCCAACAACACAAAGCATGAACAATAGCATCCAACTCCAAGTCGTGCATATGATAGTTCTTCTCATGTGGCCTCAATTGCCGAGATCTGTACGCGACAACATGATCTTCCTACATAAGCACTGCTCTATGACCGATGCCAGATGCATCACATAAAACTGTATAACTCTTTCCCGGCTCTGGCAGAACTAGAATTGGTGCTGAAGTCAATCTCCCCTTTATCTCCTGGAAGGCTGAGTCACATGCTCTTGACCAAACACCCTTCACCCCCTTCTTAGTCAATCCTGTCAACGGTGCTTCTAGGTGTGAGAATTCATGTATAAACTGCATGTAGTAACCAGCCTGCCCCAAGAAACTACGTACCTCGAAGACGTTCTTAGGCTGCTCCCAGGTTACTACTACTCTCACCTTCTCTAGGACTACTGATACTCCTGTCTCTGAGATGACATAACCTAGGAAGTGAATCTCATCCATCCAAAAGTGGCACTTTGAGAGTTTAGCATAAAGCCGATGCTCCCTCAGTGTACTCAAAACGATTTCATGATGGGTTTAATGGTCATGTCGAGTGTAAGAGTACCCCAAGATATCATCCAAAAAGACCACGAAGATGGAATCCAAGTAAGGATGGAACACTCGGTTCATTAGTGCCATGAAAACTGATGGCGCTTTCGTCAGGCCGAATGGCATAAAAGTATACTCGTAGAGACCATACCTACTCCTGAAGGCTGTCAGGGGTATATCTGAAGCCCTAACGCGCAGCTGATGATAGTCGGATCTCAAGTCAATCTTCAAGAACACCCTGGATCCTCTATGCTGATAAAAAAGATCATCAATCCTCGGCAAGGGATATCGGTTCTTGACCATCAACTAGTTCAACTTCTGATAATCCACGCAAAGTCGTAAGGTACCATCTTTTTTTTCGCAAATAACACAGGTGAACCCCAAGGGGAAGTACTAGGTCGGATGAAACCCTTAGTCTGAAACTCCTTCAATTGCTTCTTGAGCTCTTGAAACATAGGCGTAGCCATATTATAAGGAGGTATGGATACCGGTGAGGCTCTTGGCACAAGTTCAACCGAGAAGTCTACCTCACGCTCCGGAGGCAAACCTGAGAAGTCTTCTGGAAAGACATCTAGAATGCGATCAACCACTGGAGGAAAATCCATCTGAGAGGTCCCCTGATCATCTAGATATAAACTGGAAATCTGGGTTGTAACTCTGCCCAACCCATGATGCTCTGGTCCAGCTCTGCTTGCCTAGACATCCCATTCGGCCTTGTGAAGAAAATTCATGCCTTCTAGTGACGTGAAACTCACCCTGCGGTGATAACAGTCGAAAAAGGCCTGAAAAGGAACTATCCAGTCCATTCTGAGAATGACATCATAACCTATCATCTCTAGGACATAAAGATCCCACACGAAGTGACACCCACCAACCTCAAGGGGGCACTCCCTGCACTGACACACATTAATAGTTCTATGTCTCAATGGAGTGTCTAGTGCCAAAGTATCCTCAGATGTAAGGACAGTGAGTCTACGGCTCTCCATAGTGTGCACAGAAATAAAGCTATAAGAAGCTCCGGTATCGAAAAGTGCAGAAGATAAAACTGAGGATACTAGGATCGTACCTCGAACTGTGCAAGGTCTAGGATCCTGCTCCCGATGAATCTGCTCTTCTGCAAACTTATGGCTAGTACCGCGGCCCTCTGTAGCAGCTTGATATCCCTGAGCTGATCCCACTTGAGCCTGACCACCGCATCTGCGTCCTCTACCCTGGCATGAATGACCTGAAGAACTCCAACCCCAGTCTGTTGTGGGACTGGTAATCCTTCTCTTGAATGAGGGGTAGAAACAGATCCTCCATCACTAGCTGCTGGAAGAAGAACCCTGCAAAAATTCTACAGATGACCCATCTTGTCGCAAGCTCGGCACTCCACTGGATCTCTCAGGCACTGAGGCTTCTTATTCCTTCTCTTTACACACTGATAGCATACCACCGGGTTGCCAGAAGGAATATTTCTTCCTCTAGAAGATAAACCATGCTTCCTCAAGTCACCTTGAGTAGACCCTTGGTGGCACTTCCTACTGTCAGTATGAAATGACTCAGCCTTGGGTGTTGAACCGCCCTGGTCAACAGCTCCTGTCTCCTTCATATTTCTTTCGGTGATCAGCGCCTCATTGTCTACCAGAGTAATAGAACTCAACTGTAAAACGTTCACCTATGATATGATCTCTGGTTTGAGGCCTTCCTCAAACATCCTGGCCAAAGACAACTCATCATTTCCCAGAACGGGAGTGAAACGGTGTAACTCAGTGAAGCGGGAGGAATACTCCATAACCAAAAGAGTACCTTGTTGTAGGTTCATGAACTCCCTTTCCATGTCGGCCCTCAGCATCATTGGATAGAAGTAGTCATAGAACGTACGCTGGAATTCGTCCCAAGCCATAGTCCACTGGCGCCCGGCCTGTGAGACTACATCCCACCATCTCTTGGCAGAATATCACAGCATGTAAGTTGTGAGCTTCACCCGTCTATCTAGGGTGTCTTCAGATGCTCGAAGATGGAAAGCATGGTTTCTAGCCATGACTCTGCAACCTGAGGTCCTCCATCCCCAGTTAAAGTGGGAGGATGCTGCTACTGGAAGACCCGTGTCAGCTCTTCTATAGACAGGGCACGATGCTGAGCTCCCTGGAAGGTCTGCATGAACCTCATGAAACCCTCTCTGAACTGAGCATCCACACCAGTGTTTGGAAGCACTGAAGGTGCCATATTCAAAACAATCGGCAGAACTACAGGTAGTCCCTATTCTGTCGTATCAGGCGTACTGCCACTGCCTGGTTCCTGGAATGAAACGGGAGGACGTCTTTGTTTCGTTACGCTGAAAGGTCAAAAGAACACTCTATATTTAGGATCAACAAGGATAAAAAACACAAGAGTACAAAACGGGAATAGGAGAGAGAAACACTTAAACAAGAAAAACTGAACTATGCAGCGTGTATTTAAACTACACGGCATGTTTATTAAATCCATTTACATGTGCCTCATTTCTGCCACCATTGGTCGTGTAGTGTTCCAGACTACACGGCGTGTTGTCCAAAAACACGGTGTGTACCTGGACCCCACTCCCCTGCCTGAGTCTCTTTTCACTACTAACCTATATGTTCTTCCAAAAACTAGACTACACGGCGTGTGCACTGAGGACACGGCGTGTAAAATCCAAGCTTCGGTGGTCCGTGTAACAGGTTACACGGCGGGCCACACGACTAACCCCTTACACGGAGTGTTCCAAACAAACATGGTGTGTTCTCAACAAACACGACATGTATGAGAGGAGATAACACCGTCCCATGTTGTTCGTGACACGGCCAGGTACCTAGAAGAAAACTACATGGCGTGTTCTTCTAACACACGGGATATACTAGACAGGTTCGGTGACCCGTGTAGCAGGTTACATGATCAGCTACACGGTTGATCCCCCACACGGCGTGTTCCGAACAAACACGGTGTTTATAAGGATGGATAACACCGACCCGTGTTGTTGGCGACATGGCCGGGTACACGGTTGACTACCACACAGCATGTACATAAGGTATACGGGGTGCCCTCAAAGATTTTCTGACAGCCCGTGTTTTTGTTTACACAGAAAGTAACAGGGTTTAAAAACTACACTGCGTGTATGAAGTAAGTACACACCGTGTATTCTGGGTTTTTTCGGGCAGTTGCTCTGAAACTGCTCTGAATTCCAGAAACACTGAAAAACAACCAGCTATGTACCAAGTTCTAATCCGTGGGGGCCCATACTCCACGCGAATCAAATCTTGGCATCATCATGATGCATACAACAAGTAAACAACATAACAATAATGATCCTCCAAATTCTGATCCTCGATGGCCCATAACACCTCCAAGACCAGAGCTTAGCGCCCATGCTAAACAGGCTGTAAAAGAAGTAATACTCTATAAGAGCAACAAGTATTTCTATCACAGCAACTACCACAACGGCATGCATAATCTATCATGGCATCTATCACAATTGCATGCAATTCTAATGCACCCTAGATGGCATGGAAAAATGCAAGACCAATGATTTCTTACCCTGTGCCTATATGATGCATGACATGGCACACCCTCATATCATCGGGTTTCAACCAAATAGAACCATAATCGTATAAACTATAACAACAAAAAACATGTGCATCACCCAACGGTGAAATATAATAAACTATAACACTTGAAAAAACTGAAAATTACAATTACAAGGTAATATAGCTTTTCACTGTACACGGGTTAATTACTCCCAGGCACAGTTAAGTACTAACTACCCAGTTCTTCCTATCCCTGGCTATGGTCACAAAATAGTAAGGCAATAGAAAGAAGGAAAACCCCTCTGATACCACTTTGTAACGACCCAAATCTGGAGCCCTTCCACGGGTGCCCCGTACCCGGTTCGCCACATGACCTCAAGTGCGTTTCCCCAAACGCCAGAGGCTGCCGACTAGAAACGAGGGCCTTAGTGAGTCAGTTGGGAAACTATGCCCTCATTTGGTAAAGTATGCAGTGGAAGAATAAGAATAAACAATAGCCGAAGCAGTAAATAGCATGCAACAACTAGACTGAAAGTAAAAGAAATGTCTGATATAATATGATGTAGAATGGTACATGTGTCTATGGAATGCAGTAAGAAAAACAACATGCTGAAATACAACTAAAACCAAAGTACTATTAGTAAATAGCAACTCCAGCAGCATCGCCGGCCAAGACCCGGTCTCGTACTCTCCATCTCCGTCCAGCAATCAAGTACCTGAGGTGGAAGGGCCACAATCCCTACCTAAACATGCAACCATATAATTTGTTTGGGCCGAAAAGTAGGACCCAAACAGGGTGTGAAAGTAATCCTAGTAGGCATCCACCAAAAGATTTGTGCCCTACTGTCAGTGAGTGATATAGTAAAAGTAAAGGTAAACAATGCAGTAACAATTCTACCAAATGCCATTCACATTAATTTAATTACACAACCTGGGAAAACAAGAAATGTTTCTTATTCCAAGATAAGCATGTAACACATGAGTTATCTAAAAAGACTACCTAACACAAGCAGTAAAAAACCCAAGATTTTTATTTGGCTTGGTGGACTCTTCACAACCAACTATCAAAAATAACACTGACTCTCCAGGTGGATTAAACTAGAAGACCTGTATAGTCCAGTAATCAAACAATGCACATACACTCTGGGAAGCTCTTACGTCAGTTCCCATATGGTCTTGCAATAATAGCTACAGACACTCTAAGGAAGCACTAACGTCTAATTCCTCTTGTGGTCTTGATGCATGGGTAAACTAAGAACACTCTTGGGAAGCCCAATATCTGATCCCCGTAGGTCCTTCGTACGAAACTAAAACCAACAGTCCCTCTAGGGAAGCACTTAATCGTGTATTCCCTCTTTGATCTCCCGCACTAGGTTCTCACGGCCCTGAGTAGTCCGGTCGTGCGTAATCGACTGTTAGCAGCCCTAAGTAATTTAAACAACTACATGGCTAATTGCTACAAAATTCATCCACAAGCATATAAACAGCAGGCAATACATTCAATCAAGTCAACAGGCATACTAGCAATGCAATAGGGGTTGACTCGTAGGAAAACCATGCGAAATGGAAAACAACAGCCAAAACAAGGGAAAACACCCATGGGGTGATCATCAAACATGCCAACAAGAAATTATTAATCATCTAATAACCTCAATCAAAAATGAAATCTAAGGCAGATAAATAAATAGGATCAAAACCCTAACCCAGGATACATGATACATGGGTATTCGACACTTTTGCAACCAAAACTCAAAGAACATCAACGTAGGGAAACAAACCACCTACCTTGATCCTTGGAGATAGATATACTTGAACCTCGGCCCGTCAATCGGCCTAGAATGGAGTAGTTCTGTAAAAACGTCTAAAATTATCAAACTCTGATAACTCACGCGAGATGAAGAATCAGTAAACGAGGCTAAAGAAGAACAAAGAACTCACCGCTGTGATTCTTCTACAATCGGCGGAGTTCGATTCGGACAACCGGTGACAGATCGGTGGCTCCGAGAATAATCAACCTCCTCGGACGCTCTGGACGGAATTAGGCGGAGAAGAAGGTGTTTACGAGCATTAGGCACGACCCCGGTCTTAAAGTATACAGCATGTACTTCTTGAGTACACAACGTGTACTTCAATTTTCCATACCCTAAAATAACTAGCCTCCACCTCATCCTTACACACCATGTGTGTGGCCCGAACACGGCCAATCACACGGCTTCGAGTGGCAGAGAAGTACACGGCGTGTACTCTGAAAATTTTCAGATACACACCATGTGTGTGGCCCGGAATCAGCCAACACATGGCTTAGAGTGGCCGAGGAGTACCTGGCGTGTACTCATAAAGTACATGGCGTGTACCATGAAAATTTCCAAATTCTCCATTTTTCCTTAAAAATCCCATAAAAGAGATCTGTACCTGAAACCAAAGCTCCAGGATCTTACAGTTAATATGTTAATAAATATATATTTTTAATAGTGAAATATTATTATATTATAGATATGGTTATGTATCAAAAAATAGTTTATAAAATATATAAAATATAATAAATATATATATAATTGACCAATGATATGTTTAATAATTATTATATAAATATAATTTTTCAAAAATCAAAATTAATAGTTTTTTTAATATTTAAATTATGTAATAAAAAATAACAGGTAATTGAGAATAATAAATATATTAATATTATAAAAAAATTAATTAATTTTTTTTATATTTATAAATTCTAAAAATATATAAATTGGTATGGTGAAATGTAGTTTCATACAATTTTAAAGAAATATGAAAACTCAACTAAATAAAAAATTGATTCAATAAATTCAATGGAATCAAAGTAGGGGAATCAGAAATGGAATATTAGAATTTATAATTCAAAAATCAAGAAAAATAGCCAAACCCTTATTATCAATAAATTAATCAATCCAGTATAATATTAGGTTGAGATAATTTTATTTATACATAAATATCATAATAAAAACTAAGTTTAGACATATTAAATACAAATTTATTATCCAAACTTGTTCAATTTTGGAAGTACAGTTCACTTTCCCAATGAGAAATGGCTTTAATCCAATGAATTTCCCCATAGAAGTCATCAAAGAAAAGTTAGTTGACCAATTAATGTATTTCAAACATGATCTTATTAAAATATAATATTTTTTCTAATTAAATATATGAGAAGAATATTTCACCTTTCATTAGAGAGTTATACTTAACTATGATATTTAAATAATTTTGAGATGGAAACCATATGCTGTTTAAACATTTTCATAAGACAGTAAGTTTATTGATTGATAGGTTTTCTATAATATTATGAATACTGATGCACTAAAAATATCATGTTTAATTTTCGTAAATTTTATAAAAAATTTATCACTTTTAATCAAAATACATATTTAATTCTTTATTTTATCAATATGTGGAATATTAAATCATAGAAATTGAAATGTATTCAAGTGGATTAAATTGTGTACTCATGTAGTTTTGGAATAAATTATGAATATTTGGTATAATATTTTTTTTTATTACAAACCAAACAAGTTTCTGGTAAAACATTAGACCAACCAAGGTTTGGCCCCCAATCATGAAACCCACAGCAACATAACAAGTATAATGAGTATTGATAGCCAAGCCGGCCACCAAAAGATCATGCCCGAGGTGTAAAGGTGTTTCCATTCACCCATGTGGAGGGCCATAAGAATGGGTGGTCCTAATCCTACATGGGCATGGTTGTGTGTCCTATACCATGTATGTTTGGGTGCTTGTATCTGATAGCCCACCCTAGTGAAGGATTCTACCAAGAGGTAGCTATGAATCAGATTATAATTTGGAAAAAATCCTTGAATCGACTTCAATGTTAGACTTTCTATTCCATTTTTTTAAATGAAATGATCATTTTCTTTTCCTTTTCCTTCTCACCATCGATTAGACACACGATCACCACAAATGCAACCACACTCAGTTGCCACTAGCACATACTCCCTCAACATGTTGGTGTATGTTCCAACTGGTACCACTATAGTCAAACACTGAGAACTCATGCTCAATAAACACAACAACTTGCACCACTCATGATCACTCCTATGAACTCATTTTATTTCAATGAATGATTCATTTTCACACATCGAATGATAGGGGAAAAGAGATCATCCACCACATGATCTATTATTGTGCCACTTCATGTTGCACTACAAAATTTGATGTTGAGCACTACTGAACAATAATTTACTTCCCCAACACCAGTAATTCACATGAACTATTATTTGGAGGTGTCCATAGTGTATTTTGAAAACCAAATTTTATCAGGTGTTTCCAATAACCAAATTATATTATTTGGGGTATAGTTATAAATAATATATTTTTTAGGATATTACATGAATATATGAAGAGGATAAGGATTCACTATATTCTCTTTTAATAAAAATTGTCTTTCTGGCTCCCAAATTGAGTTGGTACACTATAAGGGGAAGGCTTCCCTAGAGAAAGATTCTGTTGATTTTTTATTCCATTTCTTGATTTATTATTTCTATAATTTTTATTATTTTAATTTACTAAAATATTTATTTTAATTTCTTATTCTATAAAGACTGTTCAACTAATTGCCCATTGTTCTTCATTTTCATCCCATTTCATTCTTATGATTCTTTTATGGTTAATTTCATTCCTTATTCTTTCCACTTATTTTTTTTTATTTTCTTCATCCATTTATCTATATCTCCCTCTTATATTCTTTTTATTTTATTTTACATAATTTAATTATCTTTTTTATTATATTACAACTATAAAATATTACCCAAAAAAATAGGGGCTTACCCGAGGGTTGTCATATGGAGGTTTGTGGGGATTCCATTTGTTGTGTACATAAATTATAATGATGTATTTATATATTTGGTTAGAAAAATTAAAGTGTACATGTGTGCAGATTACCCACCATGACACAAAAATCAAACACACTTCTATTATTTTAATAAAATCATTTACCTCCCTCATAAAAGAAATAATCTATTCATATGATGAATTCAATATATTTAGTGGATGAAACAATACACAATCAATTCGAGTCCTTGATGGTGTAACATTCTTTATTTAGGTGGGCCATCAACTATAATTATAAGGGAAGGTGGAATTTAATTTTCTGTAGGTATTATATATATCCCAATAAATTAATAAATTAATTGAAGTTTATGAGTGATATTTAATTATTAAAGTATCAAACAAAATTTAAATCCCAACAAGGGGAATGATGGAAACCATAAACAAGACCAGAAAGGCCATGTTCATTCTTTTCTAGTCACATTCTATCATTTCATGTTAGTTTAATTTTTACACTCTAATATTTATTTTTAATTTGATTACAATCATATAATAAATTAAAAAATAAAAATGGTGAGGTTTAGAATAATTATTTTATGTAATTAAGAAACTAAGAAATTCTGTATTTGAGAATCCACTGGTCTACGACTACGATGAACTCGGAAAAATATTAAGAAAATTGTCTTTGTCAAAATGCATGATTTTTGTGTTATAAACTAGTAATGGAGGATGAGTTATCGACTGCATCACACAAAAAACTAAATATTTTTGGATTCTTTGTAAATACTAGTGACGAATAAATATTATTTATAGTAAAGGAAACATTACATAAAGGAATCATATTTCACCTATTGTAATTGTTAAATTTTTCTTTCTATAATATTTCCCACTATAAAATAAGAAATAAAAGGATAATTTGAAAGATAAAGATTTCTATATACTCTACTTTTTAGAAAGCATGTGTAATTTTAACATTGATGTAATTTTTTGGAACTATATAGAAGCAGTCTTCATTGAAATGGTGAAAAAAAATATTAAATTGTTCTCCCAAATACTATATACAATTTTAGTATATTTTAATAGATATAAAGAAATTGTTAAAAAATATAATCTTGAAGGTTTCAAGGAAGAAATTATTAATGCCAAAATAATCTCATTGATTTGATTGATATAAGAATTCATCATAAAGTTGTTTTTTAAATTCATCAATATATATAGCACCATATTTCTAGAAATCATTCATAGGAAAAGGTTATGAAAATATAAAGAAAACATTGATTGATAAGTGTAAACGCCTTACGCTATATCATGATGAGAATATAAATCTTTAGATGAGGAAATAAGATGAATATGAAGTTCAACCGAAATGTCCTATATAGAGAGGAGATAGTAATAATAATATTGAATATTTACATAAAATTAATGATAACAATTGTCATGGATTTCTAGAAAATATGTTCAGATAAAAAATGTGTAAGAATCAAGGTCTAATAGAAAGTCTTATTTCATCTTAAATAAATTGGATGAAATATATTTATGGGAAGAAAACCATAAGAATTTGACCACAGAGAATAATAAAATTTGTTACTCTAAAAATATTAGAACATACCAAATATAAAGGACCATCATAACCTTAGTTACTATACAAGAAAATATTATTGGAAATACTTTGTTTCGTATGATGATTCAATTGGATTGTAATGGGAAGGAGTTAAGGACGTATATTTTGGAAAAATATTCATCACTCTCCTATATACATAGAGAATTCGGAGAATAAGTTGAAAAGACTAGGGAAGTAATTCTAGATATTGTTATTCCAGGTATAGGTGCTTCCATATAAGTAAATCTAACTAAAGTGTTCCCAATCAGAAAATATGCCTAATTTCATTGAAAATAATTATGAATTTGATAATTTTTTTGAAGAATTACAATTAGATAAATATAGTGATATTATTAAAGAAAGATATATATCTCCATCAACAGAACCAAGTTCTTTAAAAGAAGAATAATGTTCCCAATCATGTTCTAACTCACTAAGTAGAAGAAAATGTGAAAAAAGAATGCCCAAATTATGAAAATGGTCAAAATTGAATTGATGTTGTCAAATAAAATTCTATATATTCATTTTCATTTTTCACAAAAATATATATATATAAACTAGTTATTCTACCCATTAATATTAAATTTTCAAAATAATAATTCAATATTTTATTAGGATATTCTTCAAGTTGAACAGTGTAAATAATGGAGTGGAAGAATGAACCCTCTTATAACTTACTAATGAATATATATAGTAAAAGAGAAATATTTCTAAAACATAATGAAATAGTTAACTTGATATAAATTCATGTTATCAATACTCACGTATCTAAATGGATGAAATTTATTGTATATATTGTTTCTTAAGATTAAGTAGTTTTGAAAACATTTTATAAAGAATGTCAAATTTATAAATGGATGTTGAAAAATAATTTTGAATTATATGAAATTTTAATTCAATGAAATCAACTATATAGAACATAAATTTTCTAAACTATATAAAAAGTTTCATGTTTAATTTAAGACAATAAAGAGATAAAAACCATAATGTGTTGATTAAAATAGAAAATTATGAAACCATAAGTACGTGATGAAATTTTTGTATTTAAAACCTATAATGTAGACATATTTGACGGAATATTTATTTCCTTGGAGAACAAGATGCCCCCCAAGAAGAAAGGTCAATTAGAAAAATTTCATATTAAAAATTAAGGTAAAATAATGGAAAAACATATTATAAAGGATCAATATCTCTTTATTTTATATTATTAAATTTTTACAAGTTCTTTAAAACACATATATGATTCCCTTTGATATATAATGGTACTCTATAACTTTTAAATTTATTCTACTTCAATGTATGTTTCTAATTAATATTGGGGGAATTTTTTTATTTCTCTAATGTTTATATATTTTTTAAAATAAGAGTAATTTAAAAACATATGTGACCTAAAATGAGAGACACATATTTTTTTTATATTTGATTTCCTCACATAAAAAAATTAAAGGGAAGACATTTTGTAAATTATTAAAAAGCGTTGTTTTTTTAATATCATGGAATATCATTTCTAGTTGGTGATTTAATTATAATTTAGCTTTCTTTTAATTCATTTCCTTATTTATATTCTGATAATCAACAAGTTGATAAATTTTAAATATTTACAATTTTAAATAACCCAGAATTAAATCACAATTTCACTAAAGATGAAAAATTATATATAGGGGGAGAACATTGAAAATTATTATTTTAGAGTTTCATTGAATGTTTCTTTACATTAATGGGGGAAGTTTCTTTACTTATTGGAATTTTCATTAAAGGAATATTTTTAAATATTATTCATTAATATTAGTGCTATTAAAAAATGGATAATGTTGATTCATAGACTCATTTTATCTTTAGTTTTCTAAATCACACAATATTCACTATCTTTTTGAACAATATTTTTTTATGATTTTTTGTTAGGTATAATTAAATTCTTGGAATATAAATTTATAGATATCCTTAGTAATATTATCTGGTGTGAATAATTATTAGTTTCACTATAATGGTACCCAATAACTTCATTTGTAGATACGGAAAAATGATGAGTTCATTAGTTGATGATGAATCTTCTAATGATGCTATTAGAACTGAACCCAATGTTTATAAAATCTTCCCATTAGAGGTTTTCCTATAAATAGTGCCCTGTATCACGGAATGGAAGATACAAAACATAGTAAGCAACAATTATGAAAATTTAAAAAATATTTCAGGTGTGTATCAATCTATTGTATTGAGATACTCTAATCATTGTAGTCATTTATTTCAAGTGTTATACTAAGAGAAGGTGTTCAAGTGGTTTTATTGTATAAAATCTTATTATTTATTATTATAATTTAAGTATTATCGAACTTCATGTCGTTGTATATTTTTATAAATAAAAATTCAAGTTTCAAGTTTTATATGTGAGGAACTTCTATTGATTATCAAAATTGAGGGATTCGATCACGAATATTGAGCCTAGAATCTAATTTTTAGTAGTTGTTCCTACCGACATGTTATGTTTATGAATTCTAGGGTATTATAAGGTATAATCTTTTATAATTTATATTAAAGGATAATTTTCAAGAAGTTAATGTCAAGGATACGTTTAATTTGGTTTATAATTCCCTTTATTCATTAGTTTAAGAAAGTTTTTTTTAATATAAGTTATGGTGTACATAAATCAAAAATAAATAACATGTGTTTTTTATTACCATTATATCTAGATTTTTGGCTGTTAAAGATTATACTTCATGTTTTATTTAGTTATAAGTACATAAGATTAGAATTAATTTAATTTATACTCCTATTACTAATGTTCACTATGATATATATTTTGGGGTTATAATGACTGGTTTTATATTAATTTGTGTTTCTGGTATTTTGATGACATATAATGTAGACGTAAAATTATGTTTTTTAATATTTAATTCACTCCCTCTAATATATTTCATATCTATTAAGCTTAGAAAGAAACTATTCTCTAAAGTATATACCTTTAAAATAGGTTATTTAAATATGTCATTGTTGCGTCGTGAAATAATGTATTACGTCATGGTATTCTAACATTTGTCTTTCTACATCTTTTAGAATTTTACAACATGCCTAGAACGAGTCTTAAATATTTGTATTACAACAAGACTCTACATGTTGCGACATATTCACTATTTGAGACATAATACATTAATATCACTAATGACATGTTATGATGTTATCAATTCTATAGTGGTGTGTTATATATCCTACAAATTGTTGTTCAAAACATTCTTCTACCCACCATTATACATGGAAAAGCCTTATATACATCAATGTTTTTAAATGATGACTTCCTCGTCAACTTCATCTTGGGAATGATTTGGAAAAAATTCATTAGTTCATTAAATCACTATGGATGAAGAAAAACCCACAACAACATTAAATTTAAATTGGATGCTAACATAATAAATAATTTATAAAATATTATAAAAATTAACAATGTTCAAATCATTATTCAAACACCATTCCAATCATATCATATCTGAAATGAAATATAATTTAAATTAACATTTAATAGAGTATTCAATTAATAAACAAATTATTATAGGAACTCACTTGATAATTTAAGGTTGAAAATTTCAAAATAAAAAATATATTCATGGGATTTTTCTTATTTTAAAATGTAATTTTTCCCTTTAATCATTTTTTACTCTGAATATTTTTTTAAAAATACCAATGCACACCATATTTTCATTATAAATATTTTTACATTTCATATTTTATAATTAAATTATATTTCATTGATATCACATAAACTCATGATTGTTTTCTAATTCACTATCATTAAACACTAATTTGATATACAATAGTAAACCTTCTTTATTTTCCCTGATATGAAAATAAAAGAACAGATCAATGTGATGTCTTTTCTAAAATGTTAAAAATTGGTCAAAAATAATTTACTTGTTGTTTTATCCTTCTAATTCCGGATTTAAATAATTTATATCTCTAATAAATACAGAAATTAGGACCTCATTGAATTTCATATTGATGTTTCATCAATTCAAACGAGTCACACATTAATATATGTTTATTGTCCTATAATTACATGTCAATTTGTAGTCACTTACTATGTTTCGACTATAATTATTTATATTTTGTCCGATTTAATTTTTGAAAATTTCTAGGAAAATTCCTATACAAGGCGATGAGATGCCATGCAATTCTGAGGCCCATTTTTCCTGTAATGGTCTATCAAAAAATGTCAGTTTTTAAAAAACAAGCGTGAGTGTTTTTCATGAAAAAATTAAATCACTCTTAAATGGGTTCTTGGATTAGAATTTGAAGTAAATTGTTGTGTTAAGGATGGCGAGTTTACCATAAGAGTAGCGTATTTTTAGTGGGTGCGAGCCTCTAATGAGAAAACCCAAAAATGGCACAACCGATTATAAAATAATTAAACAAAATTATTTTTTTTCAAATACTTATAACACATGAATGGTTAATAATATTGAAAATTTGAGCCATGGTTAAGCTTGAAAGGGTGTTAAATTCTTATGTGGATCCTAACATTGGTCGGTCGTGCCAACTCGGGAACACAGTCTTTGGGACATGACTGTAAATAAAATAATTAAATAGAGATTTTTTTATTTTTTATAACACATAAACAGTAAATCATATTGTAAATATGAGAGCTCTGTTGAGGTCATGAGGGTATTATTTCCTTAGGTGAGGCCTAACCTCGACCAACGTGGGTCCAGGGTAAAGGTAAATTTCTAGGCATTTTTTAAAAAATTGTTAATTTTCTTTGTAAATTTTTAGCTGCAACACAACTATGAGAAAATTGTTTCATTTCATAAATAAAATAGTCTAATGATGCAGATACTCAACATAAGATAAATAATGAAACACATTTCCTACCTTAAGTAGATTAATAGAGATACAGTATCATGGGGATCTTAAAGATTCCTCTGAATTTTTGTGGAAATATGTTGGAGAATGATGAGCATCGATGAATGATGAACGGCAATTGATCAAAGAATTGATTTGGATTAGACGTCGGTGGATTGAAATCTATGAATGATAGATTTACCCATTGTCATCGAATGATCCAAAACCAAGTAGGTGTTTATTTGTAAGTGTTTACCATTCCCCTATTATTCTTTTATAAACGATGAACATTGGTCAATTCACTAAAACTTGACCCATGATTTGATCTATTATACACAAATTGTATTTGGAATGAGGGGATTTATAGGAAGTTCAATTAATGTTTTTTATCCTTTGTTAAAGTCCTAACAAGGACGATTCACGCCAACGTGATCAAAGGTCATGGTCTACCCTTCGTTTGTTCTTGGGTGTCGTTATACACCTCACTTTTCTTCTGTTCTTTGTGACATGATGAAAACCACGGTCCAATAAGGACCGCATCTGTAGATTAACTGAGGAACGAACCCAAGGGAGATGGTGATGTTGGGTGAACAAATGCCAGTATGGGAGTTGGAGGTGGTGGAGGGAAAGTCGCGACCAGGAAGGTCAAGATGATGATATAAGGCCATAGAGGTACATGCCAGTTGTGAGGTGTGGCATCAGAGGATGCTTGCGGCAGAGCTGTGGGTAGTGGCAGCATGTTGCGGCTAGGGTAGGCTATGAGAGGGAGACGACAGGTGGTCAGCTGACCATGTACGGGGAGGTGGCCATCCAATATGGTTTTTTGATGAGGAGAGGACACATCATCTATTGTGCCCGATTTTGACTGAACCGACTTACTAGAGCAGGCCAGGCCAGAGGGGGAACTGGGTCACTGGGTGGCCTGATTGTAATGAAATCAGCAAACCAGTTGGGGTCGGGCTAGAGGGTGGGGTTCGAGTCACTAGGTGGCCTGGTGGGCTAAACACTAGGCTTAATGGTCTATGTCTGGTAGGCCCAATGGTATTATCCATTTTTTCATGTTTGACCAATTTAGCTCCAGTATGGGTCTAGGGACCCCACTATCCCCTATTTAGTTAAATGGGCATAACTTCCAAAATGTGCTTCCGATTGACAAGATTTTAAAAGAATTGGGACCCTCATAACAAGTGAGTACATTTGAAAATATCCATATTATTTTTTATTGATGTTGAAATGTGGATGATGGATTGAGTATTAGATTCTATCAAAATCAAAAGTGCTACAAGTAGACCTCAGTTGCATAGCAGACCTTAGATATGGGTAGACCATAGTGTCCTAGTAGACGATCAAATCTTAATAGACCGACATAGAAGCATGCCTCAATAGCCCAGCAGATGAGAAGACATGAGTGGATTAGTAGACGATCAGACCTGAGTGGCCAAGCAGATGAGTAGACCTCACTGACCTAGTAGACCATGGTGACTCATCAGGGATGAGTCCATTAGCAGTACAATATTCTAAGAATTATAGTTTATATAATTTCTTTGTATACATTATTTTTTACAAGTGTCATCTAACTCAAGTTACTCTTGTGATTGTACTTATTGTAGTCTACACTTCATGTACCTCTTTGGAAATCTTCTTTTTTTATTTCGTTGTGTTATACCTTTTTTGTTTTGGGTCCCTTAAAAAGTATTTTTTTTTCAATCACAACAAGATAGGCATCGCCTACACGTGTCGCGTCTTACGAATATGATAGATGCTTTGACAGATCCCTTAGTGGATCGGGCCTAGGTAGTTCTTAGAGTGACTCGATAGACGAGACATGATTCTACGACTTTAGATAGTTGAATCTATACCTACTATTCATGTACTTTTATCTATATCAAATTTCTAGATAATTATACTTTTAATTATGTATTTTAGTAGTGCTTGTATTCTGGCCTCGTATCCTTCAGTTTTCTACTATGATACCATTTATTTTATTTTAAGTGTATTCACCTTCCATTATGTGTTCCATGGAGTAGTGTGTGTGTGTAACGGTACATATTAAAATTCTTCCCATTTGTTTGGGATATGTCTACCTTGTGCCAGTCGCCATCCCCTGGCCCATGGGAGGCGGGTTTTGGTAGTCCTGGCATGGGCCTGGGGAATGGGTCATGATAGAGTTGTATATAAGAAGTTTAGTTGAACCTTTATAACCCATATTCTATGATTTTGTTTGGTGGAAATAGTGTTCTATGTTTTAGGATCATGTTTCAGGCTAGGGAATCCAATGTTGGTGTGGCAGCCAACATATCCATACACCAGGACCCTGAATTCTTATTTTTAACATGATACATGAAAAAAATAGTTTCAAGGAGAAAAATGATGGTACATGCATTATAAAGTAATTGGTTGAGTATTCCATGTCTTTCTTGAGTCATATCATCAGGTATACTCTATTGATTGCGATATAACTTCATTTGTTTCAATATGATTCCACGTAGATATCCAGCCACGATTCCACCGCCTGATCGCAAGGATGATCTACAGTGTGAAGAGGTGAGTATAATGGTTTATACCGGGGATAGAACCATCGAGTAGTGTACCCGCTATACTACCACCTGTGGAGTATCACATGGTACTCGTAATACTAGCAGATGAGATGCGCTGGGATAGCGCACTTCATGAGTTTCAGTGACAAAGACCCCTGTGGTTCAAAGGAAATCTCGACTCGTAGGTGGATAAGGGTTAGCTTGGGGTGGTGAATGAGTTTTCCACCTCATCATAACACCATTATATTAGAGTGAGGTCCTGGAAGTGATCATTATACATGAATCAATAGTGAGATGGTGGGGCTTAGTTTATGTTGTCTTAAAATGAGGTGACTCTTCCAGGGAGAGAGCATGAGAACCTTTCTGAAATAAGGGGAACTAGAAATAAATGATGGAGTCTATGCATTACCATGAGCTTATACAACTTCTACATGATGACATGATGGAAGATGAGTATTAATCGAGGCATACTGACTATTCATGGTACTTGATGAATACGATAAGACCATTTCATTGGGGCTCAGACCTCTGAGTGAGCTGTGTTTAGGGAAATCTAAGCCAGTACAATTCCTATGAGAATTTCTACTTATTCTACGGTTCTAGAGAGAAAACATGTGGTTGAAAGTCCTTTGGATGAGAAAATACAACTGGTGGATGTTAGCAGTGGGAAGAAGGAAGTCAGTGTAAGTGTTATAGACATGGATGTCTGAGAGGTTATGAGAATAGGTCCCAAATAGGGTATCTATAATTCAGGGCTCATATGGAGATTCCAGAAAACCTATGAAGAGCTAATTATTTTCAAAAGACATCAAGTTAGATATCACTAGAGATGGTCCAGCTCTTCTTTCTAACAGTGAAACAGTGGATGGTCCACCAGGTTAGAGATAGTGACATTAACAAATGAATCTATAGGGAAACATATATATCAGGGGAGTTGGGAGAGAAGCAGTAGGTGGTATAAATTTCATCATGTTACAACCACCACCACAATGCGGTCCACACCAGGAAATCTGAGATGGAGGATATCGGAAAGGAGTATATCCATGTGTTCAAGGAATATAGACCAAGGGATCCAAGAAGGAATTGAGGTATGTTCTTTGTCTACTCTTAGATGTCGTATTAATATATTCATGTGCTAATCATTTCTTCTTGCCACGAATATTTTTAATACCTTGAGTTTCTAGATAAAACATTGACTAGACCCTTATGTTTGGAAATAAATTATTGTGGAGACTCTATAATCACAATTATACGGACAATGTTATTTATCCCTTGAAGAGAGAGTTTCGGTTGGAACCTCTTTATGGAAGCATAGAGGCCTTATGACATTAGTTTTGGTATGGAATTCTCATCGATAGTTTATACATTGATTGACTGTTTTGGGAAAAAGGATGTGGTATGTCAGCCGCATTATAATTGGGATTTCCTTGGTTGGAAAAAAATATAACCTTATGAAGAAAATAATAATATCATGTATATGAGGGTGCAGCTAGTCACTCGTTAGTTGGTCAGCCTAACCCACATGTATGTAGATTTGTTTTAGTTTTTAGTTCCCATTACTACAGGTGGAGTATGATGAATTATTTTCAAGAAGATTTTTCCAGGATTAACACCCCGTAGGGGGTGGTGTATGAATCGTTCTACACCACAAGATTTCACTGATATCATTATCAGTATATCATCTAGATTTCCTAGAGCTTCGCGAGATGAGGTTGGAGGAGGGACTTTCAGAGCAAGGGATTAGCAGGACCCAATGATTGAGTTTTTGTGACAATTAATGGAACATTATCCAAGTGGATGGTGAGTGTGAGTATCCCCTACTAGAGGATCGATGAACACTTCGATTAGTTGAAATGGAAACCTTTTATAGGGATGGAAATGTTCCAGGAGGCATTAGAGCAGGTAAGGTAGTGTTTGATGAGCACCCCAATATTGAGTTTTCCAGAGGATGAAGTAGGTATGTAGTTTTATGTGATGCATCAGAGACTAGAAATAGTTGTTACATAATGAAATGGAAATCAGTAATTTCCTATAGTTTTAGTCTTTTGAATCCACATAAGTAGAACTACACTACCAACAATTTTGAGTTCGCAACGGAATTTTTCTCATTGAAGATGTTGAAAAACTACCTTTGGGGTGAATGTTTTACCATATAATCTAACCACAAGAGTCTAATGTATATATTCTCTATGATGGATTTGAACTTTAGTAGTAGATGATGGTTGTAGTTTCTCCAAGACTATGACTTAGAAGATTCCTATACTCCTGGTAAGGTAAAGGTGGTAGCATATTCTCTCAGTATGAGATCCAGTTCATAACTATTAAATGAGGAAATTGAGAAATTGGTCTTGTTACCATTATCCATCATAGATAGAGATGATGCATCTTACCTCCAATCATTAGTTGTTACCCCTCCAATGTTAAGTAAGTCAGGGAGGCACCACTCAATGATAATTATAATGATACATTACATGCTCTGTTGTACATGGGGAATGCGACTGATTGATATTTGAAGGTGGGGAACATGTAATTCCTTTCAACAGATGCACAATTGTGGATATAGAATCCTATAGAGGTGATATACATCAGGATATGCATGTGTGTGTCAAGGAGGACACTGATGATGACAGAAGAGGTTGGAGCTGATCTTACCTATTCATATAATAGTTCAGAGCTTGTTTAATCGGTTTTGTGGTTTTTCCACATACAGTGCTGATCCCCTATGCGAATAAGGGGTTTCTTTTTTCATCATTGGTGTGCCAAAGGCAGTAGTGATAAATGTTATTGATTCACATTATGATGGGTTTATCATGAAAATCATGGGGACATTGTACCAAATGGGTGATCTTTGACCAACTAACTATGTCGGTCACTTCTTATCTTTTTGGTAACAAAGCCTAGTAATGATATTAGGATGAATCTACATGCAAGAGATTGTTCAAATACATGGAGTCCCTTCAATGATAGAATTGGATCGAGATTCATAATTTACATCCTGATTGGGGATGGGATTTCAAGGGGCATTTGGGACACATATATTCTTGATCACTGATTTCCACCAATATATTTACGGTTAGACGGAGTGGACCATTCTTGTGGTAGGGGCCATCTTACATGCATGAAACCTTATTTTCTACCACATTTTGGAGGATCGTATACCTTTGGATGATTTTTCATACCACATCTTATACCACTTCACCATCAATATAAAACCTTTCAATGCCTTGTATAGGTGACCATGGAAGACGCCTCTTTGTTAGACTGATCCTGGAGGGTCAGCGCTCATGGTCCAGAGATGGTGTGGGCAACTATAGAGAAGGTCCAAGTCATCAAAAATATGATGAAGACTGCATGATGCCACCAAAAGTCATATGTTGGTAGGAGATAGAGACCCCAGGAGTTCGAGGAGGGATACAATGTGTTTCTTGGGGTCTCTTCGTGATGTGGGATATGAACCCAATGGGAATGTTATCATAGAGGCTCATCAGACCTTTTCTAGTACTATGTAGAGTTGGTGAGGTGGCCAAACTCTTGGCTCTACCTCCATAGTTATTGATGGTGAACAGAAACTACCACATATACTACCTAAGGAGATAATTACATGACCCATCACATTTCAATGAATGGGGAATGTGGGATGTGGGAGAAAGGGAAAATCTTGTGGTGTTTTCAGTAATTATCGATGATTGAAAATATATGACCCTTTATGGGCGATCAATTCCTCTAGTGTGAATTCGGTGGTAGCATAAGTATCTCTTGGAGATAATGTGGGAGTAATAGGATTAGGTTTGTACACATACCCTCATCCTTTTGGGAATCCCTTTATTTAGATTTTGGGAACATAAATCCTTATGTTTGGGAAAATTTAAGAACATAGATATTCATAGATTTATTTTTAGAAAATTTTGGGACTATTCTGTGACCATATGAAAAGACGGAATGAGATTCTGTGTCCCAGTGTGTTCTTAATTTTCCATAAAAAATCTTAGTTTTTAAATCGAAAATATGAGTAGTGTTCTTGAAAACTTGTAATAACTATTAAATGGGTTCCCGAATCAGAAATTTGAGGGAACAGTTGTGTTTAGGATGGCAGGTTTATACTAGGCGTGACTTCATTTTAGTCAGTGTGGGCCTCTAGTGAGAAAACCTAAAAATGAAATAACCATAAATAAAATAATTAAATAAAATTATTTTATTTTTGAAATCATTATCACTCATTAACAAAAACTTGTATTGAAAAGAAGACACTGTCGTTGAGCTCATAAGGGAATGACTTCATTAGGTGGTGCCTAACATTTTCTGGCACATGCCAACTATAGAATGTAGTTCTAAATACATGGCTATAAATAAAAAAAATTCATAAATGAATATTTTATAATTTTTAACTCATAAATGGTAACTCGGATTGGAAATATGATAGTATCATTGATCTTGTGAGGGTGTTCATTCAATAGATGGGGCGTATCCTCGACAGGTTCTGGTCTAGGGTAAAAGTTAATTTATGGATATTTTTAGGAAAAATAAAATAAACTTAAAAAGTTTATTTTATTAAAAAATATTTCACTTCAATACAGTGATGAGGAAACTATTGCATTTCATTAATTAAATATCTTAATGTCATGGAAACTGAATGTAACAGAAACCCTGAAATGTGATGCTCCGTTAAGTTGATAAATTGAGATATGTGATCAAGGGGTTCTTGGAGTTTTCTCTGATTCCATGGAGGAAATTCATCGGAGAACGAAGAGGGGAAATGAATCAAGAATGATGACTGAACAATGAACGGATTCAGATCATATCTCGGAAGATTGATGAATGGTTAATAAAAGATTCACCCTTCAACAGTGATAAATCCTAACCTAGAGTGGGGTTTATTTCAAAGAGATTACTTTTCCCCCATTCTTCCTCTCTAAATGGATAACGCAGGTCAATTCACTAACAAATTCTCATGTGGTTTGAGAGTCTATACAATAATGTGATTTCTCATGCAAGGAGTTATGGGAAGCGGAATTCATGGTTTTTTACCCATTGTTAAATTCAATTCAAGGACAAATCATGCCAACAAGAACAGGTTCTGTGGTCGATGCAGTGTGTGTTCATTGTACATCCTTCTACTCTAGCCTTTTCTTCCAGTCTTTGTGAACTGATGACAACCGCAATCTAAGAATGACTGTAGTAGTGGATCTACTCGAGCATGAGGCCATGTGAGATGGAAGTGTCTGGTGAACGAATGCCAACAGGGGATCCAGTGGCGGTGGAGGGAGAACCATGACCAAGAGGGACATGGGGAAGATGAAATGATGTGGGTGTCATGAAGGGGTGTCTGTGTTCAATAGGCGGCATGTGCAGGCAGTGCACCGTGATAGCAGAGTAGGCCCACAAAAAGCCATAGGTGGTGGTAGTAGTCTTCAGCTACGGCAGTCTGCGGCAGGGTGACGAAACACAGTCAGCAAACCACTTGCGGGGAGGAGACTAGTCGAGCTATACTGAACTGTACCACCTATTTGTGCTTGGCTAGAGGGGGAACCAGACAACTAGGAGGCTCAGCTAGATTGAAATCGGCACCCCAGTGTGGGTTGGGTCATAAGAAGGGGACTGGGCTGCTGGCCAGCCCACCGGGCTGGACCATCGGCACAATGATCCTTGGCCTTGGGCTAGGATAGACTAAGTCAGATCTTGGTTGGTTCGGGTTAGGCATAGTTAGGGACAGTAGACCCTAGGCCATATCGGTTTTCCCCAACCGGTTTGGACCAGATGTGGACCCCACTGCCCCCTTTCCAGTAAAATGATCATTACTTCCAAACCATGTGTCTGATTGATGATCCGTTTTCAGTTTTGGAACCCCCATGAAGAGATGGTCCATTTAACATACTCCATATATGTATTTTTGGATGTAAAAATATGAATGATTTCTTATGTTGTAGGTTCTCCTAGAATCAGGTGCGATATGAGTAGACCTCAGTTTCCCAAAAGAACTTAGTGATGAGCGATACCCATAGGCCCAAGAGACGAGCGGACCACATTGGACTAGTTGAAAAGTGGGCCATAGTTTCCCCGTATATGAGTAGACCTCATTAGACCATAAGGAGAGTGGACCTTTATGGCCAAGGACACGAGCGGACCCGATTTTCCAAGCAGATGATCCGACCTTAATAGCCCAGAGGATGACCAAACATTTGTGGCCTAAAAGAAAAGTGGAACTTACTGGCCTAGCAGAGGAGAAGACCACAATGGCCCAATAGATAAGCGGACCTCAGTGGCCCACTAGAAGAGTGAACTTTCGTGGCCCAATAGACCATGGTGACTCATCAGGGATTAGTCCCTCGGTTGTACAATATGTTCGGTATTATGACTAATAGTCTTTCTCTTTTATACTATAGGTTACACCTTTGTGAGAAGACTCTAGTGACTATCTTACTTGTACTTCTTAGAGGAAACACATCATTTACCTCGTTGGTAGTCTTCTCTGTGTATTGCTTTGTGGTAAAACATTGTGCTTTGGTGTCCCTAGGGAGTATTGTTTTACACAACCCTTTACTATATTCTCTCATATATGTTGTGTCTTGTGTAGATGATAGGAGCATTGATGAATCCATTAGTGGACCAGGGCCATTTGGTTCTTATAGCGACCCGATGGACGATACGTACTTCTGCGACTTCATACATCTGTTTCTCTACCTACCCTTCAGGTAGGGTGTTTTGTGGAGGTGACCCAAAGACTTGTACTTTTACATTTCTATTTCAATAGGACTTGTATTATGTAACCATTTATCTCCAAGTTTCTACTATCATACCTTGTAATTTTTTTCTCAGTGTATTTAGCTTCTAGTATATATTTCTTGGAGTAGTGTGAGTGTGTATAAGTACTTAAGAAAATGTGTCCCATTTTTTGATATGCATAGTCACCGTTATTTTCCAAAACCTAGTGTGTGGGAGGTAGTCTTGGGGTAGTTACAGCATGGGCCATATGGGATGGGTCATGACATTGACCAATAAATGCATGTTTTGGACTTTTATTTCATCATATGAAAAATGAAACCAATATTAATGTGTCTTTTCTTCATACACTTGATAAATTAATTTATGGTCATTTTCATTTTGTTTTAAAATTACTTGAGAAATGTTTAATGATTTTAATCCTTAAATGCATTATTTGAAAGGCCTTCATGTCATTAAAAATAAAAAATTGGTCATTCAGTTCACAAATAATATTCAATTAACATTCCTTATATCATAAATCCCCCAAAATAATCAGTCATTTTCCTAATCCTTCCAAGGTAATGTGATCTATTGTTCTATGTTAGGACACTCTAATTGCTGAATTTAAAGGAATTTTTGTATTTAAAGTTCACTTACTATTATTCGAAGAACAACATATATCAGATTTATATATAGGAACATAATACATGTCAATAATTTTAAAATCCAAATTATACAAAGATTGAAATACAATATGATGTCATTTACTAGGTTCTGAACCTCTAATGAACATTTTCAACGATTTCTATAATTAAAAAACTATATTGGTCATTCTGAGCGCAGAAAAACTAGGTTTGACATTCATTATATTTTTACAAGTCCAAATTTATTAAAATTTAATTATCATATGAGTTGACATTGAATCATGGTCATTGGCTATGTTTTTACCGCTAATCTTTTTTCTTTAAACATTTCTTATAGAAAATTTCATTTCAATCATTATGATAATAAATAAAATTGAATTGATGTGAACATTGTTACTAAATGTAACTTTTTATTCAAAAATATAATTCAATGTGTCATGATGATCTGAGGTGATTTTCTTGGTTTTGACCCACAAAAATAGTATTTTACATACTATCATATATTTAAAAATGCACTAGTGGTGATTCAGTGCACACTAAATGTCAGATTGATGTTTGGCCTTTTCTATAATGTCACAAATTAATTAACCATCATTAAATGTTTCTATAAAAAAAATATGTTTTTCCTAGTTTTGACCCCTAGACAGATGTTTTTAAAGTCTTTTATATCTCTAAAAATAAAATCTTGAAATTATAAACAAAGAGGAAACAAAATTAAATTCCATTTATTTATACATTTTTTAAATTTCTAAAATATTTTATTATAACTTTTAATTCTTAGAATAATTTTTCGTCACCAAGTGTGTGAGAGAGGGAATCATGGGTGAACATATTTTATGAATTTTTTTAAATTTGTATATTTCTTTCCATTAAGTTTATCCATCCTCTGTCATTTGTTAGGTTATAAGAATCCTTGATATGTTCACCCAACATTTATAATCACATGTAATTATTATAATTTAAAAGTACAAAAAATAATGATATTTACGAGGTTTTTACCTTATATGGGAATCTTACTCCTTTTAATCTTCAGTTATTATCATAATCCATTGATTTTCACTATTATAGTTTTTTTAAGGGCTAAATTAAATTTTGAAATAGTTAGGGGATGAGCACAATTTTATTAATAATGTAGTCCTCATTTTAATTGTGTTGATAGGGATTTCATAAATAATCTGAAATCAAAAAGGCTTACAATACACAATGTCAAAGATGATAATGATCAAAATCAACAACTGAGTATTTTTATGGAATAAAACACACCTTCAGTCATTTGGAAAATCCACTATGAAATATCATTTACATAAATAATGAGTCAAAAAAAGTTATTATCCACCGGTAATTTTCACATTGTAATTTCAGACTAACAGATATTCCTCCTCTATCTCGGGGAATTGAAATGATGAAGTCAAGTATCACTATAATCAACACTCAAATAATGAATCACAGCCATATAATAAAGAATTATAATATCAGGAAATATTGTTTATAGGTTTTATATAATTCATACTTTCATTATATATCTATCAGGGGACACGAAAGAATCATTTGTATTTCTATAAGTACAAGATTCATAAAAACCGTATCATTGAAATCCAATGTTAAATTTTTTACAATCCAGTACCAAAAAATGTACTTCAGATAGCTAGTTATACCGTCATACATAGAAGTTGACCCCACCTCACTATATAGAGGTTCGTTACTACTCAAATAGGTATCATAAATATATAACATTTGTGGTAATCCATATATTGATTTATTCAGTTAGTTTAGAATTTAATTAACTCCAGGGTCCTAGCAGATACACTTTTCATGATTCTCAAAGATCATACAACTCAACAACCATGAAAAGCATTTGAACAACTAGTGTTTCATATTTTATACTGAATTTTTGATTTCCATTGTCTTGGCATGGCTAATGTGAACTAATATAAACTGATATTCTGATTAGTGAAATTTTTATTTATTGAAGAAATATTATGATCCCAAAAATATCCCACTTGTAGATTAATTAAAGGAACCTCTTGAGCATTCCACAACACCTTGGGTGAACCAAATTCACATTCCATTAATTTTATTGTGTTCTCTATCCTACTATTGTTTGACATTGTCAAAATATAGTGTAGTATTGTGTCGGGATTTCATGGACAAACAACTTGGTGACCATGTCAGATGGATTTTTAATTAATTTAATCTTGTGAAGCACAAACAACTTATCATCATTTGATTTTGGATGAAATAGATTTCAATGTCAATTTGTTCCATTCATATATGAAATAGTGGATTAATAGAAAGGGGATATCACTCTAATTATTACATAATAGTGTTCCCCCTTTAGAATATTTTCGATATACCTTTAATTAGTGCATTTACCAGATCAAATCCTTCTTAACATCTATAGTTGCAATATAATCCTCTCAATTTTTGCACAATGCTTCCACCACTTGTCTCCATGACATCCAAATGATCATTATTCCGAAAATAATAATCACTAATATATTTGTGTTTCTTCATGATTCTAAATCAAAAATATATATATATACATAAAAATTCCTTGTTAATGACTATCAACCTCAATGAACATTGTTTTATCTAGTAAACACATAATTTTTTGGATGATACAAGTTACAGATTCATAGTGCTCCTCATGGGTTTATCAATAATTAAACATTCCAATCTTCATTCAAATGAAATGTCAGGAAAAATAAAAAACAACACATTCATAAATCAATAGATATATAGAGAATATATAATGATTACTTTGTACTATAACTCATCATTCATTGAAGGTGCATGTTATTTGGATAAGAAGAACAATGAAGGGATTTCTAATAGATTTACATCATTTGAATTGAATCCTTTCAATAATATTATGTATGTACACTTTTTTGTATGACACCAAAGTATTATACTTCTGATCCCTTTTAATCCACATCTCTGTGATTTTATTTGGATTTTCCAAGATCCTAAATTTCAAATCATCTGAACATCATACCCTTAAACTCTTAAATCTGTTGAATTCATTTTCTAACCAATAACATTTTATCCACACATAGTATGATAATTAAATATGTTCCATAATTATAAATAATCTGATTGAAACATTGATCAGGATCAATCCTTGTGAAACATTCATGATTCATGAAAGCATCAAACATATGATTCAATTGTCAAGATTCATATTTCAATCCATATATAATTTTCTCTATTTTTTAAACAAGGCCCTCAATCTGATGTCTTTAAAACCTCTTTATATGATTCATGTAGATATCAAACTATATATCACCATTTATAAAATAAATATTCAAATCCATATAATTTATCTATAATACATAAAATGAAAAAATTATAACAGTGTTTTAATTTTATTATTCTATAAAATCACAGATAAATATTCTTAGAAATAGAGTCCTTATTTCTTTTTCAATCATTTTACCACCAACCATGGATTGTATATTATAATTTCTTCATCTTCTTCTTTCAGATGGTAAACTCATTTTTTCTCTACTACATATTAACTCTTTGGTAGTTCAGTTTGTTCTAATTATCCATTGATCTTTTTTCCTCCGTGGATGACTCCACTTATTTTATTAATTCACTGATTTTAAGGATTCAAGAAATATGAGTTCCCTAATATTTTTTTAATTGAAAATTTTATATCAGTGATGTACCTCTAGATTGTTCATGTTACTCTAAAATATATTCTCATAGAACATTCTTCATTCATTAAAACATTGGTTCCTAATTTATTGACATCAGATATCCTTTTATCATTCACTGACCTACTGAATCATTTATTCGATATTTTTCAATTATCCATAATTTCTTCATATCTACAATTGGTTGAACATCTGAATCATTCATCTAGATTTCTGTTATCAATAATATTTCTGAATTTCAGGTTTTCTCATCCTGATCAACATTTACATCAATACTAAAATCCATATCCCAAACATCTGATTCATATATTTTCTATTATTTTTTATGTATCGTCTCATTGAAAAAAAACGTCTCAATTTCTAATGATTTATTTTTGATAATTAATAAAAATTTTATATACAAATTCTTTATTTCTATATCTAACGTGAAAAATAGGCTTTTGATTTTTCTTCCAGATTATCAATGTCCTTAATATCAACAGAAACATAATAAATGTAGCTAAATATGTTTAGGTGTGATCCTTTTGGTATCTTATCATGTCGATGTTATTAAAGTATTAATCTTTTCATAATATATTTACTGGACTTATTTCGACCTCGTATGATTTTTGTGGTGATTTCTTATGCTAAGATTCCATTGGGAATCCTTAGAGAGTAAAAACATTAATTTAGCCTTCTCTATCAATGTTTGATTAATTATCTCTACACCCTCATTCTAATATGGATTTATATGTAGTATTATCTCTAATTTGATAAACTATTTTTTAATGATGTTTTGTAATTTTGTACCATTGTAGTCACACCCATTAACAGATATTAAGATCATCAATTTCAGACCAATTTCCAATTCCACCATGGAATTCCACTAAACAATGACACCAAACACATCCAGATTATTTATAAGAAAATAAACCCATTACTTATTTATGGAATCATCAATGAATATGAAATAGTCTCATGATTATCCTTTATATTGAACTAACATAGTTACCTAGAAATTTATTTGATCAAAATCTAGTTTCTACGCTCCATTATTTTGGGCATTCAGATTAATTGTGAGCCTTTTTTCCATTCCATGAACACATTTCTGACAACTTCATATTGTTATATGATCAAGCATAATTTTTTAATTTATTAAGATAAATTTCATTTTATTCTCAATGAGGTGATCTAGTTTACAATTACAATTCACTATATTTTTAAATGCTAAAATTTCATCCCTTTACTTTTTGTTCCATAACCATTGATCCGTTAGTCACTTTCAAGAATATATTATTAAAAGTAGTTCTGAGACCTTCATTATGTAACTAATGAATTTTAATTCTATTCCTATATAGTCCTATAATTGGCCTCCCATATTTCAACTAAAAATTGATAACATTTTACCTCATAATACTTATATATCCTTTTTCAACTACAAAAAAATATTAATCCTCAACCAGATAAACATCCCCAAAGATTCAAGATACAATGAATTTTTGGAATCATTGATCTTTATATGATTAGAAGGATAAACCAGAGTCAAACACCAATGACTCTATTTTATAATTTATAGATAGTATAAAATCTCAACCAAATTCAAATATATTAATCAATTTTGATCTTCTAGTAGTTGTTCCTCCAATATTTCCATTGAAAATTATATAGTTTCTATTATGTTTCCCTAACTTACAAAAATTCCAACTCTTATTCCCTATATCAATATATATTCCAAAACCATTCTCTCCAATATTATCTATATATTTTTTTGTTTCTTCCAATGAGTTGTGTATCCCCTGTTGTAGGTATTCGATGATGTATTGGAAGGATCTTAGTACTATCTTCTCCCAATCTTCCGCATTGAGCTTCAAATTTTAGACATCTTCACATACAATATATAATTTTATAGAGTAATTTCTTACCTAAGTGGACATTTCATACAAATATTCCAATAAAGATGATACTAGTATTATATCCCTCATGTAATTAATGAAAGTCACTTTCACTGACTCTAGTCAAATTTTTATCATGTTGAAATCCTTCACATGGTCAATCATTATCCATCATTCTAATAACCTTAAGCTAAATAAATTCCTCAATAGGAATGATTTTCTTGAAGGTGTAAGATTTTAATACATCTCTACCCTGGACACCGTATGTGTAACAAAATACTTCTTCTCCAATATAACAAATGAAACATTTTATGCCAGCATCATCCTCACGAAGATTAATGTTATTTTCCAAACATTTCACATTCCCCTTCATCTATTGTGTCAGGTTTCTCACATAATGTATTTTTTAAATCATTCTTCAATATATAGTCCCCTACTACCACCTTCAATAAACCAATGTCAGTTCAGTTCAACTGAATGATCTCGACCCTTCCATCATCTACTATCATATCATTAAATGAAAGTAACTATTTGAAATTGAGTAAGTGTCTGATGCAATTGTGAAATTACATAATAACCAAGTGTGTCCAAAAAAAATTATTAATATGGTACCACTTATTATTGAATAAATGGAATTATTTATCCTCCTGATTTTTTTTATGAAAAAACCATTTACTTGAAACCTGATTTATCTGCAAGATCATATCCACTGGTAGTTCTCTACAACAGAATTTAAAAATACTCAATCTTTCACCTCAATATTTTTATACTATAATTAGGATGTCATGTAGCACTATAATCACCAATAAAATTTTAAATTCACACATAAGTAAAAATTCATAAATATAGAAATATTTAATTTTATTTTTACATTGTCCAAACTTTCTTCATGATTCAATGGTAGAAAAAAGCCTTTTATATTACCAAAAGTAAGAGTTTTATAAAAATATTATATTATACATACAATTATACATTTTTCCTAACTTATTTAAAAAGTTACACATTAAATTACCATTTTGGTCATCTTACTCATCATTTGGTCCCACCTACCTTTATAGAGGATCATTTTTTCTCAAACAGGTAACACCAACCTTCGAGATTATAAATCATTAATCTTTAATCTCCTATATTCATATGAGACTTCAAATGATTAAATTGTCCGAAAAACCACACTATTAACCATTTTCAAACACGATACAACATATAATCTATTGGATGATTGAAATATTTCATGATTGAGTCTTGTATGCTGAATTTTCTACAATTATTGACCTAAAAACTGAAGTGAACTTCTGAAAATTTAAATTATGATGAGAAATAATTCTAATGAGTTGAATAAAATTAAAAATACCAACGAATATATCCCAAATTCCCGATGATAGGACTATATAATACTAATTTATCAGCATTCATTTGACCATAAATTATTATATCACTAGATTCCCCCTTGTAATATCACAGTTTAGGAATAATAATAAAATGTATTATATCACCTTTTTTTCTCATATTAACATGCATCATGATTCCCTATTTAATTTCAATATGACACCTTTTTTATTTGATGATAGTTAATTCCTTAATCCCATGTCATAAAATTGTGTCAGTGGAGGGCTAGAAGAAGGATCCTTGAACACCTGCCACACATCAGAGCTGATGCCCGCTCAACAACACCTGCATGTCGCTACACCACAATAAACATCTCACATCACAAAGTCCAACTGTGTCACACTGAAATTCTTTCCACCTTATTTCTCCTTCAACATTCACCACTCATCAGATGAATGTATATATGTCGAATGTTATGGTGTCTAAAATGGCTTGAAAGATCGGTGGCTCGTAGGACCAAATAAGAGGCCCAAAGGACCAAATCAAGAAAATAATGATGATTATACAATAAAAAGATAGACTAATCACACTATCGAAATGAAATAATATTTATATATATCCATATAAATCCTTCCCCATATGAATTTGATTACTATTTTTTGATAAAGGATTAAAAGGTGTCTACCACTCATGCACCACCCCAACTACAACAAAGAAAGTTATTATACTTTACCTAAGAGTATTTTTTCAATCCTGAACTGTAAAACAAAAATAATTAGTCATCTATTTAATATATATTTAAAAAATAAATGACAACCTCTAGGTGGGAAGTGTTGAATTTATTATACTTGAACCACCAGTCTTTAATGGTTCTTCATGAAAATATTCATGGATCAAACATCATCTTCCTTCTGAAAATCCACAAGAAAAACATGAAATTATTTATGTATTAAACATCAATTTAATATAATTTATACTTATTATAAACTACCTTGATCATTCAAATCACAAACCTTTCGTGGTTGTCTCTTGACAATTTTCTGGCTCCTCTCTTTTGGTATTATTTATTTGATGAACTCACTAAACTCACTGTATCATTATGTTTTATTATTCTCAACTATTTTTACCAAATACATATTATCTCAAGTAGTTTCTTAGATACTTCCACAATATTATTATGAATCTCACTAAAGTTATACTTTCTCATAATTATTCAGATAAAAATCTACCCACTATAATAATTTCACTCTTTTTTATAGCCAACCCTACTCCAATAAATGTGGGTAATTCAAAAGCCTCAATTTAAACTCCCCCTCACTCCCAGTCTCAAGTCCACAACCACTAATTAATTTGGTATATATCAAATTGTTACTACATGATATCTCTATAAAGAATAAAATTAGTAATATTCAACTCATCCTAAAATCCATTCTTCAATCATGAACATTAATTCATGAATTTTTTGATATTTTATAATCAAAATCAACATAATCACTTTGATTATGAATTCACGGTGTTTATGTAAAGTTACATTGAATCTTCTAATGTACTAATTATTATCGAATTGACATAGAAACTTCTAGTTCTAAATTTACATCTACTAATTCATTTATATTCTTTTTAACTTAAAACATTATCTAACATGATTCTGATGATTCTGAGGATTTTCATTTGTTTCACCATCATTCTATTAAAACATTGGATAGTGTCATCATATTAAAACCAATGAAACTTCTGAAAATCACACCATTAAAACTCGAATAGTAATATTTTACATTGATTTCATTGATTTATAATTTAAAAATTATCTTAGTACAATTAACATCCATATGATCCAATGATTCTACATTTTTTCGTCACATAACTTCTTATCAACTCATATTCTAATATCTTTACTATTTGTTGAACATCACCCCCATATTTTTATATTCAAATATATTTCAGATATCTATAATTTCATCGCTCTCACTCTATATTATAATTTTAATCAGTCACTTGTACATGTATTTCATTTGATTATTTTCATTTAAATTATACAATGTTTTATAGAAAAACCAGGTTTCATAACTTATGGTGCATTGACATAAAATTCTACTAAGGTATAGTATTACAATAAATGATCAACCACAACATTGAAATCATCTTAGGGACATCATATTTTGGTGATATGATATTAGATTCTTCTTTCTTTGATCTGACATTTGGTGTTCTCACATATTGACTCTTCTTCGTTTCCACATACTTTTAGTGTATATGACATTATCAAATTTCTTCTTTAAATAGTTTTATACTTCAATTGACATAATCTAAATCATTGTTGGTTTTAAACCAATGTAATTTGTGTTCAATGAGTGATCATTTCTTGCATCAACTAACTTATCTTTAATCCTTCATGTAATCTCCAAAATTTCAACACTCATGGAAACATTATCTTCCAGGGATTTTAAAACATATAATTTTTTCATATAATTTATTATTCTTTATTTTTATTTTGTTATTAGAACTAAATTCCACATCATTAAATTTCCTTTTTATAAGAAGTAACTCTCTTCGTAAGTTTATCCTCACATTAAATTATTCAAGGACTAATATCAGGTAATTTTTAAATTCTTTATCATGGTTTATCATTCTAATCATCATGGAATCTTTAGAATTTGATAGCCTTAGTTTTTGGGAAAACTAATTTATATGTACATTTTGTAACTTCCTATACACAAATTATATCTATTTATTACTGATATTTTTAATCTCTTTAACTCTACATTAAATCTCCAATGTTTGGATAAAATAGGGATATTTTCACACTAAGGGGTGGTGAATTAATGGTTTTGACAATTAATATAATTTAACATTTATACCTAAATTAAATTTCACTTATTCATTTATTAGATATATCTATAAACAAATCCCACTTTGGTATTTCCTATAGATATAGAATATGAATCCAATATAAAATATTAATACTGTTTTCAATGAGGTTTCTCTTTTTAAGGGTCACTATTTCTCTAGTTACATTTGGTTGTTATCCTACTCACAAAATATATTTTTTTATAAAATATATCATATTGAATAGTGTCATCTTGAATATATTATCCAATAACTGACTATGTAAAATTAAATTTTGAGATTTATATTTAATCGTTTAAGATAATAGAAGTGTACTTCATGGAGGAAATATCTCCAATGATGGATTGAATACCTACTAAAACTATTTAGACTGAACTTCTTTATCACTTCCAATAGTCATATTGTAAGCCTCGATGTTGTCCAAATTTATAATTTTTTATTTTATTGGTATTCCTCCACAACACATCATCTTTTTCATAAAAAATTAATTTAAGCCAGTAATATTATCTTCTTATCACTAATTCTATTTCAGTGCATTGATATACCACTGGAACACATTCTTCTTCTTTTCTTTAGTGTGTGAGATGAATCCTTTTTAGTTTGGACTAGTTATCAATTTGTTACTCATCATAATTACATGGTCTATAATAGATCATGGATCGGGTCACTTAATATATTTTCTTCTTTATGACTATAAGAAAGTGAAAATATTATAGTCGAGCACTCTATATAATTTTTTCTTTGACATAAAAAGTTATTTATATAATTAAATAGTTTTCACAATAGTTGTAGATCTTACTCATATTCAAACTCCCTTATATCTTGGATATATTTCTTCTTTTCATTCCTTAGTGCTTGGGACATAGTTTTCATAATCATTATTGTTTATATTTTTAAAAAATTAGAATTTAGAAACACACAAAATATTTATCCATCAAACTCATTTTGGTCAAACATGTTTATTTTTTATCATCCATGAAGACTCGAAATCTTTTTCCTCATGATATTTATAAAATTGTGTCTACTTTGATTTATGTTCCCTACAAACCATAAAATAAAAAAATCAATTCCCATTTTCTTTATGATATAAAAATTAAACTGTAAAAACCTACATATTATTCCATTTATACATGTGATATATAAATTTCTCACATGAATGTGGGAAAATCATCAGAACGACCATGAACTAGAGTTCTATTTTTCAATATGGTGAACAAACTCAGTATTAACTCTATAAGAATCATGATAGACTGCCTAGTTATCATGATGTTTATTTCCATCAAGTACAGCACCTCTAATTCCATCATATTTTGTTTGCATAAATCTTATCATTCATTAAAATATAAATATTCCAAATTCAACATCCTGAAATTATTAATACCTTCAAATAAGTCAATGTCAATTTTACATTTATCTATTCATGATGCCAATCATAAATGAATCCCTGATATATTTAGATAAATTAATATATTTAAGTATGACCATTAAAACCTTGTCCTTTAATTAGTGGCAATGAATAGTAGAATCAGATTAATAATTTTTTTGCATAAATAATATAATTACTACTTTTAATATGAATGAAATTAAATTTCACTTCCTAAAATGACTAATATTGTAAATCATTGTTTAATAAAATTGTTTTTATAACAGATTATTTATTAAAATATATGACTTTATATTCTGAAAAACATGTGATTAATGATGATAAATTATGATCGATATTAATAATTAGTTAATACCAATTTATTTTGTAAATTATGTGAAAAAAGAATAAAAATAATAAATATTTGAAAATGTCATTTTCCCATAAGAATAGTTTTTAATTACATTTTATGATTTTATTCAAAAATGAGTATCTTAGTTATCAAATTTGAAATTAATAAAATTAAATTCATTTTTTGAATCCCTCAAATACAATTTTACTTAGTATAAATTTTTGAGCACTTTCTAAAAATGTTGATTTTAGTTGAAAAATGTTAGGTTCATGAAATTTATAATTTTGATGATTTCATCACTATGTAAAGAATATACAAAATGAAATAAAATAAATTAATTTACTAAAATATTATATTAAGGAATAAAATTATGAATTTTAAAATACTCATTGTAAATTTAAAAATTATTCATAATATTCTCAGAAATAATATAATATGTTACTTAAATATAAAAAATGTTTCTATTAATCCTATTAAACCAAATATCTTCATTGTGAGATTTAATTGTTCTGTGAAATGGAAACCTAATAAATTTTATTAGTTTTATGATAAATAATTATATGTCTTTAAAATTATTCTACATGATTATTTTAATGTATATATAATTTAAACGATTAATAACATTATTTGGAAAAAAGGTGTTATGTGTTTATGTGTTGTTATTTATAAAATTATTATTTCATACCTGAATAAATTTTATTTGATTAAATATTTTATAGAATGGATGTTATAAAATTCTAAAATCATATTATGTTTAATTTTAAATATATTCTTAAAACATAACTACTCAGAATAAAAATCATTTATCATGGTGAAAGTAAAAGTGGTTGAAGAAGTTTATAATAGGTTAATATTCATAACAATGTTTTTACAAAGGTTCCTTAAGTAGTATTTTTATTTTTCATTTTCCAATACATGTTTCTCTAATAATTTTTCCCATTTTTTGTTACACCCCTATATTTCATAGTATGTTATTTTCATTAAAGTAATTTAATAGCTTGGGCAACACGCAACACCAAGTTCGAGTGCACCACAACATACCAAACTAGCCCTTTCGAAGCGGTAATGAATAGTATTAACTGAATTTTTAATTTTATGTAATCCATACAAATTTAAACTTCATATTATGGGTTTCTTAGACATAATATAAGAACAAATTGATTTTTTCAGATAAAAGAATTATTTTTAAAAAAATGTTATTTTACATCCTTTTAATAGATAAACCTTTTTAAAACCAATATTTGAGACTTTTATATTTTTAATTAAATTAAATTAAATTCTTTTTTAGAATCGGGACATAAATATTTCTTTTGGATAAATTTTGGTACTTTTCTAATAACTTTTATATTTTGATGAATACTGAAAAACACTAAATTTTAATTGAAAAGATCATTTTTAATCGAAATAATTTATAGTGTTAAAATATGTATTTTATTGGTTTGTAAGTATAATTAGATAATATTTTTATCATTTAATACAATGTAGGTGATTATAAGTAATTTCACATTTAAATTTTACATAAACACATGTCAATTTTTTGATAGTTTTTACTTTTTAAAAACCCGCTTTTCTGTTTTGACAGGAGGAATTAATTTTAAATTAATTAATGAAACTTCTATGTTTTGAATTTGGTAAAATAGAATTCATTTTTTAATTTTTAATATTAAAATTATATTAGGGTAAATTTTTGATATTTTTCTGAAAACATTCAATTTTTTACGAATAGTGAAAAACCCTGCGTTATAGTTTAAAACGGACTTTTTTTAAAAAAATATATTTATTTTATTCTATTTTATTTTATGTCAAAAATAGATGTATAAAACCTATATAAGTTAAATGTAATTCATTGGTGTCATTTTATAATAAAATTTGAATTATTTAATTTTATTGAACTTTTTACCGTCTTTTACCCACCTCCTTGGAGCATTTGCAAATTTATATAAATCATAATTTTACCACTTCTGTGTGTTGAATTTCAAACATCTGAGAGACACAGTTGACATTAGTAAGTAAAATGTTGTTTAATAAGATGAAAATAATTTCTGGTGAATAGTTACTTTTTTACTTATATTTACCACAGTTAAAAGTAAATAGGGTAATTAAGGGTATAAATAATAATATTATTACCCTAACACATGTCCCAATTCTATTGGATAAGTTTAATTCGACCAAAAACAGCCTTTGGAATAAATATGATCCACTAGGTCTAGTTGGATTAGGTAAGGACATTTATTATTATTTTATTTAAATCAAAGTTTAAAGAGTTAAAATCAAAGTATAATAACTAAAAAATTATTAATATACGGTTATACATAAGATAAATTAGACTATAAATATTCATTAGAAATATAAAATGATTTCTTATATAATAGTATTTTATTTATATTTTTTAGACATTAAATATATTAATATATTAATGACATAATGATGATGCAGTAATTACAGAATTAATGAAATATTAAATTAATTGATATTATAAATATCCAAATTAAAGTAATTTGAGAATTTTTATGAATTACACTAATTTTCTAGGTTAATATGAAATGTTAGAGTTGGTTGGAGGATATTTATTTGAATTAATAATGTTGTTATAAATTTAGAAAAAACAAAATACCAAATAGTGTCAAAATTGACAATAAAGAGTTTTTAAAACAAATATTATATTATTAATTGATATTCTATTCCTAAAATTATAAAGTTAGGCCGATGGCCTTAAATAATATTATATATGTCATTAATTAACCACTAGAGTTTCTCCTGGATGTTTATTGGATGATTATTAACCATATAATATAAAAATACCAAGAGGCATGGTAAATGTCAAACAATTTAACTAAGAGTTAAATATAAAAGATAAAGTTAATATAGTAACCAAAACCTGTGTAAAACCTATTTGTTGCGTGGTTATCGACCCATCCCCACCTTAGAATTTATATAATTCATTTTTGATCCATTAGAATCCGAAAATGATTTTATTATAAAATAATATTTCTAACTTTTCCTAAGGTTCCCCTCAACCCTCTTATAAAAGGGAACTTCCCCTTCTCTCTAATTCACACATTCAAAGCCATTTGGATTGGCCAACACCTTCCCAAATTCCCCCTAAACTATCATCCCTTTATCCTAGAGGCCTTCCTTTAGTCAGAAATCCTGCCTATTAATCCCTTTTGATCAAATCAAAAGAAAGAACTCGAAGAAGATATAAATATTCCATCACCTCTTAAAAGTTCATTTCTTCTACCACTTCCTCTTTATTTGTTGTTTCCATTATAAAATAATATCTCCAGTATATTATATATAATCTGATGTTATTATAAATATAGTACAACCACATTCATTATTCTATGCATCCTTTGATTGACAGGTCACCATACATGCGTACGTACTGCTTAATGTCTACACGTCGTGGTGTAATTGTTATTCAATAAATTATTTTTGGGATGAATATAATAATGATGTATTATTGATTTAAATAATAAATATAAAATTATAATTATTCTGTATATGTGATATACCATCCAATTATATATTATTTTGACATCAAAAGAATGATATTTCCTCTCGTGCGTACATACGGATTATCGTCTCTGCGAAAGCGATGAGATTCTTTCCTCATTTTATCCATTAAAGACTAATTTTTATTACATGATTAAAAATATGGTTTAAAGACTTAATATATTTCTTAAAATGAATAACACATATCCTATCCATAACAGAAAATACTTACATAACAAATCATATAAAGGAAAACAAATCAGTTAACACCTGAAATGATGCTAATATTAAAATATTATTAACAAAGAAATATTAAAAGATCATATATGATATCATATTATTGTATATGATTCTTTTATTATTTAATAACAATTATTTCACCATTATAAAGGAGGTTAAAATACCCTCTACCAATGAAAAGTACAAGGTGATGGGTTTCTTATCTCACTTTTAATTCCGTGAGATTTCCATTGTTCGCCACTAATTTATTAAATGTGGTGTATTGTGTACTATCATTTGATATATATATATATTATAATTATTCTATATATCTTCATGGTATACCTTGATTAATTTTTTTGTTGTTAAATTTTGGCTATATGACTCTATTGATTACAACGAAGTAAGGGTTTTCATCTCACATTCTATTTCTGTGAGATTCATGCCATACTGCCACTGTTTCCTTTTGTGTGGTGTATGTAATTCCCAATGATTGTATTCTTTGTGTAATATAGTCTAATTTATGAGTAATTACATTTTATTTTTATGATCCATATTTCATGGGATGTATGTTTCGTATGTTACCAAATTGGTATGATAATTTGAAATTTCAATTTCCACTCATTCAGCTTTACGCATACTTCAATGATTATTTTACTCCATGACTATGTGTGGAATCACTATTTATTATTTTGGTAGTAATTTCATCTCCCCTTTATGTGGATATAATTTTGATACACATAATCACTCCATTGATAAATTCTCAAGTCATCCATATGAACTTGATAAGAGTAACTTTAACTCAATATCCATTTATTGAGTTAAACATCCAATTCATTGGTATTGATTTTACAATAATATGTGTGAATACCCACTAATTGATTTACACTAAATATACAACAATATTGAGTGTATTTATATTTTCCACACATAATTATTTCGTTGATTTATCCTTAACCTAAGGATATGGTCATTGTAAAGGATTTCATCTCAATTTATATTCCATTGAGTCTTTTTTATTGTATACTCCAATTCACTTTTATATGGTGTATATAATGTACTTTGACAAAGAATCATGAATCCATTTTTTCCTATGATATTATAATGTTTTTATGACCTCAATTATTTGTATTCAAGTGTCTCTCTTTTGGATAGGAACACTAACTAAAATATCATTTTAAAATGTTTTAAAGATTTATTATTCTAAATCTTTCTCATTAATGTCCGTGTTTTAGAAATGGTTTTAACAATTTTTTTATATGGAAATTAAATTTTTAAAATTAAAATTACTTTTAAAAGTTTCAATGTGGGATGAGACATTTTTATTCAAAAAGAAACTATTTTAAACTGCTTCTTGATAAATAATGAGACATTTAAATGTTTCCAAGAAAAAGGGGGATATTTCTATCAAATAGTTTTGATGATTATTTTCATCTATATCAAAATTATTCATTATTATCTATTGAGGTTGATCTATTATAATAAAATCTTCTGTATTGTGTTGAATGAGTAATGTTTGACTATGGATGTGTTATTTTTATACCATTAATGGTTTGTGGTTAAAATATTGACATTTCATATAATAGTTTTAATTGTAATGTTCATATTATGTTTCAACCTTTTCATATGAGGAATGAATTAGACTTAGTAAGTGATAGGTGTAGCCCGATATAGATCATTGATGCATTAGTAGCTCTCATGAGACAAACTATTGTCTTGGCATAGGGCCTTGACAAAATCGTATTTGTATTCCTGACACAAGGACATAACTATGAGGTTATGAAAGTCTGTCATTATGCATTCCATCATTATGAAAGTGGCTATTGATATTTCTTGTGATTATTCAAATAGTAGAATATCCATTTGAATAAGTTAATGGAATTATTTGATTTTATCTTTTCCATATTTTGCTGAAGTTAATGTTTAAAAGGTTTTTTTTAATCTTATACATTTCCTTAAATGCTTATTCTTATTTAATAAAGTTTCCACTATATTGTTATCCTTAATAAACATTTGATCTCACCCCTATCTATGTTCTATTTTTCCCAGGATGCGAAAAGTATATTATGACTGAACTACATGGATAGTCTTTGGGATATCAGTGTTGTCTATAGAAACAATTTTGTTGTAGTTTTCGATTTTATGATGTAATGTAAACCTTCTGAATGTATCTAGTACTACCAAGGATACTAAACTAATCGATCTTTCGAGACTTGATCTTCTGTGTTCATGACAATGATACGTAATAATTCACTAACTCTAGGCTTCTAGGGATGGGGTGATACAATTGGTATCAGAGAGTGTTTAGTAAAAACATTGGAAACTAGATTTAGATAAACTCTGATTAGAGCACATAGCCCTAAGATAGACATTGAGGATTAGTATAGATGAACTTCCTAGAATATTGGTATTGTATAGATTTTGTGAGTTTTCCATGAAATACATCCATGTTTGGATAAGAGCATGTAGAGGCAGCTTTGGCAAGGATATACCTAGGGGTAAAACCCGAAAACCCCACTTTGAGCTAGACTCGAATGAGAACTGGTTCATGATAACGGTCCTTGATGCACTCTTGGTTACAACACTCTTGGGGGATTTCTTAGGATAATTCACATTTTCTTTACAAAATGATTTGAAGTATTTTAATATAAGATTATAATAAATAACTGGTGTTAATCCAAAGGTGTTTTAGATTGAATGTAAGGTGTTATGATATTCTGTAAATGATTTTATGACTCAAACTATACTTTCTTGTGTTAGTCAATGGCTAGATTCCAAGGAATTCATAGTAACATTGAACATGATGTACAAGGTGGGAATAGTGGAGTAAATGAGCAAATTAATGGAATGATGATAGGTGTAAAAGATATCGTGTTCATGCTGAATCATTTTTCCAATAATATGATCAAAAACATATATATTAACTAACTACCAAACTCAACAAAGAAGAAAAAGGTGGTGAAAGATAAGAGCTACAGTACTTGAGACTATGGAGAAAAGAAAGGTCAATTTCCATCATGAAGGAAATATGGATGGAGAAACATAGGGAAGTGTCTCAATGGAACAAAGAAATGCTTTATTTGTGGGAAAGAAGGACATGATGTAACTAATTGTTGAGGGAAAATGAAAATTACTATGGAGGAAAATAAAAATGATCCCAATAATCCATTTATAGTCATTTTTTGTAAATGTAGAGGACTTCGGATTTACCCTAGGGAATGCCCTATTCTATAGGATAACCCCTCGGTCAAGGAAGAACCTATGTTGAAATAAATGTATGGTGAAATGTTTAATAGTATTAGTTCTCTTTGTTGATGAGATTACTTTGGAAGACTTTTCTCTGGTGTGTAACCCTGTAGTTTATTATGTGAAAATGCTATTTTAGGAATAATTGTGTTTTCTATTGTTGATAAAGTTATAAATAACCATTTCTGTTTATATGATCCTTGAATTTGAGGAAATTACATGTTATTAAATTTTTGGATTAAAATAAAAGGTATGAGATAACACTTGTGGTGAAATTATGTACTAGTTATTTTGAGGAATTTATCTCCTTTAGGAAATGTTATAAAATATAGTTTTTGAAAAAGGACAACACGCGGACTCTGTGACAACCTGTCACATCGGACAAAGTAGCAGGAATCGAACCCACAACCATAGTTTGAATGGGATTTATCACCTACCACTCGGCAACGTGATGTCCCTAGTTAGTGTGACAAAAAAAATTAGTTATTTTATTTTTTGATCAATAATAAGTTTATTTGGGATCTTATGTCTTATCAAATGGATATCCTTAGTATAGGAAAATGATTTGGGGATTATTTAATAAATGTTTTTTTGGATGACGTTCGCTCTGTTGGGAATACTTAATGCCTAAGGAAAATAGAATACTATGGAATTTCATTTGAGGAGTAATGGTGGATTTTATTTATGTTTTTATTATGGATTTATACTGATTTGGGTTATTTACGAAAATGAATAACCTGTCATAGGGAATATGTGATTATGTAAATTACTTTTAAGTATGTGACTTTAAGAGTAGTCCATGTTATTTGGAAATACAATTTAACGTGGAAGACTGAGTAATAAAAATCTTCTATGTTTTGGGTTTCAATATTAGTTTAGATTATATTGATGGATTTTAAGGACAATTGTTTATTGAATGGTATTTATTGAACTTTGGTTATTGTTGGTTTAATTTTAGAAATTAAGATAAGTATTTATTTCTCTAAAGGATTATCCTTTTTTGGGATCATCTGATCATGTACTAACCATTTTTGGTTTTGGTTAATCTCTAATGTCAAGGTAAATATATATAGTTTATCCTTTGTGGATTATGTGATTCGCTAGAAGTTGATTCTAGCACTTCTGGTGGGACCAAGTCATCTAGAATACTTATCATTTCAAAAAAACAATAACAATGAGTTAGTGGTAGAAATTTATTAAAGGATGAAACTCTACATAAAAATTAAGTATATCTTTATATGTTCTTATTCAATCTCATAAATAAATTCCTCAACATTATGAAATGGAACTTAACACAAAAAAAACATTATCCATTTAGATTTTCTACTAGGAAACTAATGAACATTTATCGCATCACAAGTTTGTTGTTTTATTATTGTTAACATTATACTAATCATGTTTTCTATCACTCTCCACTAGAACGTGACACTTATTTTATCTTCCATATCCATATTTTCCTACATGGAATCCTAGTTTCGGTTATCATAGGTGACCTCTATACTTCTCTTTAATTCTTTTAAAGAGATAGTTTTATTGACTCTTTTTCTGATGTGGGACATTCAATGATGTTCCCAAGACCAATTTTAAAATTGTGAGGATGCAATTTCCAAATGGGGGTATGAATGTAACACCCCAATATTTCATAGTATGTTAATTTTTTTTTAAAATAATTCAATAGCTTGCGCTATATGCAACACCAAGTTCGAGCGCACCACGACTTACCAAACTAGCAGTTCAAAAGTGGTTATGAATAGTATTAAATAAAATTTGAATTTTATATTCTCCATATAATTTTAGAATCCATATTATGTGTTTCTTAGATATAATATAAGAACAAATTCTTTTTTTCAAATAAAAGAAGTATTTTTCAAAAAATGAAATTTTATCTCCTTTTAATGGAAACCCCTTATTAAAACCAATATTTGAATCTTTTATATATTAAATTAAATGAAATTAAATTATTTTTTAGAATCTGGAAATAAAAATTTATTTTGGATAAATTTTGGTACATTCTAATAACTTTTATATTTTGATTAATACTGAAAAATGCTAAATTTTAATTGAAAACAACTTTTTTAATCGAAATAATTTATAGTGTTAAACTATGTATTTGAATGGTTTATAAGTATAATTAGATTATATTTTTATCATTTAATACAATTTAGATTATTATAATTAATTTCACATTTAAATTTGACATAAACACATGTCAATGTTTTGTTATTTTTTACATTTTTAAAACCTGCTTTTCTGTATTGACCATGGGAATTAATTTTAAATTAATTAACTCAAATACTATGTTTTGAATTTGGTAAAATGTAATTCATTTTTGAATTCGTAATATTAAAATTAGATTAGGGTAAATTTTTGGTATTTTTCTGATAACATTTTATTTGTGATGAATAGTCAAAAACACTGCAATATAGTATAAAACCGATTTTTTATTTAAAAAATTATTTATTTTATTTTAATTTATTTTAACTCAAAATAGATGTATAATTCCTATATATGTTCAATGTAACTAATTGGTGTCATTTTATAATAAAATTTGATTTATAAAATTTTATTGAGCTATTTACACTCTTTTAACCACCTTCTAGGAGCATTTGCACATTTACAAATGTAAGTTTACCACTTCTGTGAGTTGAATTTCAAAACTCTGAGAGACACGGTTGATATCAGTAAGTAAAATGTGGTTCAATAAGATGAAAATAATTTTTCAATAATACGAACTTCTTAATTTTATTTACCATGGTTTAAAGTAAATAGGGAAATTAAGTGTAAAAATGTTATTATTATTATGATAACACATGTCCTAATTATATTAGATAAGTGCAGTTCGACCAAAAACAACCAAAATAATAAAATATGATCATTTAGGTCCACTTGGATTAGATTAGGACATTTATTATTATTTTATTTATTGACGAGTTAAAAGAGTTAAAATCAATGTTCAATAACAAAAAAAATTTATTATAGGGTTATACATAATATAAATTCAACTATAAATATTAATTATAAATAATAAAATATTTCCTACATAATTCTATTTTTTTATATTTTTTATAATTTAAAAAATTTAATTTATTTATGACACAATGTTTTTGCATTAATTACCTAATTAATGAAATAGTAAAATAATTGATATTATCAATATCCAAATAAATGTAATTTTACACTTTTTATTAATTACACTAAGTTTAAATGTTAATATGACATGTTAGGGTTGTTTATATAAATTTATTTTGAAGTAATAATGCAATTATGAATTTAGAAAAAACAGAATACCAAATAGTGTAAAAATTGACAGAAAAGAGTTTTTAAAACAAATATTCTATTATTAATTTATATTCTATTCCTAAAAACCTAGGGTTAGGAAAATGGTCATAAATAATATTATATATTTCATTAATTAACCACTATAGGTTCTATTATATGTTTATAGTATGTTTATTAACTATATAATATAAAAATACAAAGAGACATGGTAAATGTCAAACTATTTGACTAAAGTCAAATCTAAATGATAAAGTTAATATAGCAACCCAAACTTGTCTAAAACCTATTGGTCGAGATATTTTAGAACAATATCTACCTTATCCTTTAATTAATTTATTTTCTAGCCATTAGATACCGAAAATTATTTAATTATAAAATAATATTTCTAACTTTTCCTAAGGTGTCATTCACCCCTCTTATTAAAGGGCACCTCTCCTTCTCTATAATTCACACCATCAAAGCCCTTTGGCTAGGCCAACCCATGACCAAATACCCTATCAACTATCCTCCGTTCATCCAATATTCCTTCCTTTAGTCATAAATCCAACCTATGTATCCCTTTTTATCAAATCAAATAGAAGAACCTGAAGAAGAGGTAAATATTTCATAATCTATTTCAATTTCCTTTCATCTTCCACTTCCTCTTTATTTATTGTTTCAATTATAACATAATAACTCCAGTTTATTATATATACTATGATTTTATTATAAATATGGTACAACCATATTCATTAATATATCCATCCTTTGAATGACATGTCACCATACTTGTGTACGTACGGCTTACCGTCTCCACGTCGTGGTATAATTGTTATTCAATACACTATTATTTGGATGGGTATAATAATGATTTATTATTGATGTAAATAATAAATATAAAATTATAATGAATTTTTATATATGATATACCATCCAATTATATATTATTTTGTTATCACTAAAATGATATTGTCACTCGTGCGTACGTACGGATTACCGTCTCCGTGAACGTGATGAGATTCATTCCCCATCGTATCAATTCAAGACTAATTTTCATTAGATGATTAAAAATAATGATTAAAGACTTAATATCATTATGAATATGAATAAGATACATCCTATCTATAATAAACATTACTTATATAATAAATCATATAAAGGAAAACAAATCTGTTAACACCTGAAATGATGATAATTCTAAAATATTATTAACAAATCAATATCGAAAGTTCATATATGTTATCATATTATGTATATGATTATTTTAAAATTTAATAAAAATTAATTCACCATTATTGAAGAGGTTTACCTACCCTCAACCAAGGAAAATTACAAGGTAAGGGGTTTCTTATCTCACTTGTAATTCTGTGGGATTACCATTGTTTTCCACTTATTTATTAAATGTGGTGTATTGTGCACTATCATTTGATATATATATTATCATGATTATATTTATATTCATGGTATTATGTGGTTCATTTTGTTTTTATTAACATTTTTCCATATGACTCGATTGATTACAATGAAGTAAGGGTTTTCATCTCATTTCTTATTTCCGTGAGATTCATACCATACTACCACAATTTCCTCTTGTGTGGTGTCTGTACTTCCCAATGATTGTATTATTTGCATAATATAATTTAATTTATGAGTAATTAAATTTTATTTTATTATCCATCTTTCATTCGATGTATGTTTCGCACGTTACCAAATCGTTAAGGGAATTTTAAATTTTAATTTCCACTCATTCGACTTTACGCATACTTCATTGATTATTTTACTTTATATTTATGTGTGGAGAAACTATTTATTATTTGTGTAGTAATTTCCACTCCCCTTTCTATGGATATACTTTTGATACACATAATCACTCCATTGATAAATTCTAAAGTCATCGATATGAACTAGATAAGAGTATTTTTACCTCAATCTCCATTTATTGAGTTAAACATCCAATTCATTGGTGTTGTTTTTACAAAAATAAGCGTGAATATCCTATGATTGATTTAAACTGAATATCCAATAATTTTTATTGTATTTATATTTTTCACACATAATTATGTCATTGATTTATCCTTAACCTAAGGATAAGGTCTTTGAAAGATATTTCATCTTAATTTACATTCCATTGAGACTTTTTTGTTATAATATTCCAATTTACATTTATATGGTGTATATAATGTACTTTAAAAAAGAATATCTTGAATTCCTTTATTCCCATGATATTATAAAGTTTTTATTGCCTCAATTATTTTTATTCAAGTGTCTCTCTTTTGGTTAGGAACTCTAACAAAAATATCAATTTAAAATGATTTAAAGATTTATTATTCTAAATCTTTCTCATTAATGTCTGTGTTTTAAAAATAGTTTTAAGTATTTATTTATAAGGACATTAAAGTTTTAAAATTAAAATTCATTTTAAAAGATTCAATGTGGTATGGACACTTTGATTCAAAAAAAACTATTTTAAATGGCTTTTTGATAAATTTTGAGACTTTTATATGATTCCAAGAAAAGTGGGGATATTTCTCTCAAATAGTTTTGATGTTTATTTTCATCTATGTCACTATCATTCATTATTATATATTGAGGTTTATATATTATAATGCAATATTCTATATTGTATTTAATGAGTTATGTTTGACGTGGATGTGCTATTTTTATAAAATTCAAGGTTTTTGGTTAAAATATAGACATTTTATTTTCTAGTTTTAATATGAATGTTCAGATTATGTATCTACCTTTTCATATGAGGAAAGCATTGGACTTGGTATATGACAGGTGGAGCCTTTTATATCTCCTTGATGCATCGGTAGGTCTCATGAGACAAACTAGTGTCTTGGCATAAGTCCTTGACAAAATTTTATTTGTAGTCTTGGCACAATTCCTTGACTATGGGGTTATGAAAGTCTCGCATTATGCATTCCATAATTATGAATGTGGCTATTGGTATTTCATTTGATTATTCGACTAGTACAATATCCATGTCAAAAAGTAAACGGAATTATTTGATTTTATCTTTTCCATATTATGCTGAAGATCAAGTTTAAAAAGATTTTGATTTATTCGTATACATGGCCTTAAATTTTTTTGCTTATTTATGAAAGTTTTTTATAAATTTTAATCCTTACTTAAAATCTAAGCTCACCCCTTTAAATGTTTTATTTTTTCCAGGATGCGAAAAAGTATATTATCACTGACCTGTGGAGATAGTCTATGGGATCTCTGTAACACCCCGAGATTTTATGAGAAATATTCCATTCAATTTCATTGATGTCTTTTTTTATACGCTACACCAAAATTAGCTTGCATAATATGAACCACCATATTAGCATGTAGTATACGCAAATCATATACATGGCTTGTGTTACACGCAAGTACGACCTTCCTCAATAGCGTGTGTTGGACGCAATACCGAGTTCCACTAAACAACAATATATTATTATAAACTATCCATTATGAATAGTATTATCAACATTTTAAATTTTATAAAAATATCATTCATCTTACATATATCCTAGAACATGGTATTAGAACAAAATAAATATTTCTGGTAAAATAAGTATTTTTAAAAAAATGCAGTTTTGCCGCCTTTTGATGGTGAACCCACTTTAAATCTAGTTTTTGAAACGTTTATAAGTTCAATTATACAAAATAAACATTTTCATTGCAATAAGGATATAAATAGTTAATTTGCATAATGTTTTTATATTCTTCTGTTAACATTCATATTTTGATGTATAGTAAAAATACACTAAATTTTAATTAAAAAAACTTTTTTCATCAAGAAAATTTATATGGTTACATTATAATATTTAATTGTTTTAAATAATAAATAGAATATATTTTTCCCATTTAATATAATTTAAATCATTATCATTAATTTTAAACTAAATTTATAGGTAAAAACATCTGAATCTTTTGCAATGTTTTAACTTTTAAAACTTGTTTTCTCAATAGTAGGATTAATTTTAAATTAAATGCTGCTACTTATGTTTATTGATTTTGGAAAAATGGATTCGATATTTGGAATAAATAAGTCCAAATTATGTTAATATTCTACTTTTTATTTTTAGGCATTATTAATAGTAACTACGGTAAATTATATTTACTACAGTTAAAGGTAAATTAGGTAATTAAGTGTAAAGATAATATTATAAATCACCTTAGAACATGAATTAATATAATTGGATTATTTTATTTCGTCCTAAAATATACTTGGGTCGAAATGGTATTTTTTGGAACCAACTTGGATGTGATTAAGACCTTTAATTTACTATATTTAAAGAAAATGAAAAATGTCTCACTCAAAATTTAAAAATTATGTTATTTTTAATATAAGGTTATACCTAATATAAATTCTATTATAAATAATCATTTGAATGATAAAATTTTTTTATTTCTCATGGTAATTTCTTTGTAATTTTAATGGAATAAAAAATTACTTTAATAGATTATACATTAATGATGCAGAAATTATTTATTTTGTAAAAAATAAATAATATAGTTTTTAATAAAATAATAATACCTCTAAAAAGAACCAAAGACTTGACCAAATTACATTGACAGTGTATATCTACATCATATTGATCCAATTATAGACTTGTGGGCCATTCTGAGGCTTATAAAACATATTACAACATTTATAATATTTTATTTTAAATGATGTCAAAGTTGTCACCTTCATAATTTAATAAATATAACAATTTAAATGTTGTGACTTTAAGATGTTAAATTCTCTTAAAAGTATTATTATGAAATATAATTGATTTATATTCATCATATTATTTTATTTTTAATTTTTATTCAACAAATAAATATATTAAATAATTATATAAAAATGCTGTAGTAATTATTTTATTAAGAGAAATATCAAATAAATGGTTTAAAAATATTAAAATAAATATTATATGAACGAATTATTGTTCTAAAAAATTTTTTTAGAAGATTATGACATGTTTGGAACCTATTAAATATTATGGTTTGAATATATTTTCTGTTATTATTTTATTTAAATTCAAATAAATGAATAGTGTCAAAATTTACACTATTGGTATTTTATAAAAATAACCTATTAATAGATTATTTAAAAATCACAAAAATATTTAAAACATAAAAATGGAAAATTTTATGTTCAAAACTATTATAAATTATCCATCTATTTGAAATTTACAACATTTATGTATGTATTTTTTACAATTTAAAATTTAGAATATTATTACCACGAATAAAATTAAATAGATTAAATAAGGATAAATCAAAATGATAAGGATTAAAATAAACATAAAACATGTATAAATTTTATTGGTTGATTACATTACAACCCTATCTCATCTCATATTTGAATTGAGTCATTTTTGGAGGTTTTTATGATGGCTTTGAATTTATTATAAATTAATATTATTTAGGTTTCTAAAGGTTCCCCTCTACTTCCTTATAAAAAGGAACCTCCACCCTCTTCTATTCACACAAATTTGAGCCTTAAAGCTCAGAAAAACCCTTCCCATTTCACTTATCCACTTCCATAGAAACCTACCAGAGGTCATGTTCTTCTTCAAAGACCAACTTTAGTACCCTAAGATGAGGTTAATAGGAGGCGCGTCAAAGAAGAGGTAATGTCTTCTACCGATTATTTAAAGTTTCTTTCTTCTTCAACATCCTCTTCTTTAGTTGATTCATTATAATGTAATACAATCAGTATCACTAATATACTGATATAATATTATAAATATGATACATCCCCATTTTACCTTCTATCTATCCTATGGAAAATGAAATCGCCACGCGTGCATACGTACGGAATATTGTCTCCACGTTGTGGTGTAATCTGTTTTTCCACCACCACCTTACATGGATAGATATAGTGGTGTAAAGAATAAATATATATGGTTATTATAAAATCATACTGATTCTGAGATATTATATCATCCAATTCAATTACATTCAATAATTATTGGAACGATATCATCTCTCGTGCGTACGTACGGATTACCCTCTCCATGACGCGATGCGATTCATTCTCCATGTAAACCATTCAAGAATGATTATAAATTATATATAATAAATAATCATGAACTATATGACATAAAAATGATATTGGATTTTTGTACTGTTGGGAAAAAATCCCTCAAGGTAACATTGAAGTATTTTTGGGTTGATTGTGTTTGTTGACAAAGCAGGTTTCCATGGAGAATTGTCGAGTTCCTGAGAATTTGTTGACAATCCTTTTTGACAGAGAGAGATGAAAAATGAAAGGATGATCTGGAGGCGGTACAAAAGAGTAGTATAAGGTGGCACCGTTTCCCAGTGTTTGCCAAATTTTTGGGGTCCAAAATTTGGAATTTGGTGAGCATCGTGAAAAGTGGATTTCCATGAAGTGCATAATTTAATATGTAAAAGGCATGCATTTCACGAAGATGGGATGCATGGATTGGATTTTGCGAAGGACCGAAAAATGGAGGCGGTGATGCTTCGCGATTACGTTAAAGCTTCGCGAATGGAAGAGTTGAAGCGCATCGCGGTGGTGAAGGGATTTGTGAGGGAGCTTCGCGGCGAAGGCGCGAAGGTATGTTGATGGTGATTCTTTGCGATTTCATCAAGCTTCGCAAATGGCAGAGGCTGAAGCGCATCGCGGTAGAGAAGGGATTCACGAGGGAGCTTCGCGGCGAAGGCGCGAAGGTATGTTGACGGTTATTCTTCGCGACTACGTCAAGCATCATGAACGACAAAGTGCCGTATTGCTTCGCGATTTGGACAGAATTCCGATGGAATCATTGGAGCTTCACGATTTGATATGATGTGGCGTTGACTTCGCAAGGAAGGGACGAGGGTCGGTGTAATCTCCTATAAATAGAAGACGAACCCCTCGAGAGAAGTAGAGAGAATTTTCAGAGAAAATCCAATGCTCTCGGTTCACAGAGGTGGTTTGCGAAGGCAGTGTGCTTCAGGAAAGGGGAGCTTTGTGGCGGCCATTCTAGCTCCGCGAAAGGCGTGTGCCCCGTGTTGGCTCAGTGATCTTCGTGGAGAGGTAGGAGCTCCGTGAAGGCCTAAGCATTGCGAAGGACTGTGCATCGCGAGAGTGCTTCGCGATAGAGCTTCGCGAAAAGGCAGGAGCTTCGCAAAGGCTTGTTTGAGCTTCGCGAAATTGGGAGCTTCACGAAGTAGGGTGCTTTGCGAAGGTGTTTCCAAAAGGAATGGCCCAGTGTTCAGAGGTAAAGAGGAATTCATCAGTGGATGAAATTTGGACATTAACAGAGCATCCATCATCAGTTAAGGAAGCATTCTTTCATGCAAATGAAGAGACCTACAGGTCTATAAACTGTGAGTGAATCCCTTTACAGAGCAGTGAGCTTAGGAAGAGGAAGAAGGTGATCCTCTCCACCGGCAGTGTGCTAGAGAGAGAGAAACAGGGAGTGACCCTTGGGAAAGCAGTGAGCTGACCCTAAACTTTGTGAAGGCAGTGAGCCTGGGCATAGAAGTGATCTAGCCCGAACTTTGTATCAACATCTAGTAAAGATTAGTGGAATTTGGTACGACCGGCAACCTATTGGAGTATGCTACTTGGACGTAACCCAGTGAGGGTGAACCAAGTAAAAAACTTTGTGTCTGCCTGATAATTTGCCTGCATTGCATTTAAAGCATCGTCATCAGATAAATGAGAAAGTAAGTGATTATAACATACACAAAAGTGCAAACAAAGTGACCCTTGTAATAAAGAGGTCAAGATCCAGTGGGGCAGGAAGAATTTTGAAAAAGAATATCCATACCCTGATTCACCCCCCCTCTCAGGGTATATAGGCCCCTATTGGCCCTAACATGTACATATATTTTTCATTTTCTTAATTTCATTCAATTCAATAAGGAAACAAATACAGCTATCATGCGTACGTACGACCTACCGTCTCTATGAATGGTGTATTTCTTTCCATTTATTGATCTATCATATATATTTATATTCTTAATATATATTATATATAAAATCATGATTTACATTCTTGAATTAATTAAATCAGTATATAAGTAATAATATCAAAAACAACAAATCCAAACATGTGTGATAAATGAAATGATTTTACTGAAAACACTGCTTTAAAATGGAATTTTCAAAAGAACGGGTAATATAAAGTCATAAGGTAATCATATATGATATCATAAAGATTATTAAGGATATTTTACAAGTTAATAATCTTTTTAAACCAACTATACAGGAGTTTTGGACATGTACGGGAGAAATTGGACCTAAGGTAGGGAAAATCTAACAATCTCAATTTTTATCTGTGATTGTTTATACTTTGGTATTTACTGTGGAATATTTATCAACCACATCAACGTTCAATCGATATGTAATATTATTTATATCGTCCTAAATTTTTTTAAATATATTTTTACCTATTGTTGAAAATCTTAGTAAAATATATGAAATGAATCTTTCATCTTTTTCAGTACGAGATACTTTTTTACTTTTCTGGGCAAAGAATGAGAATAATGTATTTTTAACTTATTTGGTGTGAATGGATTTTTATGGTTTTATAACGCCTTATTTCCATGAACCTTCCTTTTCAATGTTTCATTATTATTTTCAACAAAAAATTATTTCTTTAAAATTTTATTTTATTTTGAGAAAAGATAATGATTTTGAAGAAGAAAGGATATTTTTCTCGAAAATTCATTTTAAGTGTTTTATCAAAACTACTTTCCATCTAAGATGAAATTATTTAGTATGTTTATGTTTAAATTATAATGTCTCTATTATTTAAATGGTTTTATTTTTCTTATGATGAAATGATATCCATTTGTTTTATATGGATTTTGTTAATATGGGATGATGTTTATGAAACCCATATTATTCTTTGGGTTATGATGAATGATTTATGATTATATTGTGGCACATGAAAGAATGATTTCATTATAAGATGGGTGGGATGAATATATCTTTCCAATGCATTGGGTAAGGATTTATATCTCATTATATAGACATGGCTAGAATGGCAAGTGAATCGGGTTCAGTAATACAGGGTTGGAACGACAAGTAAACCCGATTCAGTAATGGACTTTGTCCACTATGAAGGTCTTGGAAGCAATGCCTTTGCTACTATGGAAACATATCATGTGTTTAATGGATCCCACAATTACATGTTTTATTCCCATGCTATTTTATCATGATTAATGTTCTTTTGTGATCTATCCCTTACATACTACCAAAATTTATTTCACCACTCATGATTTTGATGTTTAATCATTATGTTCATGTTTTTAAGTTCAAATGTATATGGTTTGTTTTATTTTCTCCATGCATACCATTACTGAGCATTTGAGCTCACCCTTTTTATTTTTTCTTTCCTCCAGGATATAAATAAAGGTTTTAGGTAAGAAAAAAACGGGGAAAGATCTTTATGGGATATATAGAAGAACATTCACCATGATTAGAAGATTGTGTTCCAAGTTTCCAAAGACACTAAACTATTACGGTCCTTCAGTGTTTGTTTTTGTTATATATTAAGTATTCCTGAAAATTAGTGTAATGTCCATGTATGTCAATCTTGTGTCTCTACAGTTGGTATTAGAGGAAAGGTTTTGTTAACCTTCCGAAACATGGATGGAAATATTTAGTGAGATCCCTTGATATATTTCTAAGGTATGTCTTGGGATGTCCCTAAGATAAGTATAAGTATATGTTATTGTTCTAGAATTAAGGTAAATATCTTAGAATTAATCCTATGTTGTTAGAGATTGAATGTACTCCCCTCGATTATGTTGTTTTCGAAGTATCATTTTTCCTCTCACATTATTATTTTTGGGCTTTCGAAAATGGCTGGAAACATGAAGATTCACGATGATGGGGGATATGATGGACAATGGAATGATATTTTTCATTAGAAACCAAATGAAATGGGATTTGGAATTCCAAACATCATTATTATGCCTAATCATCAATCTCATAATATGATCAATAACATCAACTTTGGTATGTTTTCCGACTCAGCTAATAAGAGAAAGATGGAGTTTCATTATGATCATTGAGGAAAGAAATTTCAATTTCACTCATGTAAATAATTTGGGAAGAGGCTTTAGGGGGAATGTTTCATAGGTACTGGAAGATGCATTGGGTTTGGAAAAGAAGGAAACAAGTCCAGTAATTGCTAAGGAAAAGGTTAAGTTAACACCATGGAGAAGGATAATGGTATTGCTATGTCATCAACAATGGTTAAATGTTTTAAATGTGGAATGTACGGGTATTATGAAAAACAATGCCCTAAGGGAAAATCTCATCAAGATAATCAGCATGGTCGTATGGGTAGTATTTATATTGATGATTATGAAGAGACTACAAATGATATATGAGATGAAAGATGTTTAGAGGAATAAAATGATGAAGCTCGGTCAATGGTTTAAGAAGTTAGTGGAATGATTGCATCTTTATCAAGAGTAATGTTGTATAAGTAATCTCATAGTACGATGGAATAAAGAAACATCTAAGGATTTTTACACTTTTTTTCCTAATGTTTTTTAATGTATATGTTGAATGGTACTGGTATACATGAAATGTTATTCAGATATTTGTGGAAAGCACCTAATATGCGCATAATGAAGGGATAAGGAGATAATGAAAGGTTTGATAGTATTAATCATTGCATGAATGATATGAGGAAAGAGTGATATCATGGTTTGCATATATAGAATTTTTGGGATTTTGGTATGTGGAAAGAGTTAACTTTTGATAGCATTCATGTTTTCACCGTGGTTATATGGTAACTCATGTTTCTAGAGAATACATGATTAATGTATTCACATGTTTGGAATGTGACCAACAAGATATATCTTACGATAAATGGGGGTAAATGATGGTATTTACATGCTTGGTAGATGACCTTTATAGTAGTCATTTACTTTATATTATGATATTGGACGAAAATATCTTTGATAAGCCTAATGGTTTTAATGGATTAATTTTCACATCAGATTGTATTGTTTAAGGATAAAACTTTTTTTCTAATATTGTATAACAGTATAGTTTTAGAAAAAAGGAAAACCTGCAAGACGAGCGATAACTCGTCGCGTCTAACAAAGTTGCAGAAATTGAACCCACTAGTGAAGTGTGACAGGCCTTTTTCACCTACTATTGGCCTAAAAGAAGTCCCTAGTTAGTATAAATTAGTTTTGTTTTATTAATTGGTATGATAGATGATGTATAAGTTTATTTTGGGAACCATATACAATTAATATAACCCTATATGGGCTTATGTATTTTTAATAACTTCTGATATCCTTTTGTTTGAGACAGATGGAATAACCCATCATTCTATCACATGATCTGCTAACACTTCATGAATGACAAATTCAACTTCTATTATTTAAGAGATGAAGTGGAAATTATTCAAGGCACGAACAATGGTGAGATTTTACCAAAATCATGTAAATATTTGTTTTAATTCCAGAATTAGTCAACATTAGGGAAATGATTTTGATAACCAGAAATGTTGTCCTAGTGCCCTCATATCTGATGAATCAGATGGTACCTTAGATCATCACAAATTTATGACTTTGTGATTGTTGTATTTTTCATAGCCATGTTATCTACATCTCTCCATCAGAACATGATGGTTATATTTCTCTTTCATATCCATATTTTCAACTATCTTCTCCTATGTGGAAACCCAGTGATTAGTTAATTTGTGTAACTGTTACTTTTTATACATTAGTTTTTAAAGTTACGATTTGGTATTTCTTTGTACGATGTGGGTTTCTATTAAAGAAAATTTCCAGTAGTTAACCATTTATAACCCCGACAAATTTCAAGGGAGAAAATCATTTTAAGGGGGGTAGAATGTGACACCACGATATTTTATGGGAAAAATTCCTTTTAATTTCATTGATGTCTTGTGTTGTACGTTACACCAAAATTAGCTTGCATAATATTCCTCCCCATATTTTCTTATAGTATACGCAAACAATATACATGGCTTATGTTGCACGCAAGAGTGACTTTCCTCGATAGCATGTGTTGTACACTATACCGAGTATCACTAAACAGTGATATATTGTTATGAAATAGCCGTTTTGAATAGTATTAACAAAATTTGGAATTTTATAACAATATCATTCATCATACCCATATCCTATAACGTGGTATGTGAACAAAATAAATTTTTTGGGTAAAATAAGTATTTTTCCAAAAATGAAATTTTGCCGCCTTTTGATAGCGCACCCACTTTAAATATTATTTTTGACACATTAATAAGTTCAATTAGACAATATAAACATATTCATTGCAATAAGTATATAAAAATTTACTTTGGGTAATTTTTTTTTATTTTTCTATTAACTTTCATATTTTGATGAATAGTAAAAATACGATATATTTTAATTAAAAACAAGTTTTTTCATCAATATAATTTATATGGTTAAGTTATAATGTTGAATTATTTTAAAGTATAAGTAGAATATATTTTTACCATTTAATATAATTTTAGTGGTTATCATTAATTTACCATTGAATTCATAGTTAAAAACATTTCAATCTTTTGCGATGTTTTATCTTTTAAAACATGTTTTCTAAATAGCGGGATTAATTTTAAATTAAATACTACAACCAATGTGTTCTTAATTTGAATAAATGGATTCCATATTTTAATCAGTAGGTCCAAATTATATTAATATGATATTTTTTCTTTTTACGCATTATGAATAGTAACTAAGGTAAATTTTATTTACTACAGTTAAAGGTAAATCGGATAATTAAGGGTAAAAATAATATTATAAAATTACCCTAACACTTGTATTAATATAATTGGATGATTTTATTTTGTCCTAAAATATACTTGGGACGAAATTGTATCTTTTGGAACAAACTTGAATGTGAATAAGACCTTTAATTTATTATATTTAATGAAAATAAAATATGTCTCACTCAAACTTTAATAATTAAAGTATTTTTAATATAAGGTTATAAAGAATATAAATTTTATTATAAATAAACATTTTAATTATAAAATGTTTTTATTTATCATGGTAATTTATTTGTAATTTTTAAGAAATATATAATTAATTTAATAGCTTATAAATAAATGATGCTAAAATTATTTATTTTGTAAAAAATCAATAATATAGTTTTTAATAAAATAATAATACCCATAAAAGAACCAAACACTTGACTAAAACACATTTTCCCTGTATATATACATCATATTAATCCATTTGTCTACTTTTGGACAATTTTGAGCCTTATAAAACAGATTATGACATTTATAATATTTTATTTTAAATGATGTCAAAGTTGTCACCTTCATAATTTAAAAAATATAACCATTTAAATTCTATGATTTTAAGATAATAAATTCTACTAAAAGTATTATTATGAAATATATTATATTTTTATTCATAATAGTATTTTAGTTTTAATTTTTATGAAAAAAATAAGTATATTAAATAATACTTCAAGAATGATGCAATAATTATTTTATTAAGATAAATATCAAATAAATGGTTTTAAAAATATTAAAATAAATATTATATGAACAAATTAATGCTCTAAACAAATTTTTAAGAATATTATGACATGTTAGAAACCTATTAAATTTATTTTTTATAATATATTCTCGGTTTGTAATTTTTTAAATTCAAATAAATGAATAGTGTCAAAATTTACACTATTTGAATTTTATAAAAATAAAATATTATTAAATTATTTAAAACTCACAAAAAAATTTAAAAATTAGAAATTAAAAATTTTATTGACGAAAAGATTATATATTATCCAATTATGTAAAATTTAAAACATTTATGTATGTATTATTAACAATTTAAAATTTTGAATATTATGACCACAAATAAAATTAAATGGATTAAATAAGGATAAATCAAAATGATAAGGTTTAAAATAAACATAAAACTTATCTAAATTTAATTGTTTGATGAGATTACAACACTATCTCATCTCATATGCTAATTTTGTAATTTTTTAGGTTTTTTTGTGGTTTATGAATTTATTATAAATTAATATTATTTAGGTTTCCAAAGGTGCCCCTCTCCTCCCTTATAAAAGGGCACCTCCTCCCTCTCCTATTCACACAAATTTGAGCCTTCAAGCTCAGCCAAAACCTGCCAATTTCACTTCTACACTTCCATAAAAACCTACTAGTGGTCCTCGACATCTTCAAAGACCATCTTTATTGCCCTAAGAGGAGGTTAAGAGGAGGCACGTCGAATAAGATGTAATCTCTTCTACCAATTCTTTCAAGTTTCTTTATTATTCAACATCTTATTCTTTAGTTTTTTCATTAAAAAGTAATAAAATCAGTATAACTAATATACTGATATGATATTATTAATATTAAACAACACCTTTTCACCTTCTATCCATCCTACAGAAAACAAAATCACTGTGTGTGCGTACGTATGGAATATTGTCTCCATGTCTTGGTGTAATTTATCTTTCCACCACCTCCTTTCTTGGATGGGTAAAATGGTGTAAATAATAACTATAAATGGATATTATAACATGATACTAATTATGAGATATTATATCATCCACTCCATTTACATTCAATAATTATAGAAATGATATAATCGCTCGTGCGTATGTACGGATTATCGTCTCCACGACGCGATGAGATTCATTCTCCATGTAGACAATTCAAGAATGATTATAAAGTATATATAATAAATAATCTTTAAAGGTGTGACATAATAATTATACTAGATTTATATACACATATGTGTCATTTACTTAATTCCATTCAATTCAATAGGGAAACGAATATAGCGTTCATGCGTACATACGACCTATTATCTCCATAAATGGTGTATTTCATTCCATTTATCGATCTATCATATATATTTATATGCTGAATATATATTATATATAAATCATGTTTTACATTATGGAATTAATTAAATCAGGATATGAGTAATAATATCAAGAACAACAAGTCCAAACACATACGATAAATGATATGATTTTACCGAAAACACGGATTTAAAATGGATTTGACAAACGAACGGGTAACAAAAAGTCATAAGTGAGTCATATATGATATCCTAAATATTATTATGGTTTTGTTACAAGTTAATAATACGTTTAACCCCAGTATACAGTATTTTCAGAAAAGTAATGAAAAAATTGGACCTAAGGTAAGGGAAAATCTCACAATCTAAATTTTTATCTGAGATTGTTTATACTTTGGTATTTACTGGGGCATATTTATCATCCACATACATGTTTCCAAGATATGTATTATTATTTCACTCCTCCTACAATTTTTTAAATCCAATTTTACCTATTGATGAAAATTTTAGTAAAATATATGAAATGAATCTTTTTTAATTTTCAGAACGAGATACTTTTTGACTTTTCTGGACAAACTATGAGAAGAATGTTTTTTAACTTATATGGTGTGAATGGATTTTTACGGTTTCATAATGCCTTATTTCCATGAACCATCTTATGTAATATTTAGTGATTATTTTCAAAAAAATCATTTACTTAAAATTGTATTTCATTTTTAGAAAATAAAATGATTTTGAAGAAGAAAGGATATTTTCCAAAAGAATTCTTTTCAAGTGTTTTATCAAAACTATTTTCCATCTAAATTCCATTATTTAGTATCTTTATGTTTTCAGTATAATGTATACATTATTTAAATGGTTTGAATTTTGTAATGATAAAATTATATCCATTTGTTTTATATGGATTATGTTATGATGGGATGATGTTTATGAAACCCATATTATTCTTTTGGTTATGATGAATGATTTATGTTTATTTTGTGGAACACAAAAGAATCATTATATTATGAGATGGGTGGGACCTATATCTCTTTCAAATTCATTGGGTAATGATTTATATCTCATGATATAGACATGGATGGTACGCCAAGTGAATCTGGTTCAGTAATACAGGGCTGGAATGGCAAGTAAACCCGGTTCAGTAATGGACTTTGTCTACTGTGATGGTCTTGGCAGAAATGCCTTGGCTACTATGGAAATCATATCATGTGATTAATGGATTATACAATTACATATTTTATTCTCATGCTATTTTATCATGATTAATGTTCCTTTTGGATCTATTCCTTACATAATACCATGATCTATTTCACCACTCAAGATTTTGATATTTAATCATTATGTTCATGTTTTTAAGTTCAAATTATATGGTTTGTTTAATTTTGTCAATGAATAACCTTACTGAGCATTTGATCTCACTATTTTTATGTTTCCATTTCCCCAGGATATAAATAAAGGTTTTAGGTAAGAAAAAAAGGGGAAAGACCTTCATGGGAGACATTGAGGATCGTTCACTGTGATTAGATGACTGTGTTCCAAGTTTCCAAAGATGCTAAACTATTATGGTCCTTGAGTATTTGTTTTTGTTATATATTAAGTATTCTGAAAAATTTATGTAATTTCCAAGTACATCAATCTTGGGTCTGTAAAATCTTTTTGTTTTCTATGGAAACAATATTGTTGTAGTTTTCCATTTTATGATGTAATGTAAACATTATGAATATATCATGTACTTCCTAGGCTACTAAAATAATCAGTCATTCAAGCCTTGAACTTTTGTGATCATGCTAATGATATGTAATAATGCACCGACTCTGGGATTCTGGGGTCTGGGCGTTACATTTTTTATCCAGGGACCTTTAAAATTATAATTCAATATTGAACGATTTAAAGGTGTTTCCAAAATAACCATTACATTAAATAACAAAAAATATCACTTACAACTATCAAATGAACACTTAATAATTGAATTAATCCTTTGAAATCTACTATTTTACTCTCCCAATAACTTTTTCGATTGGAAGGATCCCTCATGTCACTCATTTTTATTATATTCCTTTCAATTTCATGGAAACGTCATAGGATAGATCATGTCTCTAACATAAGTATTATCCCACACTAATGTTTTATTCATGTTATTAATATTCCCAACATATTTTCCTCATAAATATATGATTACATTAGTGAAATTATTTTACTTATTGATTGTTAATTTATTATCACAACCTTTCTGTATTTATTTCAATCCAGTTATAAAATAAATATAATGTACATAGTGCCTACGTGCGGACTACCGCTTTAATAAAGAACTGGTTTTTTTCATTTTTATTTATATTATTTTTTTAGAAAAAAAATAAAACCATTTTTAATAATATATAAAAATTTAAAATTTTATTATTAATCATTTTTAGGGATATTATGTCAAATTTAACACCACTTTGATCATAATCATCAATCGACTTAGAGCATGTTCATGTTTTGGTTTGATTAACAAACTACATAAATGAAGTTATATAAATCTACGAGGGATGACTATGTGAAATAATAATATTATTCTTATAATATAATAATCTAATCTATATTGGTATATGGTTTTCGAAATATTATATTATGAATTTCATTTAATATCAAATTGAAACCTATGTTTTCTAAAACAAATGAAATAGGCCCCCACCAATTCTATTTTCAAAACATTTAACTAAAACGCATATAAGGAGATATAATGAAATTATAAATAAATATAAGTTATATATTGTATTATAATAATTTTATATTACTGATTAGTTAGGATTCATAGAATTGGTAATGATATCAACATTATAAAACATATGCAAACAGTTAATGGTATCAACACCTAATGGTTAAAATATTATATTACTAACAAATATACCCTAAATAAATTATTAATGATAAATATATGAAGTATAATTTATTAATAAGGATATTAAATATATTATTAGTTTACCTATTTTTGTATAGGATGTTAGAGAGTAATCAACAGAACACAGAAACAATGTATGAATTTTCATCTCAATTTCCGTTAATTAAGTCAATTATAGTATTTATGAACATATTTTAATTTTCAATATTTTTGTATAATCAATTTGAGTTATTATGTATTGAAAAAAATATATTTCATGATATAAAAATATACATTTCATTTTTATAACTTTCATGTGCTTTGGATCCAAATGTAACCAATGCAGTCAATGATTTCTATTTAAATTCAACTATCTGATATATGTTTGATATTTTACAGATAATTTAATTTATATTATGTTTATATTTAGAATATTAGATATTATATGATTAATTATATTTTAATAATTTTATTTTATGTTCATTTATGATAAAAATCATTCAATGGTATTTTATTAAAGTGTTATCCATGCTGAAAGCATTTTTTTCGATCTCAATTCAAATTGATTGAGACTTAAACTCTTGTAGCCCATAATTACTTAGAATGATATATTTACTACCCATAGAAGTTATTTTATTGATATAATTATATTTCCTAAAATTTAATAGTCAAATAATTCTCCCTTATTAATGTGGTCGTTCATTGATTTTCATTCCCTAGTAGTAAGCTCTTTTGGTAGCTCGATATTTTTTTCATTGTGTAATCATTATTATTTGGACTTTTAAGGTCGTAACATTATAAAATTTGACTATATTATGTGGTAATATCAATTTTTATTGTAGGGATATATATTTATTCTATATAATCCGAAGAAAATTATTTTTCTTTTCTTGAGATATGTTTCCAATAAGTGATATTTTTAACTCGAAACTCTTAGATAGAGTTATAATATTATATCTATAACTTTATTCTCTGAAACATGTGTTATTTCACAATAATATTTTTATTATATTGTATTTCATGATCTTATTATTGAAACTTATTTCTGAATGAAAATAATATTTTATCACTTTTTTTTTACAATTTGGTATTTTAAAAATATATAAATTTGTGTATTAAAATTTTCAATTTCATAATAAAATTATTCATGATCCACATTACCATTCATTTTTCAAAAGGATTCACCTTATAAGGTTTATGTTTTAATATTTATACTATAATATATATATATATATATGATTGTTTATTTTTTGGGAATGAATTCAATGTATTAAAAATTCAATTTTAAGATCCCATCATTTGTTGAATCATTCATGATTTTTTTGAATGAATTTTTTCATTAATATGAACACCCATGTAGGTTCACTTTATTTTAATGGGGATATGTTCTTCATAATATATCGACATTTTTACTGTATAATTATTATGATCATGTTATTCATGTTTACAATTAGGTGTATACAAATTTATTTATATGGTGTGAACATAAAATTATATATAATTCAAATTGGATTATGTTCACCTAGAAAGAATATTATAATATTGAAACAGGGAAATGTATGGGAATTATTATATTTTTTTCGAATAGGTAATATTATTAGAAAGTTCACTATGTATTAATTGATCATCCATCGTCTTTGTTAGGATTGGTTATAATGAAGTTATCCCTTTTATTTTCATGTGGAAATATATTTCAATTCTTGACGATTATAGAATACTAACACAGGTTGACCTTGTATTGGTACTCACTTTTATTAATTATATTTGTAATGGATTTTATTAAGTAAGATGTTCCTAAGGGAATAATATAAAAGGTCGTGATTAATTTTATGGTGAATAAAATCGATATATTTAGTTAATGGGTGAGACCCACAATTACATATCTCCTCTATGGATTTATAGGTCTCATGAGATAAGGTACATTAGGTTTTGGTGTAATCATGTACCCATGATAATATAGTGTCTGGAAAAAGGCCTTAAAATATATATTTTTGTCTGAAATTATTTATTCTATCTAAATTATATCCAAAATATTGATATCCATGTTTTTATTTATTTTCATTGACAAATAAATCTCATAGTATTAATTTTATTATATATTTACGTTTGTTATATATTCCACTTGTAATATTCATTCCCTGATTAATTCATTTTTACTGATGTTGTATGTATTATCTTACTGACGAGCAGAGCTAACTTCTTCTGATGATTCAGTTTCCCATTTTAATGAATACATTTAATATACATCACATGTTTAGATGTATATAACGTGTGTAAGTGAAAGACTGATTATTGTTAAAGTAGTTTATAATGTTGTAAAAATGTTTTTTCTTATTACAATGAACAAGTTCTATATTAGTTTCTGAGGTATACTAATTCTCTAAATCGTGAAAACAGAAAATATCCGAGAGATATAATAGATTAAATAATAATTATTTATTTCGAAATTAAGGTTGGTTATATAAAATATTTTATATCTAGTATTATATGAATATGTAATATAGGTGTTTATGATCATTATTCTTTGGATTATGGGTCAGGGGCCTCACAATTTGTATTAAAGGAAATATTTAGATGAATTTTGAGATTGGTATGTTTGTTGATGGTAATTTAATGGGTGATGAGTTATAGTCGGTCATAATAGATAACCCATGGGGATATTAAATGACATAATTCTTTGGAAATAATGATGCTTTTATATGGGGGATAAGATATGATAAAAATAGATAAAATCCTAATAATATGTAAAAGAATATGATGATATCCTAACATTTCAATAAAAATATTGATTATGTGGTTTTCCTATAAATTGCATCATTATCTGGATACTAGAAATTGGTTGTTGAACTTTTAAAAAGGTACCTTGGGGTAGTAACAATTAAGGGGGTGTCTTGGGTATTAACTCAACTTGGACGTAGTGCATGAAAAAGAGGCCTTACAAAAAACCGTTCTAGATAATCATTGTGAATATTCTTTAGTAATTCAAATATTACATGTACAACATTATCAGGGGTTGAATAAGTTTTAATTAATCATCCTAACAGAAAAATGTCCATAGGTAACCAAGGATTGGAAAAGGTTAGACATAGTCTGATCATAAAGTATCATATCATAAAATAAAAGGTTTCATAAATGGAGACATATTGAAATATATTTAATGATTTTCAATTTTTTTATATTATCATAACCATTTTGGTTTGAGTTTTTTTATTTAAATTGGATCACAATGTCGAATTTGATAAATGTATGTATCTAGAAACAACTATAATTTTTAATATAATATGAGATAATATATAAATATTTAATAATTTCTTTATATAACTATTATTATATAAAATATGAGTTTCTTTGTATTCCCAGAGGTAGTGAGATTTAAATGTTAACAATATTCTAACTCTTAATTATTCTCATTAGTGAGTAATATTTATCAATTACAGTTTGGTATTGCCTAAATGTTATAACGATTATGTTAAAATTATATGGATCATTCATTAGTTATTTTACATTAAATGGGAGGTAGAATATATTAAATTGCATTAATAACCATGAAAATTAATTTTTCAACAATGTTTTGTTTTATGTATAACTATTTGAGAACATGTGCATGAGATATGTGTAAATCATAGGTTTAATATAGGCATAATTTTTAAATATAAAATTGTGGTTTGATTTTGATGATGTGAGTTTAATGGTAATACATAACATTGGAATTGAAAATTTTTCCATGATATTTTTGGTTATTTTTTAAAATGTAATTGTATTGTGATATAAATTGACTAGTGTGTCACATTAGGAACTAAGGGTTAATACAATTTGATGGTAAAACAAAGAGTCAATTTGTGATGAATTAGTAATCGCATTGTTGTTTAATTCCACGAATATTAAAATATGATTTGGGAAATGTATTTTATTGATGATATATGATTACGGTATATACATACTTTGTTATATGATTATATAAATGATTAATATCATTTAGGGAAGGATAATTTGTGTTCTGAAATCATATGTTTCTATGATTATTATTATGATAAAACAATAAAAATTTTCATAGTGATTTTGGATCTCAAATTTAAGGATTTGAATAATAAGAATTAGATAACGCAACCCAGTCTATCCTTTTTTGTGTTGTTTTCAAACTAGCTATCATGAAATATGATTAAAAATGTGATCATAGTCAACACCCAACCACACTAATGAAGAGAAATATGGATTCTCATGAATTATGTTGTGATGGTGGTCATTGTACTCACAAGTGTCATGAAAAGAGATAATAAATGAAAATATTATTCTTCAATTTCATGAGAGTTGGGAATCATGTGACTCAATGCCCCAACTAATAGGATAATGATGGAAATAGCCACTGAAACCCTATGAATATGGAATATCTTATGAAAATACTACTAATGAATAAAATAGTGAGTTTTCACAGGTGATTTTTTAGTTTCTTATAATATGTATTTTTTCACTATCTACTATATATTGTGTTATAAATAAAAACCCCCAGTGTTATGAATATCATATAAATCATTTTTAGGGTTTCTGGGAAGTTATTACTTGTAGAGAAAGATCATTTCTCCTAGTATGGTTCTATATGAAATTAGTAATGGTTTATATCAATTTATAAATAGCATGTAATAATTTTTTATATAGATAAATCTCATTTGATATCCTATATATACCAATAGGATGACCAAAACAGGAAAGGGAGCCTCTAAGCAATGGGTTTCTTTACCGCTTCGCAACTAGGGTTTTCTGTTAGGGAACTGTCTTCTTCCCTCCTCCGGCATGTTCAGCGACTCAACATCGGCATCTATTGGATCTCGTTCTAGATTCGGTGTCGCTCGGATCTCCATCGGGCCTCGATGGCGTGGATCTGGTGCGTCTTGGCGTCTTCGGTGTGGATCTTCGACCTCGATGTGGTGGTGTGCCTCAGGTTTTCTTCAGCGTTCCTGGATGGTGTGGATCTGGCATGGTTCGGTGGCTTCGGCAGGGATCATCGGCCTCTATGTGATTCCGTTGTGGATCGGGTTGCTCCGGCTTGACGATACGATTCTGCAATGACTCTGGCTTGGTATTTGGTAATTGCTCGCCGTCAGCTCCTGAGTGGTCTTGTGGGGGGAGTATTTATTTGATTTCGGTGTCTCTACTGATTCTTGAAGATTTTATTTCGATGCCTCCAAAGTGGTTTGTATTGGTGATGAATTTGGTGTTTTTTTAGGTGTGTTTGCATCAAATCGTTGGTATATCTTTGCTGGCTGTGGCTGTGGCAGCAGTGGACACTGTAAGGCTCATTGCTATCTTCAGTGGAGACACAGCTGCTAGTGAAAGCTTCATGCTGAATTTTCTGTGAAGGTTTGATGCGTGTTGGTTATTATTGAATTGTGGAAGTTGTTTACTTGGATGGTTTGATTTCAAAGGTGGGAAGTATGTGGAACTGGTCATAACAACATAGTACATGCTTCAGAGGAGGATCCAGAGCTAGCGATTTATCTTTGCAGAGTTTTTTGGATTTGGTTGTTTGAGAGGGTATGGATTCAGCCATCGAATTGGGCATGTAATTTGATATAGGGCACCTTCTTGACAAATAGCATTCCAATTATGAAGAGCTTCATATCCTATATATACTTTTTATCATCTAGAAGTGTATCATTAATTATATGTTCTTGAAGAAATTACTCTAAAAATGAGATTCAAATTGAGAGGATGAAATTTAGCAGGAGAATTTAAGACCCCAAAATTCTAATTACCATTAAACAAGTTAATTTGTTTGATATCTTTCTCCAGAAACGAAAATAAACCTAAAATAAAAATGGATATATTTAGAAAAAATATAACAGTTTAAGTGTGAACAATAAAAAATGTTTCTAACACAATGTGAATGAATATAAGTAGTAGATTTATGAAATTTGTGTATAATGAAAATAAATACTACAGTTAATATGAATAAAATTCAATTATCATTCCAAAAATGATAAATAAGATCATTTTATGTTGAGGAGAGTATTTATCTGAAAACAAATTTTCTCTGAGATATGAAATTCTATTTGAATAATAAAATTATAAATTTTGAAAATTTATTTTTTACATGAATAACTAGATAACACTAATTTATTTGGTAAATTATATGAATTATAATTCATAATAGTTTGTATTTGAGAATATCATTTTCCTATTCAAATAAATTTTCATTATATTTGATGTGTTTATTCCAAAAAAAAAATTTTAAATTATTTATTTTTAAATTAATAAAAAAAATCAATTTTTAATAATTCATATAAAATATAACCTAGTAAGATTTTTTGATTATTTTCTTAAAAGGTTAATATTATTTCGAAATGGGGGTTTAAAAGAAATATAATTTCCATAATTTTATCATTAAGAAATAATAATGTTGAATATTTAAAAACAAATAAATAAATGAAATATGAAATTATGGAATAATATTATGAATTTTTTAATATTCATTATTCGTATAAACATATTCCAAAAAAATTAAAGATCTAAAGTAAAATGTTACATTAATATAAAAATAATTTTGGTCTTCTGTTTGGTCATGTATTTTCATGGTGAGTTTTGCTTTTTATGCTCATTTAAAGACTAATAGATTTTATTCAACTAAAAATAAATGAATTTATGGATATAATGTTACCATATATTTTTTTTTTAAAATTATATAATTTTCAAAACTTAATGATGTTATTTTTCAAAATAAAACTATATTATTCTTTTAAGTGTTTCTATTTTTAAAATTAAATTATCATAATAATGAAAAAAAAATTAATAAATTTTTTTTCAAAATTTAAATCATTTGATTCATATTTTTTAATAAGATTGATTTTTGTTTTATTAATATTATTTGGAATGATTATAAATTAATTATTGTGATATTATTATAATGGTAAAATAGAGTTCAACATAGTATAGAAGTTATAAAAATTTTAAAAAAGTTAAATGAATTGAATTCTTATTATATGGATTGACCAATCCATTTTTTATTCAATATTAATTTTGGGCACTTCTATCCTAGAATATGACATTTTATTGTTGGAAAATTTAAAGTGATTGTAAAAGATACCATTCTATCAAGTATAAAAACATCTAATTGAAGCCTTTATATATACAATTTAATAATGAATTATTGGTAAAAACTAATACTTTTTACTCTCCCTGGAACTGTATTGGATGAACTTATGACCCCACTAACTACTATTTATCCTAATTAATTCATTTTCAAAGAGAATTCTTCGGAAATATCATGGCTCTAACATAAGTATTTTCACCCTCTTATGTTTTCTTTTTATGTTTACCTTTCAATGAATCATATTACTAAAATAATATGATGAATTAAATATCATTTTTTATTTATATGTTTATATGTTAGTGGAACTATGATAGTTTATTCTATTTCATCATCATAGAATTATATTGGAAATTCAATCATATTCATGTGAAGATTACCGCCTCGATGAGGTTTTCTTATAGTTTTATATTATTAATAGAATAAATAATTATATATTCCTTCTAAAAAATTAAACTTTGAAATTAATGTGGTGGTGGTTTCTAGGGGAGATCCCAATAGGTTTGGTTGGTAAAAGGAAGAAATTGTATTGATATTCTACCTCAAGAGGTTTTTACATCGTAAAGTGATGTGTTGCAATGTAATGGTATCTGTTGTGCCATAAAGATTTCATTTATGGTATATAGTATTGGGAGGATTCTTTTTTTCCTCTTCTGTTTTTTGTTTTGGTTGTCATGTGGAAGCATAGATTGTGTTATGGAGTCCCAAGTAGAGTTTTAATGCTACTTCTATTTTCATAATAGCTCTGATGTGAAGACCCTGGATGTAGCATAGTGTTATAAGGGTGATGTTTTGGTGGTTCTATTGGTTTTGGGGGATGTTTAACCATGGAATAGGGTTTCAGTATTTCCTCAATCCTATTTTTTGTTTTCTTTGTTGTAGTGACCTTGGTATCACTATGATATTCTTCGTGTTTCTACATATATAAGGAATAAAGATAGAAGAAGTTATCGATTATTGATTTGATATTCATGGAGGTGGTGTGGTCCTTATATTAATTCCATAATCCATTTCTTTTTTTCAACCTTATGACTTATAGCATAGAGAAACATCATGGTTATATGTTTTGAAGAACACATATAAATCAAAAAATACCCTCATCCCCCCAACTCATTCTCTTAACTTTTCTCTCATGTATTGGGTGACCTACATGAATATATATAAATAATTTTAATCCCTATATAGTGTATTTTGATCCAATTCTTCGGAGATCTATCATTAGTTGTCTTTGGTGACTCCCTGTCTTTCATTCTCCCTGTTGGTTTTGTTATCATCTCAATCTTGCATTAGAATGCTCTTTTAATATGTGAATGTGATACCTTGGGCATGATCCTAGTATATATACCAAAACGATCACCCGAGATATATAAATGCATTTATTCTAGGTTTCTAAGAGGAAATGTTGGAAAATGTTATAAATTTCTAGATCAGACTTGGGAGCAGTTACAGTGTCACTGACATATGGTTTTCTTCGATTATTTTATTTAGAGACTCAGTGTATTTTTTTAAAATTATACATGCATTGTGAGATGGTTTTGGTTACATTTATTTATATTATGTCACCCTGTTGATTGATTTTTGATATCTTATATCCTAATACTATATTATTATGGATGGTAATTCCCTCCATATATGATATTTTTATACCCTCAGTGCTAGTCACCGACCCAGTTCCTATTAAAGACATTAAATTGCTGTCACTATCCGTATTTCATCATTTCAGGAACATGGTAGGTTATTTAAAAGTGAAAGAGTCATAACATAGATTCATAATAGTTTTTTGTTGCGGGATTAGATGCATTTTAGCTATATTAATAGTGATTATTGAATCGAATGATAGAGAAACTGTTTATGTTTTTCTTGGTGTGTGAACTTGGACAAGGAAGACTGTCTTGAAAATGAGAGTTTGGGGCCCTCCATGATATGATGAAAGGAAATTGAGCCTACCAAATAACCAAGTGTTGTGGTATTTCTTATAGTCTAGATTTCCAGGGAAGGTACATGAATTATTATTGTCTATTTTCTTTTTTGAATTTGGTGGTTTTGGATTGATATAGTGAATTAAATATACACTAATAAAATTTCACACTAACATGATTAAAAAACCATTACTCATTAGTCAAATATGGGTCTTTTTCATTGTTGGTATGTGTTTCAAGCATTGGAGTTTCAGTAGGTTGATCTAATTGATCATCAGATGATCAACATAATAGAGGTAGATAGGCTGCGGAATGGGGCCCTATGTAACTTCCAAAACAATGTATGGTGAAGTACAAGGGTAGTTTTCCTGATCTATGGATAGAAATTTGGTCTAATGAGCTTGTGATAACTTTTAGTTTGATCCATTACCCACAAGAATATTGTGTTCCATTAGTTGTTTTTCAAGGGTTAGGGGGTGTGTGTTAGTGGTGGATGTTATATCTTTGGAGATGAAAGAGGTTGATTTTTCATGTGCTTAATTTTTTTAGAGTAATTTGTCTACTTTCTCTCTTCGACTGTGAAGTGTGTAAATCCTTAAGATATTTTCTATGTTAAGAGGGGAGAATGTATATCTGATATATTGGGATAATGTTTAAGAATCATTTATGTTTCACCCTAGATATTATTCACACTGATGTGTCTCAAGTGAAGCATCATGAGGAGGCACTCCACCATTCTATCAAGTATAAAGATTATCTTTCTAAGTTGTGAAAATATCTGGTGGTTTTGAAAAGAATTTGACCATTGAGTGTATTCTCTAAGGATGAGGTTTACCATGAGAGGGTAAACAGATTCCCTTCCTAAGGAGCATATTTTTTAGTGATATGTCCTAGGAACCATGGGATTTAATGTTTTTAACAACATGTATTCAACCTCTGCATCTTCCCTCCCAACCTTCTAGAAGTAGTGGTTTTCATAATTTTCCTAGGGTTCATAGGCTTGTGTTCTTTTTTGGGGTTCATTTCAATTGTCAGAATAAGTGTCACGTTGTTTTTTCAGTCAGTATGGTGGATGTTTTCAGGGATAATATCAGCCTTGGTAACAACATTCAGTGAGGTAGTTTCCACAACAAAACTGTCATTCTTATACTCCGCCATGAGGATATAATGATTGAATAGGTCGACCTTATTGTGTTTCTCAACATCAAGAAGCCTAACCTAACCATGGACATGGAGTATCCTACCAGAAGATATGGAAAAGAGATGGATGTGGTCTATATCTTGTAGTGGGGTTGAAACAATTTATAGGATAGTGATCAGTAGAGGTATTGTAGTAACCCATCTACAGATATCCCAAAGCTCGTGTCTTCTACAAAATACATTAGACATGATTTGAAGGAATAATGCATCAATTAATTGATCAGTTTATTAGTATTGATAAGTAGATACATTAATGGGCACCATATTACGAATGTATACATTTTTTAAAACATGCTTATTCTTCCTTATAAATTATTAACTCTAAGAATAACACCAATACATCTTGTAAATCCATTCATATCATTCATTGTATGATTTTGGGATTCCTGGGGAATAAAACATAATAAGAGTGAACTCAAATGACCTGTAAGGGAAAAATATAGTGTAATAAATAATGAATCAAAGAGAATAGAGAGTATAGAATGGTTAATAACTAGACACACATTCCATGTAAATTCCTAGATAATGAGATTAATTAATGCATGGTAAGAAACTAAAACACATAACATCTTGATAAATGAAAATGAAATTTATCTATAGAAATTTTTATGGAAATTATCATGAATAAATAGTGACTAAATTCTCAATAAAGTCAATTCTTATTTTTTAGACGTCATGTTTTCCAGGAACATGATGTATTTACCAAAAATGACAGTTTAACAATTCCATGTTTCACAACTAATTCATCCCATGAGACAACTAATGCATCGAGGGTCTTACATTCACTAGTCCCCAACCTATAGGTCATTATTTAAATGGTCCCCAATCCATTTATTTCATGTCCAAAGCCTTCCACAAATATAAAATAAACAATTTTACTTATCATATATCTTTATTGAATAATGATTATGAATTTATCCTGATTTCACCAAATAATAAAATAAATTTCAAAGTATACACTTTATGTAAAATTGTATACGGTTTAGGCAATATTAATATCATTGATAAATGATGTGATAATTCAGTGGAAATTCAATGTTCAATGATCATTGGAAATTGAATTCATTCATGTGACTAAAAAAATCATATATGTGAATGAGAATATTATCCTTGGAAAATTCAACAATAAACCATCCATAGAAACAATTAGGATGGTATTAATACAACAAAACCATGTTGAGTTAAATAGAGGTTTGGTTTCATTGATGAAATAACATTTTCTCTTCTAAAAATATTCTTGAAGAAAATAAAATTTTCTATAGAAAAACCTTTTGTAAATATTTTTCATTAAAAATAATCCACTTGAAATTGACGCTTCAAATAAACTATGAAGCATGAATCCATACATTTCTTATGAGTTAAAAAAAGAATATTCTTTTGGTATGAAAAATAGTAATAAATTTACTTGTTAGGAAAGATATAATAATATTCCCTTGAATCATTGGTAAAAGGAAAAAAGGGTACAAATTTCTTTATTAAATAATTTTAAGAAAAATTCAGAAATCTTTTAAATAAAACTTGATTTTTTGAATAAAATAGTTTCCCCTACTAAATAGAGATATAAATTCAGGATTTAATAAAAAAATATTTTATATAAACATCTTTGTACCAATGAGTGGAAAAAATGGTACAAACACTTGATAATGGTTAAAATGTTTCCTCTAATGGATGTTCCATTGAATGATCAAAAGGATTGGTCTACAGCAAATTAAACATTAATCATTCCAAAGTGTCCCATACCAGTTTGAAACATTTTCAAATCATAAACCTCATAAAAGGATAATATTAAATGAAAGTATCAAAAACCATTAATTTAATGGGGACATTATATTATATGTCAATGTGTTATAATTTACACCATATTTATGAAATTTGGTGCACAAAAATTATTTATGGCTCATGAAATCAAAATGAGACAAGAATCCCTCACTATTTGAGTGTATTTTGTGTCAAGGGTTCCATGAATGGGTATCCTAAATTGAAAAGTGTAATACCAGTAAATAAATGTATATCAGGATGTAATATATCCATATGGGAAGTAGGTATGGCACACAACTTATGTAAGTATTGAACATGACATTAATCTCACTGATTTAAAAAAGTGAGGTGAAAATCCATATCCTTGTGTTTTATTTTGGGTGAACGTCCTTTAAATTATTATATAATAAAAATATTTTAATTTTATACTTTCTTCATAACCATTTCCATGTTTTTAATTAATTTTATTTGAATTATTACCATGTTTTGTACAACTACATAAACCATTATTTTTATATCGGATGTTTTTGAACAAATGTGGTTTCTGTGTCAAAACAACTATTGTTGGTCAAAATGCTCAAAGGGTTCATTATATAACATATCCATACTGATAAAAATGTAATAATTATCATTTTTTACATCAATTATGCTTTTAAAATAAATAATTAAATATTGTTATGAAAATGAAAATATGATACAGTCATGGAGATGGTAGGTCTTACGTATGCATGAGTAACATTCTGATTTTTAAATGATCATTGTGGAAAGAAGGAAAGTAACCAAATCTATTTTATAAAGAAAATTAAATAATTAATAAATTATTATTTCATCATGTATACTTATATATAATATTCTTTGTTGTAAAAGTAATCACATCATGTCGAGCACCCGGTAGTCCACATGTCCACGAACGACGTTATCATTTTCCAAGTGTGTGAAGGGAAAATAAAAGAGATAATGTATATATATATATGTAATTATTTAATCAATATCATATAGATGTTTTGTATGTATCATATGTTTAATAATATCAATAGATTTATACATTACATGTATCATGCAAATGAATCACTTCACTCTGAGAGGGTGGTAGTACATACTTCATCAAACAATATTATCATATTTACACATCTTGGAAAGAATAAATTTAAGTTATAAATAAAAATTACAGAATCTTAAAACATTATATATACCATATATATTATATAAAAATAGATTTTACATCATAATGGGCACCATAAGTGGTGGTAATAGAGAATTTAACAATCATCATTCTGTGAGGCAATAATTCACTATTCAAAGAAACAATATGTTCATTTCCCAATAGAAGGTTGTGTGTGTAAGTGTATATTAAAGTATTATAAGAAAAACATAATGGTGTATTTATTATACTAGATTTTTTATAAAAGAAAATAATAATTATATTTTATGGTTTGGATAATCGAAATAAAAAAAGAGAGATTGAGAAAATACATTACCTTTTAATTGGGTAACTTCTTTTGTTTTAAACCTAAAGGATTTTTTGAAAGGTTTTATGCCCAAATGGATGAGTCTAGATTGAGTAGAGGAATTATGGGAGACTATTTTGGAATTTAATAGCCTAACATAATAATTTTGATAGGTGTTATGAATGGGAATAGGTGGTGTCTATTTATATGGAAAGAAAATGATCACTTAGTATTCTTGAAAAGAAGTTATGTATACTCATGTTCATACATAAAAATGTCGTAAAAAGTATCAAAAACTCATTAATAGAAGGTTATAGGAAGAAATATGGCCATACAAGGACTTTTTGAAATGTTCCTAGGTTATTTGGGTCCTTAAAGATAAGGTTTTATTCCAAGAAACACTATGGGAAGTTCAAGGTACGACCAGTGTTTGTTTTCATTTGTTGCCTTCCTAAATAGACACGCGTGATAGACATTCTTTTTTCACAAGTAATGTTAATGAAAATGAGGTTCTGGTTATACTGCTGACATAACCCTCACACTTAGAGACTCATGGTGGAGGATACCCTCTAATAGTGTGACCTGGCTTTGGGAGGTGATAGTTGCTATTGGGATCTCATAGTTGTAGCGTCGAGACCTTATGACGCCAATTTGGGTATGGAATACTATTGTTCATGCCTGAAAAGATGATATTAGACAAGAAATGTAGAATAACCATAGGGCTGATAAGGCCTTTCCTTGTAATATATATATACATTAATACTAATTTAAACGAAAAGGGCGGTTTTTAACTAAAATGAAATATTTTTCACTATTCACAAAAAAATGATGTTTCCAAAAAATTCTAAAAATTAATACTAATATAATATTGATATTATTAATTCAAAAATGATTTTTGTTTTATAAAATTAAATTCCAAAAAGTGTCAAAATTAATATTTAAAATAGGTTCTCCATTGAAAGACGGTAAAAATGCCTGAATAAAAATATAGGTTTCTATTTAAACTAATGGGTTTTCTCTTATCTTATGCTTCAAAACTATATTGTAATAATATAAAATATAATTTATTTAATACGTACCATATTAATAACATTAGTATCAATCGCTAATTGTAACTAATTTAATCCATTATGGCGAAACAACTTTCTGGGCATCAAATTTTTTTCAATAAAAATCTTCTTTTAATATTAAATTGCTTATTATATTCATTTTAAATTTTTTGTAACTACTTATTTAGTCTTTTAAACCTTATATTTTCATTATTTAGTTAATAATATTCATAATTACTAATCTATATCTTATTATATTAAATTTTTTTTAAATATGGATCGTTTCTCGATAAGAAATGGTATTGTGTATAGTGAAAGCCATCGAAGATGGTCGTTTTTGCATGTAATGTTGGCTATAGAGGAATTTCATTGTTGAATACGATGTACAATATCCCAATGTTGTGTGCATTGAAGTATAACTCAATGTTCCATGCGTTGAAATATATAGAATATATTTTAAACAATAAATATATAATAAATTTTATTTATGTTATATTACATTATGATCTTACTATCATGATTCATACATGCTATCAAATACACTGTTCTTACATTAATTTTTTTGGGAATCATATTCTCCTCACCTTACTTAAATTACATCATTCCAATTTAAAAATGAACATGGTGATAGATTTTTTGATACTTCCTAGGTTTGAAATCTCACATCGTGAGAATTATTCATAAGTAGTGTTTAATAAAAAGAGAATTGAATGGACAATGGACAAATGGAATTTGATGTAACTAGGTCTATATGTAAAAGAACATTCGAGGAATGTAGAAATATTTCATTGGAAGGAAAAATGTAAATATTTATATGGATTGATTGAGGTCATCAAAAAAACAAGTGAATGGTCAATGGAATTTTGAGGGCCTCAAAGACATAAATCATTGATGATTTCGATGGCCATTGGCTCAACTGAAATTTTTGTATTTTGAAAACATTTTTATTTCGAAGTCATTTTCCAAATGTGGGGTAATAAATTTTCATACCAAGAATATAAAAAAAAAATTCTCACTTGATAGGTTTCATTTTCATGTGAACAATCATACCATATTTTTGTTCCCTGATCGAATTCTAATCAATTCCCTTAATACCGAGAATTAATTATTAATAATGAATTTTTTATGCCTGAAGCACTAAAAGAATATTTTAATTGATCATATGCCTACAAAATTGTCTAAAGTATTACTATATTAATTTAACTATATCCCAAAATAAATATTTTTTTAGATAAATTTCTAATCATCAAAAGTGTTTCTACTGGTTCATTATTAGTATTTATTCGTCAATTATATTATCTAAAAATTAATGATAATTAACAAGTTCATTTCATATGTTAGTGGTTGGTGTTAACCCCTTATAATCCATTGATCATGGGTTCAAATCCCTCTTCCTTGTCATATTTTATTGGCAATCACCTGGATTATATGTTTTCCATTTCTAAAACCATGTTAATATAATTTATAAATATAAATACGATGGACATCTTTGAAATTATATTAATCAATAAATATAGTTTTAAATAATTTTTTCAATACAAAATCAATACATAAATACTTTATCCCATTATTTACACATAGATTCTTCCATGATCAAGGGTTTATTATATAGGAGAGGGCATTGACATGGGTAATGTCTAGGTTCACCATATTTACCATAAATAACTAAAAAAAATTCTTAGTATGTGCTTCATTTCCTTCTATAATACTCTTCATTTATCCTTAGCAATCCTTTTCTTTACTTCCTTGTTTCCCACATGTAAATCATTTACTTTTTACATTGAGAAACATACATGGGTGTCTCCTTCCACACTTCTCACATGTTTAATGTTAAGCCTTCTTTTCTACATATTCTATGCTACTCATGATCTTATCAACCTTCATCCTTATCTTCTTTGGTGTGATTATGAGTTCGTAAAGGTATATATTTTTAATCATATTTAATGAAAACATATTTGGTATAAACATTATATCCTTTACTCTAATCAAAAAAATCATTTGGTTGCACATTTTCCCTATTTGTCCTTCATGTTCGATGTTATCATGATTCCTTCTTGTTCCAGCCATTCAATAAAATTAGAAACAATAGTGTTAGCATCAATAATCATACTAAGAAAAGTGTATAATTATTTATATGATATCTAAATCATGAGAACATATTTTTATGACCACATAGGTTTAACATTTATTATTCATAATCGAAATCTAATGAAAATTTTCATAATGGTTTGTAATGTAAACGTGGATTAACCTTAGCATATCCCCCAAGACAGTCCAACCAGGTTTGTAGTAAGGCTTGTTTTTGTGTACCAAGTTATCCAGAGTCAAGCGTGTAACACCTTGTTAGGGTTGATACTCCATGTTACCTTTGTGCTAGAACCACATCCACTTGTAGTATATATACAAAGATGTATTTGTAGGAAAACCCACATAAGCAATACTTTACCAAAATTATAGGTGTTTTCAATTATACTTCTTAAAATTCTACCTTAGGGTTATGTTCCCTAATCTATGTTTTACTATATCTAGTTCCCAATATTTCTACTAAACATCCTCTCGTACCAACTGTAGCTACCCATCCCCATATCGCCCAAAGTCGGTGTCTACTACTAAATAAATTTCCATGATTACAAGGAATCAAGCCCCTAAGGACTGATCAGTTCATTAGTCTTGGTAAAATATATACATAAATGGGTATTATATTAAATATTAATTCATTTATTAAAACATAATTTTTTTATAAACAAAAATACAACTTGAGAAATATTACCATTAAACAATACAAAGTGTCCCATACCACATTGAATTATTTTTAAAAAATAAACATGGTGAAAGGATAATATGAAATGAATATATTAAATAACATTAAGATAATGTTTTTATACTATTATGTTTCAATTTTTAAGTGTTTACACAACATATAATGAATTATGTGAAAAACAATTATGTAAGTAGTGAATATGGAAATAATCTCATAGATTTCAAAAGTGAGATCAGAATCCCTTACCTTGTGTTTCCTTTCTATTGAATGTACATTTACTTCATGTATAATAAATTTCTGTTAATTTTATACTTTATTCAGAACCTTTTTCATGTTTAAAATTAATTTTGTTTCACTTATTTCCATATTGTGTACAACTACTTAAACAATTATGTTTATGCCAAGTGTTTTTGACCAAATTCAATTTATGTGTCAAAACAACTATTATTGGTCAACTACGGTAAAAGGGTTCATTATATAACATTACCAGAATGATAACCATGATATAATTATCCTATTTTTACAAATAAATATACTTTTAAAAATAATAATTAAATATGTTTATGAAATTGAAAATATGTTACAATCATGGATACAGTAGGTTGTATGTACGTATGAGTAACATTTACCTTTTTAAATGATCGGTGTGGAAAGAAGGTAAGTCAATAAAATATTTATATAATTAAAATTATATAATTAATACCATACTATTTATTCTAATATAGTTATATATAATTCTATTTTGTAAAAATAATCACATCATGTCGAGGAGGTGGTAGTCCACATATCCACCAACGACATTATCTCTTTTAAAGTGTGTGAAGCGGTAATAAAAGAGATCATATATATATATCCAGAATTTTTATTATGTCATTAATATCTAATATATTTATTTTATGTCTTAGAGATATAATTATTTACATTCATTTAATCAGTCAATGTATCACGTGACTGAATCACATCGTTTTGTGGGGGCGGTAGTCCACACTTCACCAAACGAGATTATCATATTTACACAACCTGGAAAGCATAAATTTATGTTATAAATAAAAATTGAAGAATGTTAAAAAAATAACATATATATAATATATAAGTATATTTTCTATCATAATTTCTACCATAAATGGTGTTAATGGATAATTGAATAATAATCGTTTTGTGAGGAAATAATTCACTGTTCAGAGAAACATAGTGTTCATTGCCCATTAGATGGTGGTGTGTGTAAGTGTAGTATAAAATAATAGGATAAAAACATCCTACTATATTTAGGATACTGGTTTTGTTATACAGGAAGAAAATAACAAGATTTTATGTGTTGGATAATGGAAATGAAATTAGAGAGATTTAGTAAAGACATTACCTTTTAATCGGGTAACTTCTATTGGTTTAGACAAAAAGGATTTGTTGAAAGGTTTTATTCCCAACGGGATAGTTATATTTTGAGGAGAGGAATAAAGGGATACAATTTCGCATGGGTCTAGCTAAACATAAAAGGATTGATATTTGTGAGGAATGGGTATAGTCAGTGGCCTTTTATATGGAAAGACAAGGACTCACATGGTATTCTTGAATAGAAGCTAGGTGTACACAAGTTCTTACATTACAAAAGAAATAATAAACAACTCAAAATCATGAATTGATGTTTAATGGTACAACTATAGAGTGTAAATGTGGTTTTTTCATGTGTCTAGGTCATGTGGGGCAAAAACAAGGGGTTTTAATCAATTTTTAAGCACAGTTACACAATAATCACTATAATGAATTTTAATCACATTAACTGAATTTTTTATTAAAAAAATTAATTTCATCTTATTAAACCAAAAATATTATATTTATTACAATTTTTATGTCATATTTTTAAAATTAAAATCAAACAAGAGGAAAACATAAAATTGATTCTATTCTCGTAGACAGACAGATTAACTGGTTTTAGTAGAAAAATGTTCAAAAGATTGTTATATTTTTATATTCAATATAAAGTTATATTTTTTCTAATAACATAAATTATATTAATATATTTATAATTTATAATATGTTACTTTAAAAAACTTAGTTTAAAATTAATAATTATTTAAATTAAGGTAATTATTATAAATAAAACATGGTATTTTTCTATAATCACAAAAAATTGATATTTCTCAGAAAAATAAAAAATATTCATCCTAAGATAATATCGAAATTATGAATTTAAAAAATAACATTATTTTATTTATTTAAATTCATAAAATATTCAAAAATAGTAATTAAAATATGTTTTCCATTAGAAGGCATAAAAATTCTTTAATAAAAATATAGGTTTTTATGTGAAATATTAGGTTTTAAATTATCTTATTCTTAAAAAGATTATTATAAAAATAATAAAAATAATTTATTGAATATGTAGCATATTTATAACATTAATATCAATTAATAATTGTAATTTATTTAATCCACTGTGGTAAAACAACTTGGTGAGCATTAAAATATTTTTCTATAAAAACATCCTTTTAATCTTAAATTGGTTCTTATATTCATTTATTATTTAATTTTAACCAATTATTATTTCTCTAAACCATATATTTTCATTAGTTAGTTAATAATATTCATAATGACTATATATTTCTTCATGGTAACACTCAATATTGTGTATAGCGCAAGACATCAAAGAAGATCTCTTTTACGTGTGACACAATTTATAGAGGAAGGTCATTGTTGCATATGATGTGTGTTAACATAGTGTCACATGCATTGAAAATTAACATGGTGTTTCATGCATTGAAATTTATAGATTATATTTTCAATATTAAATATATTGTAAAGTATATAGATATTATATTATATTAAGTGCTTCCTATGAGTTTTCATACATGCTATTGAATATATGGTTCTTACATTAATTTTTTAGGGCGTCACAAGAAAGATCAATTAATTATCTACCATTGTGTTTTCACTATTTATTTAGATATCATCATACTCCATTATTACACCCATTGTATTCTATGCTATTAGACTAGATATAAAGATTCATCCCATGTCTCTACCAATAACTATTCTAGTCAGAGACAAGAAAATTTTGTTCGAGCGGTTTTGGGGTGTAGAATATTGTTGGGATGCATCCGTCATGTGGGATTTTTTTTATTTTAGATTATACCATCAATGCCATATTCAACATCAATTGGTTGTATTCTATGCATGATATTATGGAATTATTTCATAATTATTTCATGTTCAAAAATGTTTAAATTTAGAATTCATTTTTATAATGTGAGTGATGTTAAAAGTTGGGAAGTAGACATGTGGATCCCCTTCATTTCAAGATGGATGAGTTTTGTGTGGGATCAATAGACTCTAGGATGGTGGAGGCTACCGGTGGTTTAGGTAGTTCCTAGATGTTTTTTATGATGAGGTTTTGATGCTAACCCCTCAACATGATGTCATGATTATAATATATATATATATATATATCTTGATGCATCAATGATATCATTGGATCATTATCCATTGAACCCCTTTGAGTTAGGGGAGTTTAGGGTTCTGAAAAATGATTTGATGAATAAGGGTTTCATCTAGCATAATGTTTCTTCATGCGGTGCTCCGGTATTATTCACTAAGAAGGTTGATGAGAGACTAAGGAATTGTATAGACTATTGGATGTTGAATCATGTGACATTAAAAAATGGTTACCCTCTCATGATTATTTATGATCATTTTGACTAGTTAATATAGATCAATGGTGCACATGAGCCTCATTCCAGTTGATGAGGACTCCTTAAGTGCATCTAAGAGACCCAGGATCAAATCCAGGCGGAGGCTGATTACTAGGTGTACTGTAGTGGTACTATAGCAGAAACTGTGCATAACTGTAGTAGGTACTGTACATGGAACTATAGTAGGCACTATTTGGAACTATAGTAGCCAGGAATATTCCCCTATTTGGGCCTTCAGGCCACCGATTTGGTCCTCAAGTCCTTTAAGTTCTTCGGGCCACCCAGACCATTGGGTTAGTAAGGCCTTCGGGCCACCTCAAGGACTTCAGGATACCTTAAGTACAGATGAAAACCAGACAACCTACAAAGAACAACCTTTAGAAAGTGAAGGAGAAAGAAACATTCACCATAGGAGAAGTTAAACAGATTGAAAGATTGAGAGGGTCTGGAACCTTCCATTGGGAAAGCCTATACATTCATGGGAAAGCCTAGTCGAATAGCCATGCAAGGGTGGAGAGAATATTTCACAATTAAGATGGTGGGGGAAGAGCAGTTCCAAGTAGATTGTTAGGGTTGTGTGTAATGTTTGAATCTTATGAGCAATAAATTTATCTAAGGCCTACAGGACATGTAAAACATAAGCCTATGGCCCTTCTAAGGGTTCCACCTCACCACTTGAAAGTCAGATTATCAAGAATCTATAAAAAATGAAGGCCTTCGTGCCATTAGAGGATATGGGTTAGCTGGTTTTCTAAATCAATCTACTGTCAGGATGTCACCAATTATTGGTAAATAAGTATGTTATCATTAAGACAAAAATCCAAAATATGTATAGTAAATTTGAGTTTGCTTTTATATCATTTCATGTTAGGAATACCCAATTTTTGTTTATTGTGATCATATAATCCATGTGTTTTGTTCTTAGACATGCATGTAGACATATTCATTGATGAAATATTGATATAATCGAATTCATTTAAGGAGAATGTTGATTATTTTAGATATATCTTTTGTGTTATTCAATTCCAAAATTTATTTTTAATGTTTACCATGTGTATATTTTTTACTCTGGAGGTGAATTTTCATGGTTATGTGGTTTCCCAACAGGGTGTGTCCATGGACCAATTGAATATTGAGGTAGTTGTTTCATTGAAATAACCTAAGAATTTAAGGAGCTTTGTATCTTCCCTAGTCTCACAGGTTATTACTGGATTTACATGTCCAATTTCTCATGGATTTTGGAAAATTTGATAGCATTGAATAGGAATGTACGTGATATTATCTGTATTAATCAGTTTCAATAATAATTTGACCCCAATAAGGAGAAATTGATAAGTTCTTGGGTTCTCTAATTTCTAAAGGATGAGGGGATTTTTGAGTTTTTTGGTGCGATGTTTTTTGAAGTCTTGGGATGTGTCTTGATTTAGTAGAATGATGTGATAACTTATAGGTATTTCTAGTTAAACCATCACATGTGTAACAATTCCATCTTTAATCATGAGATAGAAGAATTTGTTTTCCCATGAATCTATGGAGACATTACCTCGTTGAATAATTAATTGTGGTATTCCCTAATTATAAGAGCTCAAGGTATATATTTCTACATCTTGACATAAATCTTTAACAATTAAGTTGAATGGAGTTTCTATATGATTAATACTTTGAGATATACTACACCTTAGTAATGTGTAATTTATTTTCAAATTAATTGATTTAAGAGTGACATGTGGATTTTTTTAAATATTATGGAGATTCTTAGATGATGATGTAGGAGTTGAAAGTCCTTCACTTATAATATAGGGTGGTTGAGGACATATGTTTCTTATTTAAAATGATAGTGTAATATTCTATTATATTGTATGTGAAGGATTCTTATTGTGGAAGCATAGAGGAAGTTGTGATATGTGATTATATTTCCCATGGTGATTCTTTGGATAAATCCTTAGAGGATGGTTAGAACCGAGTGTTGTTTTATGGGAGGCTATTAATTATGGCAGTGATGTGTGAGGGATTCATTCATGAGTTTTGTAGATTACATTTTATGTTACATCGAGGAGTTTATAATATATATCATGGTATGAGTATGTAGTATAGGTTTCATAAGATTAAACAGGCTGTGGAAGAGTTTATGTCTCAATTTATGGTTTTCCCATAGGTAGAGGTTGAGTATCATGTTCTAGTAGACTTGTTGCAGCACTTAAAGGTTCCTTAATAGAATTGGTGTGATATATCAATGGAATTTATCATAGATTTACCCTAATCATATTGATTTTGCGATTATATCTTGGTAATAGAGGATCAGTTGATGAAATCAAGTCACTTCTTAGTAATCAAGGAGTCAGGTGTCATTGATGTTTTGTCAAGGACGTATGTAGATGTGGTTGTATATCTTTATATAATTCGAAGGTCAACTTCCTCAAATCAGGATTTTCAATTTACCTAATGAGTATGTGGAGGATTAAAAAATTATTTTTTCACTCGATTATGCATTAGCACTGCCATCCAACTATCAAACAATGGGAATACATAGTTTACCCACAAGACATTGGATGATAGGTTGTGGGCATGTGTCTTGGACATTGAAGGATCTTGGGGAAATAACATTACAAAGGATTTTTTCTATATAATAATAGTTATCACACATACATAGGAACGACGTTGATTGATGTGTTATATGGGAAACCTTGTCATTCTCTGTTATGTCTGAATGATGCGGGGGAATCATTATTTCATGGTCCCAATGTGGTGAAGATCATGAAATAGAAGGTTATTGTCCCTCATGGGAGGATATAAGAAAATTGTGAATAGAATAATCCTTTTTCAAAAAATATGAATAGGCACTTTTAGTTTACAATTTGGGACCACATGTTTTTAATTTTTTCCCTTAATGTGGTATGTGGAGGTTTGGTAGGGGAGTATGATCTCTCCTTGGTTTATTGGGACATTCAAGGTGTTGATGCATGTTGGACTGGTAGATTATACTTCAGAACTCCCACCACAACTAGACATGATTCATGATGTCTTCCATGTCCCTCTAATCCTTCAATATCTTTATGATTAGTCCAATGTCGTCGACTGGGATGATTTTTTCTATTAAGGTTGAAAAGAAATTCCTGGAACAACCAGTAGAGATCTAAGATATTTAGGAGAAATTTTAACATGGGCAGACCATTCCTTTATTACATGTGTGGTGAAGTCATTGTTGTGTGGAGGAGTCTAATTGGTAATGTGATACATATATGTATTCCCATTACCCAGAGTAGTTTTGAGTGTTTTTTTGTTATTCATTTTTTTATTGATGTGTTGTTTGAATATTTTTTGTTTTTGATATGTTATTTTTTATTGATGTGATGTGTGTAAATTATTAGATTATATGCTGAGGGAAAAACATAATCCCTAATTAGAACTATTTATACTATGACACATATTCTAATTGTTAAGGAAAGTGATTGCCTCCTAAAGAGGATAATATTTTTATATGCAGTATGGAATTAGATGATTTGTGTGGTTGGGGTCATTCTGTGATATGTTTTTCATGATATTTGGTTGGTATTTGAGGAGGTTGGTATAGTGGTTGATATATATATTAAGGTTGGTGTGAGGCTGTGTGGCTGTGTTTGGCTATAACAAGATATTTTAGAGTTATCTCATTGTATGATTGGTCAAACATTTTTCCTTTTTTAATTTTTGTTGTGGGTTATGATTATCAAGAATGATAATTGTTTGTGAGGTAACTAATTTAATGGTCATAACCTTCTGACCCATTAAATCATTGGAACTTAGGTGTGAGAGGATTTTGTGGGAGGTCCCATGGAATTTTGAGGGAAAAGTATGAGATGTAGGTAAGATTTCGGTTCACAATGATTCTAAGAAATGTGTGATGGGTTTCACCAAGAGGGTGGATGTTGCAGTAAGGAGAGATAAAGTATTTCATCGATGCTCAGGTGGAGGTTCATGGTGCCTCTTCCATTTTTTTAGATGTCTACTAGGTGGATCTTTAAGTTGTGTCATAGACATGTGAGTTGATTTTTTAACTTTTGTTTTCAGAAATGTTATATTCTAGAAACCATGTCTATAGTCTGGATCCTCATGGGTGAGTTTTTAGTGGATCTTTAAATTTCAGTTTTTTTCATCTGAACTAAGACGTGATGTGTCCCCCTTATTGGTTGGGTACTGTGGCGTAGTGGCCTTTGTTCTGACATGGTATTCTTTCTTTTCTATTAGATCTGTCATGTGAAGATAACTTCCATTCTCAAGTGGTAAGTTTACATTCTAATCTATGGTATCGTCCTTTCTATTTTCATTTCCATTTCCATTTCTAGAATCCCTACAATGTTGTAGTCAATGTCAGGATGTGGTCTTATGTTTTCTAGGACATCTATAAAATCCAAAATCCACTCAAACCCCCTTTATACTCCAAAAATTTATCCTTATTCAAAGAAAAACCAAGTGTTTTCTTTTATTTTATCCCATACCATGTCATTAGATTTCAATCCCCTTCTTTTGAGATCGATATTTGGTAGTTTTAGGTGAGTCCCCTACATTTTATCTCGATGTTTATTTATATTGTCCACTAGTAAGAGTTTCCTATCAAGGGGAACCTATAGTTTTAATTATATTTTGTTAAAGAATTTTTGTGGGGTGTTTTTTTGGGTTATGAAGATGTTCTCCTTCATCAAGGTTCTTGGTGTTGATCTGCCTCTCACTCAAAAATTGTGTGGTGGTTCATGAAGTTTCTTTATGGTAGGATATCCAATGTTTCTCTTCTATTAGAATCTTACAAGTGGGCTAATTCTATTATTATCTTTTTTAATGATATTTTACACTACCCTAAGGTGGAAAATTAATTGGATTAATTAAAATTAAATGGAAATGGGATTGAAATAACATGTGTTATAGCTTTTTTTATTTTGATATTGATATTGAAATTCCATGTTACCTAAATGAAAATCATGTTTGTCGGTGGATTGTTTTGTGGTATGGTTGGTGTTTTCAAAGAGCCTTATTTTCTGAATGTGTGATATAGTATTAAATGAAATTTTCTTATAAATTATACTAGGATAATAAATTTAGTAAACATGTAAAATCAGGTTTATATTGGAATAATGTTGAACTAGCGAACTAAAATTGATGAAAATTCCACTTGGTAAATATGAAAATGATAATTCGTTGACGTAAAATTTATTTTTATATGTGGTTATGATGTGGGAGATAAATTGATGAGATGAGGATATGATTTTTGGTGGATTTTATGAGAAGAGATTGGGATATGGTGGGTGTTATGAGATTTCTTGGTCAATGGTAATTTTGATAACATGAAGAATATTAGAATTATAAATATGGGTTGTTGTTGTGTAGTGGTGTGTAATTTTAGTTTCCTATGAAGTAATGAAACATAATGTAGATAATGAATTGAAAAACATGTGTAGTAAAATCTAATGAATGTTTTAATTAAAATAATATATTTTTCATAAACTTTTGTTGTAGAATGTGAAATAAACCGGTGGAAATAATGAAATTAATAGACTAGAATAATGAAACGATGGAAACATGAAAACTAAAAAATGGCTTAACTTGAAGTGAATTGAATTTGGTTAAGGCCAAACATGTATGTTTGTTGTTTCTCATTTACATTTGTATATAGATTTTAAGGAGGTTGTGGTTCTTGAGTTAATTTTGAGATTTTGGATAGCACTATTTTTTTGAACCCCTAGGTTGGGATACCGTTTGATTGTATATTTATATGTATATATATATAGACATATATATTCTTTTGTATTCATTTGATATGTATATGAACCCTAGAGTAGTCAAGAATCGTGTTAGGAAAACAATTTTTAGGGGATCCAATATTCGGTTTTTAGGGATGGATAGATGTCTACCTTGTATTCCTGACTCTCTATTGTTGGAAACATTGATATGAACGAGTTTTGATGGCCGAAATTCAAAAGTGAATTGTTGTGCTATTTGATTAGGTAACTTATGGTTGTTTTCTGGAATGGTGGGATGAGAGAATAAGGTTGATGTTTTTCATCATTATGATACACTATTATTATGGTTATGGATATGGTGTGATGTGATCTAATACCCCATGTGAATTCTGTAAGGGTTACTATACTAAAAATATAAGAGCATAAAAATATATATTTTTTGGGGTGTGAGAGTGGAAAACTATTGGGAAAGTGGAGTGGGGTTCCCTTTTTATCCATATTAATCCCATTATATTAACATACATAGATGTGTTATTTCAAGATCATACAGTAGTTAATTTTATATTTGTTATTTTACCTGTTTAGGTGTATTTGGTTGGGTCGTTTTCTCAGTGGTGAATTCATATGATCTTTCAAAATGTGAATTAGAAATTGGGTAATGTCTTATGACTATACTTGTTTTCTCACCCAACATATATACAAACTAGTTTTCTATTTTATAAGAGGACATAATTGATTGTGTTGGACATTTCAATATTAAACGTGGGAGTATATGTAGTGTCACAGCCTTAGGGTTTTCTTTTGGTATTTTATTTTGAGACTCATGGTATTTGATTACATTATACATGTATTGTGGGAATATTTTGGTTACATTATTTTTTATTATATGATGGTGTTGATTGATTTTTGATATCATATATCATAATTATATATTTATATATAGGTAAATTATTTCTGTATGTCAATTTATTATACCCCATATGCTAGTCACCATCCTGGGGCTTGCGGAAGGGGATACTCATGGGACATCATCCATTTTCCTTCATTGCTATCTTAGGATTAGTACATTCAGATGGATGGGTATCATGATATAAAAATATTCAAGTCTTGTTCACAATCCTGAAATATTAATAATAATATCATTATGCTTCTGTTATAGTGAAATTATGTCAAAATAAACACCTCATTAACTATACCCACACATTCATTACAATAATGTTCATGTTTTGGTTGGTTTAACCACCTACAAGAATGATTATATATAACCCCATAAGGGATGACTATGGAAATATAAATAATATAATTTTAATGATTTAATATGAAAATTATGCTTGTTTGTATAGTTCTATAAATATTGTATTAAGTATTTAACCTATTATTGAAGTATAATATTTGTTTGCTAAAATCATAAAAATAAGACAACACCAATTCTATATTAAAAAAACTAAATAAAAAACTTTTTAATGATATAATAACATAATAAATAAATATAATTATTATTTTATTGTATCATAAATGATATATTAATTATTAATTTGGTGTCAAATAATGTTTAATGATATCAAAATTAGAAAATGTTCACAAATGGTTCATATTATCAACACCCAAAGGATGAAAAAATCTATAACTAAAAATCATACACATAATAAATAATAAATGGTGAATATAAATGATGAAATATTTGAATATAGTTATTAAATATATTATTAATGTAGCTATGTTTTTTATAGAAGTCTAGAGAGTAAAAAAATATGAAAGGAAATAAAGGTAATGGTTTTATTCTAAAATTCTCTTTCTAGATATAAAAATTGTATTTATGCACTGATTTTAATTTTCAAGGTGTTTATAATAAAAATTTGAGATATTTTTTCATTAATTCCATTTATTTCGTGTCATATAAATTAAATTTCATATTTTTACACTAATGGGTTTTTGATCCAAAAGATAATAAAGGGGTTATGGATTTCATCTCAAATTCCTATCATTTGGCCATTTTACGTATTATCTACCTAATTTAATTTATGTGGTGCATAAAAACCAATATGATTTATTATATAATGAATTATATTTGTAACATGTTATTTTATTGTCAATTATGAGACACCTCTTTCAATGGATCTTGATTAATGTGTTACTCAAGCTATAATGATTTTTCTAAGTCCCAATTCTAATTCTTTTAGAAATAATACATTTTATACATCGTGATTCTTATGTGTGGTTTATTTACTACCAATGAATATAATTTTATCATAATATATTTAATTAGTAATAATTACAAGTGATATTATGTTTTTTTATTCATCTGTATATTGATTCAGTTTTTTCGCATTATAAGGGATTTTTGGTAACTAAACATTATTTCATTGACTTATGATCATTCTCATGAACGTTTATGTTTGGAAAATTATAACCATTTCTGGTATTATGTGTTAGTATCTCATTTTTTCTTGTGATATACATTATTAACACAAAATAACCCTAGAAAAGTATTTCCCACTTCTTGAGATATGTCTCCAGTGAGGGATATTGGTATCTCAAATCTCCTACTTCGAGTTTTATTGATTTATCTTGAACATTTTTATCTCATTCATTGGTTTTCCAACCCTAATATTTTATTATATGTTATTTCCTGATCAAATCTTGTATAATTATTTTTAAATATAATGAATATTGTATAAAACTCTTTATAATGTTGGATTTCCACAATTTAAATTTCATAAATTAAAAAAAATAGTCTCTCTCAAAAAAATGTTTCGGATGAAAATTCCCAATCGATAAAATTACTTCATTTTAAAGGCCCTATTTCTGGAAAAAAAATTAATGTATAGCTTATCAATGATTTTTCACATCACCTTTAGATAAATTCTTTTGTAGGTGACATGTAACATTTTATTTTATGCTAATATTAAATTTGTTTTCTAAAATATCATTTAATCATTCATATATATTTCTCTTCTATTTTTCAAAAGTAGTTTCCCAAATAAGGTTTGTGACTATAAATTTATTTTCTAATATATATAAATATATATAGGAAATTAAATTTAAATCTCAAGAAATCCATTTCTTTATCCATTCTTTGGTGGTATCTTTTAAGAATTATTTTTGAAGGATATTTTTTATTCGTCTAAACATACTTATTGGTTTCCATTATTAAATTGTGTGTATGTTTTTCAAACTATCCACTATCTTCATTTGGATAGATTAGTATCATGTTATTTGTGTATTGAATTATTATTATACTCATTTCTCTATAAATATTGAACATCACATTTAATATAATTTGGATCGGATGTCGGTCACCATGAAGGAATGTTATTTTATTGACATGTGGAAACCTATTTGAAATCCAAATATTTTTATTCTAATATAGATAGTTATTATAACATTTACAATATACCATGTGAAATTACAAGTTCTTTACCAAGATGGTTTATGATATTACTATCTCATTTATTGGATGTTTAAAATTGTTTCTATTCTTGATTATTATTGACTCCCAATTATAGTGGGTCATGTGTTAATAATTTTTTTTATTAATTATATAAATATTTATGTTTTATTGAGGAAGTGGTTTCTCATTTAATGGTGTGAAAGTACGTGATTACTCTCATAGAGAACAAATTGGAGATAATCTGGAGATGAATGTGGCCTAGAATTATATATCTTCTTGATGCATCAACATACTTAATGGTACAAAACATGTGGGATTTTGGTGTATACCTCTTTTCATGATAGGATAGTCTTGGAACAAATATTTGATTGTAATGTTTCATAGTATATCATTATAAATTTCATTAGTATGGGATCATGATTATTTATATCCATGTTTTTTAATTATTTTCATTTTTATAGAATACTTCTTGTTTCTATTTAATTGTGAATTCAAAATTTTTCCCAATTTCGGCCATTATATTTATTCCATGTTTATGACATGATTGCATTGGTTTTATATTTTCCTATATGAAGTGTTTGATGTAATCCCTTCTTATGATTCTAATATCCTAGGTTTTTAAGGAAAAGTAGTACACATGACTTGTTTATAAGGGTAAAATGTGGAATGATATATGGCTGATGATGAATGACTCATTATAGATTAAGTAGTTTCATATAAAATAATAAATATACTCCGTAAAAATTTAATAGAGGCTTTATTATTTTATTATGTATCCAAAATATCAAAATCTATAACCAATAAAAGATACAATATATGTTAGAGGAAAAATAATTGGTTTTTATATTTTAATTAAGGCTGGTTATATCAAATATTTTATAGTTGTATCATGTGAATATATAATGTATATGTTTATTATAACTAAATTCGAGAATGTAGGTCTAGAGAATCAAACTTGATTTATCACTTTCCTATCTATAGATGATAGGGTTTTAGTTTTACATTCACATAGCTTGTAACATACTTTTACAAATCATGATTTGTTCCATGTTTATCCATATATAGATAGTAGGATGATGTAACTACCAATAAAAGTTATTAATTTACCTTTCTAAATAAATCAACATACCATTACATAGAATCAGACATACCCTTATACATCTCACAGAATTATCATGGTTCCCTTAAATAGTATTCAAAAACATGAAATTAACCATACACATATAAATTTAAGATTACATGGGAAACTAGATTGATGATATATAAGAAACCATACTTGTTTGTACAAACTCCAACTTACATAATCTCTTTAACAATAATGTGTTCATAATAAACCTCCACTCATTCTATTGAATTAATAACAGGTAGAGGTCAAATGGATCGATGATGCTACGATGAAGTTTATGAATATATTAAGTGGTTATGTGGATGATCATCGATAGTGAATTCCATCATCATACCCTGATGGTTCTCATGAATGATCATTCGTAGTGTAGTGAGGAGATTTCCATCCAAGGAAGAATACATCCTCAATATCATTTTAAACATCTTGAGGTTCTCTAATATTATCATGGTGTATCTCATCTCATTATTATAATTACATTGATTCACAATGTTTTTTGATGAAGGTAATGGTTGGATATTCATAAAACTAAGCATAGAATCCGGAGTGTGATCACAAAGGCGACAACATGGTATCATTTCATTTAGTTTGGCATAATATCATTCAAAAAAAGTGTCTCATGTTAAAAAAATCCCTAATAAAATAATTCCTAATGTTTCATATCATTATTAAGAAATTTTATTCATTTTATTTATCTATAATGTCTCTTGGGTTTTTGTTCTCTCAGGTGGCATCCCAGGATAACCCACACATTAGAGGCTAAGCATCAACTAACCACCAAATGTGGTCAGAACTCATAAATGCACTAATGCCTCCTCACATCAGTTCAAACATTCACATTTCTCCTTCCACTCAGTCATTTATTTTGTTCTAGGCATCAAACACTATTTTTTAGAGTCTTATCAGGTTTTAGACATGGAGGGGCAGGTCTGATATTTTCTAACTCACAACTCCAACACATTTCAAAATACTAGACTACCTATACATTTGAATTACATATTTATATCCTATAAAACCCCACACATTGAATATAAACCACAAAAAAATATTATAATTTATCAATATTACAAACATCTATATTATTTAAAAGAAACTCAACAATAATATATTGACATCATAGAACACCTATTACGGACAATTATCTATATTGAAAATAAATACAACAAAATATTATATATGTTCAACAATCACCACCATTGTATTTTTTATCAAGGTACAAACAAGAAATTTCATGTCAACATGTTGTCCATTTATTCAATCCATAATTCATTATTCTTTTTACCCACATCTTTATTGATAAAAATAAAAATTCCTTAGAATAGGTTGATATTAAATAATTCTTAATCATTGTTACGTCATTCATTCTACTCAGAGTCTACATGATTCATTCTCGGTGTAAAAATAAAGAGAGATTGAATTCTATATAAAACTCATCCACTGAAGAATAAAAATACAAACTTATTTTCATTGTTACTTCTCTTCCCCAGGAGTTATTCACATGTATGGAGTTTATACCTACTTTTTGAAATCGATTGTTTCAAATACATAAATACATTTTCATCCTTAATTTCATTCTCCCACTCAAAAAATAGATTTAAAACATTCAATAACAACCAATATCATATGATTTCAAATATACCTGGAGAGATTCAATATGAATTTACTTATTAATATTTATTATAATAAATTTATCCATGTTAATATTTGTAACAATTCATTGCGAAACAATTATGATAAATAAAGCCTTCTTAACTTTTTAATGATTTTGTTTCAATAATTTTACATAAATTTTATATTTTTATGAATATAATGAACATGGAATATATTCAATTATCTTCCCCTCAAGGGAAACATTCCATATTTTAATCATCATTCGTGGTTTCAACTTGAATTGACCTTCATAATTTCAGTTACTGAGATGATCCCAAAATTAAATCATTCATATCTTCATCATCATAGTACATTAAACACTTCAAATAATATTTAGGATAACATGTATTTCATTCCAGGAGAGATAAGAATTTTCATCATTTCAATATATAGTTTTGATTTCATCTTCACCTTTATCATGATTATTATTTCTTTATAACATTCATTATATTACCATTTGATAAATAAAACAAATATGGTGTCTTCATAGAATCTAGAATGATTTTTTCTACATTAATTTATTAATTAGTTATTAATTTGTGAACCAAAAACACCATCAATTCCGTTAATTAATATAAGAAAATATGTATCATAAATAATTTGGGGAATAATATGGAACCCCCTTGTTTAAAAAATTTTGTCATTGGATTGATAATTCCTTCACAACAAGTTATCCCTTTTCAAATTGCCTCTACCTCTGGATGGACTCCTCCGGCGTCAAATTTTTTTTAATAAATATATATATTTTGGATGTATAGGTTCATTCTATACCTCTCTATGTGTGAATAATTTATCATTATGAGCCTTCACGTTATGTTCATCACTTGATGAAACTATCATATTCTTAAACACTCATTATTAGACTAGAATAATTGTTACAGAGTCAATTGAATTGATTCCATCGTACTTGCACATTCTAAACCTCCCCTCATAAGATCTACGATATTACACATCTAAAAACCTCTAAGGAAATTTGGCTTCTTCTACATGTGGAATATTTTATTTACATTTTTCACTTTATTTATGGATGTGGAATCTTCTCTTTAATTTAAGAACAAAAAATTAAATAATCAAACAATATCATGTTCTTTCTTATCAAGCTTATAAACACATATAAAATTATATTAAAACAAAACATCATCATGATTACATCATAAAAACGACACTTATTTCCTTTTTTCCAAATTAATATACAAAAAATCAATAATAATTAAGTTTAAAAATCTCCCCTTTTTTATTTTTTTCAACACCCATGCTATAAAATGATACATTATTATATTATTCATTACATTATTTGTTTGTTCATTATGTTTTTTTGTGTCCTCCTTACTAATAAAGAATAAAAAAACATTAAAGGGGATGGTATTAATTCATTCTTAAGCATTATGTTGCCATTAATCCATCTCAATGCCTACATGGTTCATTCTTTGTGTAGAAAATAATATGGTTTGATGTAGACATCAATTTTTTCATTGGTAAAATATAATACCAAGCATTTCAATTTTTACTTCTATTCCCCTAGGGACCATCCCATATTTATAAGTTGTCTATACATATTGATATTGACTGACAAGAATATTACCATACATTTTCAACCTATATTTATTACACTCACTATATACACATATTAAAAACATTTAATTACAACAAATATGTTCTTTTTAAGACCCAAAAAACATATTATTTCATTAAATTTATTTCGTTGATAACTATAGATGCTAACAACATAACATTAAACCCAATTAATTAAGATCAAATTATTAGATAATAAGAATTCATTCCTTTGTAATTATTTTTTTCAAGATCCTTCCATAAGTTACCTCTCTATATTAATTGAATGATCTTAAATGATTCTCATGTTTCTCCCCATTAATGAATATATTTCAACATTAAATAATCAATAGTTTCCTCATAAAAATATGACTTATGATTTTAGTTTTTTATGTGATAACTGAAATTAAAACATTCGTATTTTATTCATCGTGGAAAATTTACTTCTTCAAACAATCTTAATGATATCTTGTATTTTATTAATACCAAGATGGGTACATTTAGTTTTTGACCATATAGTTTTGACATACTATTAACCGTCATCATAGTTAGTCATTACTCCTAACATTCTCTAAATTACCATTTGAATAGTAACAAGAATACATTGTATTCACTTTGTGGTAGTTAAGTTCTTATTAAATAGTTTTCTCTTTCCAATTTTTATCCATATCCTGATGGACTCTAGGATTTAAAAATAATTTTTAGAATAATATTTTTTGTTGGAATGTATAGTTTTCTAAAAATCCCTTTGTATGTGAATTTATTTTAATCTATGTCCATATAAGAAATTTCTCACATGGTGTATCATTAATATTCCTTCTTGAGATGGAATAATTGATACTATAAACACAAAACAATAATCAATAATGAATATTGATTTTTTTAGAAAAGAAATAATATTATTTCATACTTCAGTATATTTATGGGTTAGAGTTTCAGAGAATTGGTGCATAAACCTATCATAAAATACCTATATAATACATGTTGTAAAATTCATCTAATTATATATATTCTCTAAATAGGAATATTTTTAAAAGAAATATTTTTTTCTTTTATTGGAAAATCAATAAAATTCTCAACATAACTTCTATGTTTATCCTAATCATCATTAAAACCTATAAAAGATTTTTAAAAATGTTTTCTGAGCACAAAAATATTAAAAATGGAAATAAAAAAAATAAATCTATCAGTTCATTTTAAAACCATGAGATCATAAAAAAGAGTTTATCATTAAAAATTGAGCCCATATGAAATTGGATTTACATCGAAATTGTTTTATAAACAACTTTATAAGAAAACAATAGTAGAGAATTATAATGATGAGGCTTTTTTATAAAACATGGGAAACTATGAACAAATCCAAAAAATTCATTTTTACCCTATAAGGTACTAATCCTTCAATCAAAGAAGACATACTCTTTCTTTTTTAAATCGTATGATTTCCATAAAAACTCATTAGAAGGAACTGATAAAAGTAGTTGGGTTCTATATAACATCATCTACATAGAAACCTTTACAGAACCATTATAATTTTAATACCAATATGGTTTACTTACAATATAATTATATAGAGAATATATTCCAAAACCAATGAGTTGGAGTGTTATCTGGGTACACCCATCCTATATTATATATTGGGATCCCATATAATGATATGATAAATCCAATTCACCCATCATCATAAAAATTTTCAAGGAATATATCATGAATTAAACATTTTAATATTGTAAATTGTTTTCATTAGCCCCTTGAAAAATGCTTATGGACCCTTATTTTAGAAAATTCTGATATATAAATGCCAATTACATTTTGAAAACCCTATTTCAAATTTCAAATTCCCAGAAAAAAGAGAAAAGGGTATTTATTTTAAGAAAACATGAATGATTATAATGGAATCCAAATAATGGATATGGAACTAGAAGACAGCATTTTATATATACATGTTAAAATACAACATTGGTTCTTTATTTTATTAAAAAAAGTGAAAACATTCAACTTAAAATTCATAAAAAAATTCATTTTAATAACCCTTAAATGAATGTACAAATTGATACATAAAATTTCCATTAAAATTTATTTCTTTCTTTAAAAATAAATCCAAAAATTAATTTAAAAAATTTAGACATGGAAGAAAAATATTTTGAAAATTAATCATTTTAATATTTAAATCATTGTTTTAAATTTAAACATTCTCATACCTTATGTTAAAATCAACATGTAAATTTTTTATCTTCCTGACTAATTAATTTAGTTTTTTATTTTACATTATTAAGAATCTTTTTCATGTTTTATAATTCATTTACCATTATATAATCAATAATTAAATAAATTAATGTCATGTTGGATGTTGTAATGATATACAGCTCATATGTCGAAAATGAATTTGTTTGGTTGACTATTTGTAATGAGGAATTAAATCCCTAATCTCAAGAATAATAATAATTATATAATTATATTTTTTATACCCAAATTATAATTTTATAAGAAATCATCAAAGATGGTTATGAAAATTAACTATATTAAAAAATTGATATAGTCAAACATACATATAGATAGGTTACATTTCCAATTTTCAAAAATCAATATTAAAAAAATATATGAATTATGTAAAAATTATATAATGATCATCATTACAGTAATAAAATAATATTTCATTTGATATACTTATATATATCTTATATATGATGTTGTGATAAAAAATGAATCACATCGCTTTATAGAGCTGGTAGTCTGGACGCACACCCAAATGAAGTAATAATTATTCAGTGAATTAAAAGTTAAAAAATAGAACATATGTCAATTTCATATAATGATAAATATTTTATGAATATCACACATATATATATTACATACATTATTTTAAAAAATTAATATGAGTTTATGGATTACAAATAACTTCAGTTAGTGTGGTGGTAGTCTTCCAAAAGCATGAAAGATGGTTTCGTCTCCCATTTGACAGGAATGAATATGGATATAGGTTATTACCTTATAATAATTTCATATTAATATATTTATGATACTGGTGTTATTATTTCACCCTGGTTGAAGATGATTTGTGTAGGTTCCGAGCACAGTGTAATTTTCCTTTTCTAGTATGAATAATTAGCTATTTAGTGGTAAATCTTGTGTAATCATTTCTTTTCATGATAAAAATATCATGTACAATGAAAATAGTAGATTAAGTGAATATAATAAAACACTAGAACAAAATTTAAGGATATTATCATGTAATTTATAATGACATAATGAGAACATTTGTAATTACATCAATTATTAATTCCACCATCGTTGGTGATCGGGTGGAAAAGAACGTGTATAATTGTCGTTTCACTATAGGGTTAAAGGGTAGAATCCCTAGAGATGTGATCCACTAATGAACCATAATAATGGAATGTCACTATATAATTGTCAGGTGCATTCATTGTTGTTCCTGATCACTTGCATTATTCATTGATGATTTTAGTAGAATAGTTCTTGAGCAATGAAGAACTATTAGTGATCTATATTTTGCTAGAGATATGAGGGGTTGATATCACTAAATATATATTAATCTCACTTTGGGGCCTAATAGAGTCTTGATCTATTTTTTCTGAACACCAGTTATCATATAGTAAATTTTTGTAATTACATATTTATTATGGATGGTTTATGGTTGGAAAATTTCACACTAAACCCTTACCAAAATTAATATTATTTTTTCCCCATGTCCATTAATAATATTTTTATTAGTAATATATTTACATTTTAAATTAATTTAATAATAAATAAATATCATTTACATTGTTTCCAATCAAACCATCATACTCGGTCCTCTTTCCCTAATCGATATTTATCAATCCACAAATAGTGACTATTTAATAAATAAATTTCCCTTCATTATACTATGATAAATATAATAAATATTATACTAACCAAACATAAAAATAAATATTTATTATGATTAACCCACTTATTATTTCAAATAAATTTTTATTAAATTGTAGAGATCAAACAAACAAAAAATATATATTATTTATTATAACTTGTTAAATTCAGTACTATAAATTAAAATATAATGTGGATATACTTATTATATGACCCTTTAGGAATCTTTATCTATAGTATTATGAGAAACCATTTAATGTACAAGGTTACTATCTAGAAATACACCATGGAATACCTTGAGAATGATTTTAACATCACAACAATTCACAACGTCATATGAATGTTTATTATGTAACATAATCCTTGGAAAAAAACCTCTTATAAAGATGATTACATTCTAGTTCCATCAACCTAAATGCTCGATGAATATTTATTTGACTATCTAAAAACTAACTAATGTATCGATCACCATGTCCATGTATTTGTTTATGTGTTTAAATTTTTATCAAAGATCCTATGATATTACCAATTTTCACATGACAAAATGGGATAAGTCCTTTCTCAAATTATCTAATAACGGAATATCACTCATTATGAACCCAATGTATCCTAATTCACCAAGAACATATTCCATTGTAGTTTTCATCAATAAATGAATTTATATAATTTGTTGTATTAATTTATGATAATTCTATAGTCTAAATACCAATACATATGTCCAAGGATAGGAACATGAAATGACACATGGAAATGTAGATTTCCTAATGACGGGATTGGTCCCATAACCTCTTATCGTGGGGAATAGAAAGGGTTAACAATATGGGAAGTAGTATAAATGTATTATTAGCCTCATAAACATGATATCGTGTATCCCCTATGTCCCTTCAGATAATATCATCTGGCCATAAAACACATTTTCCGGAATTATGATGTGGAACCTCTAGTTTATCATCATGTTTGGGAACTTCGATGACCAAAAAATGTGATATATATTATAAGTAAATTATCATATACAATAAAAATCATGATGTGACAAGATTAATTCATTAATAATAATAATAACATGTAATAAAATACCACAAAAATTAGTTCTAGGTAAACAACTCCCAAAGTCTCCCTCTTTCACTGGAGTAAATTATCAGTAACATTCAGTCCAATATCACTCACATGATACTCTTTATTCTATTGAGATAAATACGTTTAAAACAAGTCCATAACATTTTTCTCCATGGAAACTCATATCACTTAAGCATCACATCATTTAAAATAATCCTTTAGCAGTTCAATGTTCTAATGTATGTTCTTTGTCCTCCAATGTGACATTGGATCCATAAAATTGTACATCCCTATAGTATAATTATTGTAAACTGTGATAGGTTATTTATATCATGGAACAACATATTTATCTTGTAATAATTTGTGAATCCAATCTACATCCAAAAATAAATTAGAGATTGAAATGTACTCAAAATATATTGAATAATCAGTGATAACAAATTTCATAGAAATATTTCAACTCACAACCCCTCCATTAAGACAAAATACATATCCTAAATTTGACTTGACATTATTTTGAACCTTCATTAAACTAGATTTTTTATATACAATGATTAATTTTTCTTCATCACATCCAAACCCATGTAAGATATCCTTAATAAACCTAAGATATAAATTTATTGCATTATTAATAGTCTAGCATTGTTCTACTGGATCTTCTTGATATCATAAAATATTTCTCAATGTATAGGCAACATTAAGCCGCATAAATAACAAAGAAGACATAATAGATCCTAAAATATAATTGTATGGGTTCTAGAAAAAATTATTTCATTCTTCTTATTCCTGAGGAATAATTTTCATGGAATGATGTACCCCATGTGAAACTTAAATTAATCACCTTTTGTATTTTTTCATACTAATCATCTTCAGTATCCAGTAAATTTATGCCCTTTGATATATCTTTGAAATTTTCTTGGATTTATCAAACATGATCATGAAAACTTGAATTTATGATTCTTCCTCTATGTCTTTATAGAGAATCACTTACTCAAAAATGAATTAAATTCTTGTAAAGCTTGTATTCTATTTCTAATAAATTATATGTCATCATCATACACTACTATAAAAACATTTTCACTCCCACTAAACCATTTATAAAAACATATTTCAAATTCATCATTAATGAAATTAAAATCTTTTATGGGTTCATTAAATATAATTTTCCATGGAATAGATGATTTCTCTTACAAATAAATGGATATCTACATCTTTCATTAATTTTTGGAATTTCATGGAGTCACAAACCATTATAGTTATGTCATATACACATCATCTTTGAGGTTCTTGTTAAGGAGTCAGTTTTTTAAATCAATCTTATAATTCACATATTAATGGTAATATACTTTGTAAAGAATGATTCTAATGGATATAAATGTTGAATTTGAGGAAAAAATTTCTCTATTGTGAAATCTGTGAATTTTTCAAAAACATTGGGCCATAGTCCATGGTTTATATTTGGTTACATTACCTTCCATGACATTTTTATATTGAATTCCCATTTGCATCTAATGGGTTTTACATAAATGGTAGGATTGATCAATATAGAAATGTTGTTTTTAATACGTGGAATACATCTTAGAATGAATGGATTCTTCCCATATTTAATATTCTAATACCATTACTACCTATTTATTATAGATAATATTATTATTGATAAAAAAAATAATGGGAAACAATTATCATTAACAATTAAACAACATAACTATGGTTATCCTTCCTCTCTCCAACTCATATGTTGTACTTATATTTTAGAAAAAATATATTCCTTGGGGATTTTTGGAATTAGTTATTATAACAACTATTATGTATCATAGTTATCAACTATATCAAAATAAATAATTATCTTAATATCATCCTTGAGTATTTTTTCCCTATTATGAAAGATATATTGTCTTGCAATAACCACATTATTATCTAAAGGGTTATATAGGTTGTATCCATAGAATTCCAATGTATAGCATACAATGATACATTACTAAAATTGGGGGGTTTGTTTTTTTATTGAGTTTTCCTTTACAAATTATTCACAACACCATGAGTGATAATATGAAAAATAATGTTTATTTCAACTCTATAACTTTAAGGTAATATATTTGGACACTTTGGTTGGTACTCGGTTTAGTGTGAATAATTATTTTTTAAATGAATGTGTTCAAATGATAATGGAAGCCTTGTGTGAATTGTCATTGACCATACCATGTCGAACCTATTATAGTTCTTCCTTTTACATTTACCATTCCAATATGGTTTATATGGTGGACTGAGATAAGAAATAAACTCATACTCTCATAAAAATTAGATAAATTCATTCTGAAGATATTCACAACCTCGATCTGATCAAATATTCATTATCTTATTACTAAGAAGATTCTAAACCTCATTCTTGAACCCTTTTAACATCTTATAGGGCTCAGACATGTACCTCATTATGTAAATATATTCATACCTAATAATTTCCTCGGTAAAATTACTAATGTATAATAATAAACCTCTAGAATCTTCATAAAAAGGTCTACACACATTAGTGTTGACAAATTCTATAAGATTTGATTCCCTTTCATTACAACAAAGGAATTGTTGTTTGGTTAACTTTCTTGGTAAACAATCAAGACATCATTAATGTTTATTTATCTTGAAATAGTCTAAATAACCATCTTGGTAGATCTTTTTCAAATGTTTCTCCTCTATTTTACTAATATGGTGATGCAACAACTGGGTTTCATATGGATCATTTATATTAGTTTCATTATAGACTACCCATATTTATTTTTTACAATTCAATACATAATGATTATTATTTAGTTATGTCATACCATAACATATGATATCCTTTTATAAGTAGAAAACCGTTTTTCCAAAGTTCAAAATAATTCGTTCAATATATATAAATATGGAAATAATGATTTCCTAAATTCTAGTCACATAATAACATTTCATTAAAAACAAAAACAATAATATTTCCAATTTGAGATTATATTCTCTGATGTATAATGCCCCCAACCATTCACCATTAGAAACATTAAGATCCACCTCCTCTCATGAAACCTTTTTAAATCTACAAGTTCCTTTTATTTATATAAAAAATGACCACAAAATGTATTATCTATTATAGAAATTATAGATATAGAATGAATATACACTATAATTAATTCACCTAATAATTTCTCTTTTTTGGATAGGTTAAATTCCTCTTTCATGGGGTTTTTTGAACATTGAAAAACTTACTACATCATGTTCCTATACAATCCACATAATCTTCTTCTTCATAGAAGGATAATTTTATAAATAATTATACACAAAATGAGTCTTCATGGACTTTACTATTTCTTACACATCATATTTACCAGAAAGATAGTGGAGTTTTTAGTTCCCATATCATTGTTATCATGGTTAATTGTTATAAAATGTTGTGAAAGATACTTCTTTGAATTTCTCATATTATAATTCACAATAAAACATGAGAATATTATAGGTAGTTAAGATAAAATGAGATATATTTGAAGTTCAATATGTATCTTAAAACCAAATATGTCTAGGATCCTAATGTAGCCAATAATCTTTACAGCATTTTCCCCATTCGCATTGAATCTCCATGAATGTATGATAATAGTTCGTTGGAGATCTTATATCTCAATGATCTATGCTTCAATTTATAGAGATACTTAATATTTGAAACAATGTTATAAGAATCCATGTCATCTTGTTTCATTAAAAACTCATTGGACATGGGGGATACCATAAAATATTGAATATCCATTTCATCATACACATGCATCAAAAAGAGAGATAATTCTTCTTCATTGTCATCATTGTACATAAAATCGGGATGTATGGTTTCCAACGAGTACACTTACCTTTTAGGGAATATTATAATATGAAAGAACCTTTAAAAGTCCTAGAAATTTATAACGTGGAGATTTTTTACTTTCTCTAGTATGGATCATAATTTTATGGTCGATGTCATTTGATTTTCCATTTCTAAAAATGAATAGCATATAATTCGTACTTATTTTTATTACAATAAATTGTAAATATATTTAAAATTAATTAAATTATTTTTAATCTCTTTTGATTTTTTGAAACCCAATATCCCTCACTATCAGTTTCAAAATATCTTTTCACTCAGATATTCTAGTGGAAAGGATCCATGTTATCCTTCTTATAACTAACACATGGGGTTTAGAAGCTATTTGAATTATTATTAGCATGTCTAAATTTCCTACTACATTATCTCATAGTTCCTTGATCCATTGAGTGGGATCCCCAAACCTAAAATCATGGTTTATAGTTTTTCATCATCATTTTCATAATTATTACAGCAATCCCTATTTGGGAAGTCAAACAATAATATAAACTAAGAAATTTAAACCAAAAACATCAAGTGAAAATTTCCATGATGATTAAAAGCACCCCAAAGTGGGTAATTAAAATACTTTGAACAATGAGGTCAATTATAACTGGAGTTATAGAGGGTTATTCCATTAAAATATTTTAGATGATAATTTTTTATCCTTATTTGTAAATCTTAGGTTTATCAAATGACTAGTTAATATTATATTTATTATAACTAATTTAGGAACCATGTTTCATAAAACATAATAAAGATAATCTTGTTATATATTATTCGATCATGTATTCTTGTTAATCCATTTATTTGGCTATTTCACAAAATCCAAAAACCTAAACAATTAACCGTGAAAGTGATTGATATAAGTCATATCTGGAATGACCATGAGATATTCTTATTGTTATATTATCTAGTGGTTGATAAATTAATCATTTATTATATGGAAAAATTCCATAAACCCTATCTTGGGTTTTATTACTATATTTCATCTTAGCTCCTACGTATTTCCTCTGTGGGATTTTCCTTGGCTCATTGACTCAAATTGCATCCACTCTCTTTAGAGATCTATCCTTACATAATAATTTATTCAAACAAAGGTGATGAGGTCCAATTTATTGGATGAATGGTGTTTTCATAAATTGGACTATGGGAATGAAGTCACTTGCATAATATGGTGTAGACGATGAATCATATGCCATAAAGAAAATTAAATCATAATACATTATATGAAACCAAAAAACAATGTTATAATCAAATCCTTTTATCATTCACACATATTGAAATAAAAAAATATTTTTCATCCAGTTATCAATTACATTGAATCATTATTTAATTAAGAAAATGCATCATGAATTAATCAAATTAATTTAGTTCACCTTAATTCTATACAACCATCCTTAATTCACCATCTTCAATAATTTTAAAAAAAATTAATTTCATTTATAAATGTAGTAAAACACAAGTGTACATTGATTGAAACTTGTGTGTGCGTTAAAATTTTATCGTGGAAAATAATTAAATGTATAATTTTTAATTCAATAACATGATATATACCATCGAATGAAGGATACACAGAATAGATAATCAGTATGTTTAGTTATATATTTTATTAATTTCCGATGAAAATTTTACAACACTACTTGTAGTAGTGTATATGGAATCTACAAAAGTATATGACATGAACATGTCCTCTACCAATATCTATAGAACACACCACGAGACTGGGTATGTTCCCTGCGATGGACAACCATCATCTATATTGTATGTAGTATAACAAACATGGGATGAGAACATAGATTTTCATGGATTATATATCCACTACTTTTTGTATCTCATACATTATTCTCTAGGATATCACTTACTCATCCTCAACAATATCGGGAGTACATAGAATGTATGTTACTAACACAACATATAGTCCTATATATCATGTGCCAAACTGTCTTGACCTACACACAAGTCTGATATATTTGGATCTTATATTTGGTCTTCTAAAAATGAACTAATAGAGAAATATATCTACATGATTACAAAATTACATATTTTATACACAATATTTACGCATAGTGTATTATAATTTTTTCCAGGTGGATCCTTTGGCACCTCTAGATGATCTGAATTGAATTATTCTTCTTTTTTATTCATTAACCGTATACTGGTAATGTTATCGAGAATGAAAAAGTATAATAGATTAAAATATAATATATTATATCAAATAATTCTGAGTAAATGAAAAAAATCATGAAAACAATAATTGGATAATAAATAATTAAAAATTAATCTTGTTCCCCATATAATACAATATATATCTTTCTGACATAGTAGAAGCATCATTTTCAGGTATAACCAACATGGATTTTAGTCTTAAATCATATATAATCATTTTGTTACATGTTAAAATTTTCAGGTAAATGAAAATAGTAGATTTTGTAACTAGAATAAATCACTGAAACCCAAATAGAATGATTTATGCCTTTCATTTATAATTAATTTATGAGTATATATGTAATTATCTCATCTCATAATTCATATTTCATTGATGATCTGTAAGAATAGAACATGTAACACCATCATTACTCTATAGGATCCCTATTTAGAATTCCTCCAATAATGATCCACATATTCACCAAAATCTTTAAAGGACACCATATAAATTTGTGGTTCCATCATGAGAAAACCTGACCTCTTGTGTTCTTTTTGATTTATCTTAGAAATATTCTTCCCAAGGGAGGAAAAACTCTTGATGATATCTTATCGGATTGATATAGGAGGGAATAAGAGAACTTTAGATCACATAATCACTCTTTTGGGATTGATATAATCTCACTATTTACATTGTGAACATGAATTATAATTTTGGAATGTTATATAATTATAAATTTATTATGGAGAGTTTAGGGTTGGAAAATTGCACACTAAACCCTTACCGACAACATTATTATTATTTTACTTCATGTCCATTATTATTATTATTATTATTATTAATTACTATAAATGTGAAACACATTTAACTGTAAATGAATATCATTTATATTATTTCCAATCCCACCATTAAACTCATCCTCCTTTCCCCTGTCTATATTTTTGGATCCTTGGAAAGTGAATCTTTTTCAATTAAATTGAACTGAATTATTATATGATAAATTTAACAAAGAGTATAATCACAAAACATTCAAATAAAAAATTATTATTATTTAACTATCTTATCCATTAGTATAACTTGTGATAAAATTTTGGTGATCAGCCAAACCTGAATAAATATTATTTATTCTAAATTGATAAATTCAATTCTAGAAATTTTCTGAGAATATAGATACAGATTGTGTGTGACCTTCTAGACCTATTACTCTATGACATTAGTCATAACAACCTAAATTACAAAGATATAATATAGTAACACACTATGAAAATTCTAGATAATTAAATTGACATCACCACAGTGTCTAACATCTTATAAATGATTACAGGGTAATATCACAATATATCTAATCAAGTAGATTTCCTTCCAGTTCTGAAAACCTATACATTCGATGTATATTTCATTTAATTTACATAAATTAAATTAATCATCACATGTTATGACCATAGACATAATTAGGGGGTTCCATTCCCAACAGAGATCTAGAGATTTGGACTTTCATCAAGAGACAAAATAAAATAAATCCTCTCTCACATTATCCATTAATTCAATATCAATTTTGATGAAACCAACATATCCTAGTTCAATTTTAAAAAAAATCATCATATTTTTAATCAATATTTAAATATACACAACCTATGATATAATTTAATTATAATATTAAATTCTAAGGATATATATACATACCAATAGACAGGAATATCCAATGACATATAAAAATGTATACATCCTAATGACGGGACAATTCTCTAAACCTCCTATCATAGAGATTATCAAGATAAAAACACCATGATAAAGTTTCCTAAATTATTATGAGAATACCCCCAAAATATATTGTATCTTATGTGTCCCATTAGAAAATATCAATTTTTTATAAACTTATTTTTCTCCTTAAAAGACATAGCCATATTTGTATATATATTTCTAGATCAAGGCACCAAGAAGGGGTGTGATTTTGATGACTGATGTGCACAAAATTAATTTTATACAAATATTAAAACATATTTCATATTATACAAATGGGTTTTCATAAATAAAATGGGATAAATATTAAACATAATCTTTGATAAGAAATGAAAGATTGTGGTTGAGTACACAACATGTTGTTTACCCTAGACATGATCTTAAGTAGATCTATGTGAGGCATTAAGATGTCTCACCAATTGGATGTTTATTTACTTTGATAATTAATTTTTTAAATTAATTAATTAATTAATTTAACCTAATACAATCAATTATAAAAATATCATTATTGTGAATTTACGAGGGTAGCATCATAATTCTAGGACAATCGAGAGATTATTCTCCTTCTCCTTCAGTTTGTGAATGACATACATCGATGAAGAAACTCTGGATTGGAGAATATCAATGTGTATTGAATAAATTTAATTCATATTTTTATTAGTTGGAATTTTATTTGACAAAAAACAATCCAATCTCTAGGTATGTCTTTTAAAATTATGGATTATTGTCTTTTTGATTAAATTTTTTTGGATAGATCGATCACTTTCTTTTATATGAGCTAATTATGGCCTTCTCATTCACCCTTGTATAGTATATTTAATTATTTATTGTTTTTCACACCTTCGATATCCCTCTTATTGATTATTAGCTAATAACTCTTGCTATCGAATGATTTTTTTTATTCCTATGCCTTTCCCACCCAAATTGTTCACGTTCATCTAAGGTAGGACACATCATCCGATTCTGATGTTTTTGGGAGGTTCAAAGCCTGATTAGACCCCCTAATCATGAATAAACCTCATATGTGGGATGAATAAATATATAATGGAATATCTTTGACAGTTTAGTGGATTGGGTAATAGTCATGACAATTGTATATCAAACCATTGATGGAGGAATGGTACAAGATGTGAGAGGCATACAATGTAACCCCGCAGGTCGATGAAATCATATTTATATACATCGGATATCCAGAAATAGTGGATGGATACTAGATCTATAGATTCTGGGAAATGAAGAAGTCAAATATAATGGATGATGACCATATCTTTTGTGTGGAGAGTTGATATGAGATTCTAGTAAAATCCTGACTACAGACTATATTGTTCTAAGAAAACACATCATGTCTAGACCTAGCTGTGGTGGCTAGGTTTTCAGTGATTTATAATGATGCAACAATATATATATATATGTATATATGTACTCACTACATGTTCTGTATCACTTCCCCAAGTGGATGATCCATGTGGGGGATTACATGTGACGGTCATGTACTAGAGTAGATGGCTAGGCATATTACCCTGTACTAATGTACATGGACATGGGGTAACGTACATAGAAAAATACAAACACAATGGTGGGACACCGAGTGGAATTTTCACACCTTTTATATCCCCTAGACATCATATATCCATACATGGTTAGTGATCTGTGTACCTCAGGAGAAACATCTAGGGGATGGAGCAGGACCACATGTCATGTGGGTCTCCCCACACAATGTGTACCCATTGGTTCCTTTCTAGGAACCATCAATATCTCATATTTTCATTATATGGGCTTAGATTGTGGCTCATGATTTACCTATCCTGAGTTTGTTTCCATGTAAAAAAAGTTGTCTCTCTAGGTTTCGGCATTTAGCTAACAATGTGGGACATTCCAGAAATAGATATTATTTAGGCAACACTCGATGATGTAATTGATCATGAATGATCAACATAAGCATACCGTGTGGAACCCTCTAGCTGGGATGGTCATAGGTACTCAATGACTAGAGCATAACAATATATTTTGGCTAAGAATGGGTTCTCTAGAGGCCGAAAGAGTGGAACCATCCTATTGGCTAGAGTATGGGTTCCACTATCTTCTAACTTACTGGAACTCTCCTGTTAGAATGGGGTATGGGTCTTCTATCAACATTTAATGTAGAACTCTTTAGCTAGGTTGGCCATGGGTCCTCTACCGTTAGAGTGGGCCCCTCCAACAAGGATCGGTTTTGGTATTTTATATAAAATCTAAGTGGATCCCTCATATTAGAACAAGGAATGGGACCACTATAAACTATTATAGTGGAACCCTCCTACCAAGAAGGGCATCAGTCTTCTATTGACTATTACAGTAGAAATATTCTATTCGAATTTGGTATGGGTTGTATATCTATCCACTGAGTGGAGCCCTCTTATTTTACCAGGGCATGGGTCCTCTACCTCAATATTGTTCCCATGTAATGTGTGGTATAGTGATGAGGTGTTTCTTTAATTGGATGTTTTTTCTAGTAACATGGGAAGGATTCTGGGAATGTTTTATGGCCTTCTAGAACTATTTTTGGACTCATTTCTTGGGTAGAGCTATGAAATGGAGATCCCATCTCTCTATTGTTTGAGATTCATTTAACTGAAATGTGAGATTGAGATCCCATTTCTCTCTTGTTTTGTCTTCTTCTAACTGATCATATATATACATATGTATTTATTCATTTATATTAGGTTTCTCATTCCAGGGGTTGTAAAGATACATGGGGTTTGACATGGGATTTCTATGTTTAGCTTTATGTGGATTCATGAGTTCACTATCCTTCTATTGGTGGAAAATACTCAAGGTGTTGTCCATCTACAAACCATGTTTATCCCCTTGTTCTTTGAAATGGTTATTCTTTCCCTTTTTTCAGTTGAGCTATATTGTGTTTACTATCTTATGTCATTCTATATATATTGTATCCCTTACTGATCTGTCTTCATATTTTAGGTAATTCTACATGGTATGTATATTCTCACCCTTGTATAGAATTTTCCCACACATGCCATGTATTTTATAGATTAAATACTGGTTGGAAATGACTTTATATGATCTTAGGGATACTGGGTGTTTTCGAATGTGTCTAGTGGTCATTTCGTAGAGATCAAGAGTATGTATCTTTCATCAGTTTACTTTCCATTTTTGGTTTGATTAGTACACATTTCTATTTGGGCATGTATTTTTCCCCTTTACATTTCATATTTTACTGCCCTAATCTTTTACACCTTATTGTTTTTTCATGCATGGTTTACTTTATAACCTTTTCATCTTTTTATTGTTATTCCTCTACACTAATACATTGATATGGTCATGTGTGTGTATATAGGTCATTTAGGAAAATTACTCACATTTAGGATATTAATTTAACTACATTGCGCCACCCACAGGTCTATAGAGGTTCGATGGGGGTAGATGTGTCTTGTGAACCTAATTTTTCTAGGTTATGACATATTGGTATTAGAGTAGTTCATTCCATGGGACATTGTCTAGGGTAGTGCCATTGTAACACCCTGAGATTTTGTGATGTATGTTTTGGAATTAATTTAAACTATTCAATAATTTAAATTTCAATCAACCCTTAATATAGAATTTGTTTATTGAAATACCCAAATTATTGTTTCTTTGTGTACAAAATTGTGTCTACCTTTCACTACATGCAACACTCACTTATCTTGCATTATAGGAAACACTGAGTTTCTAAAAAATAACATTTTATTATTATAGTTTTTTAAACAAGATTGTTATAAAGTAGATATTAATCATTATAATATGAATATTAATAACTAAGTTTTAAATATTACTAAAAAACGTTTAAAATAAATAATTCATATAAATAATAAAATAGATAAATGTTTGGTAAAGTATTTATATGTTTGAGAATACTTTTCTCCCAAACGAACTTCTTTTTTTCCGTCTTTGAATAATAGTAAAATTTATTTTAGAAACTTTGGGAAATTTTATTTTAAAAAATTAAATTCCTTCTTTAATTCAAAATTTAAAAATTATCTTAAATATTTTTTTAGGTATTTTCTTAAAAAGAATTTTTAGATGAATAGTGAAAAATAATGAAATTTAATTGAAAACATCCTTTTAAATGAGTTTATTTATATTTTTAAATTATATATAACTTGTTTTTTATGTTTAATTAGATAAATTCAACACCATTTAACATAATTTATGTCTTCATCACCAATTTCACATTGAAATTTGATATAAAAACATTGCAAACCTTTAATTGTTTTCGATTAAAACCCCCATTGTCGCGACACTTATCCATGATTAATATTAAATTAATTTCTTCCATGTCTATGATTATAATTTGAATAAATTGATTATATATATTGAATCATAATAATTTGTAATGTAAAAAATTTTAAACATAGTTTTTGATAAATATTATTTGTGAATGTAAATAAAATTAATTATATCGATTATGTTAAAAAAAGATTACTTGGCTGTTAAACATTAATTTAAGGGCCCAAATAACCTATTACCATGTCTAAAATCCATTTTCAAGAAATATTACTTCGAATTTCCCTCTTGTATAAAAAAAATCAATTATTGGATTAACATTATGTAAATGAGACCTATCAATAGTGTTTAGGTTTTTATATTTTCAAGAATTCCACTACTCCTCCACTATAAAATCGAACCCAGTCCCCTCAATTATTCACACCCCTCAAGCAATTTTATCATCCAACAACTAAATAAATATCTATAAAAATTTCCACACATAAACCCGTTATCCTTCCTTTTGTTATAAATCCATACAAGGATTCCAATGGTTTCAAACTAAGAGGAGTTACCCAAAGAAGATATAATTTCATTCCACTAACTCTTTTGTTTTATTTTCATTCTCTAACATAAAAATTATTATTATTATATGATTATATAATAACCTCAATATCATAAACATACTAATATTTAATTATTATAAGTTTTTTACCTTAACCTAATCACACTTCTATAAAATGGGTAACAAACATACCGTTCGTGTGTACGACCGACTACGGTCTCACGAAATGAAGTTGTTTGTTTTTCCTTACCACCTATAATGGTTTGGATTTATGATATAAATACTATTTTTATATGATGTGAAGGATAATTATGATGACTTTATTCATATTTAATATATATATGACACATTCCTTCATGATTTCCAATTTGGGTAAATATGATAACATTGTTTGTGGTCGTGTGGACTACCGCCTCCTCAAAATGATGTGAGTCATTCACACTTTACATGGAATGTATTAAGGATGATTTTAGTGAATTTATATAATATATATGAAATAATAATTATAGTACAATGATATTGTATATAAATTCTTCATTCACATTTTTTCCTTTAATGATAATAGAAAATGGAAACATCTTTCATTTGTACACACAACCTACCATCTCCATGAACGGTGTATTCAATTTCATATGTCTATATTTTATATGTTATTATAAATATTTACGTAATGAATATTTATGATTTATATCTCATGTTTAAATTTCTATAAATAATTATATAATATCCTAAGAAATATGATTAAAATAAAAAGTCCAAGCCTATACAAAAAACAAAAAATATGTCACCCAAAACATAACACTATCTTGGAATTGTTAATTAGTAGGTAATAAAAAGTAATAATAAAGAAATATATGCTATTAATAAAATAATATTTTAATATTTTAGATTTATAATAGACTTATACATATTATTCAGTATTTTTTTAGTCCTTGAAGAATGTCAAGACTTAAAGAAAGGATTTTCTTGTCTCACTTTATTTTGGAAAACTTATTCCTTAATAACCAATAAATTATTTTTTGAGGTGTATATAAATTCCATTAATGTTTTATTTTATTCATATTTTTAAATTTATGGTTATTTACATATACATTTTATGATCTCTCATTCATGGGGATAGTGGTTCACATGTTACCAAATAGATAAAGTAATTTTGTCTCAATTCTCATTCTTTGAGATATGTGCCATATTATGCACCAATATTCATCTATAAGTTGTATATACTTTACTTTTACATGTTATATAATGAGTATAATTATTTTCATGATAATATAGGCTTTATTTATTGTTATGTCAAAATCGTTCTCTGTATAAGATGAAAACCTTTTATATAGTGATTCTTCACTAGAGATATGATCCAAGGATACCATTAATAACTTTTCTAGAAATGGTTTATTCATTTAGGGAATTTTTTTATGGAACCCTTTTTCCTTCCATGATTTAATCATGTTTAAAATAAATTGACAAGATTCCCATTTCAATTCATTGTGTTATACCATGATAAGTCACTATGAAACCCACTTCCATTCATAGGTTATTACATGATGAAATGATTGGGAAAATTGAATATCTTTCAAAATTTATGATATAATGATATATTTATAATACAAATTTAATTTTTTGTGTTATGATATGATGTCTAGGAAACATGTCTCTTTTTATGGGTCATGATATTATAAATGATTTTTTATCATGTGGAAATTGAATGTATGATTTCATTATTTTATGGATGGGAGATATATCTACCTCTAATGCATTGGGACAACATAAATATTTTACAATCTCAAAGGGTATCTGGGAGGGAATGCAATTCCTGAAACAAGAGGGTACATGTGGTGGAATCTCAAACCCCAATAAAGAGGGTACAGAGGATGGAATCTAGCACCTGAAATCAAGAGGTTACACAGGATGACATAGAAAGCCTGAATACAATTGGTAACATGTAAAGGAATACCCTACTAAAATAAATATTAAATAGAGTATGGAATCCCAATCAATAAACAAGAGGTTATATTGGAGGCCATTCTAATCCAAAAGTAGGTATATTGATGATTAGACCATGAAAAAAATGTTATGATGGTCTCTATAGGTATCATTGGCATATGATTTTCTATGATTATGTGTATGCCACAAATTACATATTGTATTCCCATGTTATGATCTCAGGGATTATTCTCTTAATTCCCTTACAATTTATTTCTTATGGACTACTTGTTTTTAAGTTTATGACTCATTTATAAGATCTTTGATAATTAGGGTATTATCATTAATTGTTATTCTCATGTTCTAATATCCTTATTAAAATGTTATTCTTTTGTATAAACCTTATTTACCCTTACTATGAATATAATATTACCCTTTACTATGTTTCCTTTCCCTGGGTTATGGAGAATGGTATTATGTAGAAGTACTAAAGGGAAATATCATTGTGGGAAACTTTGAAGATCATTCAGCAAGTAAGAATATTTTGTTCCAGCTTTCCAAATACACTAAACTGTTATAATAATCATGAATTTATTTATTTAATGTTATGAATATTAATCTATGATGATGTAAAATTATTTTATATTAATTATGGGTCACTATAGTTGGTTTTAGTGTAAATGTTTATTCAACCTTTGTAAACTATGATGCAAAAACACTAGTGATATCCCTAAGAATATTTATAAGGATATGTCAAGGGATGTATCTAAGGATAAGTCTAATGTATTGTAGAATAAATAAATAGGTTTTATGATTTAGACATCATATATGTAATTTTTAATGATTTTTTTGTTTTCCTCTATGAAATCGTTTTCTCATGCTATACTTGCTGGTTTTAGTTAGTGGATAGAAACTGAATGAATCATGTTAACGATTGATGAAATGAACATTGTGGTGATTATCATCATGAAAACCCAAATAATATGGGAGATATAATGAAAATTATTGTTTTATATTCTCAAACAAATTTTCCAAGCTATGAATCATGTTAAACTTCGAAGTAACTAAAGGATAAAACAAAGTTTTATTGAGTCCTTCAAGAAGAAACATCGACTATATTTTAGTGGTTCTACTGATCTATTTGATACTGATATATTTATTATCCCAACTAAAAAAATATTTTTTGTTCTCTAGTGTTCAAATAATTAAAAATTAACTACTGTATTCTACGATATGGAAGGAGAGTTGGATCAATGGTGGAATATAATTAATAATTTTAGGCGAAAATGTGGATTTTACTCTATAGACTGGGAAAATTTTAATAACTTTTCTTTTAAATAATTACATTACACATATTATTAGTACGAAGATGGAAAATTAATTCTTATAGATTAACAAGGAAGATGAATTTGTGGGTTCTAAAGAAGCAATTTTTATAGGCCTTTTTAGAAACACATCGGGTATTATCATCTATCCTAGAGAAACATTTATTGATTATTGGGGGTCATGAAACATAGAAATAAAAAATCCTTCGATATAAGAGACATTAAAAGGGATGAAGAAGTTTTTATCTGTGATATTATAGGGGAAATGAAGGTTGTAATTTCATATCAACCTCATGGTATTGACAAGAAAAGAAATAGGGATTTCAAAGGTAAATAAAATAGCCATAGAGAAAAGAAAATGATCTTTCCATTATGATAAATGTGTGGGAAAAACCATGGAGTGAATTTTCTTTAGTGGAATACTAAATATTTTAAGAGTGAGAGGGATAGTAATCAGGCAGATGAATGTGGATTTAATTATAAGAAGTTAGATAATGAGGTGAATAACGAGAAAGCCCCATAGAATTCTCCTCCTAAATATTAGTGTTTCAATTGCATGGTTTCTGTCCATTATGCTAACAATCTCCCCAATACAAGGTATAATGTGCTTTATAAGCCAAAAACCATAAATAAAATAAATAAATTGAAATATTATTTTATCCTAATTGAAGATGTAAACCATGATAATTAGGGAATACTTATCCTCCCATCAATTTTAAAAAAATTCATGTTTGATTTTTTTATTAATAAGCCATCTAAAATTATAATTGTACATCATCTAATGAGGTTAAATGTGATTATAACCCAATTAGTGGATTTTAAAATAATAAAATGACATTTAATATTCAATCGGTATAAGGATGATCTCAGGTTTCCAATAAAAATGTTTTTTGTATATGATAAGAGCATATTTAATTAATAAATGTTAGAATATATTTTTGAAGGTTTATAAGGATAACTATTTGTGGAATGTTTAATGTCAAACATTAGATGAGGTTTCATAGATTATAGAATTATCATGCTATGTGAGGATTTAGGAATACTAGATAAGCTATCCTAAGAATTTTCCTAAGAGGTTAACTAAAGGAGGATGAAAGGAATTTCCATCCTTTGTGGATCTTAGGACCAGTTAATTCTTCATTCATTTAAAATTAACATTAATTTTTGGAATAAGAAATGAAATTAAAATTTCCATCTAACAACCAAAGGGGGAGATTGAGTATAAATCAATTAAGTATATCTTCTAGTAAAAGTTATTAAACATTAGGTAAATTATCTTGAAACCAAATATTTTATCCTAGTACCCATATTTTTTATGAATCAATTAGTCACATAGTTCATCATAGATTTATGAATTTGTTATTGTTAACATTATTTTGACTGTGTTCCCTATCACTCTCCATTATAACATGATAGTTAAATTTCTCTTCCATGATAATGTTTTCACTTACCACCTATGATCTCATATATCGGAACCACGTTATGAGTAACATTGGGTTACCGTTATCGTTAGTGCATCCTTTTTATATTAATTTTTTATATTAATTTTTTTATTTTGTGTGGTTCTATGAAATTTACTTACAATTATTAGACTGTTCAAAACCCATAATAATTACTTGGGTGAAAATCATTTTAATCGGGGTAGAATGTAAAACCCCAAGATTAAAAAAACAATTCAAATAATTATAAACTATTCAATATTTTTCATTTTATGTAACACTAAATATAGATTTTGTTATATGAAATCACCAAGTTATTCATTCTTTCAACACACCAGTATTTCTATATTTCGCTACATGAAACAATGACTTAGAGGGTGTTACATGTACCACTGAGTTTCTATGGAAGACAATTTTATTATTCTTATTTAAAAGAGATAGTTGTAAAATGGTTCATAAACATAGTAATATGATTATTAATAACTACATTTTATGTATTATTTAAAATTTTTTATATAAATAAAATATATTGATAAAAAAAATATTATGTAAAGTCTTCATATTTTTTAAAATACCATTTTCTCAAATGAACCATTTCTTTTTAATCATTTTTAAATAATTGTTTAATTGATTTTAGAAAAGAAAATTATTTTTAATATGTTAAAATAAAATTTCTTTTTGAATTCAAAATTCCACGAATATATTAGGGTAAATTTTGGGGATTTTTCAGAAAAAAATCGGTTTTTGAATGATTAATGAAAAATAATGAAATTAAATTTATAAGAGATTTATCATATAATTTATTTATATTGTTAAATTATATTTTAGTTTTGTTTTAAATTTTAATTAGATAAATTTTAAATCAATTTAAACAATTTAAGTCATTTTAACTAATTTCACATTGGAATTGGATATAAAAACATTTCAATCTTTTAAACAGTTTCTCTTAAAAAACTTGATGTCACAACTCATCTGCGAGATTAATATTTAATTATTTTCTTCCAATTATGTCATAATAATTTTTAAAAATATATTCCATATTTGTAATAAAAATAACTAATAATGTCTAATAATATCAACATAGTTTTTACAAAAAAATATTAGTGAATGTAATTAAAATTAATTACTTGGATTATTGTAAAAAAAGATTACTTAGTGCTTAATATTTTATTTAAGGGGCCAAATAACATAGAAACATATACAAAATCAATTTTGTGGAAATATTTCAAAAGAATACCCTCTTTGATCAAAAAATGATAATTATTTGAGATACATGATGCAAGAGAGATGTCTCAATAGTGTTTACCTTTTTATATGTAGAAGAATGCCACTCATCCTCCTCTATTGAAGGGAACTCAACCCCCTAACATCTTCACACCTCTCAATCCATTTTTCTCCAAAACCCCTGACCAGATATGCAATAAAATTCAAAAACATTATCATATAACCCTACCTTTGGGAATAAATCAATCCAAGGAATGCATTTGGTGAGAAGCTAGAAGAGTTACCCAAAGAAGAGGTAGCATCATTCCGCAAGCTCTTTTGTTTTTTTATAATTCTCCACCAATAAAAATAATTTCCTCACATAACTATTTAATAAGCTCAGTATCATAAATATACTAATATGATTTTTTTATAATGTTTTTAGCTACAAAAACACACACATCCCTCAAATGGGTGATGAACTTACTGTTTGTGTATACGGTGGGCTACCACCTGGCGAAACGATGTCTTTATTTTTTCCTTTACCACCTATCATGACATAAAATGATGATAGATAAAATATTTTTATAATATATAAATTATAGATATGATTTATTTATTCTTTTTTTCTTATATAACACATACCTTCATGCTTTTCATTTTTTTCAAACATGACAACTTTGTTTTAGGACTTGTGGACTACCACCTTCTCAAAGCGATGTGATTAGTTCACACTTGACATGGAATTTATTATAGATAATTTAAGTGAATTTATATGATATATATAAAATAACAATTTTACTATATAGATGTTATATATATATACATAAATTTAATTTTTTTCTTTAATTAAATTTGATAATAAAACAGAAACAATGGTTATGTGTATGTACAACCTACCATCTCCATGAAAGGTGTTTTCAATTTCATATTTTTTTAATTTTATACATTGTTTTAAATATTTATATAGTTAATATAAGTTATATTTATATAATTTTTTATTATCTGGAAATAATTAAATCATTACTTATGTAAGAGGATAAATAATTACAAGTCAAAATATTTATCTTAAACAAATAGGATGCCACTAGAAATTTTTCATTAACATGATGTTGTTGATAAATGGGTAATATAAAGATATAAAAAAATTATGGTATTATATATATTAATTTGGTTCATTTTTAGATTTATAATAAACTTATAATTTTTTTATAGGATATGGGAATGTGTATAATTAATGTCAAGATTTAAGGTAATAGTTTTATCGTCTCACGTTTACTTATGTGAGACTTAGGAATTATTCACTACTAATTTATTTTTTGTTGTATATATACATCCCATTAATGTATAATATGATTCATATTATTAAATTTATTTGTAATTACATATCCATTTTATTATCTCTCTTCGATGGGGACTGTGGTAAAAAAATTACTAAATCGCTATTGTAATTCTTCCTTAATTTTTTTTCCTTGAGATACATACCATGTTATTATCCTATATTCTTATATGATGTCTATATACACTTATTTGACATTTTATATCATTAATATAATTATCATAATGATAATTTAAGCATAATGTAATGTTATTCTCTCAAGAGGATTATTATTAAAATTTACCAATGATATAAGAGTTTATTTTCATAATCTCATTAGTTTTATGATTTCTTATAATTATGATTGCATTGAAGAAATTTTATAATATAAATATCAAGAACACTCCTGAATTTCATTATCCTATATTTATTCATGATATTCAATCTATGGTACCATTTTTCACTCATTCGTAATTATTATAATTAAGAATGCATTTTTTAGAAAATATGACTTCATTTCTCTCTCCGGTCAATAATCTATGTTATTCACAAACCATGTTTTCTAAAAAAACCAATAAAGATTCTAAATTATCTATTAAGATAATTTTCTATGAGAACTATTTTAATGAAATTTTTCTGGTTTTAAAGTGTTAAAATGGTTTTCAAATATTCCATTATATGTTTTCATTATTATTTTCTAGGAAAATATCATAAAGTTGATTTATGTCTTAAAAAGCCTTTTCATAGTGAAAAGAATATTTTTATTAAGAAATTATTTAAATGGTTTCTAAATCTTACTTCATAAGTTTAAAATGAGGATTTCATTGAAAAATATATTTTAAATGTTATATGTTTTCCAAACAATGTTATATTCCTTAAGAACTATATTAGGTGATATTTCAAATTCCTTTCCATCTATAATGAAAAACATTGATATAGTTAGGATTCTCTGGGGATATGATCCAATGACACCACTAATAATCTTTCTATGAATGGTCATTTTTAATGGAATTATTTTTATGGTGTCATTTTGTTTTCAGTGAATAAATAGTGTTTCATGGACATTGACATGAAACCCATTTATCCTCCACAGGTTATACCATTATAAATTCATATGAAAACTACATAATTTGATGTTTTATTCCATGATGAAATGATTTTGAAAAATTTTTCTCTTTGAAAAGTTATGATATGAAGAAAGTTTCATAATATCTCTTTAATTTCATGGGTCAGGATTTGATTTTTATGAAACACATATCTTTTATCATTCATGATATGATAAATGTTTTGTTTTCATGTGGCATGTGAACATATGATTTCATTATAAGACAGGTGGGACCTATATATTCCTCGGATTAATTAATTAATGATAACTGTATTATGATCACAAAGTGTACATGGGAGGGCATCCAAATCCCAAATAAATATGGTACATGTGAGGGAATCCCAAGAATGAAATAATACAGTACACAGTTGTGAATCCAAATCTCAAAAAAAGAGGGTACACGTGAGGGAATCCCAATCCAGAAAATAATAGGTTACACAAGAGTTAATCCCAATACTGAAAACAAGAGGATACATTGGAGTTAATCCTAGGACCAAAACTAGAGGTTATATAGGAGGGAATATCAATCTTGAAGGAGGTATGGTGGTGATCATCCTAATCCTAACATGTTATGATGGTCTTGGTAGTTATACTTGACATTTTATTTTCAATGCTTATGTGTATGGATAAAATTATATGTCTTATTCATATATTATGATCTCAGGGATTGGGCTCTTGAGTCCTTTATGATTCATGTATTATTAACTTCCAATATTTATGTTATGAATCATGTATAGGATCATCCATATACAAGGAATGATCATCAAATTTTATTCCCATGTTCTCATACACATATTATCATGTAATGCATATGTATATCCTTTAATTACCCTTACTGAGAATTTGATCTTACCCTTTATTATGTTTCCTTTCCCCGTGTTATAAAGAAATGATATAAGTAGAAGTACCAAAGGGGAAGATCTTTGTGGGAAACATTGAATATCCTTCACAAAGTTAGTATATTTTTTACATGTTTCCAAAGTCACTAAACAATTACGGTCCTTAGGACTATATTTTTGTAATGTGTTCAATATTTATATAAAGTGATGAAATATCCATGAAAGTTAATCCTAGGCTTTTATTTCCCTTATGAGGATTTAGTGGGGATTTAGTGAAATAGTGTCAAAGTCTCTCAAGTGCAGCTCTCAGGCTAGGAACTTCAGTGATGGTACAAGTGGATGATATAACTATTTATTAGGACCTTGGCTACCTGCTTGTCAACTCAGTGGACCAAGAAATTTATTAAAGGGATCAATGGTACATGCATCATATAAGATTCATAATTAAACAATCCTTATTGAGATAGATACCCATTGTTATATATATATAAACATATATATATATATATGGTCATATTTTCATGGTATGTCCTGATTACTTTAATGATTCCTCTTTGAAGATAGCTTCACATGATTCCAGTTCTAGATCACTAAAAAGAACTGATGAGTGATGAGGCTATAGTTTAGTGTTCATCCAATGAGATACTTCCTCTCATTGGCCAGGTTGTTGAACCACCACTTTTTGAGAGGAATATCATTATAGAAGAGTAGGCTGGGGAAGTATGTCCACATAGCACTCTCTATGGGTTCCGACACCACAGGCCGCTAAAGTTACATAGTGATCTAAATAATTTTGTAGCAGAGTATTTGATATAGTCACTGGATTAGGTGGTTGTGATGGTAGGTAAACTTTTACATTTAGTAGTGGGTCACTGGTAGAGCCTTATTACACAATTGAACAATGAGTTGTCACTCTCATGTCCTGACTTCCCAAATATGTTCCCTGAGGAGTAATACCCCTCATGTTTTGGATTAGTTCATATTTGGGATCTTCTAGTGTTTCCAAAAGGATGGATGATAGTGGATGAGTACTCTGTGATGTTCAGAAACCATACACGGTACTCCCATCCATTATATTTAGTGGCTACATCCATGCATGGAAGTTTGATATGGGACTCTATAGAGAGATAGGTGCTAGTTTGGTGACCTCGTGCATTCTCAACAATGATGGGGTGTCGTATCATACAGTAGTGATAGAGATATTTCTATCATAGGGATGTCAAAAAGCTGGAGCTAGCAATGGGAATCACACAAATAAGTCGTCTGCATTAGCTAGCAGAAACAGCTCAATAGGATTTTAGTGTAGGAGATCATATCATTATCAAACTCAAGGGTGTGGTCATGTGGCATAAGGATAGTGTAGAGAACTCAATTATCCTCGGGAGGGTGTATCGCATGCATTGTACAAGGAAGGTCACATAGCACATGAAATCTCGACCAAATATATTGAGGAGAAGAAGAATGTACCTCATGGACAACCATAGTAGAGGAACCACCATGTTTAGGGATCACCTAGAAGTGGGTAGGGAGGAACCCATATAGGAAGAGCTATGATGGGATATTTAGGAGATTTGTGTTGTAAAGGAAGCTATGATATCCTTCCACCACCATCACCATACATCCCACATCAGGCTCAAGGAGATTTAGATTGGGCCATGGACAGTTCAGGTTATAGAGGAAAACGAACCCGTAGGGTGCAAGATTATTAGATGTATTATATGATTGTTTTCTAATATTTATTCATTATTATTAGACACATGTGTGAAATATTAATTCATTTATTTACTCTTGGGGGAGATCTAGATCACTCAGTTGAGACACTATCCCGGCATCTTTGCCTTGATGTTCCTACAAGGAATACTTCATAAGTATCTATTGTCTTCTGATAGCGTGATCCATATCTTGCTTGAGAGAAAATCACATGGGACCTATTGGTCTTTATGGTGGAACCCTATGAAAACATCTTGGGAATGGATTTGTTTTCCTAGGATGAAACAGTGATATAATTTTACAACAGATGATTCTGATTCCTACACACTAATAGGATGAGATTCATCTTTATGAGAAATAGAGATCTCATGGAAGGAAAATAGGGTTATATATGTTTAATTCCTTGTCCCATCAATCATTTGTTATCATGTTTAACTATTTTTGTAGCTGGCTCTTCATGCTTCTGGGTTCCTTCAGTTTTTGATGATTATATTGGCATCTTCCTTAAGGACATTTGAGGACTGACTATGATGTGGTAAATTGAGTTTTGTATCGACTTGCATCTCATAACCAATATGAAATATTAAGATAAATATAAAATTGACCCTACCAAGCTCTGGGGGCTATAATTTTAGTTTGATTACAGTAGAGTGAATGGTTTCATCAGACCTCATGTATTGCCCTTGGAATAACCAGTTTTCTTCATGAAAACGTTTGATGTGAGCTTGTGGATTTGAATGGATTATCCTCACCTAAACCATTACATGATAAAGAAAATATACCCCTTGATAATTATTGACAACCTATTTTGTTAGTTTGAAGGTCTTAAATGGTTATTGAAGATCAATCTTCAGTTTGGAAACCCATGGTTGATGGATTGTCATGTCGAGATTCCAAATCTAGTATTGTGATGTCGCTATGAACAGAATGAGTTTCCAATGACTATTTTTTGAATTAAAGATTCCCTCACAATATTTATATATTTGATTAAATAGCTATTCCATCCCTACTTTGACCATTTTTTGTTTTTTTCATCGATTATAAACTCATCCACTCTACATCATAGGAGGTTTTTGTAGAGAACTTGAGGATTGATCAAGATTTACTTAGTGATAACCTTATTAATATGAATCTCTAAAAGTTAAATTTTTGGATTCATGAGGTTCAGTTTCTATAGAATGTCACTTCTGAGCATGGTTTATCAATGTTATGAGTAAATCTTGATGCAATGATTTCGTGGAATTAATCCAATAGTGTGTCATAAGTGCATATTTTTTAGGGCATCAAAGGGTACTACAACAGGTTTGTTATAGAAATCTATAGTATTACAGCCCCTTTGATTTCCCTACCAAGAAAATGGACCACCATTACCTGGAATGAGCAATGCTAGAGGGCCTTTAAGGAGTCGATGATGAGGATGTTGAGTTCTCCTTTGTTGAAAATATAGGAGGAGTTCATGAAGTATTTAGTGTATTGTGATGCCTCAATATATGGGATCAACTATCCGTTAATACAGCTACAAGAATTTATAGAATACTGGTTGAGGTATTTCAGTCCACGTGATTATAACTACCTGACGCATGACTTATACGTGGTAGTGGTATTACCTACCCTAAGGATGTGGGGGACTATCCTCAGGGGAGTGCATTATGGTTTACTCAGACCATCAGTGTCTCGAGTATGCCTATACACAAAGATACATGAACATGAGATAGTGATCCTGGTTGTATTTACTATAGGACCATGACTTATAGATTGTCTATAAATCAAGTATGACCAATTTTTTGGATTATTTCCTTAGCCGAACATCCCAGGCTTTCTTGGTTTAGGTGGCTATTGATTTTTTGGCATCCCTATAGATGATACTAATGGAGTATAAGTGTATAAATAGTTTTTAGCTGATGGTATTAACTCTTTCGATTCTCAAGACTTTTAGAGTTTCCTAGTCGGGATATATTGAATGTGACTTATTAATTGACTATATATCCATAGGTTATTCACAAAATGGATATTATGAAGAAGGTAATAATGTCATCTGGTTTTAGGGTAGGATGATGGTTCAAATCATATTTCGTGAGGAGGTGATGTGAGAGTTCCACACTTCTCCTCTAGATATACATCTAGGAGTGGGGAATGTGTTCTAAGACCATTAACTGCATTTTTGGTGGTCTATTATGATATGGAGAGTAGCTGAGTCCATATCTCTATGCCTCACCTAGAAACAAGTGAAGGCTGAGCACCAGGTTCTATTATTTTTATTGCAGCCCCCAGAGATCCCCAAAGGGATGTGGGATGTAATATATTGGTAAATTATTACAGGGTTTCCATGGATATAGAAGGGACATTATTCCCACTAGTTGATATTGGAATGAATTACAATGTCAACAAACTTTCTTGTTATCAAGTAGTATAGTTTGGGGAAGTTGTACATATAGGAGATCATTCACATTCATAAGGTTCCCTTAATTATTATTGTTGTTGTGATGTGAATTTTACATCATGATTGGTGGGAATATTTTAGGAGGATTTTATAACCCAAACGAGGCTAAGTATATCCTTTATCCACTAAATTTATAGTAAGAATTATTGAAGTAACTATTTATAGGAGAATATAGTAAGGTCTTGCATCTTAGACCTCATTCAAAGATAGGAGAATCATGTTCCCTTTGTTTATATTCTATAAAAAAATATACCACTCTTCCATCAGCATTGAACCCTTTGAGGTCATGTATGGGAGACCATAGATGTCACCCTTGTGCTAGATAGAGAGTGGGGTGAAATATCTTCTAGGTCTAAAGTAGCTACATGTGTTGACAGGGAAGTTCTAGGTCATTCATTAGTTGATGAGGATAGATCAAAGTAGGTAGATATATTATGTAAATATCCATCATAGGACCTTGGAGTTCGAGCTGGGATTCCATGTTTCCTTAGCATTATCCCCACAATGAGGATTGAGGAGGTTCATCTGGGTGGAATGCTATCTATGATGTTTATTGGGATATTTGAGATAAAGTAGATTCTTGGTGAGGTTTCATGGCACCTTTCCCTACCCCTACACCTTGAGTGAGTTCATGACATATCCCATGTGTTGCAACTGAGGAGATACATGCATGACCAAACCACGACATCGAATAGTGAGAGATAGAAATCAAGGATGGTTTCACCTTTTTTGAGTACCCAGTGGATATTGAGGATCGATAGGACATGACCCTACATGGATGGGTTATCCCCTTAGTTCGTGAATTCTAGTAGCATGAGAACATTTAGGTGAGCTCCTGGAAGCACGAGAGCCATATCAGGCCTCATAATCCCATGTTTTTGTTTACACTATATTTGGGGATGAAAACTGTGAAGGATGGAATTATGTACAAGCTTGGTTTTTTTATTACACATTTAAATATTTCTTTATATATTTCAAGAGATAGGCACTAAGACATCATGCAATTTCAAGGCCTAATGTGCCCAGATTTAGTTTTACAAAAATATAAAAATATATATTATATTTTATAAATGTAATATATTAAATAAAAAGATATAAATCATAAAAAAATCTTGGATCAAGCATTTTTAGACCATGTTTGTGTCAATAATGAATTGTTTTCCCTACGGAAAACCTAAAATAGATCATTATGGGGAGTTCAGATATCTCAACTATTGGTGGTGCATTCAGCACATTATTTAATTAATTTAGTTCATTAATTAATTTATTTCATTGAATATAATTTCATATAAATCTATAGTTAATGAAAATTTCGTAGGGTTAGTCTTATAATCCTGGGATCTTCTACTGTTTCTTCCCCCTCTCATTTAATAAATGAATCACATCAAATAATAATGAAACTCATGATCCAAGGAGATTAGTGAACAGTGAATGAAAAATCTTATTCCATTTGATGGTGGGAATGTTATATGAAAACAATATACATTCTATAAGTATCACCCATCAAATTTTGGATTACTCCCTTCATGATAAAATTTCTGCAGTAGATCGATCCCTTCCTTGAATTTTCACCAATTATAGCCCTTGCACGCACCAATGTAAAAAAAATTTAATTATTTTGTGGTTATTATTTCCCATGAAAGATTGATAGTAATAAAAAATATATTTGTTCATTTGAATTCCCCCCTAAATTACTTCTTATTCAATGTTTGGACCCAACGGCCCTGGATTGACAATATCGAGTCGTATTTATCCCGATAGAACTCTCAGAATCACAATGAAATCAAGTAAGAGAGATATAAAAAGAAATAAATGACAGATCTATGATATTTTAAGGTTTTGGATGATTTTTTTGATAACTAGATATATATCATTTGATTGAGGAAGGATTTAAGGAGTTATGTGCATATAGAGAAACCCCACAGGTTAACAAAATCATATTTCTGACCATCAAATGGATGAAAATGCTAAAAAAACAACTAGATACCATGATTTAGAGCGATATGGTGGGTATAAAGTAGGAAAACTTGTTATGGTGCATGGAGAGAGGATCAAATATTCTAAAAATCCAACTACACACCATGTAAATATAAGAACACATGATTTTTCGGGTCCTAACTGTAGCGGCTAGTGTTCTGGTAATTTTTTATGATGGAATGCAATGTGTTTCTTTCCCAAGTGGATTAGATGTTTTGATAAACACATGGGCAGGGCCTCGTGCAACTGTATACATCCATGATCATTTCTATCTACTAAAATACATGGACCCAAGGTAAATTACATCGATATAAGGTAATGTACACAGACATAGGGTACTGTACAAAGAAACGGCCACGCAAACGGGTGAGCCAAGGGTATAATTGGAACACAATGAATATCCCCAACACACCATGTATCCTTACACAGTTGATGAGTCATTACCTCCAGGGATATATAATTGTTCCTATATGTACAATCTAAGTGGAACCCTCTTATTACCATAGCCCATGGGTTCTCTATCGACTTCTATAGTGGAACCCTCTAACTATGATGGGAATGGGTCCTCTAGCATCAGATTGGAACCCTCGAGGTAGGTTCGGAATGGGTCCAAAATAGAATATAATAGTGGAACACTCCTATTATCGCATGAAATGGTCCTCTATCAACTATTAGATTGGAAGCCTCCTTCTAGTAAGGGCATGGGTCCTCTACCAACTATTAGACTGAAACCCTACTATTTGAATAGGGTTTTCGTCCACTATCTATCCACTCAGCGGATCCCTCCTCGTATGCAAAGGCATGGGTCCTATAACTAGATATTGTGGCCCCAGGACTATGTTGCATAGTGTTGATGTGTGGCTTGAAATATATTTTTTAGGAAGGAAGTGTGAGGTACTGGGCATCATTTGTGTACATATTGAACAATTGGAAACTCATTTCCTAGGATAAGATATGAGATAATGACACTTTTTCTCTATAATTTGAGATTCTTTTGACTGAGCTGTGAGATAGAGATACACTTTACATATCATATGGTATTCTTTTAATTTTTCATATATATATATATATATTTATCCATATTTTTGGATTTAGTTACATTCCTTCCATGGGATGCGATGACTCATTGGGGTGTGCCACGTCTTCTCATGGTTGGATGAGTTCACTCTCCTAATTTGGGAGGAAATGAATTTATGTGTAGTCCTTATTAAGGCCATGTTGATCCACTTGTTCTTGGATGACATTACTATTTCTCTTGATTTAGGTTGAGATGCCTCTTGTTTAGTCTCTACTATCTTCTTATTACAGTTTTATCTCATTCTACTTCCCCTTCATCATTTGATGTTTCCTACTGGGTATGTTTATACCCACCCCTACATGGGTTTACCTGCACATGTCATGTATTATGAAGAAGATGGAAATGTTGGTGGTGACATCAGAGGATATTTGGGATACTAGGTGTTATAGACCGCGTATGGTGATCGTACCTTGGAGAGTAATAACTATGCTCTCTTGTTAGTTTACTTTATAGTTTTTTTAGGTTAAGAAGTATTTTTGGTTTGTCATGTATTTTTCAGAACTACATTTCAATTTTCATTATCATACTTTTGTTCACCCATGATTTTTTTCATTATTAGATTACCTTCTCACTGTTTTAGATTTTTTATATTATTCCACTTCACATATACATTGATATATCCCGGTATTTTCATACTAGTACATTAACTAGAGGCCTCCCATTTATGATATTCCTTTTAGTGCTAATTTCCACCCCTGGCCTATGGAGGCAGACTTAGGGTAGTTGTGGCTCAAGCCCTGGTTAGGGTCTGGAATTGAAATATTGTCTATGGAAAATGAATTCATGAGTAATTTCCTGGAAGCTCTATGTTCTAATCATAGTTTGGAACAACTATGACCTTTCAGTTGGATATATACTCTAGAGACATTCTCAAATAATAGTATTATGTAGATGGATAATCATGATGTGAAAAGAAAAATTCATTAACAGAAATATATATATATATATATATAATGAAGTTCCACTATTTTCAGTTCAAGGGAACCAACTCCAATAGTTTAATGTTTGTATAATAGGAAATAAAACTAAAATTCTTGGTTAAGAATGATACTTTTTATGTGGAAAACCTCTTATGTACTACCCCAAATACATTCTTAATTTGGTTTTCTATCAATCCAAGTCCTCTTGGATGTGGTAATGGATGTAAGTAATGGATTCATGTAGGTATTGTCTGAACCAAAATTATTTTTATGTGTGTATGAATGATGATGGTAGGTTCCCATTAACAAAAGAGGGGTGGGGAAATTGTTCTATGAATAAAACATAGATGATATTTTTAAACATATATGAATCTATAAGCCAAACATAGGATTTATAATAATTTTAAATTATTTATTAATAAATTTTTTAAAAAATTAAAATAATATGATTTTTTAAACAATTCGTTTAATTAGGCTTAGAATGAAATATGAAATTAAATTAATTTTCATATATTAAATTAAAACCAATATAATATATATTTTTCAAAAAATAAATTGGAATAAAAATTCTTCCAATTTTATTAATTCTAATATTTTTAAATTCATTTATTTTATTTTTTATTTTATTAAATAATTATTGTTTCAGTGTTGTGTAAGAATTTAATTTAATTATTTGATAACTAAAAATTTGTAATAAACTTCCATGAAAAAATAAATTTTATTTAAAAACCCATTTAGAACTGAAAGTGACTTTTTTATCCCTATTATATAAATTTAATGATAATAAAACAAAATAAATAACATTCTTACTTTTTGTTACATAAATAATTTTAAATATCAGAGTCAAGTTAATATAGAAACGATTTCTTCTATTTGATTTTTGAGTTATGATGGATGAAATACACTCATGTAATAAATAAAATTCTTATTTTATGTTCTCTTTTTACTCATTATCAAATTATTTTTACACCTAATGAAACCGTTTTTACTTTACCATGGTAACAAATCTTTTCAGTAGACAATATTCATATTGACCAGAAATAAAGGTTACCTATTTAAGATATTTTTATCTCCTTATTCCAAATAAGGAAAATTATTTTTTTATTAAAAAAACATAATTGGAATAATATAAATTCAAATTATACCCACATAATGCGATGAAAATCATTTCATTAATAAAAATATTTTTTCAAGTGATATATGATTTTATATTAAATCGTTCACTAGTAAATATAATTATATGAATTTAAAATAATATAAATTGATACATAATCTATAAATTTCATTTAAATATTTCTTTATTAGTGATTATTTGAATTAATTAAAAAGGACAAACCTTTTTCCATTAAACAGTTTTTGGGAATGTGAATTTTTAATAATAAAATAAAATTATAAAAAACAACAAAAATTATTGATTAAAATGAAATTAATTTGATTATTATATATAAAATGGATAATAGGTCACTTTAATATCAAATGAAAAATTTAATGGGACTTCTAGATTTCGTTATCTAATGAGATGAAGTTACATTATTGGAAAAATTGATAATTTTCACTATTAACTGAACAAACATCCTTTTCATAAAATACCAAAATTTTACACTAAGTTGATTTTGAAATGAAAATTTAAGAAATTAATATCAATTTATTAAAAAAATATACAATATTGATAAATTAATTATAATCTTTTACCAAAAGAATAAATAACAGTATTTTTTTATGAAAACACACATTGAAGGATTAAATGATTTTAAAAATAATTTATTGATTTCTTACTGAGAATTTATCAATACATTTATATTTATTAGTTAATTTATAAATATTAATATGTTATTTAATCCTATTAATAGACTCTAATTTAATGGATAGGTTATCACTGTCATATCTAAATAATAATATTTCACTGTTTGTTGAGGATCGATTATGCATGTCGTATATACTATCGAACAAAGTTTAATTTTGAAAATTCCATGATTTCATATTCAGCACCTTTTATAAATGTTATCATAAAAATTTTTACTTTTTCATCGTAATAATTTTTTAATTTTGATAATAAGTTTCTTTAAATCCCAGATCATAAAAAAAGTTTAATAAAAAAACTTCTTCAAAATATGGAAAATAAAAAACAATGGTCATCTAGAATAATATTAAACTATGTTTCCAAATTGGATAACATCTTTGGGAAGTGAAAATATCGACATGGAGAAAACATTTGATGTCCAAATTTTTATGTAGAGTGATACAGATCATTGAGCATGTGAATTTTAAAGAACTGCATAATGTTAATGACTAAGAAACCCTAAAATGATGACGTGTGAACAAGGTGATGATTTATCAAAAATAGAGGTAATATGCTAATTTTTTTGCCTCATGTTCTTTTTACTAGTGTTTTGGAATTCCATTAGCATATATAAAAATAAAATAGGTATATATAATTACATGATAAGTACAATTTCTCCTTTAATCTATTTATATAACAATCTTATATCTTTCACTAAATGATGAGTATTAAACATGAAATTTTCATGCCAAATCCACTAAAATCAACTTATCTAAAATATCATAATTATATAAAAGGATAAAACATATTCCTAATTTGTTTATAAATTATCCAATAGAAAAATGGATAACACAAGGTATGATAATTCCTAAAATGAATAAATCGTCATATGAATAAATAATACATTAATCTCTTTGATTCAATAATAATACCAAAAGTTTGAACAAAACCATTCTACACATTATTATGCATAAAATTCATTAAAGTATTTGGAATTTATTTTTAGATAGAAATATTTTAATGGATTAATCACATATTCTCTGAAGGTAAATTTATTATTTATCTCCATATAAAATCAATCACTATTAATGTCTCATACCAAAAATATTAAAGTTATTGTTATATAATCACAAATATTTGATAATAATTTACATAAATGACCTTAATTACTATTTGGATGCATAAAATTAATATATTCTTATATGATATAATTTAGTTGTTATTATTAAAACAAAAACTCACAATGTTCTTTTTAACTTATTCATATATGGTTACTAATATAGATAAATTCTTATGGAATAACATTAATCACTAAATCTATTTTCAATCCAATGGTTTTCTCAAAGGTAAAATATGACAAACAACCTTTAAAAAAATCATGGTCCTAAAAGAAAATATAATACCTAAAGGTTATAAATACCGTTAGTATAATTAAAATACCATTATTCCTTAAATAATACTTCATATTGAACATTTGAGTTATGTATACCTCCACCCAATCAAATGTATCCCAAAATATCGTTAAACAAATTAAATGTCAAACACATTAAACCAAAAATAATATGTATTGGAACTTTAGCTTTTGATAAAAAATAAACTCATAAACTCATGATGATATGTATAACTCAAATGTTAACATCACATGAAAACATCCAAATCTCAAAATTTATATAAACCATTTTTTTATACCAATTAGAAATACTCATCCTTAAATATTACATTATCAAAACTTTTTAGTCAAGAATTCATTTTCATAAATAATTGAGGATCATTGTAGTTTATAGTTTTAGAGAATTAGGTAATAAATATTATATAAAAACCATACAATATATGTTTGAAACATCCCGTTATTAACCATTTTTTCATCAACATAATAATTTGAAAATGAATCATATTTTATTTTAATGGAATATCATTTGAATTATTGATTTGACTTATATTTGATCCTAATCATCCTCAAAAAAATATAAAATACTTAAAAATGTGGTATGATCACAAAAAATATTTAAGGCACAAAAATATAAAAATTAATGATCTTACTACCCATTTTAAAATGTGAGATCATAAAAATAGTTTTCCTTTAAATTTGGGACAAAATTAAATTAGATGTATTTCATAAATTATATCAAAAAATACATAATAATAAAATATATGTAAATAATAATAACCATAAGAGTTTCTTGAAAACATGGGATCCCCTAAAAAAATAAATAAAACATAACTTTTTACCCCTAAAAAGAATAATCCTTTAAAAATCATTAGTTAACCCTATAAAATAAAATTATTTCTATAAAAAAATATTGGAAGGAATATAACACTCATTTATGTTCATTGGAACATCATCTTAATATAAATAATACAATAACCATTATAATTAAAACAATGATATTGTCTAATTGTAAAAAAAATTATCTTGAGAACATAATGCTTATAGAATTAAGTGGGGGCACTATCTAGGAACACCCATCGTATGAGCTATATCAAGATTGATTATCATTATAAGTTATATTCTGCTAACCTGTCATCATAAATAAATTACAATGACCATATAAGGAATAAATTTTTTTAATATTGGACATTTTCATCATAAAACCCTTTAAATTCTATTTTGAACCATATATAAAACACTTTTGGATAGAGAGATAAACATTCCTTTTTTTAACCCATTTTGAAAACTGAAAAAAGAAAAAAATTAAAGATTAGTTTTATTTTAACAAAAACATGTATTCTAATAAAGGATTAAAAATAATAGTTACGATGTTGAAAATAGTCATTGTCACTTTTAACCTTCAAATAGAACATTTATTTTATCTGATTTAAAGAAATCAAAATATTCTCTAAAAAATATATAAAAATATAATTTTAAAAACTATTAAAATAAATAAAAAGTTGAACAAATTTTAATTTATAATTCCTTTAGGATCATATAAATACATCTCTCTAATAATTATAAAATTATAGACATTGAAGAAAAAGATTTCTGAAATATATATTTACAATATTTAAAATAAATCTTTTAAGGTAAAAATTCCCTTAACATGACTCTGAATCATCTTCTAAGTTATTTATTTTGAAAATATTGAAAATTTGTTAATTATTTACTTAAATAATGAACCCTTTATATTTTATCATTCCTTTTATAGTGTTATAGTCAATTACATAATCAATTATGTTCACATCAGGCGTTTTGATGATATTTGGCACATATGACCAGAATTGAAATGGAAGGATAACTATAGTCAAATATCCCTTTATTCCATCACATATAGAATAATAATAATGAAAAAATTATAATTTTAATCAATAAATTAAAAAAAATAAAAACAATTATATAAATTTTTTATGAGAAATGAACAGTGATATAATCATGGAGATCGTAAGTCATTCATACACATGAGTAACATTTTGATTTTTCAATTATCATTATTGAAATAAATTATATTTTTTTTAATTATATAATGATAAAAATATAAAAAATTAAATAATATTTCAATAAGTATATTGATATAGACCATGAATGTTATTTGGTGATGAAAAAAGCCCCTCGCTTAGTAGAGATGGAATTCCACATGTACGCATGAATGATGATATCATTTTCAGCGAATGAAACGTTAACAAATATTATTTGTCACAAGTCCATATTTATAAATTATTATTGAATATAATATATATATATATATATATATTAAATCCATCAGTATTTCTAGAATTAATATAATGTGATATAAAATAAATAAAATTGGTATGTCAGGCGGTCGTCCGCTATACGTACGAACAATGGTTTCATTTCCCATTTGATGTAAAATGATATTGATATAGGTAATTACATTAAAATAATAACATATAAGAATATATAATATAATATAGTTGTTATTTCATCAGAGGTGAAGTATATTTCATGATTGTATAAGAAGAAATAAATAAATAACACCTGATTAAGAACTATAAATGTTCTCTAGAAAACATCTTAAATTTTACACTAGAAGCATTCCTAAGATGTTTTCCTGAAAAAAAAAGGCCTCTAGGACTTTGGGAGGAATTTAAGGAAGGAGTATTTTTTTTAATTTGTGAAAAACTATGTTTCCTATGTTAGACTAAAGGGAAACGTTTTTACCCTTTTATAAGAGATGGAAGGGGCACTCATATAATTTATTAAAGTATTAAATTTATAAAAAATAATACCCATATTAAAATGGATCCAAAATTATAATATTTAAATATAATATGATATTTTTTAAAATAAAATTATTTAAATAAATATTTTACATGTTTAGGTGATTTTTTCACCCTTACCTTTTTCTATTAGCCCATGTTAACCCTTTTTGGAAAATTATTGTGATAAAATATTTTTTACACTTCATGGATCATAATTATAACTATAAAATAAAAATTGGAAAATTAATAGAACAACAATTATATTTTAAAATATATATCAATAAATTGGAATATTTTAGTACTTTTAGGAATTTTAAATAACTAAATAAAATATTATTTAGTAATAAATTTCATTATGGTTTGTCTATTTTGAACAATTCATTTAATATGACTCTTAAAACAATATGATAGAAAATGAATTAGAATGTATTCAATTAACACGATTATATTACATTATATTACACAAAATATTAATATAACACAATAATTAATTCAAATTATATTACTTTAAATATTTATAGAATCATTTATATTTTTTTCCTTTTAACTTAATAATAATTTCATTGGCATTTATAAGTAATTAAGATAATTCTTTAAACGCTAAAAATTATTAGAAATATGGAAAATGTAATATATGAAAATTTTATATTATTATAGGAAAATTATAATCAAACTAAATATTCAATAATGTTTTTTGGCTTACTTTTCTGTACATATCAAATAATTTTTACTCTTAATTAATACATTTTATTTTTTACTCTGATAAAAAATATTCACTACGGTTAAATTTCATAATGGAAAAAAATAAAAATAGACCAGCTTAAAAAAATAAAAAAAATTACAAATATTTAATCCATTTTTCATGATTAAAAATGTAGAAGTGGCTTAATTTACATTAAATTTATAACCACAACACATAATGAAAAACAATTATTTTTAAAAGTGCATTCTTCAATCAATAGTTGATTTATATTAACTCTATAAATAGAAACCATCATTATTTTAATTAAAATTCATATAAATAGATGCATAATAAATAAATTTAAATTCAATAATTTCTTATTATATGTTTTTTTAATTTATTATATAGGATATACATTTTCCACATAAAAATAGTTTTCATAAAACCGCATTATTAAGCATTAAAATAACCATATACTAAATCAATTAAAATAGATGATTAAAATGAAATTAATTATATTATAATAAAAAATTTGTTTATAATTAAATTTTAGACCAGTCCAAAATATAATAGTACTTTGATATTAATTTTTTAATGAAAATAATTTAGCATAGTTGAAAATCATTAATTTTTACCATTCTCCCAAAAATAAATTATTTAAAAATCACAAAATCTCACTCAAATTTAATTTTGATAATATTATTTAAAAATGAATTTAATTTTATTAAATAACTATTTTAAATTTTCTATAAATTATTTATTATACATTATAAAAAAAGAAATTGAAATATTCTTCAAAGAAAATAGCTTATTTAAGATTAATATGAATTTTTGAAAATTGGGTGATTATTTAACATGAATTTATGTATGAATTTTTTTATATAATTTATATATATTTCACAAATAATTTAATATTATTCATACCCACCATCTAACAACTATGTTTTGAGAATAATAATTAAATAATAATATTGTATAGTTTTTTTAGACTTGATGTTGCATGTTTTATATGCTATCAAATATAGTTTTCATTTTAAAATCATGTGGTGTTATAGTTTCAAAATAACTTGAATGGTTTCCATAATTATTTCACCTTCTTCGCTTCCTATCATGATATCTTAGGTTATCCCATTTTGATATCCTCTTATGGAATTCAATTCTTTATTCATGTGGGATATTTACATTCCATTTTCTCTTTCTATGTCTTAGATATCAAATTCTCTTTCTTTCACCAAGTCAACTAGCCCGATTTAGAAGCAAATTTTTGGAATAATATTGGAATATTTAGATTTCCCACATGGATTACTATATGTTCTATTCACCAACCTAGTCAATTTATTTCATTAATGGACTGTTAATCCATTTATTTTTATCTTGTTTCATTTCTAAAATTTATAACTTATTTAAAATTATCCATAATGTGTCCTATTTTTACATAAATGAATCCTCTTATCCCATTTTTCGTATCTTCCATATTTCGCTACTTGATTTTTTTTTTGAAACTTCATTTTTTTATTCCTGTTCCTCATGGATAACTCACCACCCATGAGTATAAACATATTACGAATGTTCATTTAGTAATTTTTTTATTATTTGCACTATTTTTGTATGGTATCAATTATTTAGTTTTATTCATATTCACTCCTTATTTGTTCTAATTTATTTATTTAATTATTCAATTTTCTTTCCACTTCTTTATAACCATTTCCACTTTATATAAAATAAATATTTCTATACAATTAAAATATGTTTATTGTGTACCTATTTTTATCCCTATTATATGGATTTTTTGGTGTAACACCCATATGTTTTAATATGATAATTTTTTCTGAAAGTGTATGGTAAATTCAGCACTGATCTTAATCAACCCACAAAATATATTTCATTCAAATAAATCACGTTGATAGATTGTGGAACACGTAACCCCAAGACAAAATGATCCATAATACTTTATATCATTGTAACCAACCCATTAAATATGTGGTTATGAATATTACTAGCTAAATTATATAATTTATGGTTATATATTTCGTTTTTAAAAAATAATAATCATTTAAAATAAAAAAATGAAATACAATATTTTTTCTAAAAAACAGTTCAGTTTCTCTTAGAGTAGATAATTTATAATTAATTTATAACTATTTTATAAAATTTATTTGATAAAAATAAAAAAAATCATAATAACAAAATTATAATTATGTGAATTTTTGGGATTTTTCTGAAATGTTTCATTTTTCAATGAATAGTGAAAATACTGAATTTTAATTTGAACCTCCCTTTTTTTAATTATTTATAAATATAGATTATTTTTTATAGTACATAAATTATCATTTGTCTAATAATATATATAATAATCTAATTTATTTTATTAGAATCATTTTCAAATTGAATTTTGATATAAAACATTTTAATCTTTTGCACATTTTCTCTTTTCAAACATGCTTTCTCATCACATCTCTGGGATTAAATTTAATTTTAAGTTTTCCAATTATGTGATGTGAATTTTTAAAAATAGATTAAATATTTTAAAAAAGTAAAATTTATATTTTCTATTTTTTTAACTTAATTTTAGAGAAAAATTAATAGTGAAAATAGTAATGTTTAGTTACTATTGTAAAGGTAAAATGAGTTTTTTAGGGGTTAAACTAAAATGATAAGGGTTTAAATGACCAAAAAACATGCCTGAAAGATATTTTACATCCTTTTATAGTCCCTATAATGTATAAGTCTCTATAATAATCCATTTTGGACCCCTTTGGATTTTTAAAAATGTGTTTACACCTTTTCCATTCCAAATAATAGAAGTGTTCCACTCACCTCTCATATAAGAGAAAACATCTCTCCTCTCTTATTCAAACCATAAAAACCTTTTTTCATCTAATAAATGAAAAAATATATTCCCAAAATCCATACCCTCATCCTAGATCCCTTATTATTGGTGTAAATCCAGCAAAAAAATACATTTTTCAAAAACCTGGTGAGGTTACTTGAAGTAGTGGTAGGGTTCTTTAATGACAATTTTTATTTTATTTATTCATACACCTTCCACAATTATCTTTATACAATGATGAAACAATAGTCTCAGTATCATTCATATACATATATGTTTTTATCTTATTTTCATTACCTAAATACATCCCCAATTCTGACAAATGGGCAACGAAATCATCATTCCTCTATATGGTGGATAACCACCACAAGAACCGATGTCATTTTTTCCATTACCACCTCTCATGGTTGGCTATGAGGATGTATATAAAGTATATATAATATATTTATAACATAATTGGTAATTATATCATATATAATTTTTTTAAATTCAATTCAATAGTGGATACGATAAAGTCACTTGTGTGTACGGAGAACTATAGCCTCATGAAGCAATGTGAATAATTTTTGAATAATTCCTTAATTAAAGGGTAATAAGGATAACTTTATTGAATATATTAGATATAAATGAAATAGTTATGATATTAATTAAATATTAATGAATATTTATATATCACATTCTTTCATACCTTTTAAGTCATATAAAGATTATAACAACGTTCGTGTATGTGGGGACTATAACATAATCTTTTATTTATAATATTATTATCATTATGTATAGATAAATTATTTCTACAGCCTTCTCATAATGATTGTTGAAACATGGAAATGTTACCCATGTGTATGTACAACCTACCGTCTCTAAGATTGTAATTTATGCCATTTCTCAAAATTGTATTTCATTATTAGTATTAAAACTATAATTGACAAATAAATATTATTATTATGTCATGATTATTGTTTTGGAGATTTTGGAACTATATAATATTGGAAAAACTATAATGTTCAGTACAAAATACTCAGGTGAAAAAAGTCAACTAACACCCAAAATAATGAAGATAATGAAATATTATTAACAAATGGGTGATAATATGTTATTAAAAGATCATATAAGATACGATAAATATTAATATTTCTATAAAATTAGTTAAAAACATTTTTAAAGCCACTATATTGGATTTTAAGTCACATTCAACAAAAATTAACTATGGGGTAGGGGACTTCATATAACGACCCATACTTTACATACATTGTTAATACTTCAAAATTGAAGCATACTTATTACAAAATATAACAAAACCACGAAAGGACCGTATAGGTATAGTGTCTTTAGAAACTGGGAAACATAAATAACTGGTTCATAAAGTGTCTACACTGTCTCCCATTTATTTCATCATATCTACAGTCCCTTTTGGCATATCTTACTTAATAACCTTCTTCCTGACCTGGGGAAAGAAAACATACAAAATGGAGATCTCAAATGCTCAGTAAGGGTAAACAAAAGAATTATCAATCACATCATATACATAAATGCATAACTTTTGGAAATCTTAACATACAAAAGAGATCATAATTTCATAACATGGAATAAATCATGGCAGTGAAATGTAATCACAATAATCATAACATAAAACATGAAACTTTGTGTAATACACACATAATCATGGATAATCATTTCTTGTCAGTCAAGACTCATTTCCAAGACTATCTTAGTGGACAAAGTTGCTTTCTGAACTGAGTCATCCTCATTTTAGTCCTGTTTCACTGAACCGGTATAACCTACCATTCCAGCCATGTCTATCTCATGAGATATAAAATCATTACCCAATGCATTTTAGGGAGATATAGTTCACACCCATCTCATAATGATACCATTCATATGTGTGCCACAAAATCATAAATCATACATCATTGCATAACCCATGTAATAAAAATGGGAATCTTAAACAGTGTGAAATCATAAAACAATTAATATAAGATAAAGGAATTCATAAAAATATTTCCATCACAACATAATCAAATCCATGTAATAATAGGGAAAGAAATAGGACCCTATATTATCTTAGATGGAAAATAATTTTGATAAAACTCTTAAACTCCATTCTTGAGGAAAATATCATTTCTACTTCAAAAACACTTTTCCATTCTTAACATGTCATACAATATTAAACTAAAAGAATTTGATTAAAAATAAACTTGAAAACATGTAAAGGAAGCTTCTTGGAAATAATGTTTTAAAAATCCATTCATGCCGTATAAGTTAAAAAAACATTCTTCGTACTTTTGTCGGAAAAGTCAAAAAGTACCTCGTATGAAAAACGACAAAAGATTCCTTTCATATCCTTTACTAAAATGTCACCAAAGGGTAAAATATTATTTAAAAAATTGTAGGTGGATGGAAATAATATTACATGTTGAGGAAACATGGATGTGGATGATAAAATATAGCCCAGTAAATACCAAAGTATAAATAATCTCGGATAAAAATGAGATTGTGATATTTCCATTACCTTAGGTCCGTTTTGCTTCGTAAGTGTCCAAACCTCCTGTATAATTATTAAAATAATGTTATTGACTTATTCCATAATCATACTTATTTTTATGATATCATATATGGTCATTTTCTTAGCTTCTTAGTAGTAATATTTCATTGCTACTTGTTATTCGGGTGTTTATAACTTTTTGTTCTTATCCGTGTTTTGTCAAATAAATTCTTATTCTTATATTTAGGTTATAGATACCTCATTTCCAGAATGGTATTAGTGTAATATATATCATATTCATTAATTCAATTCATTTATATAATCATTATGAAATGAAGATCTTGTAGAATGAGTCGCATCACATCATGGAGACGGTATTCCGTACGTACGCACGAGTGATGAGATCGTTCCTATGAACGTGGAATTGTATTGGAGTGTATGTATACTATTTAAGAATCAGTATCACTTTATAATAGTCATATATAGTAATTATTTACACCATTATACCCATCCAAGTAAGGTGGTGGTGGAAAATAGATTACACCACGGCGTGGAGACGGTATTCTGTACGTACGCACGCGCGGTGATTTCTTTTTCCGTAGGATGGATAGATGGTGAAATAGGGTTGTTTCATACATATAATAACATATAATTATATTAGTGATACTGATGTTATTACTTCATAATGAAACAACTAAAGAAGAAGAAGTGGAAGAAGAAATAAAGATGAAAGAATCGGTAATGGACATTAACTCTTCTTTGAAGTGCTTCTTTGAGACCTCCTTTTAGGGCACTAAAATGGTTCTTTTAAGAAGACCAGAACCTCTTGTATGTCTCTAGGGAAGTGGAGAGGAGGAATTGGCAGGGGTTGGCCGATCTTGAAGGCTCAAAGTGGTGTGAGGAAGAGGGGGAGGAGTTTCCCTTTTATAAGGGAGGAGAGGGGCACCTTTAGGAAAACTAAAAGTATTATTTTATTATAAAGTCAAGTTCGGTTTTAAATAGCCCCAAATTGATATATGTCAAAGATAAGGTGCGAATGGGTCTAAATAATCTCATCCAATAGAATTTAGACAAGTTTAGGTTCCTATTTTAACCATATCATTTAGATTTAACATTAAGTTAAATAAGTTTACTTTTACCGTGTCTTCTTGTGTTCTCATACTATAAGGTTAATAAACGTACTATAAGCAGCCAAACGAACCCCAATTTTTTTTATTATTAATATATATAACCTTATATAAGTCATTTGGCCGAAACATAGATTTTTAGGAATAAAATAACAATTACTAATATAATATTTGTTTTAAAAACTATTTTATGTCAATTTTGACACTATTTAGTAATTTATTTTTTGTGAAAATCATAACAGAATTATTAGTTCGAACCAAGTTAATTAAATCAATACTAACATGTCATATTAACCTATAAAATTATAGTAATTCATAAAAAGTCTCAAATTACATTTATTTTGGTGTTTATAACATTAATTATGTCAATATTTCATTAATAAGATAATTTCTGCATCATCTTTGTGTCATAAATAAATTAAATTATTTAATGTCTAAAAATTAAAAATAAAATACCATTATGTATGAAATCTTTTTATATTTCTAATGAATATTTATGGTCGAATTTATCTTATGTATAAATCCATATTAAAAATTATTTACTTATTAAACTTTGATTTTAACTATTTTAACCCTACATTAAATAAATTAATAATAAATGTCCTAATCTAATCCATGTGGGCCAAAATGGTAATATTTTATTCCTAAGTTTGTTTTTGGTAAAATTAAACTTGTCCAATAGAATTAGGACATGTGTTAGGGTAATAATAATATCATCTTTACCCTTAATTACCCTATTTACTTTTAACCGTGGTAAAAAAAAGTAAACAGTTACTATTCACCAAAAAATTATTTTCATCTCATTGAACCAAATTTTACTTACTGACGTCAACCGTGTCTCTCGGATTTTTGAAATTCCACTCACAGAAGCGGTAAAATTATGTTTTATGAAAAATTTAGTTTTTTAACTACCACTTAGTGGTTTCACTATTCATCAAAAACTGAAAGTTTTCAGAAAAATACCAAAATTTTACCCTAGGCTAATTTCGATATTCCGAATCCAAAAATGAAGTCCATTTGGAAAAATAAAATTTATAAAATTTCAAAAAGTGGTTATTACTATTCATAACGGCTTTTTTTAATAATATTTTAATAGCATATCGTTGTTTAGTGAAACTCGGTATTGCGTACGCCGCAAGCTATCGAGGAAGGTCACGATTTCGTGTAAAGAAAGCCAAGCAAGTATTGTGTAGAAAAAGATTCCTTTGATGATTTATATAACATAAAAGTCTCAGGTGTTACATTATACCCCCCTTAAAATGAATTTCTCCCTCGAAATTCGTCACTTTGTAACAAACTGATGAGGATACATCTCCCTCATCATATCCTCAAGCTCCCATGTAGCTTCTTCTAATTGGTGGTTCCTCCATAAAACTTTCACCAATCAAGTGGTCTTGTTTCGTAGGACTTTTTCGCTACGATCCAGAATCTCTATCGGTTGTTCTTCATAAAAAAGATCTTGCTCCAGCGGTATAACTTTTGAGCTGAGTACATGTAAAGGATCAGGTATGTACTTTCTCAGGAGAGATACATGGAACACATCGTGAACTTGAGAGAGATTCGGTGGAAGCGCCAATCGGTAAGCTACCTTCCCAACACGATCCAGTATTTCGAAAGGACCAATATATCTAGGGCTCAATTTCCCCTTCTTTCTAAATCTCATGACTTTCTTCCCGGGAGATATCCGTAAGAAAACTTTATCACCCACTTCAAACTCTAGGTCTTTTCTTCGGTTGTCGGCATCACTTTTCTGTCGACTCGGAGCTGCTCTTATGTGTTGTTGAATAGATCTGGCCTTTTCTGCCATTTCATCAACGAGATCAGGTCCTAATAGCTTTCTTTCCCCAACTTCATCCCAGCAAGTTGGAGTCCTGCATTTCTTTCCATAGAGAGCTTCATAAGGAGCCATCTGAATACTGGAGTGAAAGCTATTATTATAAGAAAATCCCACCAAAGGTAGGTGTTGATCCCAACCTCCTTTGAAATCCATAGAGCAAGCTCTCAACATATCTTCTAGGGTTTGAATTGTTCTCTCGGACTGACCGTGTGTCTGAGGACGATAAGCAGTGCTGAAACTCAACTCTGTATCCAGAGTATGCTGAAAACTTTGCCAGAACTTCAAGGTAAATCTCGGATCCCGATCAGTTATAATAGAATGTGGTACTCCATGCAATCATACCACTTCCTTTATATATATCCTGGCAAGCTGATCCAGAGAGAAATCCTCTCTAATAGCAATGAAGTGTGCAGACTTTGTAAGACGATCAACTATGACCCAGATAGCATTATTGCCTTTGGATGTTTAAGGAAGTCCTGTGACAAAGTCCATAGTGATGTTTTCCCATTTCCATTCGGGTATGGGTAATGGTTGTAACATCCCCTTAGACTTCTGTCTCTCATCTTTAACTTGTTGACAAACCAAGCATCGAGAGACATATTCAGCAACATCTCTTTTCATGCCATCCCACCAGAAGTACTCTTTCATGTCCATATACATCTTGGTGCTTCCAGGATGAAGAGAGAATGAAGAACTATGAGCCTCATCCAGCATCTCCTTCTTTAATTCAGGGATGGGAAGAACACAAACCCGATTCCTGAACTTTATTATCCCATCACAATCAAGGTTGAATTCAGGAACATTTCTCACCTACTTATGTAACTCGACATCTTCTTTCTGTGCCTCATTAATCTTCACATGTATAGATGGTTGAACATTAATTTGAGAAAGATAAGATTTTTCCCCTTCCATTATAATTCCAAGATCCATCCTTTGTAAATCCATAAATATTGGATCTTTTGTGATCCTCGTCATGGATAAACTAGCATGGTCTTGTCGACTTAATGCATCTGCCACCTTGTTTGCTTTCCCAGGGTGGTAATGGATTTAGTAGTCATAATCCTTAATCAGCTCCAACCATCTTCTTTGACGCATATTCATCTCCTTTTGTGTGAAAATATACTTTAAACTTTTATGATCTGTATAAATATCACACCTTTCACCATAAAGGTAATGCCTCCAAATAATTAATGAAAATATTACCGCAGCTAACTCCAAATCATGTGTTGGGTAATTTTGCTCATGGATTTTCAACTGTCGTGAGGCATAAGCAATCACCATATCATTTTGCATAAGAACACACCCCAATCCCTTCTTGGATGCATCACTATAGATCAAAAACCTTTCTCCACTACAAGGCAGTGTGAGCACAGGTGCACTGGATAACCTTCTTTTCAACTCCTTGAAATTCTCTTCACATTCCTCTTTCCAGACAAACATAACTCCTTTCTGAGTCAACATGGTGAGTGGATTAGATAATCGTGAAAAATATTTCACAAAACGTCGATAATATCCTGACAAACCAAGAAAACTTCGAATCTCAGTTACTGTTGTTGGTCTCGACCATCTTTCGATAACCTCTGTTTTTGCTAGATCCATAGATATCCCCTCTTTTGAGATTATGTGACCAAAAAATGAAACTTTTTGAAGCCAAAATTCACACTTGGAAAATTTGGCATAAAGATTCTCCTTTCTCAGGGTCTTCAATATAATTCTCAAGTGATCTTCATGTTCTTCATTGCTCATTGAATAGACAAGAATATCGTCTATAAAGACTACCACAAATTGACCAAGATAGTCTCTAAAGACTCTATTCATTAGATTCATGAAGATAGCAGGGGAATTAGTAAGACCAAATGGCATCACTATAAATTCATAGTGTCCATACCTTGTACGGAAAGCCGTCTTTGGTATATCCTCCCTTTTGACCCTTAATTGATGATACCCTGAACTAAGATCAATCTTGGAAAAGTATTGAGCTCCGCGTAGTTGGTCAAATAAGTCATCAATGCGTGGGAGAGGATATTTGTTCTTGATAGTGATCTTGTAAAGTTCTCGATAATCAATGTGGGTCTCATTGATCCATCTTTCTTCTTAACAAATAGAACAGGTACTCCCCAAGGTGACACACTAGGGTGTATGGATCCTTTATCAAGATTCTCTTGGAGTTGCTTCTTCAATTCCAGCAACTCAATTGGGGCCATTCTATAAGGTGTCTTTGAAATAGGCAAAGCATCATGTAAGAGTTCTATTGAAAACTCAACTTCACGATTCGGTGGAAGACCCGGTAATTCCTCCGTAAAGACATCATCAAACTCTCGTACAATGGGAATATTCTTAATCATGAGTTTCTCACCAACCATTTGAGATAAATAACCTTCATTTAGTGGAATCAATACCCATAAAATGGAAGAAATTTCCACTGGAAGGTTATGTTCATCCTTGCATTGATAGACGATCATAGATTGATCTGGAATATGAAATGTGACTTCCCTTCTTTGGCAATTGATATGATCTCCATATAAAGAAAGCCAATCCATTACAAGAATCACATCAAATTCCACTATAGGAAGGATCACATGATTTACAGGAAGCACTTTCCCACAAACATCGATCGGAGAAGAATTATAAACTTTTGATGCGACTGTTGTGTCATTAGGTGTTGTCACAGCTAACTCAACATCTAATTGTTGAGGTAATACAGTGATACCCTTAGAAAATTCTTCAGAAATAAAAGAGTGGGTGGATACAGAATCAAATAAAATATTTTCTACTTTAGAGTGGATGGTAACTGTACCTTTCACCACATCATTATCATACTCCACATCGCTGATAGAAATTGCATGTGACTTTCCTTTGTCTTTAGCCTTAAGAGTTTGTTGATGTCGACCATCATCATCAACCCTTGGATTAGGGAATTTATTGGTATAATGTCCCATATCCTTGCACTTGAAACATTGAAGTGTAATAGGTTCATTCTGTGTATCCCTTCCTTTGTTTTCATCATTAGACATCTTCTTCCCATCATCGCGGCATTCAAATTCCCGATGACCTTCCTTTCCACATTTGAGACATTTACTTGTCCATTTAAGACAACTCCCTCCATGTTTCTTTCCACACCTTGATCATAAGGAAAAGCTCATCTTCTTTTCCGTGTGCTCTTTATATTTTCCTTTGAATTCCATTTTCCTCTTCTTATCAAACCCATATGACTGATGGGTTACTCCAATCTCCATCTCGACATTGAGAGCACATCAAATGATTTCCTTGTAGCTATTGAAGTCCCTTATGGCTAACGCCCTTCGAAGACTTGGTTTTAAGCCACTAAAGAATTGATCGATCTTACTCTCAGGTTGGATAATAATACCAGAAGTGTACCTTGCAAGTCTTGTAAAATTTGCTTCATAGGTACCAACAGATTCATCATCCTTTTTATTCAGTTCAAGAAACTCCTTCTCCATCTTTGTTCGGAGAATATGAGGGAAGTACTTATTGAAAAATAATTTCTTGAACTCGTCCCATTCCATGGACTCAATTTCATCTCTTTGCCTCGAATTCTTAATAAGATTCCACCATTGATTAGCATCTCCTTCCAAACGATACACTGCTAGGATGACTTTATCATGTTCAGAACATTGAAGAACAGAAAATATCTTTTCAGTAGTACTAATCCATTGTTCATCAACTAATGGATCAATAGACCCGCTGAAAGAAGGTGGACGCTGCCTCATGATGTATTCAACAGAATGTTGCTCCTTCCTTTGCTCGTTTGGAAGTCCTACATGATTCATAGCTTGAGAAAGTTGTGTGATCATGGCTACAAGATTTTGAATTCCATCTCCCATAACGTTTGATTGCTCATGGGGACAATCATTGCATTGGTCGTCGTATTCCGCATTAACACGATTCCTTCGGGTTCCAGCCATTGACTAAAACCAAGAAGAATAGTGTGAGAAACACTAATTATAATAGGAAAACCACATACTCAAGAATAAAATTTCACTCATAAGGTCTTATCCTAGGTTATTCATGGCCATTTCTAAAACACCAATATTGTGTTCTATGCTTAGACTTATCCTTAGAGTTCTTACTAAGGCTTTCACATCCTAATTTCCAAAGGATGACTATACCTTTCCTCTGATAACAACTATAACGACCCATACTTTACATACATTGTTAATACTTCAAAATTGAAGCATACTTATTACAACATATAACAAAACCACGAAAGGACCGTATAGGTATAGTTTCTTTAGAAACTGGGAAACATAAACAACTGGTTCATAAAGTGTTTACACTGTCTCCCATTTATTTCATCATATCTATAGTCCCTTTTGGCATATCTTACTTAATAACCTTCTTCCTAACCTGGGGAAAGAATACATACAAAAGGGTGATCCCAAATGCTCAGTAAGGGTAAACAAAATAAATATCAATCACATCATATACATAAATGCATAACTTTTGGAAATCTTAACCGGAAAAAGAGATCATAATTTCATAACATAGAATAAATCATGGCAGTGAAATGTAATCACAATAATCATAACATAAAACATGAAACGTTGTGGCATACACACATAATCATAGAGAATCGTTTCTTGTTGTTCAAGACTCATTGCCAGGACTATCTTAGTGGACAAAGTCCCTTTCTGAACAGAGTCACCCACGTTTCAGTCCTGTTTCACTGAACCGTTATAACCTACCATTCCGGCCATGTCTATCTCATGAGATATAAAATCTTTACCCAAAGCATTGGAGGGAGATATAGGTCCCACCCATCTCATAATGATACCATTCATATGTGTGCCACAAAATCATAAATCATACATCATTGCATAACCCATGTAATAAAAATGGGAATCTTAAACATCGTGACATCATAAAACAATTAATATAAGTTAATGGAATTCATAAAAATACTTCCATCACAACATAATAAAATCCATGTAATAATAGGGATAGAAATAGAACCCTATATTATCATAGATGGAAAACAATTTTGATAAAACTCTTGAACTACATTCTTGAGGAAAATATCCTTTCTACTTCCAAAACACTTTTCCTTTATTACCATGTCATACTATTTTAAACTAAAATAAGTTGATTAAAAATAAACTTGAAAACTTGTAAAGGAATCTTCATGGAAATAATGTTTTAAAAATCCATTCATGCCGTATAAGTTAAAAAAACATTCTTCGTACTTTTGCTGCAAAAGTCAAAAAAGTACCTCGTACGAAAAAGGAAAAAAGATTCCTTTCATATCCTTTACTAAAAACTCACCAAAGGGTAAAATTGGATTTAAAAAATTGTAGGTGGATGGAAATAATAATACATATTGAGGAAACATGGATGTGGATGATAAAATACAGCCCATTAAATACCAAAGTATAAACAATCTCGGATAAAAATGAGATTGTGATATTTCCCTTACCTTAGGTCCGTTTTGCTTCGTAAGTGTCCGAACCTCATGTATAATGATTTAAATAATGTTATTGACTTATTCCAGAATCATACTTATTTTTATGATATCATATATGGTAATTTTCTTAGCTTCTTAGTAGTAATATTTCATTGCTACTTGTTCTTCGGGTGTTTATAACTTTTTGTTCTTATACGTGTTTTGTCGAATAAATTATTATTCTTATATTTAGGTTATAGATACCTTATTTATTGAATGGTATTAGTGTAATATATATCATATTCATTCATTCAATTAATTTATATAATCATTATGAAATGAAGATCATGTAGAACGAGTCACATCGCATCGTGGAGACGGTATTCCGTACGTACGCACGAGTGATGATATCGTTCCTATGATCGTGGAATTGTATTGGAGTGTATGTATAATGTTTAAGAATCAGTATCACTTTATAATAGTCATATATAGTCATTATTTACACCATTATACCCATCCAAGTAAGGTTGTGGTGGAAAATAGATTACACCACGGCGTGGAGACGGTATTCCGTACGTACGCACGCGCGGTGATTTCTTTTTCCATAGGATGGATAGATGGTGAAATAGGGGTTTTTCATACTTATAATAACATATCATTATATGAGTGATACTGAAGTTATTACTTCATAATGAAACAACTAAAGAAGAAGAAGTGGAAGAAGAAATAAAGATGAAAGAATCGGTAATGGACATTACCTCTTCTTTGAAGTGCTTCTTTGAGACCTCCTTTTAGGGCACTAAAATGGGTCTTTGAAGAAGAACAGAACCTCTAGGATTTCTCTAGGAAGTGGAGAGGAGGAATTGGCATGGGTTGGCCGAGCATGAAGGCTCAAAGTGGTGTGAGGAAGAGGGGTAGGAGGTGCCCTTTTATAAGGGAGGAGAGGGGCACCTTTGGGAAAACTAAAAATATTATTTTATTATAAAGTCAATTTCGGTTTTAAATAGCTCTAAATTGATATATTTCTAAGATAAGGTGCGGATGGGTCGAAATCCTCTCATCCAATAGAATTTAGACAAGTTTAGGTTCCTATTTTAACCTTATCATTTAGATTTAACATTAAGTTAAATAAGTTTACTTTTACCGTGTCTTCTTGTGTTCTCATACTATAAGGTTAATAATCTTACTATAAGCAGACAAAAGAAGCCCAATTTGTTTATTATTAATATATATATCCTTATCTAAGTCATTTGGCCGAACCTTAGATTTTTAGGAATAAAATAACAATTACTAATATAATATTTGTTTTAAAAACTATTTTATGTCAATTTTGACACTATTTAGTAATTGATTTTTTGTGAAAATCATAACAGCATTATTAGTTCGAAACAAGTTAATTAAATCAATAATAACCTGTCATATTAACCTATAAAATTAGTGTAATTCATAAAAAGTCTCAAATTGCATTTATTTTTGTGTTTATAACATTAATTATGTCAATATTTCATTAATAAGATAATTACTGCATCATCATTGTGTCATAAATAAATTACATTATTTAATGTCTAAAAATTAAAAATAAGATACCATTATGTAGGAAATCTTTTTAGCTTTCTAATGAATATTTATAGTCGAATTTATCATATGTATAACCACATATTAAAAATTATTTACTTATTAAACTTTGATTTTAACTATTTTAACCCTACTTTAAATAAATTAATAATAAATGTCCTAATCTAATCCATGTGGGCCTAAATGGTTATATTTTATTCCGAAGTTTGTTTTTGGTCGAATTACACTTGTCCAATAGAATTAGGACATGTGTTAGGGTAATAATAATATCATATTTACCCTTAATTACCCTATTTACTTTTAACTGTGGGAAAAAAAGTAAAAAGTTACTATTCACCAAAAAATTATTTTTATCTCATTGAACCAAATTTTACTTACAGACATCAACTGTGTCTCTCGGAATTTTGAAATTCCACACACAGAAGCGGTAAAATTAAGTTTTAGGAAAAATTCAGTTTTTTAATTATCACTTAGTGGTTTCACTATTCATCAAAAATTGAATGTTTTCAAAAAAATACCAAAATTTCACCTTAGGCTAATGTCGATATTCCGGATCCAAAAATGAAGCCCATTTGGAAAAATAAAATTTACAAAATTTCAAAAAGTGGTTATTACTATTCATTACGGCTAGTTTTAATAATATTTTAATAGCATATCGTTGTTTAGTGAAACTCGGTATTGCATACGATGCAAGCTATCAAGGAAGGTCGTGATTTCGTGTAAAGAAAGTCAAGCAAGTATTGTGTATAAAAATATTTCTTTGATGACTTATATAACATAAAAGTCTCGGGTGTTACACTTTAACTCAATTTCCCTCTATTTTTCAATATTTCTATGTTATGAACTTAATTTATTTATTATGGTTTGTATACTAATCCTTTGAAATTTAATATCTGGATTCATTAATATTTCATAATATTTTTAGTTTAAATATGAATTATTACATAAAAGGGGATTTGACATAATATTTATCTAGCATTATAGAATTTCATAACTCACTTTCTTTTCATTAGGTTATATTACTTCTTTGTCATTAGTGACATTATAATATTATCTGTGAAATGAATTTTTATTTTATTATACTTTATTCAACCTATTTGATGTGGATTTATGTTTGATAAACATAATGAATTAATTTCGTAATACTCACTTCAATATTATTATAATTTTATGGGATTAAATCACATTCTAATTCAAATTGGGAATGTTTAATCTTGAGTATTAGTGAAGTGAAAATAATTGAACATTTCATAATAAAATCATTACATGTTAATCTAATCTAGTCATTCATGATATATTAAATTAATATTACTACTTTTTCCTTCTCTTTGGTTCCTAAAATAATTGAGAATTTTTTTTAATAAAATCTAGCTTCATTTCTCTCTTTGGTCGGAAATCTATTTTATTCAGAAACAATGTGTTCTTAAAATATTTTAAAAATGTTATAACCATTTTCAAATGATTTATTAAATAAATTTTCACCAATTTTTTCTTTTTAGAATATTTTTTTAAAAAAAATCATTATGTTTTTTCAAAAAAAATCTCTACTTTTCTTATTGAAAAATGTCAATGGAATATTTTTTAACAAACTCGACATATAAAAATCCTCATCAATCATGACCACTCAATGTTTAATGAATTATTTTCTATTTTTTATTAATAATTTTTAAATTAATTTATTTCCAAAAGATTTTGTTAAATTTTAGTTTTAAATATATTTTCAAAGTTAAGATTATATTTTCCTCATTAATGTTTGTAACGATATTCTTATGGTATTTCTATTAATTAATGAAACAACCATTTAATTTTACTAAAATGGGTATATATTGGATTGATACTATCCTTTCTCATTATATGGATGGTTTATGGTCATTTGAGATGAATAATCTGTTGACATTTACTTAGATGATTCATTTTTTTAATCATTAACGATCCCTTGAAATATTTATGTACCTATAATCATTGGATATTAAATTCTCAAAAAATATACATATTATTTAACATGATTATTTTTATTTCTTAAACCATATATTAATTTTTGATATTTTTTTATTCATTGAATGATATTTTTTATCTAGTGAAAAATTTATAAATCTTTATCCTTTACTTAATAATTATGTTTTATAATAAGGAAAATTTTTTGTTAATTAAACCAATTATTTTGTATATGAAGAATTTGTTGATCATTCAGTACAGGGTGGGAACTATAATTATATAACCCCATAATTCATCAGTTGTCACTTAATAAAAATAAGTAAGAAACCATAAAACTAGTTTCTTCTAGAGGTTTTAAACATTCATGTGAATGGTCTTGATAGTAGTGGTTTTCATGATTCCTAAAATCATTACGTCTAATAATTATTCATTTCGTTCATTGTGAATCCAATTATTTATATTAATGGAATTTTAACAATGATATTATCTACCGATCCAATTTATTCACAATTTAATTATTAAATGACATGTCTTATCATTTATTTACCTTATCATATAGATTACACCGAATCATATTATCTAGGATATTTTTATAATGATATTATCTATGTATGAATTTAATTCAAATTTTTTTAATTAAATGGAATATTTGTTTAGTTATTTACCATTCCATACTGATTATGTCTTATCTTACTTTAATATCCATGTTATTCATTAAATTGAATGTGTGTTAAGTTATTTACCTTAAAAAATTTATTATTATTCATTTATTCATGATAGATTCCACTATATGTAACCCTTACTAAGAATTTAAAATAAACATTATTTTATTTCCATTCCCCTGGATTCCATGAAGTGTACTATGATTTTCATTCCTATATATTCTAAAGGGAATAATGTTATTCCCAAAAATAAAATATGTCGTATTTTTTATTTTTAAAATTTTATATGTGAATCATTTATGCAAACAGTCTACCAAGAATAATGAACTATTTGGCCATTTGGAATGTGATTCATTATATATTGTGATAATATAAAAAAGAATACATCAGTACATGGATACCAGGGTCGGGGGCTCAACACTTGGTATCAATGGATGATTAGTAGAAGTATTGGGAACTATATTTCAAAAAAAAAATATTGGGGACCATAACCTAATGATATAAATCGAGGATAAGAATAAAATAACATCCTAAAGTTTTGGTAACTTATATATTGTGTGTTTTTTCCTAGAATTACATCCCCATAGAGAATCAAAAAGTACATGTGATTCTGAAAAAATATTACTAGAGGTAATAAATCCAAAAAAGGTCACATTGTTTTTTAACTGGTCATCACTTGATGCATGAAACATGGCCTCAATGTGCATTCGGTTTGATACTCTCTTGGGATATGATTAGTATTATACCAATTTCCATTACAAAGCATTATGAAGGATTTGAATAGAATATTACAGTGAACGAAAAAGGCTAAAAATAATGTCAATTAGATTGAAATTAAGTTGTGATGATTTAAACATCCTATAGATGATTATATGGTTTTCCCACAATTATTATTGTTTTTCACACTATGCTCTTTGGTTTTATTCCATGGATAGAACCCCAACAAATCATCTTAACAATGAACATGAAATACTATATGGCGACTCTGAGAAACAAAATTTTATAATGACTAGAGTGATAAAAACTATGATTATTCCAAATTAGTTATCATAAAATTTGAATAGAAACATATACCTTAACCAACTCCCAAACATTCCAAATTAGAGAAAAGTGGTGTTTTATAAGATCTTGAATGTTTCAAAACATGTATAAAAGATTCTTTAATATCATTGATATCATAAATGTGGATTTATACACCTATTAAAGTGTCACAATGGAATGAAAGAATTAATTATGTGTGAAATGGAACAACATAATGCCAAGAATGTTTTTTAAAAAATGAAGAGTATGATCGAAGGAAATAAATATTCGCATAGGGTTCTATTCATAGTTTGTTTTCAGAAGTGTGGGGAACCTAGAATTATCAGAGTTCATTCTATATTATAATGGTTAAATCCAAGAACAAGGAAGGACATGTGTGAAAATAAAATGATTGAATAATTTATGTATTGGGATTCAAAAATTAAATTGTAGAATTATTTTACAAATTTTATATCCATAATAGGAATCATGAATCATCTAAGGATTTTATTATATTTTTGAAACATATGTGTATTCATTAACTTTTGAGTTTTGGATACCAGCTTGGGTTTATTAATATAATCTTCTGCATTCGATCAAAGTCATAAAAACCCATTTCTTGGTATAATTTTATGGATGTCCACGATGACTAAAGATATTTTAGGAGATATTTATGAAAATAAAATTCATTGGTTTAGTATACATTTTAATGAGAATGTTATTTGAGGAATATTGAATTTTCATTTTATAGACATAAGTTTAAAGTTATTGTCAACCATTCGAATTAATATGATCATTAGTATCACTGTAATAATAGTAAAAAATGGTTATTAGACTATTTTAAAAAAATTATTGAAATCCTTAGTCAATAGGTTTTTTAAATATTATTTTTATTTCAAGGATTTCCATCATATTTTTTTGGGAACCTTATTGGATTTATATTAATATAGATTTCTAAAAAGGAAAACCCGCATGTCGGGTGACAACCCACATGTGGGGGGACAACCCGTAACATTTGTAAAGGTTATGGGGGTTGGACACAAAATTAATGGATCCTAATAGTTTAATACCTAACAATTTCCTATGTGATATCTAGGTTAATATGTAATTAGTAAAATAAATTTGAAAAAAAAATGATGAACCAATGGTTTTACGTTCATGGTTTAGGAATTAATTAATTATATTGGAAAACTTATGCTAACCATATTGGATTTCAAAATTTTTTAAACATATATTAAAAGACTTGTCACACTTTTATGGATTTTCTAATATGTTAAATGTGAATTTTACTGATTCATATATAAAAAATTTATTTTTGGATACTCATTTAATAGAGAAAGTGATGAATTGGATATTGATCAATGCACAACCAAATTATGAAAATTTTTTATAAAAAAGAAACATATAAATAAATTATATTTATTTATATTGTTTAGAAATAAAAAATTTCTAAACATTTGGAGAAAGATATTTAAACAAAACTTTTATCATATTTCATTCATATCTGATAAATATATTGGTCAGTTAAATTAACATTGATTCATGGATTTGAGGTCCTTAACATTTCACTGATCATTCACATTCTTGTGATCCTTCCATGTCCATATCATCACTTACAACTATTTTTCTTATACATATAATCCTAGTTACGTGACAGATTCTCATGAACCTATCGTGAATTATTTCTAATTTTCTAATTTTTTTTAATTATTTTCTATCCACTTTTTGGGTTTTAGATATCATTTTGTAGTATTTTTGATATTTTGATAATTTTATGTTAATATATATTATTACAAATAATTTAGTATTTTTATTATCTTCTATTAATTATATTTATTTTACATAACACTATTTTATTTTTGTATTTTTCATAATATTAATTTTATTATTATTTTATTAATACATTATAGTATATATATCAATTTTATATATTAGTAATTTGTTGTATTATTTAATATTTTTATAGTATTAATTAATGTAGTATTTTATTATTATTTTGTCATTTTTTATTATATTATATTAGAAATCTTCAAAACCCTAATTTATACACCTTATATGATTACTAACCAATGGTATACCAGCTCCATCTACTAGAACCACACCTCTCTATTAGAAACCCTATGAGATACCTCCATGCATCATATCACGATCTATGGTGAACCTAATTCCCCTCTAATCAGTTACACTACCTTGTAGCACGCAACAAGAATCCAAATGAGGCCGCCACCCTGTTTCACTAAACCGTGATTCCTCCACCATAACAATAAATAAGCGGAATACCTCCCTCATGTTGATGTAGACCAGAAGTGCACAGAATGCCTCGTATACTAGCTTGTATGCCTCATCCTCTTGGAAACCCCTACCCCATAACTAAATTGTCTCCCTCTCCACTGAAGCACACTCTCTCTATAAACCCTATACTGCATCAGGCAAGTATCACACCTCCAACACATAACTCTACCGGTAGTACAACCTCACTCCCACTCCACCCTACAAAGCCTGACCATGCGTAGCACCTTAGTAGTGCCTCCCCTGGTAGAATACCAGCAGACCCCTATATAGGATCAGCTAAATCCACACTATCATCCTCGCCTCAATCACTAGGTCGGCTATATTTTATTCACTATAGAAACACCAAGTTGACATCCTCCATTTCCATCTATTTCTCTTCTAAGACAGTTGGTGAACATGCATACTCTATTCTGAGTGAGTTTGAATTGTTACAGCTAGCAATGGAATTTTTTCAGAAGTTTATTTTCATTTAGACATCAAATAAGGTTTAGTTTTGTCACATGGTGGGAATGCAGAATGACAAGTCCATTTTTTCTGTAGCATGGTACATTTTTGATACATTATTATTTTATTTTCACGTTTATTTTTTTGGTCTTGATGTCTAAGAAATTTATTTTTGTTGAGATCTTGGATGGATAATTTAAATTTCTATATATTTTAGGATGATGTTTTTATTTTGTGCATAGTTTTATATTGAATTTAATTTCATTTTAATTTTTATATGAATTAAATATATTTCAACTAATTAATTTCTAAGAATTAAAACTGGATATTTTTATTCATAGTCGATTCTGTGATACTGAGAAGGTTAATCGTTTTGACTGACTGTAGTAAAAATAGTTGGTACACCTTTGTGAGAAAGGGGTTTTATAATTTATCTAATTTGGTTGGTACATGAACAGGTCTACTAATTTATTTTTGAAACCATATAATGGGACATTAAATAAATTAGATGATATAATATTAGAATGAAAAAGTGATAATAAATTTGTAAATAGATATAATTTTGTGTAATAAATATTTATTTATACAAAAAAAATCTTGGTTGTGTAGTAATTTGATTATGATTTCATCATCCCAAAAACATATAACTGGTAAAATTACATTATCATTTTTTTCTATTGAATATTTTTCTATCATTTTTTCATCCTAAAATTATTATTTTTTTTAAATAATTTAAAAAATAGGAATTCCCTCAATTTATTTTCCACCTAGGAATTTTCTATCAGAATAATTATATTGACCTAAACCCTATAATCTTTGTGGCTTGACCATACTCTCCACTTTTACAACAGCCCATTATTTATAAAAATTTGATAATTGGATGTACTTGGATGAACATACCACTAAACATTTTAATTCCCATTTTCTCTTATAAAATTTATATTTTATTAACACTTTTTGTTAAGTGAGTTTCCCAAAATTTAATTTTTAAATATAAAACCCTTGATTACCAAGATCATTTTTAATTTATGAGGAAACAATTAATTTAGGGGAGGGATTATTTAACAACCAAATATTTTAAAACAAGATCATTGTTTTTTATATCTTATATGGAACACAACACAAGTCTTAAAGAACCCAAAAAATAAATTTATTCAAGTTTAATCTCTTAGAAATCTTGTTGAGGATGAAACATTGAGTCAAGATGAACCATAATATATTATACCATTAAAACCTAAATGTTAAATTGTTCGGTATGAAATTTACTCCATAAATTAAAAAAAGTATGTTTATATATTTATTATATATAAAATAAAAATCATTTAGATAAACAAGAAATGTTTTCTAAAAAAACTATATTTTTTCTAAAATATGGTGTATTCACTTTTTATGATGATCTGTGTATTGAGCCAAGGTAAAATTTCAAGGAAATTTATATTTTGGAGTTTAGTGGATGGTCTGTTCCTTAAATTGACATTCAAAATGGAATTTTAAGAGTTAGAAAACATTATAAGGCTTTTTTATACTTGTGTAATTGATCTAGTGGTCTCTAAGAAGTCTCGATGAGTTTTGGGAGGGTCTCACAAGTGCAAAAAAGTTTTACCATTTCAGCGTTTTTTAAGTCATTTATATATAACTGATGTGAAAAGAAGTAAAAAATGCTTTATCACATCGGTTATTTTATAGTCGACATGAAAAATTACCATGAATCGATTTACAACGTCATTAATTTTTTAATAGATGTATAAAATACCAAGAATCGGTTTATGCCGTCAGATATTTTATAACCGAAAAGATAAATCTAATCTTGGTGATTTATCACGTCGATTATAAAATAATTGAAAAGATAAAATATTTATGATGTTGGTTATTAAATAACTGGAATTATTTACATAAAAATAAATTTTATCACTTAGGTAATTAAATTACTGACATGATAATTCTTTTAAATTATTTATCAATCCCATTATTCTGTCATTATGTTTTCTTCGATCAGGAAACCCGTGACTCGTCTCTCTCACGTGGAAAAAAAGAACTGATTCTTCAATTTCATGCCCTCCAACCACATTTTTTCTGACATCATTCATCAAATTTACTTTCACATGATCTATCAATTCGACTTGAAACATTGAAGAATACCTCACCCACCTCGGTTTCATTGTTTAATTTTCGCGGTGCCTTAAATTTATTCATTGAGATATTATATTTATAGAATTTTTTTTATATTATGGTAAGTTTCACAGTGTTCTTTTATACCATGATAAGCTCTTTTCTGATAAAATAAATCATAGAGTGATATCATGAATGTTCTATGATTTTTGTTGCTACCATGTGTGTTCAATCTTCTGTGCATGTGTGTACACCCATGTGTGTGCTACCATGAAATAATTATCATCCTAGTTATGCCCCCACACCTTGGACACCCCCACCCCAATGGACAACCATCAGACCCCATGAAAGTCCCCCACCCCACACCATAGGACAACCCTTACCCCTATGGACCCCCCTGGAGAGCTCCCCACCCTCAGACACCTCGGACCCACTTGGACAGCCCCCGCACCCCACCAGGAAATCCCCCACCCTCTAGACACTCCTACCACACTTGGATAGCCCCCACCCCTTAGACACCCCCTACCCCTAGACATCCTCCCACTCCCTAGATAGCCCCCACCCCCTAGACACCCATATCCCCTTGGATAGCCCCCTCACCGCTCTGGATATCCCCCACACCCCTTGAAAACCCCCTAACCCATTGGGCATCCCCCAAACCCCCTTGACATCCCCCACCCCCTAAGCACCCCCACCCCCATGGACATCCCCCTCACCCCTTGGACACCCCACCCCCCCCCCCCCCGAGCAACCTCCCACCACTGGTAAAACACCCTCCCCCAACCACCTGGACACCCCCACCCCCTGGACACCCCCAACCCCTGGACACCCCCTACCCCTTGACACCCCCACCGCCTAGACACCCCCTGCCCCCTTGGAAAATCCCCACCACCTAGATAGCCCCCAAACCCTGAACACACACCCTAGACACCCCCTACCACCTTGGACACCGCCTGTAAAGCCCTCCATCCACCAGGACACCCCCTACCCCATGGACAGTCCCCCACATCGGGGTAGTCTCCCACCACCCTCAATACCCCCCCCCCCCCCCGAAACCCTAGACACCCCCGCCCCTGGACATCCCTCACCCCTGGAAAACCCCACCCCCTAGATATTCCCCCCTTGGACACCCCTACCCCTTGGACATCACCACACCCCCTAGACACCCAAACCCCCACGGACAGCCCCCCACCCCCTAGACACCCCCCCCCCCACCCATGGACACCCCAACCCCGGACAACCCCTCCCCCATGCCCAGGAGATCCATCGCACCACCGTGGGCACCCCACCCCCTAGACACCTCCACCCCCTAGACAGCCCAGACCCCCCTAGTCACCCCCACCCCCACAGACACCCAAACCTCATAGGACACCCCCACCCCCATGGACACCCCCAACCCCCTTAGACACCCTCCCACCGGACACCCCCACCACCCTAGACACCCCCTACCCCTGGATATCCCCCCCAGACACCCCCACCCCCATGGAAATCACCCACCCCCTGGAAAGCCCCCCCCCCCTAGTCCCCACACCCCCTGGATGCCCCCTACCCCTAGAAACCCCCCCCCCCACCCTACCCTCCGCCCCAACCCCCTGGACACCCCCATCCCCATGGACATCCCCCCACCCTCGGACACCCTATACCCCCTGGAAATCCCCCCCACCACCACCACATAGACACCCCTACCCCCCGGAAGCCCCCACCCCCACGGGCCGGAAAACCCCCACACCCTTGTAAACACCCCCACCCCCAAGATTCCCCCACCCCTAGACACCCCTACCCCCTTGGATAGAACCCCCTGCCACCCCCACCACCTGGATAACCCCCCCTGGACAGCCCCTACCCCCTTGGACAACCACCCACCCCTTGTACTGCCCCCCCCCCCCCCGAACAGTCCCACCTCCATCGACCACCCCGACCCCACTGGATATCCCCCTCACCCCCTTGGACACCCCCACCACCTTTACAGGTTCTGGAAGTCATGTGTACATATTCTAGAAGTCAGGAAGTGGATGTTGGGTATGGTGATTCATGGTTTCTGGGTGGAGAGGGTACGCTTTTGGATGCTGGGTGAGGAGGATATACCAACGGTTTAATATAAAATTGTAATAGATTATATATTAGAGAGTGTATTCCAATGGTTCTTGAACTGTCGGTACACATTTATCCCAGTGGTTTCCATGAAACCATTGGAATAGATTATATGTTGGATAGCATGTGTACTTATGCATCTAGAACTATTGGTATATATATCCCAATGGTTTCATTGAAACCATAGTCATATATTAATATCAGACATTATAAATAGTTTTAAAATTCTTCTACTTGAACTTATTTGGAGATAACATCTTCATAGGAAAGAAAGTTCTTCTTTCTAAAGGATTCCCATACAAAATTACACATTCCTCTCACACACTTTGATAAATATTTCATTGGTTTTTTTATCATCATCATATAATAATTTCATTGGAAACTTTTCAATAATATGACTAACTTTTCGATATCAATATAAATGAAGTATAATATTTCCTTTGAAATTTCCTCAATCCCAAATTACTATCAAATCTATTCCCTTTTTTTTCAAAAAAAAAAATTACATTCAAATTATGTTATTTTTAATATAAATTTAATACTATTACATCTAACTAGTTTTTCTTTTTAGATTTATTTCCTTCAAAATATTTTTTGAAAATGCATATATTTATTTTATATTTCAAAATTATTTTACATTAAAATATTAATATTTTTCATATAAATATAAAATTATCATATCTTAACAAGATGTATAATGTTGATATTTTATATAGGTAATAAAGAGTCGAAGTTGAATTATGTCACATTGAATGAGTAATGAATTTGAGGAATGTGTTGATGCCTTTTGGGAATTTTCCAAATAAAATGTTCAAAGCAACCTAATTTTTTTCTATCCAGGCGTGAAATGTTTGAATATGAAAAAGTTGCAAAGTAGAGAGATCAAAGATCATATGATTTGTCATGGATTTAATGTATGTAACAACCCTTGGATTTGGAATGGTGAAACTGGACAGAATGTCAGATCTAATGATGATGATTTTCAAGATTGTAACACCGACAGAATTGAAGAAATGATTCGTGATATTGTAGCAGAACAAATTGAGATAAAAAGGACAGTTTCACATCTATATGGTGATGATGAAAATCCATGGTATCATGGTTTTATGTATTTTATAGTTTTTTTAGTGGTGTTATGAATGATTAACCTAAATTCAAAACATGGATGGAGTGATAGAAGTTTTACAGAGCTGCTACAATTGTTGAAAGACATTCTTCCAAAAGACATCAATCTTCCTGATTCACATTATAAAGAAAAGTAAATATTATTTCAGATTATATTGGGATACTATAAAATAAATGATTGTATGACTTACTTTTTGATATATATGAAGGATAAGAAATTATTTCATAGTTTCTTAAATATGGGAGAGCATGGTATAAGTTGAATGAAAAATATCAGGCTGATGTTGAGATTACCGGGGTCCATGCCTAGGTATTTTGATATATTTCTATAACTCATTGTTTGAAATGCTTATTTTCTAATTCACATGATTCAAAAAGGTTATGATGGCATGCTAAAGAGTGGATTTGTGACAGAAAAATACGTTATCCACCTGATTTTCCACAATGGGAGAAAATTGATGTGTAGTATCCTATATTTTTAAATGAAATTGGAAATCTCGGACATGGGTTGTGCATAGATAGAATGAATCCATATCGAAGCCTTAGTAGCACACATAGTTCATGTCCTATTTTATTGGTTATTTAAAATGTTCCTCTTGATGTTTTTATGGAGGGTGAATATCTCATGTTGATTATAAGCATCTCTAGTCTAAAGCAACCCGAAAATGATATTGATATTTTCTTGTAACCATTGACTGATGATTTCAAAATTTTATGGGTGGATGGTATGAGGGTGTATGATTATTATAAAATGGAATATTTTCGACTGCATGTAAGGCTTATGTTCACTATAAATGACTTCCTGATGTTTTAAAATTTGTCTGGATACAGTGTTTAGGGGAATAAAGAATGTCTAATTTGCGAACAACAGACTTCATATAGTTAACTACATCATGTGAGGAAAGCCGTAGGCATGGGTTGTTGAATGTTTTCTCCAATGGATCACTCATATAGAAGACTAAATAAGGCATTAAATGGATCACATAAATTTTTTATTGCTCCAAAACCTTAATCCCATAATGTGTATTTTGAGAGGGTGAAAAACCATGATGTGACATTGGGAAGGCACATAAATCTGGTAATGATTGACATATTTGTAATAAAATGTCAATTTTTTTGAGCTACCATATTCTAGATATAATTAAATGAAACATAATATTGATTTCATGAATGTGGAGAAGAATATCTCTGACAGTTTGATTGGCACATTGTTAGATATTAATGGAATGTGTAAACATGGGTTGAATGCAAGATTATACTTACTATCAATAGGAATATGTTTGGAGTTATCTCCCACTCCTAATGTAAGATGAAAATTCATTCCCCGTCTTGTCATACATTATCTAAGAGGGGGAAAATTCACTTCTGTCAGTGTCTTCATGATATCAAAGAGCCTTAAGGTTATTCTTCAAATGTAAAAAAAATCTATTTGAAGTATTTTAAGTAGATTGGTATGAAATATCATTATTTTCACGTCATGATGGAACAAATTCTACCAATTTCATTGTGTGGAATATTTGCCATCTATGATAGAAATACTATAATGAAGGGGTGTTAATTTTTCATTTCAATTTGTAAGAATTTTATTGATGTGAATGATTTTTAAATTTGGGAAAAGGATACAATTAATATACTTTTTCAATTGGAAATGTATTTCCATCCTTCTTTTTTGATATAATGGTGCATTTAATGGTTCATCTAGTTTAAAAAATAATGATTTGTGGACCAGTATATTAGCATAGGATGTATACTTATGAAATTTATATGAAAATATTGAAGGGTTATGTTAAGAATCCATATCATCCTAAAGCCTACATTATTGAAAAATATATTTCTGAGGAGGATAAAGAGTTTTTTATGAGTTACTTGGATGCGGTGGATCACATAGTTTTGCATCCATCTCGCAATGAATTAGTTAATAATGAGGGAAAAGGGGATTCATTTCTTGAAAGTAAAATCGTTGTCAGGTGAATAGATGAAGAAGGTAAAATTATATATCTTTAATAAAATAGTTGATGCAAAATTGTATATCACATTTCATATTAATGAGTTGAAATAATGTCATCTAAAGAAGAGTGAAATGTGGATTTTTAATGGGCACAACAAAACATTTTTTCCATGGTTTAAAAATTCCTTGCATGGTAGATCAGATGTTTTAGAGACCTTAAGATGTTTAGTGGGTGGTCCATATTTAAATGTGATAACATGGAAAAGGTATGACATTAATGACTATACATTTCTTACAAAAGCTTGGGAAAATAGGGGTGTAGTTCATAATAGTGGTGTATTTGTGCCTTCAATAGAAATTCATTTTTTGAGTCCTAAAGAAAAATGCCCAATTTCTGCGTCAAGTGCCTATTTTGGATTCATTGACGAAATATGGGAGGTTGATTACCTTAAAATTAATGTTCAATTTTTTAATAGTAAATGGTTTATCAGTAACAATAGTGTTATAAATGATGAATTTGGAATGATAATTTTTAATATCAATAGATTGGAAGACACAGAATATTCATTTATAATGGAAACACATGAAAACGAGATTTTCTATGTTGTTGATCAATCATCTATGTAGTGGTTTATTTTTTTACAAGGAAAAAACAATATTTTGGTGAGGATCAAATTGATGAAGATGCTGATTTATGTGAGATACCTACTTCTATGGAAAGATAATTAGAAAATAATGATGGGAATTTTGAAGACCAGGTTTTGTGCCATAAGGAACAATCATGACAAAGCAATTTAGGAAAACAACCCATTTGTACATTCCTAATATTTCAGGTAACATGTGTTTTTTTCTTTTTTAAATTTATTAATTTCATAAAATATTAGATATAGTAATTTTTTATTATAACATTTATTGAAACAAATAAGTTTAAATGTTGGTTTATTTTAATTTTGTTTAGTTTAGTTTATCATGTTTACCATTACATAACTTATATATCTATTGATTTTCTTGAATGACAATTACATTACAACGTTTACCATGTTTACCATGTTAACCATGATTACCATATTTTACCTTTACAAAACATAAATATTTATTGATTTTTTTGAATGAAAATTACACTACCACGTTTACCATGTTAATCATTTTTACAAATTTTTAACATGTTAACTAAATTTTACAAGATTAATATTATGTATCGTAGTTCAGTGTTTCATTTTCTTACATTAGTGTGGTAATATTATAGTTTTTATCTTTGTGAACTAATGTTTTCTTTTTTGATTTGAAGGATAATCACGGATCAATCAGTTGATCAACCAACCAATTCTGGAGATGAGCATCTTGATCATGCCTCTGGGGGAACATTCACATGACCTTGATGTTCCCCAATCTTTTTCATGTGCTCCCATAGAAATAAAAAAGAGTTCAAGAGTTGGTAAATGTTGATGCACATGTTTACCAAAATTATCACTTTCCCATAGCCCAGACCAAAGGATACTCATTATGATTGATGACAATGATATTCCTGGAGGTCCAAATGAAAATGATTTTAACAGTTTTGTATCAACTCAGGGTAAAAGAAAATTAAGAATTTTTTATGATGATTGGAGAAGTATTGAAAAATAGATAATATCTTAGTTATATGAGACAATTTTGGTAATATCTTTTTCTATTGTTTGACTAATCTTTAAATGATTATAGTTTAATATGTTTATCCTCTTTTTTATAAGATGACATTTGATATTCCTGAAACTGGAGGAGTTAGAAGGAAATTTTTATTAATGGATTATAGGCGATGGAGGGACTTAAAATAAACCATCACATCTGATTTCATTTTTCTTCATAGGAAATAGGACAGTGCATGTTATATATGTCCTTTCAAAGATGAAGACACATGTAAACAATTTTTTCAATGTATAATAAAAGATTATTTTTTGTTAATGGAAATGTAAAATTTTATTAATTTATTATATAAATTATCTTATTAATGTTTTGTAAGTTATTTCTTATTATTAATTTATAGAAAACGAGGCAATCCCATCAAGATATCCAATATAAAAATTTATACCCTCATTATTTATCTCGGGGAGGGTATAGTTAATTGGAAGAACAAATGATGGAGAAAAATTTAAGAAAACCTAAAGTGGAGTCTTCAAGCTCTAGAGAGGTTCCCCCTCTATCCACTATATCTAGACATGGGAAATTTAAGAGATCTTACATGAGAAGAATGGGTAAATATCTTTTGGAAGAATAGATAATCATAGTTTAGAGGATTGTAAGATATTTATTTTATTTATTTATGTTAATTATATTATTTATATTCTTTAAATTATAAGAAAAAATTTCAACTATTTGGTACAATATTCTCTTGAAAAGTAGAGCACCCAAAGGGTATTTACAGCTGCGGGAAGGAAATATATTTTATCTACTGTACTGGGAAACACCAAACACCACAGTATTGTATGAGGATATCCAACGGGTGTATCGGTAAGAAACTTATTTCCACATTCTTCATCTTCTTCCATAGATTGTGTCTTAAAAAAATAAAACCCTTGGAAGATGAAGTTCATAAAATCAATGATGTGATAGAGGAAAAGATTAGAGTTTTGGTATAATCTATGTTTGAAAAAATGCAAAGACAAATTCATATTGCAGCTCCCACTCCTCAACCTCCCCCTGTAGACCCCATAATTTATCCTCTACCTCCGCTAGTAGCTCATACTCCCCCACCTCCAAACCCAATTATTTATCCTCCACCTCAGCCTGCAGATACCATATTTTATCTTAACCCTTCACCACAGCTTCCTACTTATTATGGGTTGTATGTTGATGATCCTCACCATCATATAGTTTCATATGGGCTAGTATATTGTATAGGATATATATTTTTTCATCAAAAGATATAGGTAGAGCATCACATGGTCATTGTACATGATATTATAGATAGGTTTTCGTGAGTACCATTACCTATGGATAAGGTGATGACAGTTGGACATAGTATCAGTCAATTTTTATTTTGGACATCCAGACTTCTGGGAATCATTACAAAAGAGGTATGTATGTTATAACTTTTATTTTATTTTTTATTACATTTTTTTAACATTTGAAAAATAATATACTTTTCTTTTAATAAACAACAATACTCTAAAGGTAAATAAATACTATATAGACAACGAAAAAGACAAATGGGTATGACATTAGATAAAAATTTTAGTACTCTTGATAGGTTGTCAAGATATTAAAAAAAATTTAGTGGGTCATTATTCATTTCAAAAGGAAGATCATGTTTGTGGATGTGAAATAAATGTGGTTATTTGAAAAAATGATATCATGGAGCATGTTACTGGAGATAAGTTGGGCATCAACGTGGTGTAGATTTTTTACACACAAGTATTAACACCATTACTTACGTTATTTTTATTAAAAATGTATACTTATGTCCGTTATTTATTAGGTATCTTTATAAAATGTGTGAGAAGAATGAGTTGACCAATGTATATGGATTCTTGGAAATGAATTTCATTTCCCCTAAAGCACATGCATTGGATGAGGAAAAATGTAAAGACCCAGAATGTAATGACCCGCCCCATGGGGTCTGTGCCGTGACGGCCCCAAACCCACCTTCCATAGGCTAGGGGATCGTGACTTGAACCGAAGGCGTTTTCCCTAAAACTGGGAAGGAATTTTCTTTATATCCTACAAACACATGCAACCCACAACACAGTAAGATACAAACTCCAGTAAACTGAATAGTAAACAGAGTGAGTACAGTATATAAAATGGGCCTGAATACAGGCCCAACTGGAAAGTACAAGTAACTAAAAGTACAAGTAAACTGAAACAGTCCCTATGAACACCCTTCAAGGATCCTACCTGAAGGGTGGGTACAAATCTTGTTTCGTCATCTTTGTGGTATGCCTCATTTAAGGTCCACCTTTGAGTTACCTCCAGTCTTGGTACTCTCATCCTCATCCAGCTCTATCTGTCGTCTGCACCAAACACAATGAGTTGTGGGCATAGCCCGTCTAGGTATGAGTATAACAATACTCATTAAGGACACCGAGACCCTAAAGGTCTCAAAAAAATCAACATAGGATAATCCAAAAAGCATGAAATCAACTGACAACCCGACTTTGGTATATTCTCTTTTAATACCAATGTTATCTAGTATACCCATCTCTATCATGAGGAAAACATAGATTCCAACTCAAATCCCAAAGCTCAACTATTATACAATGGAAGGAATACCAAAAAGTCAAGTACCACATAGGTACACCACACAAAATAATACCACCAAGGTATTACCACAATGGAAAGTACAACATAGGTACAAACTCATCTCACACAAGGTATTTCTTAAGTACAGTAGTAGAGATGATTAGATTTAACTACTAAATCATCTTACAATATTAATAGGAAGACCCATGAAAGATCGTTAATCTTTATCAGACCCACATAGGATCTCTAGATGCTGACTCACATATGATTGCTCGGTGTAGACCCACACAGGATCGCTCGCTGCTGACACACACTGGTCCACTAGGTGCTGACCCACACAGGATCGCTAGGTGCTGACCCACACAGGATCGCTAGGTGTTGACCCAGACAGGATCTCTCGAGTAATCCCGCATGGAATCCTAGAGCGGTTCCTTGTGGGACCCTCAATTATTGACCCATGAAGGATCTCTTCTTAAAGTCACAGCCAGCTACTGGATTCTCTCGCTAAGCTTCCTCATCTTTGGGAGGGTTCACTCATCAAGCTACTGATAGACACTCCAACTGCCACAAAGTCCCACGAAGAAGTAACTCAAATTACCACCATGTCATAGGGCTCTCAACGCAATATAAGGTTCATCAATCGGACATCTGATCTGTAAGTTATTAGCCTTTTAGTCCTGAGGGCTCGGTTGGGTTCGTGCTCAATCCAACCCGTTTGTTCCCCAACTTAATCTAAAACTCTAGTGGGGTATTCCAAAGGGATCATTTCAGTCCAAGGTTTCTGGCATCGTAGACGGTTCGTCAAATGGGCATCTGGTGCCATTGTTATGGCCAAAAGATCGTAATTGGGTCGAAGTGGGTTCGGGTCCGATCCAACCCGGTCGGACCGACCCGGCCTGGGCCAACCCTGTTTGGGTTGACCCAGCCCAACCTGATGGGTCCGACCCAGTCCGCGGTGCAGCCCAGCCCGTAGGGCGGCCTAGCTTGGGCAGCGCGTGGCGGTGCGGAGGTCGCGAGGGCCACGTGTGCCACAGGATGGAGGAGGCCGCGGGCGCCGCGTGGCAGTAGAGGTCGCAGGGGCCGCGAGGTAGCGGAGGCCAAGGGAGGCTTGGGGCGGGGAGGAAGTGGGTTCTGTGGGGCAGAATAGCTGCCGAGGCGGTGTAGGGGCCATGGTAGTGTGGGGGTCGCGACAACGCGATGGTCGTGGGGCAGCGGGTATCGCAGGGCAGCAAAACCATGGGTGCGGTGGGGTGGCGGGGTGCCTACAGTGGCACGGTCGCCCTGGGGTGGCGGAGGCCACTGTGGTGTGGATGCCGCGAAAGGTAGAGGCCATGGATGGAGGGGCGCCGCAGGGCGCAGAGTCCGCTGTGTGGTGGAGGCCACCGCTGAAGGAGCACCATGGGGCGTGAAGGCCGCGGTGCAACTAAGGATGTGGGTGGCGGAGTGTTTCGAGGAACAGAGGCCGCATGTTAGCGAAGCATCATTCCATCACCGGCGGATGGCTTGATCGGCCACCCTTCGTTCATCGCCTTCATCGCGGTTCTTGAGTTCCACCGGTGCCAACCACTGGGACTGGTCTCCATCACCATCACGAAGATCTCACAAAGATCCATAAGATTTGTAGAGGGGTTGGACCATGTTTGTTTGTCTTGTACCCTCTATGTTAGGACGGTAACATACGGATCAATGAAAATGATTCAATGTGAGAAGTGATTTAACATTGATCAAATTAAAACACACCCCTACCTCATTCGATTTTTGACGTCAATGAGAGAAGTTGTAGTTGTCGATGTTCGACACGTCTGCCACACACCTTTGATTCATTTCTCATTCCTCATATAAACGCTCTTAGATGGAGGTGGTTCTTCATTGTTGAAGATGTCCTCCATTGGAGGATGTCTCGACGAAGAAGTTGAATCCCTATGTTAGTTTTCTTTGTTGGAGGAGCTCTTCGTTGGAGGATGTTTTTTTCCAAGTCCTCCTCTTGCCAACCATTTCCACTCAATTCCACCAAAATGAAAAGTATCCCACATAATAGGATAAGTTATCTATTATGTTTTTTGGCATAATTTCATATTATCTTAATTAATTAATAGATGAGTTTGTATAATTATTTAATGGGGTGGCATAAATAATGTGGGGAAGTTCAAGAGGTTTTTCTCCCATAAAGGGGAGAGTTCAAGGGAGTTTTATCTTTTCATGCTCCCCACTACCATAACCCACATGGGAGGTTAATCTTTGTGGTCCCCGCCTCTATTACCTCACATGGGAGGTTTAGTTCTGGTGGTCCCCACCACTCAATATTCACATGGGAGTTTCAAATAAAATAAAATGTTGCGGAATTTTATTTTATATTATTCTTTCACAAAAACCCCAAATTCTCTCTTTCACCCTCAACCTACGACGATTGAGGTGAAGGTCCCCTTATGTGAATATCAGCACTACGAGTTCAACGGTGCCCTCATATTTCAATTATGATCACCGTTTCAAATGTTACAAAAAAATCACTCATACATTTACTGAACGTACCTAAAAAAGTTCAGAAATTCATTTTGGGCTCTCCGGGCCTCAGAATCATGCACCGTCAATTTTCACGGACTTGAAAAATTCCCATATATTAAAAACATTACATGGAAATTATGTTTCTTTAAAAACAAATAACACGTTATATTGCTGAATGATTTGAATAGAATATAATCATGCAGTGTTAGATGATGCCTTTTTGGGAGAGGTATGAAACATATATCTGGGAATGTGTTCATTACGTTTTAATCTAAAAACCCACTAATATTAGAATTTCATTTATATCAATGATCATTAGATGTTAAGTGTTTTTTTTCAAGGGAGAAAACACTTTATTATATATTCTCTGTTCGTGGAGATGTGTAGGGAAGTTTAAAAATATATCGGAAGAGTAAGTATCAATTTATTAATAGGTTTTTATCTTATAATGAATTTTAAATTTATCACATTCATATTATTTTCTAACATGGTATGGGCCTACTTTCAAAAAAACACAATGAAAAAAGTTCCAAGATCAAACATGTAAAAATAATGGTAAATATCAATTTAAAATTTGTACATTTTGATGTATTACATAAAAAGTATATTTTGAATTGACAATATGTTGAATATAATTGTCATGAAAAACAAGGTGTCATCAAATGCAGATATTATATGTTAGGATTAATGTATTATATAATTATAACTGGAACACTTGGTAAGTTTGACTAGGTAATATTTTCTTTTAAAATTTTCCATAGTATTTCATTTGACTTCATAATTATACATGTTAAATACATTCATTTTAATTTTTAGCTATTTGATAACCCTCATCCCTATAGTTCTCATGAGTTCAAACACTTACAGGTGGAATTGTCTAATTATTTACATGGTTGATTAGATTTTATTTTATTTGTAGTGTAAAATGTAATTTTGATTATTATATTTATAATTATTAATTTCATAGTTGTTTTGGATGGATTTATATTTTTTTAGTTAACATTGTGTGTTTTGAATGTTATATATATGAATGATTAATTTTTCTCTAGTTCTTATTATTTTTGGTCTACTTATTATGTTTTTCTTGTATGGATTTTGGTCCGGTCTTGGACTGCTTTTGGTCTGGTTTCTTCTTGTTTTATATTTTGGAAGAGTGTAGTAATGGTTCTAAGGGGGGTGGGGTGTCCATGGGGTGGGGGCTGTCAAAGGGGTACGGGGTATCCAGGGGGTTGGGGTTGTCCAGTGGTGGGGGTGTCCTGGGGGTGGGTAGTTTTCCATGGGGTGGGGTATCCAAGGGGGTTGGGGGTGTCCAGGAGGTGGGGGTGTCCAGGGGTGGGGGTGTCCACGGGGTGTGAGGGTGTATTGGGGGTGGGGGCTGTCCAGGGGGTGGAGGCTATCCAGGGGTGGGGGTTCTCCAGGGGGTGGGGTGTCAAGGGGTCGTCAAGTGTCACGGGGGTGTGGGATATCTTGTTGGGTGGGGTGGTGTCTAGAGGGTGAGGGAATTTCATGTGTGGGGGATCTCGAGGGGGTGGTGTGTCCAAGGGGTGGCGGTGTCTAGGGGGTGGGTGTCTAGGTGTTGGGTGGTGTCTATGGGGTGGGGCTATCCAGGGTGGAGTGGGGAATGTATAAGGTGGTAGGGGTGTCTAGGGGTGGGAGGGTGTCCAAGGGGGTAGGGGTGGGATGGTGACTCGAGGTGTGGGTTGTCCAATGGGGTGGGGTGTTGTCTAGGGGGTAGGGGTGTCTAAGGGAGTGGGGGTTGTCCAAGGGGGTAGGTGTGTCCAGGGGGTGGGGGTTGTCTAGTGGGGTGGGGACTCTCTAGTGGGGTGGGGTTGTCTAGTGGGGGAGATATCCATGGGAGTGGGGGTCTCTAGGGGGTAGTTGGGGGGTCTATCCAGGGGGTGGGGCTATCCAAGGGGGTAGGGGTGTCATGGGGGTGGGACGGTGTCCATGGGGGTAGGGGTGGGAGGGTGTCCAGGGGGTAGGGAGGATGTCCAGAGGGGTGGGGTGGTGTCCAGAGGTGGGGGATGTCGAGGGGGTGGAGGTTGTCCAGGTGGTAGGGGTGTCCAGTGGTGGGGTGTCCAGGGAGTTAGGGTGTCTAGGGGTGGGGGTGTCCAGGGGGTTGGGTGTCCAGGGGAAGGGCGGGTGTCCTGGAGGCTGTGTGGGCTATCCAGGGGTTGGGGGTTTCCAGGGGTTGAGGGAGTCTAGGGGTGCGGGTGTCTAGGGGTTGTGGGTGTTCTGGGTGGGGCTTTTCTAGGGGGTGGGCTTGTCTAGGGGGTGGGCTTGTTTAGGGGGTGGGGGTGTCTAGTAGGGTGGGTGGGCATCTAGGGGGTGGGCTGGTGTACAGTGGGGTGGGGTGGTGTCTAAGGGTGGGTGGGTTTCCATGGGTGGGGGTTGTCTCAGGGGTGGGTGGGTTTCTAGGGGGTGGGAGGGTGTCCAGTGGGGTGGGGTCTATTTAGTGGGGTGGGTGGTGTCTAGGGTGTGGGAGGGTGTCTAATGGTGGTGGTTGTTCAGGGGGTGGGTGAGTGTCCAATGGTTAGGGGTGTCCAGGGGGAGTTGGGGCTATCCAAGGGGTAGGGGTGGGGGATGTATAGTGGGGGGTTGTCCATGGGGTGAGTGTATCCATGGGGTGGGGGTTGTCCAAGGGGTTAGGGGTTTCTATGGTGTTGGGAGTATGTACAAGCAGGTAAGGGGTTGGAGGGTGTCCAAGGGGTGCAGTGGATGTCTTGTGGGGTGAGATGGTGTCTAGGGTTGGGGTTTTCCCAGGGGGTTGGGTGTGTCTAGGGTGTAAGGGTATCCAGGGTTGGGATGTCTAGGGGTGTTTTGGGGGTGGGAGGGTGTCCAAGTGGTGGGGGTGTCCCGGGGTGGGAGGGTGTCCATGGGTGGGGGTTGTCCAGTGGTTGGGGGCAATCCATGTGGGTAGGGGGTGTCATGGGGTGTGGTGTGGATAGGGTGGGGGTATCAAGGTGGTTTGGGGGGCTGTCCAAGGCGTGGGGGTGTCCAGGGGGTGGGGGTGTCCATGGGGTGGAGGTGTCCATGGGGGCTATCCAGAGGGGGTGGGGGTTTCCAGAGGTGGGAGGGTGTCTAGCGGTTGGGGGCTATCTTTTGGGGTTGGGGGCTATCCATGGGGGTATGGGATGTCCAATGGATTTTAGTTTTTAAAAAAATTGTATGTTTTGAATGTTATGTTTGTGAATGTTTAATTTTTCATTGGTTCTTCTTATATTGGTCTACTTCTGTTGTTTTTCTAGTATGCATTCTGGTCCTATTTTGGTCTGTTCTTGGTCTGTTTTCTTCTTGTTTTAGGTCATCATTTGGCAGAGAATGGTAATGGTTGAAGGGATTTGTTAAAAAAAGCGGTTTTTATATTCAGCTACTTTTAACTGATGTAATAAATTCATCATAATGGTTTATTACATTGGTTATTTAATAAATGACATATTAAATATGTTTTCACGTCCTTTATTGTTTTATAGATGTGTAGAAATGATTTGTATACTAGTTTATCACATTAGTTAAAAAATATCCAACATCAAAAACATGTTTGTTTACGTCATCTATTAAAAAATTGATGTGAAAATACGCTTCAGAGGCATAGTTTATTACGTCGATTATGTAAAACCAGCATAATAACTGTATACCACATCCGTTATTTAAAAACTGGTGTAATAAATCATGACTCTAAATCATTTTTCATGTCAATTGTTTCGGATCTAACGTGAAAAATGCTTCGTATTTATGTTTTTTTTGTCGGTTTTAAAATATATGACATAAAAACAATATTTATAAAATCTCCTGTAATAACATCATCCAAAAACCAACATAAAAAATAAAAAAAAACTAACATGAAAAACACTTTCTACACTACTGTCGTGCACCAGAAATCATATGTTCAGATGGACTGGTAATGTCTCATGGTTTTTCTGAAACTCTACGACCCTCCAGTAGAAAACCCTGTGACTTTTGTAGGTGATCATATGTGGACCACATGGGGTATTCAATGTTAGCCAAATTTTGTGCCTAGATTTCACTTTAGTTCCATTTAGGTAGTATCCTCACAATATTTATAGTATGGTTGGTGCACGGTTAACAAAAAACTATGTGGTCAAACCGTGTGAGGTTACGGTTCCAAGTAGTGGGAGCTGCATGGTTGACATAAAATTTGGATTGTGCATCCAAACTATTCAACCCTCTTTTAGAGTGTAATATTACCAGAATTCCCTTCATGATCCTTAAATTCCAATTTTTTTTCTTTTTCTCCATCCAATGGCATGAAGCTCCTCCCTCTTGCATGTGTGCTTACAAGATTCTCTTCCTAGGGATCAAGATATATCATCCACTAGATGTAATAATCGATCATAGTCAGTATTTATGGATCAACAATGGAATTATTTTTAATCTTTCTAAATATTTTTCTATTTAATCACCTCTCAACTGATTTATCGAGGTGCGAGATTATTTTCCCTATTTTCCAGGAAGATGTTTCTTTCATCAATTTAATCCAAAACCAACCAAATAAAACCTTGATATTTGACAATTAGAGAACTCCAACAATAAAATTGGTAGTATATAGCTATTTTCAAAAACAAATTACATATTAATGTATGTATTATGCCATATAGTGGAAATTTATATTCATTGCTATAAAATTAAGATCTTATTTTTTTAAAAAATAGATGCAACTTGTATTACTCAAAATGAGCCTTATTTAATAAATTGAGGACAGTTACCACCATCACGGACACCCCATTGGTGTGCTGTATTGATCTTCCCCTTTAAAAAATAAAACAAATACCTTGAAAAACTTCTAAAAATTCATCATATATTAATAATTTAGTTCCTCCTTGTGCACTTTTGTTCCATTAATAATTTCACCTCTTATGTTCCATGTTGAAACCTTATGTCTTTTTTGTTATATTTTATTGATCCTTAAATTCTACCTTCGGTGAATTAAGTTATTCTTTTTAAATATTGTTCATAATTGGGAAAAATGAATTATTTGATACAAATGTCTTCATTTTATAATAAAACCCCTCGAATGAGGCATGTTTTCTTCTAAATTACATAGTAGTACTTGGTGACATAAATCATATTTGGCATTTTGGAATTGGTTATTTCTGATCTCATTTTTGCTTTTTTGATATATATGTCATGTTTAGGACATATATCTTATTGGTCTTATTAAATGGAGTTTCCTTAATTCTATATAAATGACTTTTTAACCAGTTCACATTCTAAATGTACAGCTTGGTCACTCCAATTCAGAATGTCTTATTAACCAAGCTCATCCTAGGGGCTTATGTTTCATAATATGTTCTATTTCCAAGGTAGTTAGTTTCCCAATTTTCTCATGATACCTTCTACATGCCACTTTCATCCTTGTAAAATGAATTACCATATTTTTTGAATGATTAAATGACATTTATAATATGGAAGGGCATGTTCATGATTTTTTTCCTCCAATTGTATAATTTAAAATTTCCAATGAAATGCATTGTAAAGGGTGGAAAGGCCTCACCGATAATTTCATTCTTAGTATATGATATATTTAATAAGTTGTTTCTCTTTATGTTAATTATTTTTAATAAATATAAAGAATGATATGTAATTCCTCATTGATTCAAGTATTATTGTTATATGATTATTCCATGTACTCATGATATAGAAGGATGGTAGGGGTTTTATTAAGAATGGTGTTATCGCACTCTGTTGTATCGGGTGTTGAGAATGGTGTCTCACAACATTGATACTATGGGCACAAGGGCATGATGCAACATATCTCGTGTTGTGTGTTGGCATGTCGGAACACACACACACAACATTGAATGTTGGCATATTAGAATATCCACCACCTCGAGTCAAGAGCATGATGTATCCAATACCATATGAGATGTAGGTAATATACCCTTCTACTTGATCTTATTGCCTCATTTGACAACTCAGTGATGACATAGTTACACCGAAGTCCCACCAATAACTGCTATTCCAGGCATATGGGTACTTATATCTATGCATACATGGTTCCTATATGTGGATAATATATATAATGATACTTTGTATGTACTATTATTATATACATATGGTTACCGATTAGATCACCATTCTGGTCGTGCTCTGAAGCAAGTAGAGTCATCCACATGTCTTACTAAAACATGAGCCGACTAGTTTTTAATATTTATCAAGTTTTATATGCATTACCAAGAAAATTCTTTATTTATTTTCAGGAACATGTTATATATATATATACATCATGATGATACCATGTTGTGATTTTATCTTGCACCCTACTCATGTCACCCTTACACTGGCCTACCTGAGTAGACCTCATGTTTACAGGACCATGGATAATTCTTATTCTAGTTTTCATGTACCTTTGATTTGGGATTTCATGACAGATCTAAGGCTCATGATGCACATAGATATCTCCCCCGGGGCTTCAATTTATTTTATTCATTCATTTTATACCATGTATTAGAATTCATGTTGTATTTATACTCTTCTAGTTATGAATTTCATCATCTGGAAAAGCATAAAATGTTATATATTGGCATTTTTTATTATTTTTATCTTGTTAATATTATTCATCCACTGCTCTGTCTTTCATTTATTACTACTTTCATTATTGTGTGTTTTTTATTATATGATATACATTCGTTACACTTTTATCATGAGGGTATATTCCCACCATTATAACCTCCTTATACCCTCCCTACAAGTTGGAAACATATGATGTAAGGGGAGGCACGCTTGAGGCCATGTGACCCACTGTTCCAGCTACCAGTTTGGTGGTCAGTTGGGATGGGATGTAAAATTTTGTGTTAGAGGGGTTTCTTTTTTCTTTTTTCTTACAAATTGGTGTTGGTAGAAAGGAGAATCATAATATGTCAACGCTTGGTAAATAGTTTTGTCTCAGAGTGATCAACCCATTTACACAGAAAATTATATGTGGACATAGATGGAATTGATGTTCATGTTGTTGGCTATTATAGTTGATTATTATTTCACCTTGAGTGAATGGTTTACATTCCACTGTTTACTGACTTACTAAAATTATTTTATTTTTTCCATGGTTTAGTATGACTAGGAAGTATCATTACATGCGGCATTATAAGAAAAAATAAATTTACATGACATTTATATACAGTGTTAAGTAGTTTCTTTTATATGTTTCTTCCTAACATGGATTGTGTGCATTTAGTGTTGTGCCATGTTATTGTAATTATTATCTAGTCTTTTGTATACCATTTTATGTATTCTAGGAACATTAATTTATTTTACTTGTATACGAATGTTTTTAGTATTGCATCTTATATAACATTCTTGGGTGATTTTTTATAATGTATTGTCAATGTATCATGATTTATTTCTTATTATCATGTTTCAATGTGTATACTTCTTGTAATAACATGTCTAGTTTTAATTTTAATATTTAATTATTTGGGGGTGACGAATTCATCAGTTTCAATAAAATAAGACCTAATTTTTAGTTGTAATGTGTGTTGGTTTTTTATAATTGGGAAAAGGCAACCCATGTAATTGAAAAACCATTGAGATTTATTAATGTTTAAAAACCATTGTTAAATTTTATAATATTCTAATGTTCAAAGGTTAATGTGAATTTTCATGATTAAAAGGAAGATATTTTATAGTCTATTAGGTGTATGGGTGCTTTATAGGTTGGGGAATGGAAACCCATATAATATAACCATTATATATAATCATGATATATTTTGAAATGTTTATAAATTCAAATTTTTTTGATATTGATATAAAATGAGTTGGGTAACTTCCTAAATACACATTTGGACTGAAGTAGGTCAGTTGGGGAATGCTTCATTTGAAATAACCTGTCGTGGGTGTTTTGAAAACTATAAATAATTGGGAAACTACTATTGGTATGATTATTAATGAACCTAGGTTGGCTAAGTGGGACCCTTGTAGGTATTTGTATCTATTAAAAGAAAATTGTTTGATAAATTTTCTCATTGTGACATAATTTCAGTAAATGATATATTTTTTTAAAAAATAGGTTTGATAAGACTAACTAGTATTTCCTTGAGGCAATAGTTATATCTGGTACCAAGTGCTTTTGGTTAATAATTGGTACTTGAGGTTCTTTTCTAAATCAATCAAAAGTTTAAAGGAAGAATTTGAATCAGTTTAATGACATTAAAAGGTAACCTGAAGTGGTTTCAATAGTTTAAAACCTCGTGTAATGTTAGTTAAATATTCTCCATGAGTTGCCTTAGAATGGAAATGTGAATGTGGTTTATAGGCCATTTTTCTTTATAGGAGTGGCTTAAATGATATGCGTTAGGACTAGTGAAATATGATTCACATGAACTGGTGATTTGGTTGACCCGTGATATTTTTAAGGGGCTAACATGAGGTAGGTATCACCTGTAGATATTAAATTCCTTGCTAAATGTTGTGAGATTTAGAACATGTGTTTCCATTTGGGTTTCTTTGTCCCTAATAGAAATATACACTCTAATGTGATGCCCTTGTGTGGGGGTGTTCATTGTATCCTTTCCATTTGTAATGAATTTCATTATCATTTAATTCTCAATTTTAGTACATTAAATATGCATAGGGAAAGTATATCAACTTATTATGTTGTCTGAGCCTATATTCTTTCTCAGTGATGGAAAACTTTGTATGTCATCATACAATATAATGGTCGAATAGGGGAATATGAATCAGGGTTAAGTCTCCAGCATAGAAAACTTATACCTAGAATTCGTAGGTTAGATAGCCTATGGATAGTATTGAGGATGGTAATATTTCTTCTAAAACATTAGGTTATTGTACATTCCTACACGTGGTACCGATCGAGTTTCAAAAAGGTATAACAATCCCATTTATGGGAATGAAACTATTGAGCCACAAGCTTTTCAGTATATCCTTGGCTAATCACCAGAGTAGAGAGACATTAGTGTTAAAGGAATCAAATTAATCTCATTTCTTCTGATCAAATTCCATTAGTATTAGGTGTCTTGACACACTGGTTAGTTAGGTTCTTTTCTTTCATGACAAATGATAAGATGTCTGTGATTTTAAATCAGATCAGTTATAGACATGAATTTAAGGTGAATGTAAACCTATCACACATAATAGTGACTTGTTTATCTCTCTTCTAATTACTAGGACACTCCTTTGGTGGGGAGATTTGTCTCACATACAATGTATATATGCCCTTCCATGTAGAAGGAACAAAATGAAAGAGAACAATGGAAAATGGTTAGTCTTTATTGAATTCCCTTCAGTATTGTCCATTTTAAATCATGTCTATACTTTCTTGGTAATATTATGGGTAAATGGTGGGGTGTGTTTCCAACCCTTTAAAAACATAATTTTTCATGGGCATACATTTCTAGTATATTGAGAGATCATGGGATTCCTCGGGTGGAAAATTCTTTTTATTAGATAATATCGAGGCATTAGTAGGTGAATTTGATCATATTCTAATAATTCTACCAGTAGTGGATCGACTATTGTTCTTTCTGCTTATTGGGTATGGTGGGTTGGAATCCATACTAATAACATTTTCTTTGAAGTCATATAGTTTTCTCAATGCTTCTTTGTAATATTTGGTACCCTCTTGGTGTATTATATTTAAATATTAGCTTTTCCCCTATCTTTATGTCATCCCTAATGCACTAATAGATTAGCGGTTATACACATAGCTAAAAAATTTTATGTCTTTCAATCTCTTTAAATAGGTTTTATCAGAGTTGTATGATGGATATGTGGCTCTTATCGATTCATGGTTAGTTTGGAGTAATAACTGGGATCTCATGTAGTAACACCCTAGACAGACTCATGGACACCATCTGGTTTCCTCAAACTTGACCACAAAGAGGATGAAACTCTGGGCTTATTCAACAATCTAGCTTGGAATTTTTTTTCCATTTCTTGATTTCTCACTTGTAAACGTGGACTATAGAATAACTTGGTTTATTTCTTTGGACTCAATTTTAATGAATCTAAGGTTATCCAGGACTTTTTTTCAGGCTCAAAGGTGATTCTTAAAGGGTGATAATTCCAGTGGGATGTATATGTATTGCACCTTGTTTATCATGATAAATGATGGATTGAATGGTCATGTGATGGTTTCACTATCTAACCCCACCATAATCAAGGTTTGGGTTTCGGTGAAATTTTTAGTGGTAAATGCATGTTTCCATGGAGGAAGGCATTATTGTTCAGATTGTAATGTGTTGGTAGTCTAGGATAGGCATCTTCGAGATAAGATGGCTAGAGTTACTCGACTCATTATCTGTCTTGTTTTATGCATATGGTTTGTGGGGAAATGGTTTAAACACGTCCCCAGTTTATGGTGGGTGTGGTGTAATGGTAAAATATTTCTTCCATGGAAATATTCCACGACCCGTTTTAGTTTTTTCGATTGATATTTGAATATTACATTTTAGTGTGGACCCTGAAATGGCCTCGAAGTTAGTTACTTTTTCCAGTTAAATAAATAACTCATGGAACATCACTATAATTCTAAGAGGAATGACTTGTAAGGAAATTATGATGGTGGAGAGATCATGGTTCGAAATTGGACCCTTTTTTATATTAAAAATCAAGGGTGAAAAGAACCATCATCCAGATGATAAAAGAGACAATGATGTGACAATTTCTCTAGAAAATTGGGATCAAGTAAGATACATTTTGACGTTTCAGTGGGATAATGTGTGTTTCATCATGTTATGACGTCTTAAGTGTCATTTTCTCAAAATATTCTTGAATGTGAATACAACGTTTAGAAACGAAATGTTCCCATTTCAAAGAGACATGATGACCCATGTAGGTAAAGTGATGTCTTCATTGTTGACTAAGTCTTCTTGGGGATGAGAATTTTTATGGTGGGGAGGATTTAAAAAACCATTTTTCTAGATAATTTAAACTCCAATGGAATTTGAATTTGGGATTTTACTGGACGATCCCTTCTTTAAAACAAGCTTCTGAACAAAATTCTGATAGTTGGAACACATCATCCTATTGTTTTTGGACATTAAAAATGGTCTAATAGGTCTCTTTAGTGTCTCATTGAGTTTTTGGAGGGTATGGAACTAGAAATAACATGTTCTGGTGGATTTGTAACTGTGCACATTTATTTTCAAACCATGCAACCATTCAGTAGATAATTGTGTGGATTATACAGGTGAGAAGATGTGGAATGCATGGGGTATGCAGTGTTTCCCAAGTTGTGCAGCTTGCCTACACAGTTAATGCCATTTAGGCAGTATCCTCACACTATTAATCACTTGATTGACACATGGTTAAGGAACTCCATGAGGCCAAATAGTGTGCAGTTAGGGCCAGTGGGAGTCCCAAAATTGGTTTACGATTTTTCCAACCATATAGGCAAACTATACAACCCTATCTTTGAGGGTGAAATTACCAGAATTCCCTTAATTAACCTTCAATTACATTTTCATTTTTTCTTCTCCCTCCAGTGGTGTAAATCTCCTCCCTATCACTAATTATATATCAAGATCCACCTCTTAGGAATCATGATATCTCCTCTGACTGAAGTTTTAATCGAAGGATGTTGATCTCTATTTATATGCATCAATAAGCCCTCGATTCATTCTTAATATTTTTTTATTTAATCTCTTCCTGAATTAGTCATCATAGTGGGATATCATTTTCCCTATTTTCGAGGAGGGTATATATATCTCTTTTTTCTTCCATGAAAGACTGAATCATTCCATGATATTGGATGAGTAGAGAATCCAAAAAAAACATAGGTGGTCTATTGATCTTTTCCCAAATTTACATTGAATAATAAATGATGCTAGTGTACCACGTGTTGACCTTTCCCACATGTTTCCGTAAAATTATGTTATTCTATTTAAATTGGTAGACTCTAATAATATTACTCTTATTCATCCTTGTTTAATTATTTGATTAATCTAACATTGATCGTAAACACCCCTTTGGTGTGTCGGCTTGATTTTGACTTTATAAATAATCGAATAATTTCTCCGAACAACGTCTAAGAATTCTTCTGGGATTAATAATGGAGGTTCTCCTTGTATAATTTTTCCAATTATTAATAGAACCTTCAAGGTGGCATGTTGAAAAATTTTTGTTGTTTTTTATATTTTAGATCTTCTTAATTTATTCCCTTGGTGAATTATTTATTTCTTCTTAAATTTTATTCTTAATTTTCAAAATGACTTATTTTATAAACAATTTCCTACATTTATAATAAAATCTATCTAATGAGGTGTATTTTCTTCTAAATTACAATGTTTTTATTTGTGATTTAAATCATTTTTTTCATTATAGAATTAGTGATTTCTTATGGCCATTTTTTTATGGTGAGATATGGGCATGTTTAGGAGATAACCTTCATTAAAGTTATTAATGGGAGTTGCCTTATTTATATATTAATGTCCTTTTAACATTTTCACCTACTAGTTCCATGGCATGGACACTCTTACAAAAAATGAGTAAGGAAAAAATATCCTCCTAAGCGATTATATTGATTAACAAATGTGATTTCCCATGTTGGTAGTTTTCCAATTAAACCATGGTACCTTCTAAGTGCTACTTAATACTTTTGACATGAACTTCAATTTATTTATATATATTTAATGATATGTTTTAAATGGAATTACCTGTTCATAATGGTTTTCCTTCCTTGTATGATTTGAATGTTTTAAATTAATTGAATTGTAAATGGTGTAATGGACACATATATAATTTCATGCTTAGTACATGCTATGATTAATAAGGTTCTACCCTTAATGTTAATTAGGTTAAATAAATGTAAATCTTGGGAGGTAATGCCTTTTGGATTCTAGTATTATTATTATATGATTTCTCCTTGTATGCATGCTATGGAACAATGATAAGGATTATATTCATAATTGTGGTGTATGGACCTCCTATATAAAGTGTTGAGCATGACATATCACACCTTTGATACTATGTGGATGGTGGGAATGACGTGCCATGTCCCTTATCGATTATCGACATTACAGTTCACTCACGACTTTGAGTGTTTACGTGATGACACACTCACAATATCAAGTGACGAGAATGATTTATCATAGTCATTATTATATGTAGGGAATGTAAAATTATTATTGAGCCTATATTCATTTTTGACTAGTCATAGATTGAAGAGTTTTTCCCTGGTCCACACAGTAACTAGTATTCTAGGTATATGGCCACTTACATCAGCACATACTCAGATCATATAGGTGGATGGAATATATAACAATGATATGTATATATTATTACTCTATAAAAATAGTTACCAATAAGATAATTATTTTAGTAATGATCCTAAGCATTTAGATTCGGTTAGGTGACATATTGTAACCAAATATGACTATTATTTATTATTGGGTATTATTTGTTATATGCATTACTTTCACAATGCATTATTAATTTTCACAGAATGGTTATCGTTGTAAAAACAGTGGGTGATACCCTACTAGAATTTTATCTGAAACCCTGCTCGAGGTTCCATTTCATTGGGGTACCTGACTATATATCATGTTCTAAGGATCATGGATATTCCTTATGTTGATTTTCATCTGACTGGGTGTGGGGAGAACAGGACTGAGCTGGAGCTCTGGATGCTCATAGGGATCACACTTGGGGATTCCATTTATTTCATGTACTAAATTGTATCACATTACATGTTGTATTTCTATTATTATAGTTATTTATATCATCATATAGAGTTGAATTAATTGTTTTATATTGGCATTGGACATCTTTTGTGTTCAATTTATATTATTCTTCCACCGGTCTTCCATTTATTTATTACTAATTCTATTATTGTATGTTATTTATTACCTAATAAAACATTGGTACACTCTAATCATGAGGGTATTGAATCCCTACTATCACCTCATTATACTCTATCTGTTAGTCGGAAACCTCTAGCATAATTGTAAGTGAAATGGAGGCCATGTGACACATCTTCCTGGGTGATGTTTTTTTGGTTAGTCAATCTAGTATGTCACCCGCTTTTGTTAAAATAATTTCAAATAAAATTTTGCCACTTTTAGAAAATTTATTTTATAAAATAAAAATATTTATTTAAATCAGAATATAAAATTTTCTAAGGGTTTTTTATTTTACTTTTCTAAAATATTTTATTTTTCAATGAATAGTAAAAAAATACTGAATTTTAACTGAAAATGAATTTTCATTTAAATTATTTATAAATATGAAATATATTTTAATTTTATTTTAAAGTAAAATTAGTTTAATTGGATATATTTTATATGAATTTAGGTCATTTTAATCATTTTAGTATTTATTTTTTATATAAAAAATTGTTAACATTGGAACATTTTTCCTTTCAAAACTCATTTTCACGTCGTGTCTGTGAGATTAATTTGAATCAAAAAATTCCTAATTTTATAAATAGGATTTTGAAAAATAGATTAAATATTAAAAATAATAATAATTTATATTTTCTAATAAGTTAAAAATAAATTTTTGGACAAAATAAATGTAGATAAAAGTAATAATTATTTATGGTGGTTATGTTAAAATGGGTTTACCATGGATTAAACTATGAATATGAAGGTTAAATGACCTATAAAAATGTATAAAATATATATTATGAACATATTTCGACTATATAATTTCTAATTCTCTATAATATTCCATTTTACCCTTTTTATGTTTCAAACATGGGAACACGTTTTTCTCTTCAAAAAATATAGGTGTGCCACTCACATCACTGATAAAACACCACCACTCTTCTCTCTTTATCAAACAATCAAAACCTCTTTCTTAGACCCAGTACAGAACAAAAACGTACCCAAATTCCATTCCCTCATTATAGAATCCATATTTTGGTATTAAATTCATACTATAAAGGATTTTGAGGCAATCCTAAGGAGGTTACCTAAAGAATATGTAAAGTTCTCTAACTAGTATTTTTTTATTTCTTCCTCCAACTCAAAAAATTCTAAATATAAAATATTTCTATAATAAATGTATTATATTCCATATGAAATTATTTTTTTCATAAATTTTATGACCTAAAACCATCCCTACATCCCTCAAATTGGTTAAGAAATCATCATTTGTCTGTACGGAGAAGTACTACCTCGCGAACTAATGTCATTCATTTTTCTATTAAGACCTCTTAAAATTGGGTATGATGATGGATATAAACAATATATATCATATATATATAATATTTATACCTCTTTAAAAATTATATAATATATTCCTTTTTTAATTTCCATCCAAATTGGATACGATAATGTCACTCATGTGTTCGACAAACTACCACCTCCCAAAGCGATGTGATTTATTTTTCACTAACAATTTAATTGAAGTTAATAAATACAATGAAAATGGATATATGTGATATAAATGACATAATAATGATATTAATGAAATATATATAATAATTAATAGAAAATATATCTTATTTCTCTTACTATTTTACTCACTTAATGATGATTACATCATGCGTGTTTGACTGGACTACCGCCTTCATGATGTGAGATGAATCTCATTTCATCACCACAGATAATGGATGATATATATAAGTATATTTAATGAAATATTATTGTATTTATGATATTATAATTTTTATTTCAGTATTAAATATTACTTACCCTTCCATATCGATCATTGAATAATGGAAACGTTGACAATGCATACGTATGACCAAACATCTCTATTGGTGTAACATACTTTCTTTCTAAAAACAAAATTTCATGATTGGTAAAAAATTAATTTATAAAGAAATATAATAATTATTGCATGATTAGAATATTTAAGATGATGGAACTAAAGAATAATCCAAATAAGTTAATATTTACTGAAAAAAAACATGCATGATAAAATAATGTAATTAACACCTAAAACAAGGATGATAATGAAATATTATTCTCAAATAAGACATAATATGTTATGAAAGGATCATATATGATACTATAAATACAATTTTGGTTCTTTTATAAGATAAAAGTAGGTTTAAACTACTATATATTGGTTTAATTCAGGTTTAACTAACTTGAATCATCAGGTAAGGGACTTTGTCTCAATTTCCATTCATAGAGGAATAATGTAATTTTATAAACTAGTTTACTTAATATGATCTACATACACTACCCCTTTGAGAGGTAATATAATTATTGATTAATAAATAATGGTATTCTATGCTTCAATTTGAATTATTACATCCATTTGTATTTTACATAACAGTTACCAAATGGTAAAGAATATGATAAATCAATTTCTTTTTATTGGGTTATATTACATATTCATCATCTATGCTATTTGTTGGTCATTTATGAAATGAATTTAGATTTTATAACGTTTTATTTCCACTTTTTATGTCTATTTACAGATAATACACATAATTAATCAATTAATTAATTCTCACTTCACTTTTATTATCATTTTATGGGATTATTATAAAATCTCAATCTAATAGGATTTCTTATTCTTAAATTTTAGTTGATGGAATTTATTTAACCATTTCTATAACACCAGAAGTCTTTTTGAATAAATTTTATCTATTAAATTAAATTTTCTTGATATATTTATAAATATGAAATAATGATTTATTCTTCTGTCACCCTCAATACATAGTTTCATTTCAGCTATAAACAAAACTGGTTTAGCTTGTATCATATATGACATTGAGTTTTAATAAAACCACTATATATTGTAAATACAGTTATCTAAGAATTACCATTATAACATAGATGTTAAACAGAATGAAATTAATATTAAAAAAATAAATTTTAAATATTAATTATAATTTTTTTGTATAATGGAAACATATTGATTAAAAAGTAATTAATTTTTGCTGAAGTCTTTATATGTTTTAGAAATATAATTTTCTAAAAAAGTGAAATTTATTTCTTTTTTGGAACATTATTAAAATTATTTTGTCACACCTTTTCAAAATTTATTTGATAAAATAAACATAATTTTTAAAATTATTATATCTAAATAATATTATGGAGATGTTTTGGATTTTTTTTGACAATTTTCAATAATTGATTAATATTGAAAAATACTGAATTTTAATTGGAAACTACATTTTCTATTTATTATTTTTTAAATATAAATTATATTCAAAATTGTTTTAAATTCAACATTAGTGCAATTATGAATACACTTTTCTAAAAAAATTCATTATAATCAATTTCGAATATAAGTTTGATATCAAATCATTGTAAACATTTTAACATTTTCCCATTAAAAACGCACATTCTCATCACATTTGCAGGATTAATTTTAAATTTATTTTATCCACTTCAATGTATGGAATTTTGAAAATGGATTTATTATTTTTAATAATAATATTTTTTTCTATATAATAAGTTAAAAAATTCACCATAATGAGTATTAAAAATAGATAAAATATTATTTATCATGGTTATGGTATAAATGATTCTATTATAGCTTAAAATATAAAAATAAGGGTAAAAATGACCTGAAAAATTTTCTACAGAAATTGGATAGAAATATTTATACCTTCTCACTTATAGAATTGATAATGGTCCATTATAGGATCCTTTTTGAAAGAAAAAATCAGGGGTTTAATGCTTTCATTCAAAAAATTAGTAGTGTTCCACTCACCTCACTTATAAATGGCTACCCCCTCTCCTATTTTAATCACACCTTACAAACCTTTTGTTTCAACATGTAACTAAAAATATAACTTCCAATATCACATACACACATCATGGAAGATGTATATCGGGCAAAAAAATTCTACTTAAGGATTGGGGTGCAAAACTAAAGAGGTTTGTTGTAGAGGAGATAACATTCTCCAATGAGGGTTTTTATATTATTTATTCTTCCACCTCCTTCAATTATTATTAAAACATGATGATATAATACGATTTTTATATTACATATTAAAATATTTTATTATGTTATGTTAATAACCTATAACTATCTCCACTTCCATCAAATGGGTTACAAAATCATATTTCATTTGTATAGCGGACCACCGCTTAGTTAGCTAATGTCATTCATTTTTCAATTACCACCTCTAAAAATTGGGTATGACGACAGATATGAAGTATATATATTTTACATAAAATATAGTAACATATTTTCATTAATTATACAATATATTAATTTTTTACTTTACATTCCTTCATGGAATACGATAATGTTTCACGTGTGTACGTTAGACCACCGTCTCATGAAGAGATGTGATTATCTTTTAAGAAACACTTTATAGAGAATATAATAATGATTAATTTGACTAATATATGTGATAAAAATGAAATAATTATAATTTTCATGACATATTTATCATTATTAAGAAAAAATATGTCTTTTTATTTATTACCTTTTCACACACTAAACAATTATAACATAGTTCATGTGTGTGTGGACTACTGCATCCATGAAGCGATGTGTCTCTCTTTAAATCACAACACATAATGGATGATATGTGTAAGTATATTTAAGTAAATATTATGGTATTTATGTTTTTATAATCATTATATAAAGATAATATATTTCAAATCTCTATTCTATAATGATCTGAGAAAAAAGAAAATTTTTTTTACGTATATGTATGACTTACTGTCTCCAAGATCAAAAAATACTTCGTTTATCAAAACCATATTTCATGGATGATATTAAAGGTATAATTGATGTATAAATTTTATAATTATTTAATTATTATTATTATTATTTATATAATGGAACCCTGATAAAATTAAAATGATTGAAAATAACAAAAATACTTATATTAAAATTAAAGTTGTTATGAACCAAAAATGTACTTTTATGATGTAATTATTAGTAAACGTGATATAAAAGTTCATAATAAAAAATATATGTTATGATATATATAAGTATACTTCTAAAATATATCTATAATAAACTTATATTTATTATCAAATACGTTAATATGTGTTTGATAGAAGTCCGGACTTAAGGTGTCTGATTTCTAGTATCTTATTTTTTCAGGTTGACGTATGAAAATTTACCACTCGTTTATTTTTGTGGTCTATATAGTAACCATTTGACATGTGATATCATAAATAACATTTTTATTATATTTAATCTTTCATTTTATGTTACACTTTATTGGTTATTATGATTCAAAATATAACCAAAGGAAAAAAGGGATTGTTGTCTTAATTTTCCTTCTTTAAGACGTACATCATGTTATGAACCTATATTATTTCATGAGGTGCATATAAATCCACTTTAACATGTAATATCATGAATTTTTTTTCATCATGAAATTTTAGGTTTCAGTTAATTTTATTCAGTTAGGGTTCTTATGATTCTATGTTACAAAGAAAGTAACGATATTATGTTACAATAAAATTTTTTATCAGGATTGTTTATAATTATGCTTTTAATGATGAAACTGTATGTTCTATCTCTAAATAAATTCATTAATTATATTATCTTCTATTTATGTCATTTGAATACATATTTTCTGTTAATTATACACACTTTATATACTCATTATTTTAAAAATAATATATTTTTGAAAAAATATATTTTTGGTTGAAAACCCATTTATCTTCCAAAACCATGTTTTATAAAAGTATTTTCCAGAAAAAAAATGTTTTTAATATCATCCAAATGATTTATTAATTATAATTTTACAAAATTTTATGATTTTTTTAAAAAAATTGAAATAATTTTCATGATATTTTCCAAACAATTCTTGGTTGGATTTTATCAAATGTCTTAAAGGAACCATTGTTTTAAAATGTAGAGTGTTAATAGAATTTCATACCATCCTAACCATTATTTTTATTGATTATTATATTATAATTTTCATTTTTATTTTCAAATAAATTTATTTTAAAAATTATTAATGTTATAAAAAGTTTTTTTCAAGATAGAAAGTACATTTTCCTCATGAAATTTTTATAATTATTTGTCAAGATTCGTTTATAATATTTAGATGTTATTATAAAAAATACATTATTTTGAAAATGTTTAATGTTTTTAATAGTGATTTTTAAATAAATTTTATTTTACAAAAGAAATGTTCTATGTGATCTCTAAAAATATTTTTCCATCTATGATGATATCCTTTGATTTTACTTATGATATTTTAAGGTTCGAACCATGGATACAATTATAAATTTTATCTGAATTTTTTATCATGAAAATAATTTTATGAATCAACATATATTAAATGAATTATAAAATGATAAAAAAATTTGGAATCCTTCTTATCATTAATGAGTTTTTTTATGATGAAATAATGAAATTATTATGAAACCTTTCTGATTTCTATAGGTTCTGATAGGATTGAATGTTTATGAAACCCATTTCATTCCATGTGTTATGATATGATTAGTGTTATATGTTCTTTTGGTATATAAATGTACGTATTATTTTAAGGGATGGACCTCTATCACCCTTCAATTCATTCATTAGTGATAAATCTCTTATGAACTCAAAGAGTAAACATGAGATTGGTCTAAGACTCAAAAATAAGGAACATGGGTGGTTAGACTAATCCCTAAATAGGTATATAGGTTGTTAGCACAATCCTAACATGTTATTAATGTCTTGGTGGGTGTCCTTACTATAAAATTTTCTATGCTTATGTGTTTGCCGTAAATGTCTGTATTATGACAATGTTATGCCCTCCAAACTCATGTTCTTTGATTTCCTTATTATTCACGTCTTCGGATCACCAAATAATTATACTCCAGATTATATTATTTGATTGTTAGTGTATGGTTTTCAAATGTTATGATCATGTTTTCATACATATATGCACATACTGACATAGCTCCCTCAATTACCCTTATTGGGCATTTGATCTCACCCTTTCTTATGTGTTGTTTCCCAAGGTTATGAAGAAAGATTTTATGTGTTAATACTAGTGGGGAAGTTATTTATGGGATAAATTTGGGATCTTTCAAAAATTAAGAATATTAGTTTCAATTTTACCAAGGGCACTAAAATATTATGGTACATAAGTGTGTGTGTTCTAATGTAAATTATATTTAACTAAAATTATGTAATATCAATGCATGAGAATAATGGGTTGATATAGTTGGTTTGAGAGGAAATGTTTTGTTAAAAATTGGAAGATAGGATGAGACAACATTAGCGAGATCCCTTTAAATATTTATAAGGATATTTATAGTGATTTATTTAAGGATAAGTGTATGGATGAGTGAAATTATAGAAATATATCCTGGATTTTTGGTATATGATAGATCAGGTGGTTTCCAGGTAATTTTATCCCTATCTAGGTACTACAAATTTATGGGGCCCTTGCACATAGTTACCAAGGGGTAATTACTATGAAAAGTTCATATTTATCTAGACATGATTGTCACCTAGTGCACATAAACATGCCTTTATACACAAATGGTTTGACACCCCCCAAAGGAATATTCTATATAAATTCACAAAATCTATAAAAACCATCATGACGGATTTAAATATAATATAACTATGAATGTCCTAGGTTAAACAAAAGGTGACATATATTTCACAAAAGGTGTTTAGATTTAGACAACCCATGATTGAGTTTTCCGGATTATTCGATTCCCCAATATGATTAGTGTTACTCACACAATGATTTTGGTTTTAGTCAATTCCTTGGTCTTAAAAAAACTATGTTAAGGTAGAGTGAAACAAATAATAAAATGATTATCATCATAGGTAACCAATTGTTATGGGAGATGGAATTTTAAATATGATTTTTATTCTCAGTAAACATTCTCAAGCTATGAATCATGATGGACTTCCAAATGAGAAATGAAGGGAACATCTTTTTTTATATTCCTCCATAAGAAACCACCAACTCTATTTAGTGGGTCTTTTGATCCACTAGTTACATAGAAATGGATCGGCACCACTAAAAATATATTTTCCGTCCTCTTTTGTTTGGATAATGAGAAATTAATTTTGGTTATATACTATTTTGAAGGTGAAGCATATCATTGGAAGAGTCTTATCATAAATATTATGAAATGGGATGAAATTGACTCTATGGAATGGTATGAGATCTGAAACATATTTGTTCAATATGTACATTCCTCGTATTCCTCATACAACTATGGAGAATGATTTTATTGAATAAAAAAAATGGATGATGAATCATTTGGTACCTATAAGTAAAATATTACAAGAATTATGGTGTATACTTTTTATATTATCATCCAACCTAAATATAAGGTTATAATTTCTTCAGTGGATTAAAACGACGTCTCCAAAGTGAGTTATCCATAAGATATAACAATAGTTTTGAAGAGATTGTTCAGTGTTCAGTCAAGGTGGAAATGGAGATTGGAGTTATGAATCAATCACGTGGTTTTGATAAGAAGATAAAAACATATTTAAAAATAAAAACTTTACACCATTGATAGAAGATGATAAACTGTTGTTTATGCTCAATATATGAATAGAAGAATAGAGGAAAAGGTCTTAAGGGTACTACTAAATTTTTTATTTTTGGAAAGGGAGGTCATCAAGAAACAGAATAAAGATGTGATAGGAAGATGCTAGTTAATTACACAATAATAAGAAATATCCGTAGAAAAATCCTACCATAATTAATTAATTCATTTGCAAGGAGTTTTGGAGTTTTTCTAAAACCTTCCAAAATCCAAGGGGATAAAAATATTATCAACACCAATAACATATAAAGAAAAACGAAAAGAAAATTTTTAGGAAATCACAGTGGTTGATGCAAATCGTGATAATTATGGAAAAGAAATCTCCCCCTCTATAATTGGGTATTTCATGTTTGATTTGTTGTGAATGACCCTTATTAAAATATTATTGATCCTCATTTACTGAATTTCCATGTGATTATCTACCTATTAATAAATTCTAGAATAATGAAATCAAATTTGATATTCTATCTGTACAAAGGTTGATCCCAATCATCTAATAGAATTTTTTGGGATTAAGATAAGACCTTATTTATTGAATAATGGATGAATGATATTTTATAAGAATTTATGTCTCTTTGTAAGATTAATATAACATTCATGGATACCATCCTAGATTTATGAGTTTATGGTTTATCATAAGTTCAAAACCATTTACACCACTTTTTGTGATTTATGTGATGGGATTTTTTTAAGTATTAAGGATATTTTAAGTGTCATTTATGGAAATAGAACCTTTCAATTTTTTATATATTCACAATGTTATTTGGGCATAAATGCCTTTTCACATTTTGGAAATATTATTAAAGGTGCTTATAACCTTTATGTTTTCTCTTATTTTTGATGTTGTGGTAATTAATGGGTTGTAGTTGATCATTTTATGAATTAATCACACTTAATTTTCATTATATAAAATACATGTCTTGATTCTATTGTGAGAATATACATTAATTGGTATTGATTCATGGGGTACAACATTCAATTGTATCTGATCGGGGTTCAATGTTGACCTTGATGTGTAACATCCTTTTAATATTTTTAGTTTTTATTGGATCTATATATTCATCACATTTTTAATGGGTTTCATTTGGGGTTGTTTTGGGAAATATTCTGGGATGTTTTGGGAGTTCTGTGGTGGTCCACAGTTGGCAAAGAGTTTGTCGAAAAATTTTTCCTAAAAAGAGAAAATCATAAAAACTGAGACAATATGTTTTTCACGGTTAGAACACAATTTGAAAAACCATGTGCTCGCTATGTGAAACCATGCACCTAGATAAAAATGGGATCATGGTTTGGGAACACTGTTTGTCTAGCATTCATTCTATAAACATGAAACAATGAATAAAAAATTTTTTACTCCAGATATTAATTTCTAATATCTAATAACCCTCTCTTTGGATTACCAATGGACCTATACGACCCCATAACATTCACTTATTCATGGGAGGATCCTAAGAGGTGATTGTGGCCCCTCTTCACCCGTCGATAAGCTAATCAAATATATGTGAATGACATTTTATCTCTTCGCTGTATGTTTTCACTTTTTGTTCTCATTATCATACTCTCTATTCTTTACGGCTTAGGGATTTATAGATCTTCATATTAATTAGAAGATCTAATCCCTGTGGTTTTAGATATTGAATCTATATTTGATTCTCAGATATTTTTTCCCAGTGTTATTTATTATAATTTCACAATTTAGGATTTTTATTTCGAGATCCTGGGATCTTGAGGTAGGTCGTTTCATTATGATGCCCAATTTTTATTAACCATAAATTGTTAGAATTAAATTATATTTTTTGATTTACAATCAATTGATTTATCTTAAATAAATCTATTTCAATTGATTAATTAAAAACCATATTCCATAGAATTCAGTATTTGGATTTGAATTTTCCTAAAAATGGGAATCCCCCAAGATTCTATTGAATTGAGGTGTGTTTGTAAAATGGAAGGAAAATTATGAATATTAATTTTTCTAATTTAATTGTGGAATTTAAATTGTGAAAATATTATGTTAAATTGATTTTAAATCTATATTTTAAAAAAATGGATTAAATTTTTTTGATAGAGACCCATTGGTTTTATCCTAAAAAAAATCTTGTTTGGATTGAGAACATCTTTTAGTTTTTAAATTTAAATTGATAATTTTGTAATGGATAATTGGATGAATTATATTTTATCCAGTCAGAAACTAAATTCATCATCATTGAATTTTATTAGAGCATAAGAAATCCTAGGTATTTAATGACTTATTAAGTACAATAATCTATGAGTTATAACACTAAAAATATATAAATACAGCATGTCACATCCCCAACAAGATGGTGATGAGTCCTTTTTGTTCATTATCATAGTGTCACATGTAAAAATATTTTCACGACTGATATTTGAGTGTGAATATGTCCAATATCCTAGAACAATCGTACCTTTAGGTAGATTACCATATTTCTCATCGACTGTAATTGAAATATATTCCATTTTTTGTTTTAAACTTTCTTATAAACCTTATGAATTTTTATAAAATATTTTTAAATGAAATAATTTATTAATCCATTTGTTTAAAGTATTTAAATTATTTAAAATGGAAAGAATTATTTGTTGTAAATATTATTTTCAATTATCATTCGTATTTATTTAAAATGGAAATCATTATTTGGTTAATTAAATGTTGGAATATTATTGTGTAATCCTTGGTGAGAACCCACTGGGATTTTATCCTACACCATACTTGTTCCTTTAGGTGTTTATAAACTATCATCTACCTCCTTCAAGAAAAATTAAGGTTCCTCATGATGGTGGTAGTTGTTGTCAGCCCTTGGGCTTGGAAGGATTTTTCAATTGAGATATTTGTTGTTTACCTTCTTATTATTGGGTACCTTTTTGGATAATTTTGGTTCTATTATACATGATTGACTTCTGTTACACTTCTCCAAATGCAATTTCCATTATTGTATAATGAATTTTTTTTGTTTAATTCTATGAATTTGTGGAAAATTCATTCACACTTTCATATTTTCTAATGTCAGGGGCTGGTCACCAACCCATTGGGATCGAGAATTCCCTTTGGTTAGTGTCATTTCCAGCTCGGTTATTGTGTTACCAGAAAACCCAGGATGTTTCTTGATAAATTATTATCAAATGCGTATGTTAAGAATCATTCCAGGATGTCAGTGTATGACTACTTAATATTTGAAAGAAAAAGAAGGTATCACCAATTTTGTTTCTTGGTTTCTCTCATCTCAATGACCATTAAGTCACCAAGGGTGGTTTTAGAGAGATGTTTTAATGATTAGTTCTAGTATTTTATCTAATTTTTATTTGGATATGATAAAATACAAATCTTTCATTCTACTCTATTGTGATTAATTTCCCTTGTTGATCTTTTTGAGTGATAATCTATTGTATTCAATGATAAATGCTGATGTTGTGTAACATTATGCCTCTGAGAATATGTATGAATTAGATCCTATAGGAAGATTTTTCAAAACCTCCACGATAAAATACTCTCATGGATCTGAATCAATATTAAGTGATTTTGTATGTTTTCCAATCTCTCTGATAGGCACCAACACCAGTTTTTATTCAGGCTCCAACTATGAATCCTCTAGAGGATGTACTAAAGAATCATTCTCATCAGTTCCTTCACCAAAATCCACCAGTACACAAAGAATCTAGATATAGTCAACTATATGAGAAATGGTTGAGGATGATTGAATTTTTGTTTGAGTTCTTGGAGACACAAACTGAAGTCAAGTTTAATTGTCCCAACATTAGGCTAAATATACTGAGTAGGAGATGGTAGTCCATGATAGTGAAAGAGAAGAAACATGAGAACCTATAGTGGTAATGCTTAAAATATATGATTACTAGACAATTCTATCCAGAGTCTATTTTATTATCTATGGCTATATAGTTTTTCGATCTCTAGAAGGATGATAGGACTGTGATAGAATATGAAAACTGTTTTGTTGAGATTGTGTAGTTTTCACTAGAGATAGTATTGAATGAGGAGATGAATACATGACTGTTCTAATTGGGAAATCGATATGATAATCATTCTCATGTTTTCTTGCTAAATCTTCCTTCTTAATATCATGTGTTTTATAGATTTTGGATGGTCAAAATGGACCTAGACGGTACGTTAGGGTTGACGGGAGTTCCATTTTCTCCAAGTGGCAGTGTGAATTCCTCTAAGGAAAGAGGAAGTGTGATGATTTTATGGAAGTTCTCAACAGCAGGTTTTTTCAACACCTCATGTAGATCTTGGTATAATACCTTTTGTTTTTTTCCAATATAGAAATACTAGGCATTCAGATAGGGTTTTCACTGAGGCACTCATGATATGTGGATCATGTGGAAGTTTAGGTCTTGTTTAGAGGTTCTTGCATGTATATTCCTGTAACTCCCCGACCCCAGTTACCATGAGTCGGTGCATTACTTCCTAACATTGGCATGATCACAAAAGATCAATTCTTGAAAGACCAATTAGTTAATAGCCTTGGAAACACTAGATACGTTCATAAATGTTACATTACATCATAAAGTGAAAAATCACAATAACATAGTCTCTATAATCCAAACTTCTATCCCCTTCAGACTATCCCTGTAGGTCAGTCATAAAATATTTCTTCACATCCTGGGAAAAATAAAACATTGAAAGGGGTGATCTCAGATGCTTAGTAAGGATAACAATATAGAGGAAGCTTTCATAAATAAACATAAACATTTAAGGAAATGTATAACTAAACCAAAGCCTTTTAAACATGAACTTCAACATAATATGGAAAAAGTAATATGAAATAATTCCATTTACTTATTCACATGGATATTTTACTATTCGAATAATCACATGTAATATCAATAACCACTTTCATAATGATGGAATCCACAATGCCAGACTATCATAACCACGTAGCCAAGGCCTCATGCCAAGACTACAAATAATATTTTGTCAAGTCCTCATGCCAAGACACTAGTTTGTCTCATGAAACCTGCCGATGCATCGAGGAGCTATAGAGGGCTCCACCCGTCACTTATTATGTCCAATGCATTCCTCATATTAATAAGTTTAAACATATCATAAACCATAACATAATTGTATCACATAAAACATGCATAATGGAAACATAACTTTTTCCACATTTCAATAACATGATATCCATACAACACATTGATATAAAAAACACTTTCAAAACCATATTCAATACCAAAATAAAAGAAAATTAAAACTTTGTAATTATTTTCCATTTAAAAAAAATTATGGCTTGTAGAGGAAGCTGAAACCCAAATAATGGTCATGGCGGCGGAGAAGTCATTGTCGCCGCATACGTACTACAAAAAAAACATTCTGTTTTGTCATTTAGTAAAATGCTTCGTATAAAAAGATTCCTTTCGAATAAACGTAAAAGTCAAAGGTGTTTATACACCATATAAAAGAATGTTTTGTATAAAATAAAATATGCCTCAATGAAAAGAGATTGAGACGAAGTTCCTTACAATGAAATTTTGTTAAATAAAATAGATCTATTTTATGTATTCACTATAAATACACATAAATAAAGTACAAATACAAGATAGTACATAATAATATCTTGACATAATTTGAATGTAGGATATTAACCCAAAGAACGGAAATTGGGTTAAGAAGTTCCCTTACCTTGTGTCCGACTTGACTCGACCGCTCTTTAACCTCATGAATAATAAACTAGATTTAATCTCTAATTTCTAAAGAACCTTTTTCAAGTTCATTATCCCTTTTATATCACTTATTACAATTTTACGAAAATTATGTAGTCATTTAAGTTAATAACGGTCGTTTTGTCGATCTTTGGTACTTTAGACAACAATAAACTTATTATAATTACAATTTGTTCATGTGGTGAAATATCCATTTTATCCAGAATTATATTCATGATTTATATATCATATATATCATATATATCCAGTATATACATTCATTCATAACATTTAGAGGTAAGAAATGAAATGCACCGTTCATGGAGACGGTAAGTCGTACGTACGCATGAACGCTACTTTCATTTCTATTTCGTATTTAATGGAATGAAATCATAATGATATAAAGGTATATTATAATTCCATTATAATATCATATATAATATCATTTACTCCATACTTTATACATCCCACATATGGCATTAACGATTCAAATCACTTTGAGGGAATGGTAGTCGGCATTTACTAAAATGAAGATATTGTGTTTACCCATAATGGAAACCATAAAGGTATGACATAAATAAAAAATAAAGAATCTTAAGTAAAACATAAACATATTATATATCATATATCAATATAGTTACATCTTAATGGACACCTTTGAAGGTGTTATATGAGTGTTGAACAATCATCGTTTCATGAGGCAGAAATTCGCCATCCACAGAAACAGTATGTTCTTTAACAATCAGATGTAAGTGTGTGTAAGTGTAGCTATAATACTTATTATAAAAACATCCTAGAATATCTAGGATACTGTTTTTGTTACCAATGAAATGAATAAAAAGAGTTTATGGGGTTGGAGAATCAAAATAAAACGTAAGAACACAAGAGAAAACACTACCTTTAAAACGGGTAACTCTTTTTGATTTGAGCTCAAAGGCTTCCTTGGGAAGACCTATGCCCAAAGTGAGGCTTCTAGGAGTAATATTGGGATGTGGAGAGACACAATGGGAAGGGGTTGGCCGAGCCAAAGGCTTGAGAGGTGTGGGTAAGGTGGTAGAGGTGGGGGCCTTTTATAAGAGGAGAGGAAGGGCAATCTTGGAAAGTTAAAAATGTTACTTTATCATAAAATGGTTTTCGGATTTAAAAGGTCCCAAAATTATATATTTCAAGTATAATGTGATAATAGTTATAAATAAACCCATCCAATAGGTTTTTGACATGTGTAGGTCTTAGATTTTACATTATATTTTCATTTTATTTAAATCGTTAAATAATGAGGTAATCCCTGCATCATCATGGTGTCATACATAATTTAATTTATTTAATCTCTAAAAATTATAAAAAATATTTCATGAAGTAGGATATCGTTTTATCTTTATAATGAATATTTATAGTCACAAATATGACTTGTATAACACTATTTAAAATTTGTTTTACTAAAAGAACTCATGTTTGTGACATTTTTATTTTAACATTAGATAAAAAGTTTTTATTGTCATTTTCCTACCAAAGTGGCTCCATGGGGTCCCCAAGTTGACCCATTGATTTTCTTGGTCTTCCATGACTCATCCAATAGGGGTAGGACAAGTGTAAAAGTATTTTCATATTTTTATAATATTATTTTTATCTTAAATTTCACTAATTACCTTTAATCGCGATTAATTAAACTTAAAAGTTACTATTCACCAAAAAATTATTTTAATCCCATTGAACCACATTTTACTTCCTAATTACAACCATGTATGTCGGATTTTTGAAAATAAAATCACATAAGTGGTAATGTTTCATTTAAACGAAAAATAAGTTTTTTAACTACCATTTAGTGGTTTCACTATTCATCAAAAATTGATGTTTTTCAGAACAATGCCAAAATTTTACCCTAAGAAATAATTGATATTCCGAATTCAAAAATGATTTCTATATTACAAAATTCCAAACATATAAGTTGCATTAATTAATTTTATAATTAATTCCTACTGTCACAACAAATAGCGTGTTTTTAAGAAACAATTTATATCAAAAGATTGACAATTGTTTATGTCCAATTTCAAAGTGAAATTAATTATAATGACCACCATTGGATAAAATGGTAAAAATATATTCTAATTACACTTTAAAACCACTCAATAGTATAATTTATCACTATAAATTATTTTGATTAAAAATTTGGTTTTTAAGTATTTTTCACTATTCATAAAAAATTGGAAGTTCTCAGAAAAATACCAAAAATTCAACATAGGCTAATTTCGATATTCTGAATCCAAAAATGAAGTCCATTTTGAATTATAAAATATATATAATTTCAAAAAGTGGATATTACTATTCATAATGGCTATTTTTATTGGTCGCGGTGTGTTATAATCTCAAACATGCGTACAATGAAAGCTATTGCATTATTGAAAGAGAAGTTTATCATGGAAGCTTGGGGTGTTACATTCTCCCCTCCTTCAATAAATTAAGTCCTCTCAATTTGAAATTTTTCTTTGAAAATAAAAGGTTGAAAATAGAAAATACCTTTGTGTTAAACACACATCGGAAATAAGGTTAATAAAATTTAGCATTAATAAGAGGGAAAGGGAAATGAAAAAATCACAACCAAATTATGATCTCAATAAGAAGAACATTGGTGGAAATTAGATACATATAATTGGTGGAAAAATGTAAATATTTGTAGGGAGTGATTGAGGTCATCATTCAAAAAACAAGTGTAAAATGTATGGCCTCAAAGCCTTCAATTTATGTTGATTTAAAACATTATCAGTTCAACAAGACATAAGGTATTAAGATAACACATTTTTTGGTTTTAATATCCCTTTAATAAAGTTTAAGAATTAATTTATTCATAGAATAAGAGATAGGTATATATATATTTATGCTTGAAAAGTAGAGTTTCAACCTTCAACTAATTTCTACCACAAACTCATCTTTCACTCAAAAAGATAATAGAACTAAAAAATATTATATTTATCCTCATCGTGCAAGGTTCAAAATATTAACACATACCATTGAGATTAGGAAAACTATTTTGTAATAACCAGGGACTTCCTGTATGCTAGTGGTAGGTAATAAAGGCATGTCGCACTATGGTTGTGGGTTCGATTCCTGTAAGTTTTTCCGACGCGACAGGTTATCCCCCAACCTGCAGGTTGTTCTTTTCCTAAATCTATAGTATTATAATATTCCAAAAATAATCTTCAGAAATGTTTTAACCTTAAACAATAAAATCCAAAGTTCAACTTAATCCATTCTAACCTTTATAGTTATCCAAAATACATCTGTCTAGACTTTCTCTAAAAGGTCTCTAAATTCCAAAATCAATTGTAACATCAGATTCCCAAAATAAAGTAAATTTCTCTTATTGTCACATACTAAAAATATGATTATCTTCATAATATTGAAACCATAATGAAAACAACAAGTACTGCAGTACAATCCTTATATATATCACATTATTCTTATAACCATAATATAATCCTTGAGTCTGAAAGCACCAAAACATTAATTATTCCACTTCAACTGTAGTAACAGCATAAGAATGGCCTTGATCCCTTGGCCTTTTCTAAGGTATGTTTCCCTGACGCTTAGGAAATTCATTTGAATAATGCCCCATTTCCCTACAACTGTAGCACTCAACATTAATAGCCTCTTTATTTCCCTTGCAATCACGAGCCTGGTGACCTTTTTCTCCACATTTATAGAAAACTCCCATTCCTTTAAGGTAAGTACCAGGGTGATTCTTCCCACAATTATCGCATAATGTAAAATCCTTCGTTCCATTTTTCCCTTTATAAGTCTCTTTTTCCACCGTTCTCTTCTTCTCTTGCTTTACTTTGTTGTCATAAGACTTAGAGAATTCCTTTTCTGTCTTAATAACACATGAGACAATATCTTCATACGTTGAGAAATATTTTAATACTAAATCTCAATGGAGAAATGGTTTTAACCCATCAAAGAAATGGTCAATATTAATTCTTGGGTTACGTATATAATCTGCAGCATGCCTCGCTAACCTTGTAAAGATGGCCTCATACTTTGTGACATTCTCATCCTCCTTCTACCTCAGACTCAGAAATTTCCTCTCCATATCTGCTCGATGGTCATGTGGAAAGTATTTTTCTAAGAAAATTTTCTTAAACTCCATCCATTCCATACTTGATACTTCGTCATCTTCCTTTGTATTTCGAATCAAGGACCACCATTGATCGGCATCTCCAGTGAGGTGGTAAACTGCCATGATAACCTTCTCCCTTTTGTTACTCCCCAAGGCATGGAATATTTTCTCTAAGGATTTTATCCATTTTTCAGCTACTAATGGATTTGTACCCCCATTAAATGTTGGAGGTTGTTGCCTCGTGAAGTGGTCTAACATTGATCCTCCACGTTGCGGATCAAGGTACTCCATACGAGTAAGGTTATTATTCATAACCTGAGTGAGTTGTCCTAGTATGGTAATAAGTTGATCAGCACCAGTTTTATCTCCAGCTCCACAATATTTATCTTGAGCAGGAGGGAAATCCCTACATGGAGTGCGTACATTGATACGGTTTCCATTACTTCCACTAGGATCCATTTCTAAATAATGGCATAAACTAGATTAGTTTATGAATAAAAATACATAATTCCATACTTGTAAAACACTTAACATAAATTGAACTATTTATGGATATAATCCCTAATCACAAAATTGTTTTCTTTGAGGAAGTATATACTCATAAACCCTTCATAATGGTTTGTAAATAAAATGAGAATAATCCTAATAATATCCCCTGGGAGTGTCGTAACCAAGAGTACAGCAAGGCCTGTTGTCGTGCAACAGTTCTCGTTCAAGTATAGCTCAAAGAAGTGTTTTTGGGTTTTACCCCTAGGTACATCTGTGCTAGAGCCGCCTCTACCTGCTCGTATCCAGACAGGGATGTATTGCTCGGAAAACTCACAAAAATCTCTATAATACCAAAATTCTAGGAAGTTCTTCTATACTAATCCTCAAAGTCTATTTTAGGGCTATGTGCACTAATCAGATTTTATCTAAATCTAGCTTCCATGGTTACTACTAAACTGCCTCTGATACCAATTGTAATGCCCCGACCCAAGTTACCCATAGTCGGTGCATTACATCATAACATTGGCATGATCTCAAAAGATCAAGTCTCGAAAGACCAATTAGTTTAGTAGCCTTGGAAACACTAGATACGTTCATAAATGATACATGACATCATAAAGTGAAAAATCACAATAACATAGTCTCCATAGTCCAAACTTCTATCCCCTTCATACTATCCCTCTAAGTCAGTCATAAAATATTTCTTCACATCCTGGGAAAAGTAAAACATTGAAAGGGGTGAGCTCAGATGCTCAGGAAGGATAACAATATAGTGGAAGCTTTCATAAATAAACATAAACATTTAAGGCAATGTATAACTAAACAAAAGCCTTTTAAACATGAACTTCAACATAATATAGAAAAAGTAAAATGAAATAATGCCATTTACTTATTCACATGGATATTCTACTGGTCGAATAATCAAATGAAATATCAATAACCACTTTCATAATGATGGAATGCATAATGCCAGACTATCATAACAACTTATCCAAGGCCTCGTGCCAAGACTACAAATAAGATTTTGTCAAGGCCTCGTGCCAAGACACTAGTTTCTCTCATGATACCGGCCGATGCATCGAGGAGCTATAGAGGGCTCCACCCGTCACTTATTAAGTCCAATGCATTCCTCATATGAATAGGTTTAAACATATCATAAACCATAACATAATTGTATCACATAAAACATGCATAATGGAAACATAACTTTTCCACATTTCAATCAAAAGATATCGATACAACACATTGATATAAAAAAACACTTTCAAAACCATTTTCAATACCAAAATAAAAGAAAATTAAAACTTTGTAATTATTTTTCATTTAAAAAAATATGGCTTGTAGAGGAAGCAGAAACCCAAATAATGGTCACAGCAGCGGAGAAGTCGTTGTCACTGCATATTTATGACAACAAAAACATTCCCCTTTGTCTTTTAGTAAAACGCATTGTATAAAAATATTCCTTTTAAATAAACGTAAAAGTCAATGGTGTTTATACACCATATAAAAGAAATTTGCGTATAAAATAAAATATGCCTCAATGAAAAGAGATTGAGAAGAAGTTCCTTACAAAGATTATTTTTTAAATAAAATAGATCTATTATGTGTATTCACTATAATTACACATAATGAAAGTAAAAAATACAATATAGGACATAATAATATCATGACATAATTTGAAAGTAGGAGATTAACCCAAAGAATGGAAATTGGGTTAAGAAGTTCCCTTACCTCGTGTCTGACTTGACTCGACCGCTCTTTAACCTCCTGAATAATAAACTAGAGTTAATCTATACTTGATTAAGAACCTTTTTTTGTTCATTATCCCTTTTATATCACTTATTACAATGTTACGAAAATTATGTAGTCATTTAAGTTAATAACAGTCGTTTTGTCGATCTTTGGTACTTGAGTCAACAATAAATTTCTTATAATTACAAGTTTTTCCAGTGGTAAAATATCCATTTTATCGAGCATTATATTCGTGTTTTATATATCATATATATGATATATATCCAGTATATACATTCATTCATAACATTTAGAGGTAAGAAATGAAATGCACCGTTCATGGAGACCGTAAGCCGTACGTACGCATGAACGCTACTTTCATTTCTATTTTGTATTTAATGGAATGAAATCATAATGATATAAAGGTATATTATAATTACAGTATAATATCATATATAATAACATTTACTCAATCCATTATACATCCCACATATGGCATTAACAATTCAAATCACTTTGAGGGGGCGGTAGTCCGCACTTCCTAAAATGAAGATATCGTGTTTACCCATAATGGAAACCATAAAGGTATGCCACAAATGAAAAATACAGAAGATTAAGTAAAACATAAACATATTATATATCATATATAAATATAGTGACAGCTTAATTTCCACCTTTGAAGGTGTTATATGAGTGTTGAACAATCATCATTTCGTGAGGCAGAAATTCACCATCCACAGAAACAGTATGTTCTTTAACCATAAAATGTAGCTGTGTGTAATTGTAGATGAAATCCTTCTTATAAAAACATCATAGTATATTTATTATACTGGTTTTTTTACAAAATAAATGAATAAAAAGAGTTTAGGGGGTTTGAGAAGCAAAATAAAACATAAGAACACAAGAGAAAACACTACCTTTAAAACGGGTAACTCTTTTTTATTTGAGCTCAAAGGATTTGTTGGGAAGACTTCTGCAAAAAGTTAGGATTCTAGGAGTAAGAGTGGGATGTGGAGAGACAAAATTGTCAGGGTTTGGCCGAGCCAAAGGCTTAAGAAGTGTGGGTAAGGTGGTAGAGTTGGGGGCCTTTTATAATAGGAGAGGAGGGGCACTCTTGGAAAGTTATAAATAGTTACTTTATCATAAAATGATTTTCGGATTTAAAAGGTCCCAAAATTATATATTTCAATGATAATGTGATAAGAGTTCTAAATAAACCCATCGAATATGAATTTGACAAGTTTAGGTCTTAGATTTTACATTATATTTTCATTTTATTGAAATCGTTAAATAATGAGGAAATCGCTACATCATCATGGTGACAATCATAATTTAATTTATTTAATGTCTAAAAATTATAAAAAAACTATAATTATGTAGGAAATATTTTTATCTTTATAATGAATTCTTATAGTCAAAAATATGACTTCTATAACCTCATTTAAAAATTGTTTTAGTAAAAGAACTCATGTTTGTGACATTTTTTTTAACATTAAATTAAGAGTTTTTTATGTCATTTTCCTAAAAAAGGTGCTCCATGGGGTCCCCAAGTTGACCCATGTATTTTATTGGTCGGCCATGACTCATCCAATAGGGGTATAACAAATGTAAAGGTATTTTCATATTTTTATAATATCATTTTTACCTTAAATTTCACTAATTACCTTTAATTGCGATTAATTAAACTTAAAAGTTACTATTTACCAAAAATTATTTTAATTCCATTGAACCACGTTTTACTTCCTAATGATAACCATGTATGTCAGATTTTTTAAAATCAAATCACAGAAGTGGTAATGTTTCATTTAAACGAAAAATCAGTTTTTTTACTACCACTTAGTGGTTTCACTATTCATCAAAAATAGATGTTTTTCAGAACAATGCCAAAATTTTACCATAAGATATAATTGATATTCTGAATTCAAAAATGATGTCTATTTTAAAAAATTCCAAACATATAAGTTGCATTAATTAATTTTATAATCAATTTCCGCTATCACAATAAATAGCGTGTTTTTAAGAAACAATATATATCAAAAGATTGACAATTGTTTATGTCAAATTTCAAAGTGAAATTAATTATAATGACCACCATTGGATAAAATGGTAAAAATATATTATAATTACACTTTAAAACCACTAAATAGTATAATTTATCACTATAAATTATTTTTATTAAAAATTTCGTTTTTAATTATTTTTCAATATTCATAAAAAATTGGAAGTTCTCTGAAAAATACCAAAATTTCAACATAGGCTAATTTCGATATTCTGAATACAAAAAAGAAGTCCATTTTGAAATATAAAATATATATAATTTCAAAAAGTGTGTATTACTATTCATAATGGTTGTATTGATTGGTCGCGGTGTGTTAGATTCTCGAACTTGCGTACAATGCATGCTATTGCATTATTGAAAGAGAAGCGTATCGTGGAAGCTCGGGGTGTTACAATTCCACTATTTATAGTGGAACAATACCATCAACACCAACTAAAACTGTGGACCAATCAGAAGATTCAAGTAAAAAGTGGTTCCAACCATAGGAAAATAGATTGAATCTTCTTCATATAGTATAATAATCTCTTGAGGAAAAGATACATGTTCAATAACTGTAAGAGGTACCATCACAATAGCTTGATTATTAATGATAGCTTTAATTGAAACTAGTGCATATCATTCTTTTATTTCAACTTGTATTGTCAAAAATCTCAATATTCCTATAGAACATTTGTGTTATGTAATTGATATTATTACACCCCTCAGAATGAAGAGAAAGTGTCATATTTATAGTTCTTCTTGCATTTCCTCATTATTATATATCAATCTTGCATGTAGTTTTGTAGTTATCAACGTTAAATATCTTGATGTTATATTCAGGATGGATTGGATCATTTTAAATAAATCTCGGTTTGATGGTTATCTTCAATGGGTCTCCTTTGCTTTACCATAAGGGATTTGTTGAATATTTCAATAAGAATGAGACCCAAGGACAAGTAGAAATAGACCATAATATCTATAGTGGGTGAAAGATATATGATTTATCACTTTTGATAAGGATATGGAATCATTGAGTGGTGATATACCTCAAATTTTCATCGATTTTCACAATGTTTTCCTTTATGAATTATATGGTTTTCTACCAGTATGTGTGGTATATTTCTCTATCAATTTAGTGTTTTGTACTCAACCACTATATATTCCTTCTTATCAAATGGAACCAGTTGAAATGAAATAGTTGAATTCTCAATTGTATTATCAGTTAAATAAAGGCATTATATGCTCGAGTGTGTCACCAACGGCGACACAAATTCTTCATTCATAGAATTTTGATGGTTCATTTCACCTATTTTTGGATTAATGAAAAATCGACCATGTTATAAATGAGAAAAGGAATCTTTTTTCATGGATTAATGATATGTTTGACCATTTGAAAGGGGTAAACTAATTCTTGAAGATCAATATTTGATATGGTTACCATCTGTTGAGGATAAATGAATCAAACATTAAAAAAACCTCCTTTTAGGGTCTGTACAAAAATTATTAGTTCTATTTTATGCATTTTGTTCTAACTCCTTCCCACTCATTCATTCAAGATTAAATGAACAAGATTTTCCATAAGTGTATTGAAACATTTGTGGTGGTCTTTTTGGATGAAATCCTTGTTGACTCTATGTACAAGTAGGATCATGTTTTCATCAGAGATGAGTTCTGGAATTGTTGAAAAGACATTGATTTTATACCAACCTATCGAAATTTATTTTCTGAATTCAGGGAGTGATGTTCTAGGGACACCCAGTGTCATAACATATTATATCAGTTGATTCTAAGAAGGTGAAGAATGTTATGAAATGAGAACACCCACGTAATTATTTAAATATTCAGAGATTCTTGGGATCAATTGGGTATTATCATTGGTTTGTAAAGTAATTATCAATGTTGGATTCTCCATTGACCTCTTTCACTTGGAAGAGAGTAATCCTTTCTTTGAATGAAAAATTTCAGAATTATATTGTTGATCTAAAACTTCTTTCGACTAATGCACCGTTTTTGACTCTTACAGAGGCATGGTGGGATATATAGTCTTCTAGGATTCATCTAGATTACTTTTGGGATGAGTTCTTATGTTGGTTGATTATGTCATTCATTGTGTCTTCTGGTATCTTCAGCCACATGAAATGAATTACTCATCCCATGACCTTGAACAAGATGTTTTGAAACAAGTGCTTAAGAGTTTCTAGTATGACATTTGTGGAGAAATTTTTTATCATTTTTTCATACCATATTATCTTTAGTTCTATATTCTCCCAACAATATTTCAATATCTGCAGGAATAATTGGTTGGAATACCTTCACTATTTTGATTTCGACATCACCAATACCCTTGGGAAAGGTAATGTCTTTGCATATTCTTAGAGTGGGAAACTTGTTACACAAGCCATGAATGAATCATCAGAAGGCTAAATCTTGAAATATTTTTTTCAAAGTTTTATATAGAAGTTAGGGAATCAAGTGACAAGGTTTTTTTTTCTAGTGTTCAGTTAACATTCACTCTTCTCGATATAATTATATATGAATTTTTAGTTTATTATGAGTTAAACAAAACTAGAGACTCTCTTTATTGTCAGAAGACCAAATCTAACTGGTCATTCTTTACCAAGGGAATTCTCTTCTATCATAAATTATTTGTTGTGCCATTAGAAGAAAGGAACAATGTGATGGTGTGTTTACATAGTTTCTATTGAGAAGTGAACTTAAGAACCATAAAGTTGTTCGATGTCTTGCTATGGCGGTTCTGGTGGTCAGGTATGAGATATGGAATTGCAGATGTTGTCTCTTGTTGTCATACATGACAATAGGTCAAGGATGTGAACCATAAACCTTTGAGTATTCATTATCCCCTTCGAGTACCAACATTGATATGGGATGATATATCTATGGAATTTGAGGTTGTCTTTCCACATAACCTATGAAAGAAGAACATGATATAGATTTAAATTATTATCTCGAAGAAATTAGATCACTGTATACCCATTCATGATACTACTAAAGTTGAGGAGTTTAGAAATCACTATGTGAAATAGAGAATTAATTTTTAGGGAGTTTCATCTTCGATGGTCTCTAATAGAGATTATTGTTTCAATTATCATTTTCGGGGTGGCTTTTAAGAGGCCCTAGGATATAATGTCCATTTAATCATGACATACCATCCATAGTCAGATAGATAGATAGAACTAGCTATACAGATTCTTGAGGATATTATTCATTCATGTATTCATGACTTTGTATGGGCTTGGGATGACCATACAGGGATGAATGAGTTTTCTTATATCAATATTTAACCATCTGTGATCGGAATGAATCTTTTTTAGGCCTTTTATGGTTGTCCTTGTAAGTCTCTATTGTGTTAGTCTGTGATTGGTGAAATTCCAATGGTTGGACTGAGCATGGTTCCAGAGATGACATCATATATTTATTATATTCATCATATAATGTTGAATGTACATATCTAGTATAAATATTATATTGATTTTCAATTTACCCCATTGTATTTTTAATTTGGTGATCTGGGGTTCTGGTGTTCTTGATGGTTTCACCTCGGTTGGGTCATCAATGGCCTGGGTGGTAGAGGAAGCTTGATCCTAATTTTTAGGGCCCTTTTAGGTTATTGAAAATGTGGTAAAAGTGACTTACAGTTTATCACATACACTGCAGCTGATGTTGATTCATAATGTGTTTCATGTGTCTCATCTATGAAAATATCTTTCTGATCTATCTCATGTTTTGTACAGGAGTGATCATGGAATCAAACATGATTTATCTATGACTAACCATATAGTACTGATAATCGATTTTCAAACCAAGATACATCATGGGAGGATGAAACATTTTGTTCGAGTTACACAGTAGCATTGTTTTGATAATCATGATTCGTTTGATAGGGAGGCACTGATGAGAGATCAGTGGCCTCATATTTTAGGAATGATGGATTATGCATAGGGTTTCTAGTTATATAATGTTTCTATGGTGGTAGTATGTAACATAATATTACTGTTTTCAGGTATTCCTAATCCCCAATTTTTTTATTGTTTCATTTTGTTTCTTTTAGTGTTTTTTTGGGAGAAATTTTGAAATGTTTTGAATGTTTTGGGATTGTGCATGTTTGGAGCATTGTTTTCCCAAACTTTTCTCCTTACTATACCAAAATGGGAAAATCAAAATAGTGTACTTTTCATAGTTGAAACACAGTTTATGAAATTGTGTGCCTAGTTAGTAGAAACCAAGCACCTGAAAAAAAAAATGGGTGCATGTCATTGGCATAAAGTTTGTTTAACTGTGAAAATCTTCCCAGAAAATCATACAGATGGGTTTTTTAATCCAAAAATTGATTTCTAAAATCTGGAAACCATATATTTATATTCATGATGAACCAATACAACACCATAGTATTGTATTCATTATTTTTTTCTCCCAAGAGGTGACTTTGACCACTCTCTAACCCCATAGATGTGAAACGAATCTTGGAGAATAATGTTTGTTATCTTCTAATTAATTTTTCCCTCCATGATATATTTCTTCTACTATATCCTATTTCTACTATAGATTTTTGATGATCTCTATGTTTATTAGATGATATAATCCTGATTTTTTAGATCTTGAATCTTGGCTTTATTCTCATATCTTTGTTGTCTATGTTCTTTGTTGGGATTACCCAATTAGGTATTTGTGTTTTGAGATCCTATGATCTTGATGTAGTTGGTTATATTATGATGAATAATTTTGATTAACTCCAATTTTCCTAATTTATTTTCAATTACATAATTTCACTTAAATTTCATTTAATTATTTTATTAAATATAAGTAACTATTGAATTACAAATTTGGAATTGTTTTTCATGAAATTGAGAAAAACCAAAATTCCATTGAATAGGGGTGTGTTTTTAAAATGGAAAGAAAATTTGAAAATTAAATTGCGAAATTTAATTTTGGAATTTGAATAGTGAAATTTATATGTGAAATTTAGTTCAAATTTTTATTTTAGAAAAATGGAATAAATACCTTTTATATAAACTCATCAGTTTTATCCTAGAAAAATGAATGTTTTGATTGAAAACTTGAGTTAATTTTTAAATAAAAATTGGAATATTTGAAATGGATAATTTGATGAATTGTATTTTATGTTTTCTAGAAATAAATTATCCATCATTGAAATTTATTGTAGAATATGAAATCCTGGGTAGTTAGTTAGTTATTCAGGACAACACTCTATGAATTAAAACACTAACAATACATAAATATAGCATGTCACTTCCCCAATGGGATGGTGATGATTCCTCTTTAGTTACTACCAAAATAACGTTTGTACAAATATTTCAATGAAAACTATTTGAGTGTGTGGGATTCCCATAACCTGGAACTATCGTACATTTTGGAACATGACCATTTATCTTATTATTTTTATTTGAAATATATATAATTGGTTATTTTAAATTTTTTACATGTATTCTAAACTTATATAAACTATTTTTATATAAAATGTTTAATTAACCCATTTGTTAAAATTATTTCCATAATTTGTAATGTGTAGCCTAATTTGTCTTAAATATACTTTTGAAATGTCATGCTTGTTTATTTTAAATTGAAATATTATTTGGTGTATTAAATTTTATAATCTTATTATGTAATCCTTGGTGAGACCCTTCTAGGATTTTATCTCACACCATACCTATTCTCTCTAGTGTATATAGATTATCTTCTTCTAGTTTCAATCAATGGTAAGTAACCACTTTGGGGTGGCAGTAGCTTTCGATTCTTGGGCATGCAGAGTTGTGTATATTGGGATGTGGGTTGTTTACCTTCCTATTTTGTGGTACATTATTGTAGTATTTTGGGTTTTTTATACATTTTTTACTTCAGGTACACTTCTCCTAGTAAATTTTCCTTTTACACATACTTACATGATATCTTTCTTCTGTTGCATTTGTGAGAAAAAATATCCCAATTTCATATTTTATGATTCCATGTACGTGTCTCCAACCCGTGGGGACTGGGAACACCCTTCAGGATATGGGAGAGCTGGATCAGTTATTGGGTTACCATGGTACCTATGCTGGTTTGTGAAATACTATGTGGGAAAACACTTTAGAATGTTCATGATACAAATTTTGGTTTCAGCACTCCATATCATCCTCAAACATATGGTTTTTCAGATATAACAATTCAAACTCAAGAGGTTATTTCATGATCTTGTTCATTGGATTTCATAGTTGTTTGGTATCAACACCCTCATCTAGTTGAGTTTTCTTGAAAAAATATATTTCATGGAAGAATTCAAATGTAACCTTCTGAATCCCTCTATGGGAAGAAATGTGGAGCTCTAATTTGATAAATGTTGTTGGATAATGAATGTTATTGGGACCGGAGATAGATTAAGTAATTAAATAGAAGGATAAAACCATTAAACACCACATCTAGGAATACCAAATTTGGCTGAACTGTTATGATTATAATAACTGATTTGATATATTGTTTGAATTTATGGATAAAGTGTTTATAAAAATTTCTTCGTTGAAGAAGGTTATGATTTTTAAGAAGAATGGAAAGTAATAATTAGGTATATAGGTCAATTTGAAATTATTGATTGTATCTAGATAGTACCCTATTAGCTTGATGTTTAAACAAACCTCTCACAATTCCATACTATATTCCATATATCTATCTTGATGATGTACATACTAGACCCTTTACATGTACAAAAGTCAGAGGTCATACCACTGCTGTAAAATCATTCATATAAGGAATAACTTTAGGAGATTCTAGATCAAATAGATATTGTTATAAGAAACAAGAACACTATCCTGGTAAAATTTATATTGTGAAACAACTTGTTTGAGGAATATACATAAGAAATTAAGGATATGAGGAGGAATAAGTATCCTCATTCATTTTTTATCGGAGTAATGAATTTGGAGGTATAAATTCATTTTAAGCTGTAGAATGTAACACCTTTAGTATTTATGAATTAATCATTTTGAAACAAATTAATCATCTTTGATAGATTTCATTATTCACAACACCAATTCAATATTCTGTTATATGAAACATCATGTTAAGATTATTATATATGCAACACTAGGTTATATTTTGTTACATATAAAGATAACATCCAATAAAATAGAAACATATTATTAATACAATTATATAATCTTGGCCATTATATACTAGATATTAAACATAGTTTTATTAAGATTAATATAGTGTTTTAAAATATCAATTATAATATTTTTATATAAAGTAATAATTTTGATGAATGTAAGTACATATGTTTCTGTAAAGACTTTATATGTTTCAAAAATACTATTTTCTCAAAAAATGTCTTTTATTTATTTTTGTAAATATTAATAAAATTATATTTACAAAATTTTAGAAAATTAATTTTATAAAATAAAATTCATTTCTTAGATCGTATTTTCTTAGTTATATTATGGTGAATTTTTTGTTTTTTTAGGAACGGTTTTTTTGTTAAGTAGTGAAAATAGTGAATTGTAATTGAAAATTGTATTTTATTTTAATTTATTTATAAATTAAAATTATATATTAAATTCTATTGAACGTAAAATTATTCCAATATTAAAAACATTATTATTTCATCGACCTCTTCTAGTTATTCTTGTTTAACCTTACTTATTTAATATAAAATGTATCCTCTATGTACTATGCTATTTTTAAGACAAGTTAATTACCAATAAATACCACAACTTCCAGCTAATGCGTTAAAAAATCATTGTTAATGTGTTTGGAGGACTATCACCTCACAAACCGATATCATTCATTTTTTCAATTACCACCACTCGTGGTTGGGTATTATGTTGGATATTATGTATATATATGATATTTATAAGATAATTATAAATATTTACTAATTACATATTATATATACCTTTTTATGTTCCATTTTGTATCTTATATGGTAACATCTCTCGTGTGTACGAAAAACTACTACCTCAAGAAGTGATGTGATTTGTTTTCACTAATGTTATTCATGGAATATAATGAGGATATATTTAATGAAAATATGTCATATACATGACATAATTATAATAATAATAACATATTTATCATTCATAAAGGTTATTATATATTTTTATTACGTACTTTTTCACACACTAAAAGATGATTATGATGTTCGTGTACGTGTGGACTATCAAATTCACGAAGTGATGTGTCTACTATTTTATCACCATACTACATGGATTATAATTATAATTATATTTATATAAATAATATGGTACTTATGATATTATAATCGTTATTTAAGGATAATTTTTTACTTATATATTTTCTATAACGATCTTTTAACAATGGAAGTATTACTCATGTGTACGTACGGCCTATTGTCTTCATTATCATAACAGAATTCATTTCTAAAAAACCATCATTCATGATTGGTATTTAAATAATAATAAGGTATAAATATTTTGATTATGTAATATTTATTTATTTTTAGATAATTTAACAATGATTAAAGTATTAGTATTGAAAATAATAAATCAAATCACAAACGAAAAACAATGTTGTTATTACCTTAAACATGATTTTCATAAATAATTTCTAGTAAAATGGTCATAAAAGTTCATAAAAACATATATGACATGATATATATAATTATTCTTATTTAATAATTTAATAATTAACATATATTTATTATATAGGACTTTATAATGTGTAATAAGAAGGTTAAGACTTTAGGTAATGAATTTCTTGTCTCTCTTTTATTTCTGGGAGACATATGAAAATTCGCAACTTGTTTCTTTTTTGTGGTGTTTAAACTGCCCAATTAACATGTTATATCATCAATAAATTTTCTTTTAATGATATTTAATGGTTAATTTTATTTAATTATTTTTTTTGGTATTATTATTCAAAATATTACCAAAGCGGTAAGGGATTTTGGTCTCAAGTGTTCTTCTTTGAGACATACATTAATTTATAAAAGTATTTTTTTTAATGGGGTGTATATATAGACTCTTTTAAATGTAATATAATGAATATACTTATACTCATCATATTTTATATTTCATTTAATTTTATTCTTTCATGGGTCTTAAAATTCAATGTCACCAAAGTGCAGATGAAATTTTTTGAAAATCTCATCCTTTAACGAGATAGTTTATTATTATTCTTAAAATGATGAAATATTATGATATATATCCCAAAAATAATTTAGTTATTTATACTCTAGTTATTTTAAAATGACACATGTTTTCTCTTAATATTCCACTCTTTATGTACACAATAGTTTATTTAGAATCGCTTTAATAAACTTTGTTCTCTTAAGGGGAAAAGCCACTTTTCTTCCAAAACCATATTTTCTAAAATTATTTAAAAACAATTATAGGATCCAAATGATTTATTATTTAAATTTTAACCTTTTTTTACATTTTACAACATTTTCTAAAAGAATCATCATGTTGTTTAACAAATAATAACAGTATTTATTTTAGCAAAATTTTGAAAGGAAACATTGTTTTAATATTTTTAGTATAAACATAATTTCCTACCATCAAAACCATTACATTCATAAAAGATTCCATTATATTTTTTCCTATTTATTTTCATGGAAAACTATGTTAAAAAATTGTTATGTTTTATAAAAAGTCACATCTGAAAAGATTTTTTTGTTAAAAAAATGTTTAAAATTGTTATTAGATATTCCATTATATGTTTTCAGTTTTATTTTCAAAGAAAAGGTTTTTGAAAATGTTTTATGCTCAGAAAAAAATTTCTTCACATGAGGGTTATTTTTCTTTAGAAATGTTCCATGTTGTATTCAGAAATCCTACCCATATAAGATGATATATGTTTATATAATTTATTAAATGATTGAGATATGAACTGAGGATACCATTATTTTTATTTCTATGATTTATGTTTCATGAAATTTGTTTTATAAAACCTGCTTCCCATTCACAGTTTATACCATGATTAAAATTTTAAGAAACACATATCCTTTTCATGGGTTATTCTTTGATGATATGATTATTAACCCCGTCTCATTTCTACAGGTTACGAAATGATGAAATGTTTTTAAACCAATTTCATTTAGAAGGTTATGATGATATGAATTTTATATGATCTTATCACACATAAATGTATGGATCATGTGATTTATTTAGCCAATATCTCCCTCCAACTAATTGGTTAATGATAAATGTTCAATGAGATCAAATGGTACACTTGTGGTTATCCCAAACCGAAGGTAGGTACGTGGGTTGTTATCTGAATCCTAACATATCATGAGTGTCTTTTTGTGTATCCTTGACATAATATTTTATATGATTATGTGTATTCTACAAAACTATGTCTGATATAAAGTTTATGATCTCATAGACCATGTAATTTTATTTCATTATGATTCATGTATTAATAACATCCAAATTTTTTTCCATGACTCAATATTTTGATCTTTTGATTGTATGGAATCGATTTAAAATGTTATGATAATATTATCATACCATTATGCTTGTTTTATTCTTACATATCTCCTTTATTTTCCCTTATTGAGCACCTGATCTCACCCTTTCCTATGTTTCCTTTCCCTTGGTGATGGATATTGGTTTTTGGTAGGAGTAATAATGGGTATCATATTTATGGGATACATTTAAGATCTTTGATGAATTAAGAATATTGTTTTCCATGTTTTTATAGTAACTAATCTATTGTTTTCCTTAGGTATGTGATTGTGGAATTTAATTAATATTATTCAAAAAAGATTTAATATCCACGTAAGATACGACTGTGTTTTTATGATTTCATAATAAACCAATTTCATTTTCTTTACCTTTTGTTATTCATTATAATTTCAATTAATAGTATAATTATTCCACTCTTTTTAACTTAAAAAATAGGGACATTTTTTTAATTAAATTAATTTTCATTTCTCTCTTCATTCTGAAAGATTGTTTGTTCCAATTAAATTATTTTAAAAAAATAAGAAATGTTTTTTAACTTTTACAATTGATTTATTAAATATATTTTTACCCAATTTTACTTTCTAAAAAAACTATTTAATTTAATCTTCATGTAATTTTAAAACAAGACCAAATTATTATTTAAGGAAAATATAGAAGGAATATTTTTTTAACGTACTTTTCATGTACATGATTTACTATTGTAATGACCAATAAATGATTTAAAACATCTCTTATGATTTTTAATTATTATTATAAAATAAAACAATAATAAAAAAAAATTGTGAACTTTTTAATTTAAAATTATTTTCAATGTTAAAAGGATATTTTTTCAATACTGTTTTTAAATATCATCTTATGGTATTTTTATTCATCAATGAGAGTAACAATTTATTCTTAAAAAAATACTCATATGCAGTATTGATACAATCATTATTATATATGTGGATGGTTTATAATCAGTTTGACAATGGAATGTATTGACATTCACTTTATTAATTCAATTTTTATACATTAACTTTCCTTGTAAATATTCTCTTAAGAGTCATTATTGGACATTAAATATCCCCTAAATATCCATATTTTTAATCATGGATATGTTTATTTCATAAAATTTATATCAATTATACATATAGGTTTTTACATATACTGTAATTTTTATATCTACGGAAATATTAATAAATCATTATTCTTTAGTCAATTTGGATATTTGATGATAAGGAACATTATTCATGAATTATGTTGTGTATTCAATATATGATGAATTAATTGGACATGCAGTGATGGATGGGGTGCAAAATTATATATCCCCTCAATGCATTGGTATTCTCACGAGGAAAATCGAAAAGATATAATAACAATGTTTTCTACCTATATATTTTAACTATCTTGTGAATGGACTTGTCAATAAAGTTTTCCAAGGTTCCTAAGATTATAATCTCCAATAATTAAGTATTTCCTTCATTGAGAATTTTTTAATTATTATTCATTGGATTTTAACTAAATCATTTTCTTTAGATTCATTTAATTATCACATTATTGATTAAATGAAATTTGTATTCCCTAATTTACCTTTATATAATGAATATTTTTTATATTATTATACATGATATTTTTAAAATTATATTATCTCTCAATTCATTTCATTCTTGTATATTGATTAAATGGAATTTGTTTTTAGTTATTGACCATGGCATATTGATTACGCCTTATCTAATTATGATATCTAATTTATTGAAAAAAAGTAATGTGTATTACGTTATATACCATGACATATTGATTATTCTTTATTGATTCTTGATATCTTAAATTATACATAACCCTTACTAAAAATTTTATATCGCCCTTTTTTTTTGTTTCATTCCCCCATGATTTCATGATGTGTACTATGATTTGTGTTCAAGGATATAGTAGGAGGAATAAATTAATTCTAAAAAAGTTATGTTGAAATATTTTAGTTCTAATGTAATATTATAATCTAGAATCTATCTAGTTTACCAATAATTTTAAACTGTTTAGTTTTTTAGGATTTAATTCCTTGTATCTTATTCCATTATAATAAATCATGTAGCTTCTCTAAGCTTCTTGTTTTATGATCACTGCATGTATCATCTGAGACATTAACCCTCTTGAAGTGGGATTACTTTTTCATTTTTTTAAATTGATTCAGTATAATAAAAATACAATTTCCTATTTCAAAATATAATAAACAAAAAAATATAACATATCTTGTTCTAATTCCTAAAAATTCAATTTTTTCCAAAATTTTCAGAACATGTAGCTTAATTGTTTCATTTAAATCTGCTAATTTGTATTTCATTTCATTTATTTAAATTATTCATGTCATTTTAGTATTCCCAATATTTTTATTTATCCACTTTTGTACATATTTTTTTGACCTAAACTACATATGAAAATTTATTTGGAATAAATATTATTTTCAAATGTTGATTGTTCCTTTACATTTTTTGGATGATTCAGAGTTATCAGTACAAAATCACATCATTTTTGTTCTTACTGATTGAGATATTTCAACATAATAATCCTCCACAGTAGTTTTTTTAGAAGTTGTTCTTTCAACACATTTCAAAGTTCCATATTCAGTTGTTTCTAGATTCTTTAATTTAATTTCAATATCGATGAATTTATATTATTGGTACCTTCATAATCCTCTAGTCATTTGATTTATTATTCTCAATTTTTTTTAATATTTTTTATTTGATATTCATTTATATTTTCACTTTTATTATAGTATATGGTCATGCTCTTAAATCCTCTTATCCTTCACCTCAAGTTGGGTATTTTTAATATAAATTAATTCTTCATATTCATGTGTTCTTTCTTCAATATTGTTTCTTGTATTCTTAACCCTCAGGAATTATAGTGATCTATTCATTTTAAAAATCATTGAAAATTTTTTGAAGCATTGAATTCATTCCACATATGACTCAACTAGTTTAGAGATATAAATTCTTATTTTTATCCACTTATTCAATAGTTTATTCATTATTTTAATCTCACCTTATTCATGTGTGATCTCCTCCTATATACATATAAAAATGACGTAGATATATGAGGCATTTTCTTTTATGAGTTTATACAAGATATATTTTATAGAACCACTTGATTCATATTGTGAATCATCATAATTATGATATTCTCCACTAATACATGGTTCCTCAATAAGAAAATTTCTATTTGATATTTCTAATACCCCATATGTATATAGATATGAAAAACTTTAGGGGTACAGAATATTTTCTAACACATCAGTGATGCATTCAACAATCAATTATTCAATCCCCAGGTATGATATTTCATGAACAATTTTGTCTTATTTAGATACATAACATGAAGTAACTAATTTTTACTCTTCTTTGAAAAGGGGTAGCCTTCGTTTCAGCTTAATTTTCAAGAGATGAAATTTTAACTATTAAAACCTAAATACTCACACTTTTTTAACATCAATGTGTAAATGATATCCATTATTTGATGAGACTTTTCTCAATTTCATTAAATATATTCTTTTCTAATTCATTAGTGTCTTGGTATACAAATCTCATATGGTTTCATTATTAGATATTAATAAGACGAATAAAATCTAAACGTCATGATGAATTTAAAAAGCTGAATTTAATTCCAAAATAAAAAATCAAAAACAGAATCCAATTGAGTTTTGATCATATCACATATCAATAGTTAGGATTAGATTGGTATATTCCCACACTGAGAGGGGGTTGAATCTGTGTCAATAAACTTTTAGTATATTTTCACTTTTATCCTTTAATTACATCATCATTTTTTCAGTGATAAAATCCCTCTTACTCTCCGAATATATCATTTGGTTGACATGAATATACATAATATTAAGGAAAAAAAATAACACTATGTTTTGTTAATATGACTCACCTACCTAGGGAAGATAATATCACTATTGATATGTGGTTATTATCCCATGTGCATAGACACATTATCATCATCAAAATATATACATGGAAGAGTTTGGTCAGGAACTTATTATCCAGGCACTGACTAAGTACAATGAATGTGTGGGGTTATTGATCATTCGTACATGTCAATGGGATTGCACCTCCTTGATGAAAGATCTATAGTGATAGTTAGAGTCCCTAAAAGACTATATGGATTTATCTTCTTCCTCACCTATAACATCTAGGTGGGATTCCTCAATGTTTTTAGATATTTAAATTTTAGTGCTATGGACCCTCCTGTTTCATTGATTTTCCAAATTCTAAGTGTTAGGGTGTCCTGGAAACCATCGGTGATTCGGGAGGATGAGGGTGTCAGTGGCCACATGTCACCATGGTGTCACCTATCAATTCCACTGATTTGTCACACCGATCAGTTCAACCCATATGTCACAGTAATTTTCTTCACAGATGGGGTTTACATATCAGCTTCACTAATTTGCTTCAGTGATCTGCTTCACAGATCATGTCCACTTATGAGCTTCACCGATCAACTTCACAGATCAGCTTCACTAACCAGCTTCACTGATCAGCTACATAGATCAGCTTCACTAATTATCTTCATTGATTAGCTTCACTGATCAGCTTCACAGATTAGCTTCACTAATTAGTTTCACATATTTTCTCCACCGATTTCACCAATTGGTCTCGCTGATCGGATTCACGGATCTGTCTCACTGATCGGTTTCACCCAACGGTCTCACCGATCTATTTTGCCAATCGGTTTCACCCATCGATTCCACCCATCAATATCACCAATCAGTTTAACCCATCAGTCTCACCGATCGGTGTCTCCTTGATCCGTCTCACCGATCTGTTTCACCCATCAGAGTCCCCGATCAGTTTCACCAATTGGTTTCATTGATAGGATTTACCCATCGGTTTCACCCATCAGTTTCACAGATTAGTTTCACCCATCAGTTTCACCCCTTGGTTTCACCCATTTGTTTCACTGATTGGTTTAACCCATCGGTTTCACCCATTTGTTTCACCCATCTGTTTCTCTGATCATTTTCACTGATCATTTTCATGCAATCAGTTTCACCTAATCAGTTTCACTTATCCATTTAACCCAATCAGTTTCACTTGAGTAGTTTTTATTATCCATATAACCCTATCAGTTTCCCTGATCCGCTTTACCTGATTTGTTTCACTGATCCAATTCACGAGATCGGCTTCACCTGATCAGCATCACCTGATTGGCTCCCTCGATTGGTTTCACTGATCAATCTCACCAATTATCCATATAGTGGTGTCAGGTTTTCCATCCATTTTTTTTCCGTAACGTCACTTTTAAATCTATTAACCTTTTTAATGTTGTTCATGGTTGTTTTTTGGGCCATAACCAATGTTTTAAATCCATAAGGATTTGGGAGACCCTCAACGGACCTTTTTTAACTCATTAAATGAAATTATTTAACGCACATTTGTTATGGCCACCCCTCTGATGATAATTATTAAATAAAAATTAATTCAATATAGTTTTATCGTCCAATATCATGGTGAAACCATGTTCTACCATTAATTCCATTCAAAATTCATATCCCATAACTATGGTATCTCTCCTTTTTATTGAATGGGAATTCCTTCTTTCTTCTTTGTGGCTAGTCTCTTTCCTATCCCTGGTGACTTTAAAGTCCCCCCATTCTCGAGGCTAGTGGTGTGCCTATTCTGTAGACTTTTATGCTCACTCCTAGAGTCTCAATTGTTTCTCCCATGAATGTCGTGCATCCTAGTTATTGGCGTGAGGAGAAAAACTTTGATCGTTGATCATCTAGGTGGGGTTTTTCATTCGTCTCTCTTTACTATTTATCATGCAGGGTGGTATGATAATGTTCCTATGGGTATGAATGAATCCAAACCTTAACGAAGACAATGAATTTTTTTTAAGAATGAAGGTGTGTTTTTGACGATGTTGGGGTACTATTTTACCTTTTCTTATATGTTGTAAATTGTATGAGCTTGTGTCCACTTGTTGCGCACTAATAATCCTATGTTTTCTGGATATTTCTGTTATTGAATGGCTATAACACGGATAATGGTAAATCACATAAACTCAGTTGATTAAATGGATTCCTAATGAATATGAATCCTTGTGTGGTCACCCTAGTTAACCAAACGAAAAGATAGAACTCAAGGAATGGTGTTTTTAAATCTGAAAATCCCTTGCTCTGTTCTGCTGATGTGTATGGTGGCTCTGCTTGATGCTTGTGAGGTGACGTGGATGGGGATGGGATCCCCTGTTGTGGTTCAGGTGTTGGTTTGTGGATCCTAGGATATGTGGGGTCATATGTTGGGGATTGTTTTGGTTCTAGTACTTCGAGGGACCTTACAGATCCCTTTTTTTTATTTAGACTTTACAAGAGAACCGGGTGTGAATGATTACTTTGTTGTTGGGCAGTTTTTCCTTCCGTGGGTTGGGGTTATGCCTCTTAGTTTCCTGGTAGTGAACAATTATTTAAATTAAACCACTTTAATTAAATAAAAAGAATGGGTTCAAAGGGGAATTGTTTTGCATGAATGATTTGTGACTTGGTTGTGGTTTTTGTGCTTTTTATAAATGAATAGTATTGAGGGTGTTTGTGTGTGGGATGGTTTTAGAACTCTTATATTGGGATGAGTTCTTTCTTAACTAAATTTATAATTTAGTTCTTATGTTTCTTATTCATTCCCCACCCATGTTGATCCCTTTGTGCTGAATACCCCCATTTCAGGGGGGAGGGTGTTTTTCACAACACTCCTTTGAGTGGCTTATTATTATCACCTTTTCTTCTCCCTCTCCCGAGTAGTCCCAGACACTTCGGGTAGGATGTGACAGCCTGAGGCCCATTATAGCCCAAGATTCATTGTGTTGGGAAGTCATGTTGGTTTTCCCAGATGTGTGCGGGCAGGTTGTTTCCAATGTGTCTTTAGGATGAGACCCAGGTGTCTTCAGGTGTGGAAATAGTTGTTTTGTCCCATGTGTGTTCAGGCATGGCGATATTTATTATCGCCCAAGTGTCTACGGGCATGGTTATGTATGGTTGTTGTGGCCCAGGTGTCTGTGGGAGGGATGTGTGGTTGTGGTATCCCACATGTGTGAGGGTGGGGTATGGCAGTGAGACTGTAGTGAGAATGGTGGGAGAGGTCTGACGCATAGGACATCTTCAATAAACAGCGGGAAAGTGGTGCAGGGTACCCCAAACATCGATGTTTTTTTACTATTATTTTACTTGACGTGCATTATTTGGGGATTGTGCCTTGGTGAGGTTTGTTTCGATAGTTTTCTTTCTATGTGCTTTAGTTATCTCCTTTTGTTCACGAGGCATTATAATGCCTCCCCACATGTGCATGAGAGCTTTTGGATTTCCCTAATGAGTATATCTATATACTCACCCTACATATATAAAACTAATTTTAGGTTCCTAGGAGGACTTTGAAGACCATGCAAGACTAAACTAGTTCAGACATTGTGTTAGTTTTTGTTGTTATTTTTTTTCTTTGGTACTTCCCATTGGATTTTTCTTATACTTTTATCACTTATTATTGGATCATGCATAAGGGAATGGATTGTTTTGGCTTAACATTTACTTTGAGTTTTGGTGTTGTTTGGGATTTACTATCTTGTCTCCAAATCCAAAAAAAAATAAAAAGGGTAATTCATTCCATATTATGTGTGATTATATACACTTGGAGCTAGTCACCACTCCAAGGCCTATTGAAGGAAGGTCTCGGGGTCATTATCACTCCATCAACTTGAGGAAGGAAGGTTCTAGCATTTTGATGTCCCTCCCCTCATCATGGTGAAGGTGGGTCATGAAAGAATTGTATCAAAGGTGATAGTTGAGAGATGGGATGGAGCTTAGGGTTAATAATAATTAGGATTGCATGGGATGGTAGGGAAATAGTAGTAGGAAGTCTTGGTGTGTGAAATAGGTCAGGGAAGACTAGCTAGGAAACTAGATTTTAGGACCCCAATGATTTGATGCAATGACTCAGCGCCTACCGAATGACCAAGTGGGGATACACTTTCATAATTACTAGTGTTCTTGTTTGTTCTGGGTGTTCTTCGAATTTAAATTAATATAAAAAAAATTAGCAAAATTTAAAATAAATCATCTACTTCACTCTGGAATAATAATTCTTTTTTAACCTTGCAGCTATGGAACCTGGATGATAACCACAAGATGTGTCAGTGATCGAGGCCCAGGAGGCTAATCTGGCATATCATTGGAGGACAGGTCGAGTAGAGGAGGATGACCGGTGGAAGATGATTCTTCTTTCCTTTCATTGGAAGACCCTTGAGAAGTATGAGGGTAGCATCTCAGACATATAGACATAGAGCTGGCTTGAGAAGCTAGGGATAACATTAATCTTGATCTGGGCTCCGACTGATTGGGTTCCTTTGGATATAATCTAGATGCAGGGAGTGGCACGTCAGTTTTGGCATCTCTACCTTGGGTAGAAGAGGGCGGCTGAAGTATCTTGGACTGACTTCAAGAGGGAATTCCAGGCGTATTTCCTCTCTTCCTCGATGAAGGTAGAAAAGAGGTAGGAGCTACTCTCCCATCACCAAGGGTTCTTGTTAGTGAGGGTGTTGGGGATCAAGTTCAAGGATCTCCTTCGTTTTTCTCCAAATCTTTTTCTGAATGAGGAGTCTTGGGAGAGACATTTAGAAGATTCTCTCCAACCGTCTCTTCAGTATGATGTTACTCCCATCACCCTACCGACGTACTTGGAGGACCAAAAGAAGGTTGAAGTGGTGGAGAGGATGCACACACTGAGTGGTGTACTGCGGAAGGGGATCCTGTTGGGCTCGTCAATGGGGAAGGTCGTCAGCGGTAGGCCTCCAGCATCAGGGTCTTCTAGGATTCTTCTAGTGGGGGGAAGTCCTCTGTAGTTCCATATTCGATCTCTCGATCCTCTCCCTTTCCATGCAGGCCTAGGACCAAGGATCCTCATATATGGTAGTCTTGGACACCTTTGGAATTAGTGCCCAAGCTAAGTGCAGTATATTAGGGGTGGAAAGGTTCAGCTCCCACCCCAGTAGCACTAGTTTCCATCTAGTCCCTTTCAGCATAAATAGTATTAGGGACAGCGAGCTCCTGCTCCTCTAAGAGTAGATGTGACAGGAGGAGGCCGACCCTAGGTTACTCCTCAAGGACCTCTTCCTGGGCATAGTTGGGGAGGCGGGAAATAGATGAGAGGCAGAGGAGTTGGTCAAGGGTAGTTGCATGCTATAGTAGCAGCAGTTCCAGCTTGACCAAAAGTCATTCGAGGTATGATCATCTTGTTTAGCACTCTAGCCTATGACTTTTTTGATTCAATAGATTCACACTCTTTTTTTATATTCGGTCTAGCCTATTCCTTGGGCCTAGACATAGAGATACTCTCCATGCCCCTGGTGCTAAGTATGCCAGTTTGGGGTTATACCAGCCTGTTTGAAGTTTGTCGAGGATGTATATTGAAGTTGTGGCTACATCAGTCTAGTGGGGATCTCCATCTGCAGCAAATTCTACCATATGATATCATCCTAGGCATCGAATGGCTGTTTTCTAAGCATGTTGTTATCGAATTCGTCTGGATATTATTCATTTTCTCCAATGAGGATGGCCAGGGTGTGGCTTTGGTTGGAGAGCCGAGTTGTCACGGGCGAGACGGTGTGTGGAGCCTCTTTTTTCTAGGTTGGCCAAGAATTTCGTAGAATTAAGGGATGTTGACATGATGGATGTTTCAGGAGCTGTTAGAGAGTTCCTAGATGTTTTTCCCAAAAAGGATGTGACTCTAACACCTTGACATGACGTTGAGTTCATGATAGACTTACATCATGGTGCCCATCCAATTTCGATTGATCCTTATCAGATGGTGCCTTCTGAGTTGTGGGATTTGTGGATTCATATTGACGAACTGATGATTAATGGTTTTGTCCGACATAGTATGTCGCCATGGGGTGCTCTAGTCTTGTTCATTAAGAAGGCAGATGGTGGTATCAAGATATGAATAAACTACTGGAGACTGAATCAGGTAATGATCATGAACTGTTACCCTCTTCTGAGGATAGGTGATGTCTTTAACTAGCGGAGGGAAGCATATTGGATCTCTATGATTGATATGTGGTCTTGGTATCACTAGTTAAGGTTGAAGGATAGTGATATCCCAAAGAATACATATAGGATTAGGTATGGGCACTTTGAGATCGTAGTCATGGCATTCGGTGTTACAAATTCACCTACTGTGTTCATGGTGCTCATGAACTCTGTTTTCCATGAGTTTCTAGACCAGTTCTTAATTGTGTTCACCAATTCCATTTTTATCAACTCAATATAAAAGGAGAAAAATAATAAGAACCTCAAGATGGTCTTGGAGATCCTTTGATATCCCCACCTCTATGCGAATTTCTCCAAGTGCAAGTTCATGACTGACGAAGTGCATTTCCTTGTACATGTGGTGTCTCAGCAGGGGTTAATGGTTGATCGGTCAAAGGATGAAGTGGTTGTTTCTTGGAAAGTATCCAAGAATGTGATAGAGTTTCATAGGTTTCTAGGTCTGACATGATATTATTAGAGGTTCATACCCGACTTCTCTCGAGTTGCAGCTCCATTGACATCTTTGAACAGAAAGGACCAGGCCTTTGTGTGGAGTGAGCAGTGTCGGGAAGCCTTCAGCTATTTGAAGGAAAGGTTGGTCAGTGCTCCAGGGCTTAGGTTCCTCAAAGAAGGGGTGTTGTATGATCTGTTTTGTGATTCTTCTGGACAAGGTATAGGGTGTGTAAAGATGAAGCCATGGGGAGTGATCTCTTATGGGTCTAGCCAGTTACATCATCATGAGTGTAATTATACCACCAATGACCTAGATCTTATAGAAGTACTGTTTTCATTGATGTTTTGGCGGCATTACCTCATCGGGGAGCACATTGTGGTCTTCATAGATCACAAAAGTTTGAGGCATATATTAACCTAGAGGGACTTAAACTTTCAACCATGATGGAGGGTAGAGTTTCTTCAGGACTAAAACATCGAGATATCTTACACTGAAGGTAAGGTTAATATAGTGTTTGATTCCTTGAGCAGGAAGTCACAGAGGGGAGATATTCAGGAATCTATGGATACATAGAAGGAACTGAAGTAGTTAGATGCCATGCACCAATATGCAAGGGTGGATGGTGGTATAGGTTGTCTATTTCAGATGATAGTGCATTCCTCTATGCTGTGTAGGTGGTGGTGTCTCATTGGGAATACTTAGAGAGTGAAGTGATGTGTGATAGGGCTGACCAAGGAAATGATTTATATGGGTTGTCGTAGGACGGTTATAATCAGATTCTTTTCTGAGGGAAGTTTTTTGTCCCAGACACGACGCACAAGTAAGTTCTCTGTGAGTTCCATAAATCACTTGTTGCATTACTCCTTGGAGATTCCAAGATCTACAGAGTCCTGAGGGAACAATTTTGGTGGCCCTGGGTGAAATAGGCAGAGGCGGAGTTTGTGGAAAGGTGTCTAGTGTGTCAGCAGGTAAAAGTTGAACAACTCTTTTCCGGAGGATTGTTTCAGCCTTTAGATGTCCCCAATTTGATTTGGGAGTACATCTTGATGGATTTTCATTAATCGACTACCCAAGGTTCAAGGAGGATATGATGTTATCTGGTTAGTGGTAGACCAGTTGAGGAAATCAGCTCATATCCTTACGATCAAGGAGTCGAGTGTGGTGTAGGCATTAACATGGAGATACGTGGATGAGGTAGTTCGGTTCCATGGAGTTCGTAGGTCCATAGTCTCGGATAGGGAGGCATAGTTTACCTCACAAGTCTGGAGGGGATTGTTGCATGCTTTTGTTCCCCAACTACGCCTTAGCACTGCTTTCCACCCCTAGGCAGATGGGAAGATAGAGTGAACCATGAATACATTAGAGGATAGGCTACGGTATTTTGTTTTCCACATCAGGGGATCATAGGATCAACATTTTCCTTTAGTAGAGTTTGCCTCGAATAATAGTTATAACTCTACTATTGGCATGGAACTGTTAGACTATTTTTATGGGAGGTCATGTCGTTCGCCCGTCTGCTGGACCGAGGTTGGGGAGGCGGGTGTTCATTGCCAAGAGGTAGTGAAAAAGTGAAACAAAGAAGGTTCATCTTGGCTGTGAGAGGATGAAGGTATCCCCAGACTGGAATAATTCATATGATGATCATAAGAGGAGGCCCTTAGAGTTATAGGTTAGATACCAAGTTTTCTTGATGGTCTCCCCTCGATGTGGGCAGAAAAGATTCAGCAAGGGGAGTAAGCTCTCTCCTAGGTTAATCGGGCCTTTCGAAGTGTTGGGGTGAGTCAGCAAGGTGGAATATCAGATGGCCTTTGCACCTCAGTTGGAATGGATCCACTACATCTTCTACATCTCCCATCTGCGTTGAAATCTAAACGATGATTCCCAAGTAATTGACTAGGGAGGGATAGATACAGGGGATGATGCCACATTCCTTGAGCATCAAGTGAGGAACATGGATCGAAATGAGAAAGTGCTTCATGGATGAACCATCCCTTTGGTTTGTGTGTTGTGGAGGCATAGTGGCATTGAGGAGATTACTTGGGAGCGAGAAGCTCAAATGTGCACCCAGTACCCAGAGCTATTTTGAGTTTCTATTCCGAGCCTTCCTTTGATGTTCTTGTTTTTATGACCTTTTATGATCTAATACTGACCATTTTGGTTTATGAGATGATTTTTTTCCTTACCTTATGAATGTTTATGAAATTTATTGATATCTGGGGAAGGGATAACCTGATTCCTAATCAAGAGGATTCATCGTGGATGAGATTAAACTCAGGAGGGTGAGTCACTTCCACCCAAAGTGGATAGTTACTTCAAATGGTAGAAAGAACTCCTTGATCTGTGTGTTGGTAAAATGTGATACTTGGGATTCATATGGCTATTTGAGGTGTTTTTCCCCAAGTGGTATCTTCAAGAGTGGTTATTCGGGTTACCCTTGTATTCTCAAAGACGAGAATAATTTGAGAGGTATCTGATGTAATGGCATGAACCCTCCTAGTCCATTACTTTTCTATTTCTATGTTATGGGGTTTCCTTGAAACCATCAACGACACAGAAACATAAATTGACTTTAGTGGCTGTTTTGTAGCAGCGGTTCACGAAACTACCACTAAACATTTTTTAAATGGTTTTGTGGCGGTTTATAATAAACCACCGTGAAACCATCTCTTTTTTCACACTTCTGACCCTTCCCCCTGACCCCGACCCCAATTCTCCTTCCGACCCCCCGGGACCCCATGACCCCCCTTCTCCTGGTGACCCCCTACAACCCCCTTCTCCTGGCAACACCCCCCCCCCAGCGACCCCCCATGACCCCCCTTCTCCGGGAGACCCCGCTTCTCCCGGTGACTCCCTTCTCCCAGTGACCCCCCTTCTCCCCTGCAACCCCCTGCAACCCTGTTACCCCACAACCCCATGCGACCCCATGACCCCATGGAACCCTTTCTCCTGGCGACCCTGCAACCCCCTTCTCTCGGAGACCCCGTGACCCCCTTCTCCCGGCGACCTCGTTACCCCCCTTCTCCCGGCAACCCCGCGACCAGTTAGTGATTTGAGCTTTATTTCTTCTACACCTGTTAGTGTTTTATCTATGTTATATGATTTTTACTGTTGTTTATAGTGGTTTATAACACTAAAATTAGATAAGGAAGTAATTTGGGTAATAATTGATTGATTAATGAAAGTTGCATGAGATATTGATTACCATTCATCCATCAAAACTGTAGAATTTGAAATATTTCTTGAATATATTTATGTTTGGTTATTGGCTTTGATATATAGTGATTATGGGTTTTTTAGTGCTGAAACCTAGTCATAATGAATGTATTAATTCAATTTGGTAATGATCAGGTTGGTTATGGAAATAATTATTTGGGTATATGTGAATATATTCTTGGTTTCTAAAGGATTTTATCAATTTTTTAATGGATGTAGATTCCCCTTGTGTTTCTAAGGGTAAAAAAACTTTTGATTTGATATATGTGTACTCTAGGGTAGTAGAGGAATTTTAAGATTGATGTCTGGGTTTTTATGGGAAAAAAGTGGAGGATGGTGTTTATTAAGAGAGGGGATCTATTTTTTCCATTTATTGTCATATGGTTAATAGGAATAGATGCATCAGGTTGAGAGTTTTGTTATATTATTTTTTGGGTTATTGTGTGAAGATTTTTGATGGGTTGTTTCTATAATAATTTAGAAATGGGTATTCCCATCTTTCTTATTCATTGTCGAATGATTTGATTTATTGTTATCAAATGGATAATTGTTTTGGTTCCCAACTACTTGTTGTAGTTTCTATATGCCCTATTGAGTGTAACATATTGTTGTAGATTATGACTGATCATTGAATACCATAATTATGAAATTGATAATTTAATTGACATTGAACTCATGGGATGAGTATTGATGTTGGTTTATGGGATAATGGAAACTATGGAATGATTAGATTAATGCTCAGAGGAGCATTTGATGGAAATCTAAGAATTTTATTGGAAAATGATAAATCTAGTTAGATCTAATGAACTAAATTAATTAAATAAGATTTTTTTGAATTTAACAAATCAGTGGATAGTAATTTATCTTTACTAGGTCAAAATGTTTAATGGTGATGAATCATGATACTTATGTTCATGCATTGAATCTGGTCTCTACTGGTGTCATAAAAACTTAAATGGATAAAAAGAAACCTCAATCAAAAGTGCATAGGTAACCCAAATGTACATCAACGCAAACCCAAGTACAGGCGAGGCCTACACTAATGGAACAAAATACTCACCAAGACTAGTTTAGAAGCGCATGTCAATCATTATAGAACCAATAATGGCCTTACTATACATAATCCCAAGAATATAATATCTAATATTGCTCCAACATATGCAGTTCCTCGTTTGATCACATCAAAAAAAGTTTGGATTTCACTACACCGTAGCACATAAACTTGAGAATATTCTCCTCAAATAAGTTCCATTATATTATTCCTACTTTTTGATCAATTGATCATCTTTATTATATTAGGTTTCTATAATCAGACACTATCATATATATGAATGTCTTTCTTTATTTAGTAGTAACTATGTGTTTTAATTTTTTTTAATATTGTGTAGGCACATTGTGATATACATGGATAAAATATCGATCACATTACCGAGGAACACACCTCTGTATGTTAAGGTTTTGAAAGACTTTTTATATTTTTCAATTTCTAATCAATCAGTTGAAGGTAGAATAATATGTCCAAGTCCTAAATGTAAATTTAGAATATGGTTGAAGAGAGATGAAGTTTATGATCATTTAATACTGAAGCCAATCCCCAATCAATATTTCTGTTGGATTTTTCATGGAGAATCGAATGTTACCGAATGATTGAGAACTAATGTTAATCTACAAAATTAGGTCCCAACATTGTTGATAATGTAAAATGAAATGAAAAACCTCATAAATGATGCATTCGGCACTACAAGACACCACTATCAACATCATAAGATAACAGAACAACCAGATGAGGGTGATACAAATTGCAACGTGACAAGTGATGTTTTTGAGACTGTAACACAACCAGATCAAGATTTTAACATATCATTGGATCCTAATCTTGACTCTATGGTGACAAATGTAAGAGAAAACTTCTCTGAGGAAAATGTGTTTCATGATTTAGTTGACGATGGAAATCAAGAGTTGTATAGTGGGTGTTTGAAATATTCAAAGCTTTCTTTTCCATTGATGTTGTACCATATCAAATGTCTATTTGGAATTATAAATAAGGCAATGTCCTTGATATTAGAATTGATTCATGATGCATTTCATGAATCATAAATCCCAAAGTCTTTTTATGATATGAAAAAAGTTATTAATTGGCTTGGTCTCAATTATAAAAAAATGCATTTGTGTCTCAATGATTGTATGATTTATTGGGGAGAGAATTCAAGTAGACAGAACTGCAAAAAAAATGTTCTTCTTCTAGATGGTAGTTAAAGGGTGATGTTGGAAGTCTGAATCAACATAATTTCATATAGGAGATGAAAAGGAACACACCTGCAAAGGTTTTTCATTACTTTCCTTTGAAGCCTCGATTGTAATAATTATTCATGTCATCGTAAACCGACGAACACATAAATTGGCATTCTGTAGATAATAAAAATGAATGGTTAATTAGACATTCACAAGATTCACAATCATGGAAGACATTTGATTCATTACATCTAGATTTTTTAGCTGATCCTAGGAATGTTTTATTGGGATTGGTTTTTGATGGATTCAACCCATTTTGGACTTTGAGTAGCAGTTATAGAATTTAGCCAGTTTTTTTATCCCTTACAATTTTCCTCCATGGATGTGTATGAAACAAACATCTTTAAATGAATTGTAGGATTTATGGAGTAACGGTGTTGAGACATTTTATGCTTCTTCTAAAACAATGTTCAAAATGCATGCTACTTTAATGTGGACCATTAGTGACTTTCTTGGTCTTGGGAATTTATCTTGTTGGAACACTTACACGGGTTTGGATTGTCCCATTTGTAACTTTGATTTTGATCCCAAATGGATACCTCATAGTAGAAAATGATACTTCTTATTCCATCGAATATTTCTTGACGCATCTCATAAATTTCGGATGAACAGATCAAAATTTAATGGTTTCATTGATCGCAGACCACCTCAAAGCTATTAACTAGTTATGAAATATTGAAACAACTTGAAAATGTTGAAAAAGAATTTGGGAAGGTTCATCCTTTGAATGATAGAAGAAAACGGGTATGAAGTGCATTGTCAAGTGAAATCAGAACGCAACAATGGTAGAAAAAAAAGTATATTCTTGAATCTTCCGTATTACGAATTTAATTTGCTGTGGAATAATCTTGAAGTGATGCATATTGAGAAGAATTCCTGTGAAAATTTGATTCTCACATTAATTAATGAGCATTGAAATTTGATGGATCATCTCAATGATCTCAAATACCTACAAGTAATGAACATAAAATGTGATATCTGGCCAAATGAGAATGAAAAGTATGCGCTAGTAATTTTTGGAATGAAAAATAGGGATAAAGATACATTACATCGAATTTTAATGAATGTGAAGGTATTTCATGGTTATTAGAGTAACATATCAAGGTGTGATGACTTGATGAATCATAATTTACATGGATTTAAAAGTCACGATTCACAGATTTTGTTACAAGAGTTACTACCATTGGCATTACGTATATTATTACTTGAAATAGTTACTGCTACTATACTCCAATTATGCACATTTTTAGGCAATTATTTAAGAAATATATATATCCATTTCAGCTTAACAACCTCTAGTAGAGGTTTGTATTGAACCTATATGCAATTGAGATGATATTTCCTCCATATTTTTTTTCCTGTCATGATGCATTTAACTATGCATTTGTTTGAGGAAGCTAAATTAGGAGGCCCCATTCATTATCGATGGATGTATCCAACTGAGATGTATTTTATTTATAAGTTTCTATATTAAGTAAACAATTTTTTGAATTTAAATAAATTCATAATTATGGTTATTTTATTTCACATATATCATGGTCATTTGAAGGCATACGTGAGAAATAAAGCTTAACCAGAAGGCTCTATTGCTGAAGGCTATTTGGATGGGGAGTGTCTTACCTTTTGTTCTAGATACTTGTATGATATTGAGACAAGATTTAATCGATTTGGATAGGTTGATGACACATCGACTCAATCTCAAATACATCAAAAATAAAAAATACTTCTTGCTATTGGCCGATCAATTGGGAGGACCTCAAATGTTACACTTACAAAATTGTAATCATTACAAGCACTTAGATATGTGCTTTTGAATAGTGAAATTACAGATACATTTATTAAAGAGTTGAGGATACAAACAAAGAGATGATTGAGAGGGTGAACATGAAATGAGAATGATTTAATGAAGGCTATGAAAAAAGTGCTTGTATAATGGTTTACACAACGTGTAAGTTCAAAAATATTGAAAAAATACAAATATTAGTTTGAAACATACATTTTGTAAATATAATAAATTATATTTCTTTTTATGGATCATGAATACCAATACTCGAGCAGAGTTGTCACAAGATTTTATGTTTCTTTCTAGAGATCCTATAAAACAAGTTGAAATGTTCGACGCTTACAATTTGAATGGCTTTAGATTTCGTACAGTCGATTGAGAAGTGGGTTTAAAAACACATAATAGTGGTATATTTACATTTTCTATAGTGGGATACTATGAAAAGTAGATTGATATTATTTAATTAAACTACCACGTGCATTTTTCATTTGTTTTATCCAATTTTAATTTGGTCGACATTATCAGAGGTGTTAAAATAGATTCCTTTCAATTTACTTCTCTGAACTTATCTCTCTTGAAGGATGTGGGTGATCGTGAACTACATGATCCAAATATCTTTTCATCGCTAGAAAAAATTGTATATTATATGAATGATGTTGTGGATGAAGGGTGGAGTGCAGTTTTTCACGTAATACAAAGAGATTTGTATGATATGGGTGATGAAGTGGAATATTTGACCTCTGTAATTGAATCTCATTCACAACAAGAAGTAGAATTATTTGTCCATCATGATATTGAAAATATTAGTCTATCAAGTATAAATGAAGTGGATGAAGTAATGGAGTAGGAAACTGACATGATTTAAGGGGAAAATTATTTTATGTACAGTTATTTATTCATTCAGCAACCACGTATTTCCTTTGTGCAGTCATTCATCATCATTTTTATATATATTTTGTTTGTTAGAACATGGAATATATTATCATTTTTAATTTTTTTTTCTGCATAATTTTTTTCAAATATAAATTCTGAACATAATTTTATTTGATTAAATTATAGGAATTCCAAGGGGGAAGCGATACACTATTTCATCTACTACTTCAACAGATGTTGATCCATATGTCTCCCTCTCCATGGCATCTGAGCCACCAACTGCCTACACCACTTCACCATCCCCCCTACACCATCTCCTACACACTCTGTGGGTGTACCATTTGAGGCTGAGTCATTGACTCTCCCTTCAGAAGCCTCAGTAGTTGGGCGGTAGCACACCCCTCCCAGTTTATCATGGGAAAACCGGAGGGTCACTATCATAGGTACTAATATTAATATAAATAAATTTGTTGCATTTTGTTTGAACTAATTGTTTTCTCATTGAAGATTAAAAAAATGTACCCATGGATAAAAACATAAAATGTTTTGATTTTTGGAATTTGAATGTTGATAATATAGTCATGCCATTTGATTCATTTGGGGTCCCTACAGATGACGTCGTGGGGTTACTTGGCCAGATTCTAGGCCAACTGGCAGCATAGCCCATTTACCTGGTTATTTTTTATGATGATTGGATACATATGCTTCCAAGTTGGAAAAATGAATTTTTTTTATTCCTAAATAATGGTGATTTTAATACATTATGGTTTAATTGAATGTCATGTTACTAATATGTTCAAAATGAATTTCTGTATACAGATTTTCTTCCACTTTATAGTTGCTGATGTGAGAGCAAGGAAGTGGATGTTGAAAAATCGTGGTAAGAACTGGAAATAATTCAAATGGATATTGTGGTGAGATGTCAATGATACTTCATTGACCGTGCAACAAGTGTATGAGAAGCTACCCAATGGGGTACCGAAAGAACAATGGAAAGTTTTGTTGACAGACATCGTGATGAGAAGAAGATGATACTAAAATATATATTATTATATTATACTAATTTTACATTTATACATGTATATGAAGAGGAGATGACATTGAATACATTACTGTTAAATTTAAATTTATTTATTTCAGGTTCTCTCTAGATAGAATGCATCAAACTGGGCTAAGCAAGTCATCCCTCACACTGCGGGGTCAAAAAGTGTTTCTTGAAGTCGAACGACTTTGGTAATATTTTCCTTAGTTTAAATATTTATAAGACAATATTATATATTTAATATATTAAATTTTTGATTTATCTTTTCATAATTCATTCATAGAGTTCAGGGAACAAAGCAACCCGAACTAAAGAGTGGTTGGATGTTCACAAAAAATAAGATGGGTGTTTTGTTAATGAGCTTGCAAAAGAATATGGGGTATGAAGTCAATTTTTTATTATAATAACTTATTATCAGTTTTTAATATGTTAATATATATTGTTATTGATTTATAGGTAAAAATTAAAGAACTTTGTGATGCCAATCCTGGGCAGTCCAACTCAGTCTCCCAGGATGACTCGATTGCTAATGTCCTTGGGAAGGATCATCCTGGTAGAGTGCACGAGATGGGTTTCAGATCAGTACCATCTGAGGTCTTTGACAGGCCACCAGGGATTCAAGCTGCATCTACTACTGATTATAGTTAGTCCATACCCAAAGATTCTTAGAGGAAAATTGCTTCTCTATGAACCACAGTTCAAGACCAGGAGGCTCAGATATCCACTTTGCAGAAAGAGATGACTTATATATATCAGTAGATGAGCAGATATGCCCTCGGTGGTAGTGCATCGACTGGTGGTAAAAAGGTAATTCAGAAAAATCAAAATCATTCAGTTTTCAAACTTTTATTGGTTTTAAGTTGGAATATAAATATGAAACATTATTTAATTTTCAATATAATGTTCTTACAGGTGACAACAGGAAGTGGAGATGGTGGTGGAGAGGGTGATGATACGTGTACATCATCGGACCATGAGTAGTTATATTGTTGATGTGTTATACCAATATGGGAATAGTTGGTTTTTATATGTATCATGTGTGGCACATAGTTTCCATGAAACATTTTTATGACCTAACATTTTCTTGATTTCTCATGTTTTCTTTTATGCATTTTATTGATTTCAAATGTTTCCTTTCATTTCTTGATTTATCGAGTGTGGTATGCACCATATATGTCGATTCATCATTGTGATGAATCATTTTTTATGATTCATTTTTTATCAATATTTTCTCTCATAGAATTTTAGGACTAAAAGGGCCTAAGATTTTAGGCATTTATAGTCTGGTTCTATGTTTATTATGGAGTGTTTAACCCACATTATGAGCTTTTAGGTTTTGTGCATATTTTTCTTATGGATGATTCATCAAGGGTGATATGATTCGTGTTCGAGAAAAAACATGTTGTTTGATAGTAGGTGAATGTATTTTGGTTGTCCACCATATCAAAAATAAATCGGGATCTTATTACATAACATAACTCGAGGTAAGGATTGAGCATAAAGTAGGGTAGTTCAGTTTGTTGACACAATGGAAATGTGTTTGGTGGAAGGAAGTGACACTTTGTGACCTATCATTAAGGGAATAATATCTAGAGCATTGGTTTTGGTAATTAAATTTTCTATCATTGGTGTGGGAGGCATGGATACATGGGGAGACTGTGTGATTGTAATCAAGTTGAGTGTCGAGATTGAAGTAGGATGAGCCTTCTTCAGGATTTCTGTATATATTTTCCTATAGTATGTAGTGAATGATTCTATGAAATAATTCCACATTTAGGAGTGGGAAAATCAGCTTCATGTTAGGAAGGGAGATATTGTTTGTCCAATTGATCAGTCTGAAAAGGCGGTCATGGTCAAAGCATCCAGACACAAGATGTACATCACTAGGATAGAGGACCTCCTCAAGGTATCTAGGCTATATATTAGGGCCACAACTTAGTATAATTGTATAAAGTGAGACCAATATGTGAGGAATAGAGTGTTGGACCTTCTATAGTGAGAGGTACTATTTTGGTAGCTTCCACTTTAGTATCTAATTTTTTTTGTTATAGGTGCTTCTCATTCCATCATATTTGTGCATGTTGTGGAGATCCTTGGGCTCGACATTCAATTTTCCTATGAAGTGTTGACACTAAAAACATTTTTAGTGATTTAATTAGATAATTTATGCTAGTGTAGGGAGTTTACCTTGATATCAGTTTGTGTCACCTCGTATGGGACCTCATTTTCCTCGAGATGATGGTTTTGACATCATTCTTGGGATGGAATGGTTTTTCGCCTACTATGCTTATATTGATTGTTATCGCCAAAGGGTGTCATTCACATCACCATAGGGTGGGTTTTTTATTCACAAGGGTGAATTGGATGTATGAGAAAAATTAGATCAACTCGAGCATCATGGGTTGTGTGTGATGATAGACCGAATTACTTGATTATATCTGGAGCATAATGAAGGCATTTAAAAATTTACATGCCAATAAGGCTCATAGAATCTAAACCTAGTCATGGGAATCCTTGTTGTAGAGTTAAAAAACAATTAATTTCATATGTTCTCATAATAGAGGTAGAGGCAAGATGATGTTGAATGATTAATGATGATACAATCACACAAAATTAACTTCGTAACATACGTTCATACATGAGTTTATGTTTGTAGTTTTTCTTTGTGAATTTTTGATTTATATTACTAAAGGAAGTTCTTTCTTCGTATACATGGAAACTCTTATTATTCTCTATATATATTACTAATTTTTTTTTCTAATATACATATTCATATTTGTGCTTATTTTCTAGTATAAATTACTAGATTTCAATTATATAGAGAGTAATAGAGACATGACTACTATATGCACTGTTTTTCTACTATGTATTACTAGTACTCACTTTTATAGAATATAATTCCATTCATGTATGCAATTATTTTCCATGAATTCATTTTGGAAAAAATTAAAATTATTTTTAAGTGAATGTGAAATTGATTGATCGTATCATGCTTATTCATAGGTTGGGTAGTAGTACTTTATAACCTATTGGTTACGGAAACAAAGGAATGTGTTAAATCAGCTATTTATTAAGGGTAAACGCAAGAGATATCAATTAATAATAATATGAAAGCATAAGATAAGAATAATGATATGAGGGAATGACTATAAATTATGAATATCATACACAATTCATCATATATTACAAGTGGGATGTATGTTGATATGAATTGTTATGTCAGTGTTGGAACTGGTATGGATGGAATAGGTTGAACCTAGGTTTGGAATTGTTTTCAGGAAATATGATAGACATTAGTATTTATAATTTTCTTTAAAGTTCTAATGGTCATGTGATATGTTTATCTGCATTTCATTACTGAAAGATGCATTTTATTGTGCTTAGTTAAGCATGTTTTTTCATATTGACTGGTATGTATTATGTTAGACTGTCTGTAATCCTAGAATGGTTTGTTTTACAGGACACTGGTGAAGGGGATGCAGAGTTGCTATTTTCTTTCCGAATCAGCTTTTAGCAGCGGTTTTATCCGCCGCTAAATGAAGCTAGAAAAATTATAGCAGTTGTTCTAACTGTCGCTAAATATAGAAATTTTTTTCGTAGCAGCTGTTAAAACTGCCTCTATAGTGTCCCACCATTCGCGTGTATTCTGCAGTGGTTTTGATTATTTTAGCGGCACTTTTTTGGTGATGGGGTGTTTTTTATTCATGGTGGTTATAACAGCCACAACTGAAATAGATCCACCATCCATAAAACCACCACTAGAAAAACTATAACCTCAACGAAATGAAGAAACTACGACGATTCATTTAAACTGCCTAAAAACGGATATAATCACCGCTAATAGTTTCACGCCGCCCAATTTAGTGGTGGTTTCTTAAAACTACCACTAATATGTTATTTTCATGTAGTGTTATTCAAGAGGATGTGGGTGTTAGTGGAAACGGGTCACTGTGGTTTCACCTATCAGTGCCACAGATCGGTCTCACCGATCAGTTCCACCCATTGGTCTCACAGATTAGATTCACTGATTAACTTCATAGATCAACTCCACATATCAATTTCACTGATCAGCATCATAGATTAGCTTTACTAATCATCTTCACAGATCAGCTTCATAGATCAGCTTCAGAGATCATCTCCACTGATCATCTTTAAAGATCATCTTCACGGATCAGCTTCACAGATTAGCTTCACAAATGAGCTTCACCGAGCAGCTTCACCGATCATCTTCACAAATCATCTTCATAGATCATCTTCAGTGATCAACTTCCCTAATCAGCTACACTGATCAGGTTCATGGATTAAAGCCATCGGTTTCACCGATTGGTTTATCCTATTTGTCTCACTGATGGGTGTCTCACCGATCAGTTTCACCCATGGGTCTCACCGATCGGTTTCACCCATCAGTTTCACCCATCCGTATCACCGATCGGTTCCACTAATCCATCTCACTGATCAATTTCACTCATCGATCTCACTGATCCATCTCACGGATCGGTTTCACCCATCGGTATCACCAATCGGTTTCACCCATTAGTTTCTCCCATCAACTTCACCCATCGGTTACACCGATCATTTTCACCCTTTAGTTTCATCGATTAGTTTCACCCATTGGTTTCACCCATCAGTTTCACCAATTGGTTTCACTGATCGGTTTTAACCATCATTTTAACCTATCTGTTTCACCCATCGATGTCCCTGATTGATTTCACATAGTGGTTTCACTGATCAGTTTCACCCAACCAGTTTCACCCGATTAGTTTCATTGATCGATTTCACCCAATCATTTTCACCTGATCCGTTTCATTAATCGTCTTCACCAAATCAGTTTCAATGATTAATTTCATAGGATCAGCTTCACCCGATTAGTTTCACCTGATTAACACCACCGAGTTTCACCGATCAGTCTCACTAATCGTCCATAGACAGGTATCGGGGATTCCTTCCCCAATATTTCCTGTAACGTAAAATTAAAGTCATTTAACCTTTTTAAAGTGGTTCAAGGCCGTTTTTAACACCATAAAGAATGTTTTCAATTCTCTAGGAGTGGTGAGACCCTCCAGAGACATGATTTCGTCTCATTAAATGAAATCCTTTAATTCACAGTTGTTATGTCCACCCCTCCAATGATAATTATTAAATAAAAAATACTTCCATTATGTGTAACCGTCCAACCGCATGGGGAAACCCCAACCCCCCTTGAAAGCCATTCAAAATTAATATCTCGTAACTCCGGGATCTCAGCTTTTAATCGCATGGGAATTACTTGTTTCTTATTCTAGGCTAGTCTCTTTCCTTTCTCGTGTACAGTTGGAGTCCCCACTTCCGAAGGCAAGTGGTGTGCCTGTGCAGGAGCCTTTCTTACGCACTCTTGGTGTCCCCGGAGTTCCTCCCCTATAGGTCATACATCCCATTTATTGGTGCAAGGATAAAAACATCAATCATTGATCATCGATGTAGGGTTTTTCCTTTTCCTCTCTATACTATGTATCATGAGGGGTGGGTATGATAATTTTCCTATAGGGATGGATGAATCCAAACCTTAACAAAGTTAATAAAATGTTTTTAAACAATGATAGGGTGTTTGATGATGATGAAGTACTATTTTACCTTTGCTTATATGTTGTGAATTATTTGGGATTATGTCCACTAGAAATTGTGGTATTTGGTGGTCCTTTCTAGCACACTACTGAACCTATATTTTTTGGATAATTCTAGGATTGATTGGCTGTAACACAGAAACTAGTTAATCACATAAACTCAGTTGATTAAAGTGATTCCCAATGAATAATAATCTTTATGTGGTCACCTCGGTTAACCAAACAGGAAGAATTAACTAAAATAATGGCGTGTTTAAATCTGAAAAATCCCTTGATCGGTTCTGATGATGTGTATGGTGGCTCTTCTAGATACTTATGAGGTGACGTGGATGGGGATGTTATCCCCTGTTGTGGTGGAGTTGTTGGTATGTGGATATGAGGTCATGCAGAGCTGTTTTTTGGGGCTTTCTTTGGTTCTAGTACTTTTAGGGACCTCACAGATCCATTTTTTCATTCTGATGTTACAATAGAACTGAGTGTGAATACTGAATTTGCTGCTTGGTTGTTTTTCCTTCTTTGGCTTGTGTCTATGCCTGTTAGTTGCCCAATAGTGAAGAAATTTTTAAATGAAACCACTTGAATACAATAACAAGAATGGGTTAAAAGGTGAAGTTTTTTCCAGGAATGGGTTGTGACTTGGTTATTGTAGTTGTTCATTTTATGAATGAATAGAAATGAGTATGGTTGTGTGTGGGTGGGTATTGGATCCCCTAGGATGGGATGATTTCCACGTACATGTTTTCATATGGTTTTTGTTGCACTAGTGTTTTTGGGTGGGATGTGTTGTTATGGTAACCCAGGTGTGTGTGGGTGAGGTATGGCAGTGGGACTGCATTGAGAATGTTGGGGGAAGTCTGGAACGTAGCATTTCTTCAATAACTAATGGGAATGTGGTGCAGGGTACCCAAACACCGATGTGTTTTTACTATTATTTTACGAGACTTGTGTTATTTGGGGAGTGTTCCTTAGTGAGGTTTGGGAGGATAGTTTCCTTTCTAGATGCTTTGGTTATATTTTTTTCTCACGGGGCATTAGAATTCCTCCGAACTTGTGCATGAGAGTTTTTTGGTTTTCCCTACAAAGTATACCTGTAAACTCACCCAACATATATAAAACTTCTTTCAGGTTTCCTAGAGCACCGTACGGGACCATACTAGTTTGGACATTGGGACAAGTCTGGTTGCTGTTTTTCTTTTCTATGGGACTTTCCCATGAGGTTTTTTGTACTTATAGAACTTATTATTGGAACATGTATATGGGAATGGATTTTTTTTATTTTCATTTACTTTGTGTTTTGGTGTTATTTTGGATTTACTATCTAATATCGCAATCCTTCAAAATAAAAAGGGTAATGCCTTCCATATTACCTGTGATTGTATATCCTTGGTGCTAGTCTCCACTCTAGGGCCTATTGAAGGTGGGTCTTGGGAGATATTATCTCTCCATCAACTTGAAGAAGGAAGGATCTGGCAGTTTGATGTCCCTCCCCTCATCTTGGTGAGGGCGATTCGTGACATACATTAAGATATTGTGCGACATCTCCCTAAAAATATCACCCTATGTATGATTAATTGAGATAATCCACTCCCAATCTATTGTTATCTTTTCTACTTCATAATTTCAATGGAATTACATTGGAACACCTTCTAATAACCAAATCAATGTATGAGATGAATCCTATGTATGAAAAATAGGTTCTCTGTTTTTCTATCTTTGATACTTCAACGATTGGAATAAATCATTTATTGAGACTCTCACATTCTTATTCTTGTTTCGAATCATCAAATGTGTGGATATTAAATTTTATATATCTCACTTAATATTTTAGACCTTAGAATATATTTTTATATAAAAATATTAGTCACGGTATTATTGAAACAGAACCATTTTTAAACTCCCTGAAATTTTTTTTATTCTTTCCATTATTGAAGACTCGAGACTATGTTTCCATATCTCTCATTAATTAAATTCCAAAAATATTTTCCTTTTACAACTCCCAAAATCATAATAATTTAAATTAATTTAATTCAAACATGCTTCTATTTTTTCATCCTAGAATACATGATATCTCTTTCCATAGTATATTAAAAAAAAGTATCCTCCTTCTCATTTAAATTCTCCATATATCAAACAACATTTAAATCCATTATCATTTTCTACATGATATTAGAATAATATATCTATAAACCATTCACTTTATTCCACTTGTTCATGTAAAATATTTATTCCTCATATTAATGTATGACATGAAACAACAAAAAAATCACGTGATGTTATCTTTTATATCATAATAAAAAATATAAATTGTGACTCAACAAGAATCATGATGCACTTCCAAGTTTTCTTCATTTTTTATTCTATGAATCCTTTTACCAACACCATTTTCACATTTTTCAGAATGAATATTCTTATTCATTGTAATATAAATATTTAGAATATCATACATACCTTTCCATAGAGCCACAGATTTGAGTGTTATATTCATTTAGTGTTAAACATACTTTTATTGTTAGTAAAAGACTATAAACAATACATATTCTATATATTTTGAAACAAAAAATAAATTTATTTTTTGAAATATCATTTATGTTTAGAGTTTAAGGGAATTGTAAGAAACACTTACAATGTAAAACTATACTTACAAGTGGCCACATCTAAACAATAATTATTTTCCCATAACAATTTATTTAAAATAAAACATTATTACATTCCCTAACAAGACATCACAACATCCAACTTCAATTCCACTTTCCTCTTACCCAAAAATAAAGCCTAGGAAAAAACTTTAAATAAATTTGGATGAGAAAAAATCTCAATATGGTACACAAATGCAGAGAACAATTAGTCTAGTGAAAAATAGGAAAATCAATAAAATCATTTTATTAAAAACTTACTTTTTACCCAAAATCGAATAATCTTTCTATTGAAATAAATGATACTTATCTTAACTTTTGAAATCAATTATTTTCCTAAAAACTCATAAGTCAACAAAGAAAATTCATATAGGTTCCTTTAGACATGAACATCATAAAACCCTTAAATTATGTTATTATAACACTTAAAAAATAGATTAAACATATGTCATGCATTCAATATAATTCTCTAGTGAATAAAATCATTAATTAATGTATTGAAGCATTATATGGGATCAAACAATTCTATAATGGTCTTACCATTAGATATAATTGGGCTACACCATTGTTAAATAATGTTAAGGAACATATCATGAATAAAACCCTTGAAAAAAGATTTTAAACTAAGGTGAAAAAAACTTTTTGATATCAAAATACCCATTTCTGGTAAAATGTATTTTTAAATCTAAAACTTCAACATATATTAATGAAACCATTATCAAGAAAAATAACTATGAGAACTTCTAATGTAATAATTAAATAATAAAATAATCTTTAAATTGGGAGATTATATTCATAATATATATGATTAAAAACATTTCTACTAACGTTTGGAAAAAAAAAGAAATAAGAACTTAACAAGAGTATTTTTAATAGAAATTTATTTAAATAAAACCTACAAAATATTCATATTGAAAACAATTAAGAAAAATTAAAAAATTACCCATTTAAAAAATTCAAGTCCATATAAATAAATTTATCAAAATAATTTAAAAAACTATATATGAATGAGAATTATTAATAAAATAATTCATTAAAACATTTAAAATTATTGTTTTCCATTAAACAGTCTCTAACCTTGAGTTTAACTCATCATGTGCATATTGTAACATCCCCTTCCCTGGGAAATCTAATTTAATTAACTCCATAACACCTATGAGATGAATTTTATACATATTATAAGGCTTTTAAAATATGGGGAGGGATTTTAGGAAATGATATTTTCAGGTATTGTCCATTCCAAATGGGTTTTGGAGTGTGTTTAAATGATAAAAAGATGTTCACTTTTATAAGAGAGGGTAGTGGCAGTCTTGGAATTTCCCAAAATATTTAATTAATATCAAATAATTTTTAATTAAAAATGGCTCCAAACATATTTATTTCTAAGAAAATGTTAATTTAGATATAAATAACTACATCTAATAAAAATTATATAAATTTTTACTGAATTTCAACCCCTGTTCGTTTGGTTTTAACCCTGATTTAACATCTTTAACTCTTATCATGACAACATGTGTTTTCAATTATTGATGTTTAGTATAGTTAATACAGATTGAAAGACAACTCAAAAATAGATCATCAATAAAATTTTAACATTATACAAATCAATTTAACAAATTTTATAATTTTATAAAAAAAATTATCATTTAATAAAATATAATTTATTTTAAAATATCATTATTGTCAATTTTGTTAATATTCATTACAGTGAAATTTCAAAATATCAATAGAACATGATAACATTGAACCAAATATTTTAATACACCCTAAAATTTAAAATTAATATATATAATTCATGTATGACATTAAGTTCATAAAATTATATTTATTTTATTATTTTAAATATAATTTATTTGAAATTTCAATTAATAAAATAATTATTACATCAGTTGTGTGTAAGAAATTTATGTAATTATTTATTCACTAAAAAATTTAAAATAATTTAACATGATGAATATTAATAATTTATAATTCAAATGACTATTTATAGTTTAATATATCCTCCAAATAACCCTATAATAGAAATGTTATAGTTATAAAAAAATATGAGTATGACATCTTTGACTTTTCTTCAATGAAAATATTATATATATCATAATGTAATACAACTGGCCCAAAAGGTTATAATTTATATCCTTGGATGATTATGGTAAATATTAACTCATCTAATAAAAATGGGCCAATGTTTGGGTCATTTTCTAGTACATAACATTTTATTTTTACCCTTAATTCCATGATTTACCCTCTATCTCAGTAAAAAAAATACCAAGGTTACTGTTCATATCGGCCAAAAATAAATGGGACCAATTTACTAAATTCGGACCTTAACATTCCAACTATGGAATCATTTTTTCAAAATTCAATTCAAATATGTTAAATAATTTATTTTTAAATTAATATGGTAAAATGTAATGAAATTTAGTTTTTCAATAAAAATGCCATGTTTTTATTTAAATGTTTTTATTCTAAATTCAAGTATAAAATCAATTAAAAATTTATTATTGGATTACTTTTAACAGAAATAAACTAATTAAAATTTAAAACTAATATAAAATATAATTCTACCTTTTCAATAATCGAAAACTACAATTTTTAATAAAAATAAGTATTTTTCCCTTTTCATTGAAAAGCAAAATTTTCAGAAATTTGGAAAATTTTCTCCATAACAAAATTTTGATCCGATGATTTAAAAAAATATTTTCATTTTATCCAATACATTTTTAAAAGATTTTTATAAATTAATTAAATTATTTTTAAATAAAAACAGTTATATTGTTTTTGAAGAAAATATATATTTTTTAGAATATAAATACTTTACTAAAAATTAATCGATTAGTTTCTAATAACAATCCAAAAATATTATACTAAGTTAGATATTTATATTTATTTAAAAAAAATAGTTATTCTTTTTCATTCCCCCCTACCTCCCAATTTAATGTGTGTGTTAAAATAGTCACAAAACATTAGTATTTAGTTACTCATTTAAGCTCAGTAATGTGTATTCTTGTATGCTATGAAACATAGTCTATCTTTTTAAAAACAATATATGTTACATCCTCATCCCCCCTTTGAAATTATTTAATTTCAATGTCTGGATTCATGCTTTTTTCTAAGATTGTACTTTTCAAAATATTTTTTTTGAATTCCCACATCCTCAAAAGAATAAATACAACTTCAAATTTAAAAGAAATGAAGGGATAAAGGAATATCATCTGGAATAAAAGAAGAAAATAGTTATTTATATTAAAACGTAGAAATAGAAGAGAAAAAGTAACAGCCAAGTACTAATAGTGTTTGATAGTGAAAATGTTCATGAAAAAGTGAACAATCACAAAACCATAAATCTCCAATGGATTAAAAGGTCATTGGTTTCCTAGTTAAAATAGTAAACAGATAAAATTTCTATTTAAGGATCATTTTTATAGATTTGAGGAATTTTTTTATTTCATGGAATCAGAACATAATGAAATATAATTACTTAACAATTATAATTTCATCCATTAATCAAATTTTACCATAATCTAACCTTTCTATCCAAATGATGAGTAATTAAGATGAATTTTCATACATTAACCATTAGAATCAAATATTAGGAATCATTAAATCCACAAATGAATTATAATTTATTCCTCAGATTTTTGGAAATTAACGAAGACCAAAATTATTAGGATAATATATGAGAAATCCACAAAAATATCACTCTATAATATGATTAAAAACAAATTTAATCTCTCAAATTCAATTAAAATTACCAATGTATAACATAGATCAATTGGAAAATAACTATCATTAAAATTCTGAAAAATATTTGAGAATAATATTGAAACCCAATCACTTAATTTTACATGATAAAGATAACATTTTCCTCTTTAAATAACATCAATCACTCTTAATATCTCATTCTAAAAATATTATTTTATATATCACATAATCTTCAGGTATGTTATCCATTTCTGAAATCATAATAAAACCATATATGCATCATAAAAAAATTCAACCTATATTTTTCAAATAAATCCCTCAATAAAATAAAGTTACCAAAATAGTCAACATCATCCTAAATAACATTAATCACCTAATTAGAAATTCACTTTTATATCTCATGGTTGTATCTCAGATAAAACATATGTTCCCAAATTGTAACAACTCATAATTACCTCAAAATCATCGATCATATAATATATAATTTGTACCAATACCTTTAAAATTTTTTCTACCTAATTGAAATCCATTATTCCTTAATTAATATTTTTCACAGATTTAACATAAGGGTTGTACGTACCTCAAACATTTACGTAGACCCAAATAATGTCTCTTGAAAATTGTCACCTTTTCACAACACCAATTATCATAGGTATTAATTTATATGACATATGTTACCAAATTTTGAAAATTAAACATAAATAGAATTATCCATTAGTATTTCAACATTCTATTAATATTGAGTAAATACTAATATATCTTCTATTTTCTAAAAAATATATACATAAACACATCCTTTGTCTTCTTCTATAATATTTTTTTCCTCTAATTAATCATATGGAATATATACTTATGTTTTTTAAAAATCAATGAATAATTATTCATACTTATATTATAAGAAAAAATCGCATACATTAAATCTAGATATTAGAATCTTTCTTTATGTTGTTGATTTATCGTTTATCTTCTATTAGTTAGTAAAAACTTCTAGAAATTAAATAGTCATGTCCATTATTGAATTCCTATTGTCGAATGAACTGTATGAGTCTAGTATTTTAAATAAAATTAGATAAATACCATGAACCATAAAAATTTTAGAGAAACTCAGAATTGCTTGAAAGATCAAATTGTTTCGTACATGTTATTTGGATGCTCAAAACTCATTCATGATAATATGATGTTTATTCTTCCATAATAATGGTGATTAAATAACATAAAATGGATAAAAAAGGTTGTGTGAGGTCCTTATCCTTCAATATTTATAAAATATCTTTAATCATTATAGAAAAACAATATTAAAACATGAAATTAATTGTTGCATGTTAAAATGAATATGATGCCCATATAATTTCTATATAACTTTAACCTTAAAATACTTTACATCTTTGTTCATTAACCATATAATTTAAATCTATAGATATATCATTAATCACTTCCAATACATGAAAAAAATTTGAAATATGTTTCTAAGACATTAACCTTATAATAAACCTTAAATATTAAAACCATGAAGAAATCAATAACTCTTAAGAAAACCACTCAAGAAAACATCACAATATCTCTGTTAAATAAACCCTACTCTAATATTAAATCTAAGGATCCAGACTCAATCAATACATATTGTAGTTATTTTAATAAAATAAATAACTTTATTTTTATAAAGTTATTTTGTGTTTATAATTTTATAGAATTAGTAAAAACACTTTTATAATAAACACATACATTACAAATGGAAACTTCTATATGGTATCAATTTTTCTTATAAAAATATGAGTCCTTAAAATAAAATGATAGTACTTTGCACAACCAAACATTAAAACTTCCAACATTAATTATTTTATTCTTTTAACCAATAATAAACCCAATGAAAAAAATTTCAAAAACATGTGATGAGAACCAAGATCTCGGTAAGGGACATCAAAGAAGATAATAGTTATTCTAGTGAAGAACATCAAACACCATTATAACCCTTTAATTAAAAATCATGAAATTTACCCCAAAATGGAATAATTGTTTTTGAAACAAATGATATTTATCTTAATTTTTGAATTCAATGATATTCATTAAAACTGCTCATTCATCATAGAAAATTCATATATGCTCCTTTGGACATCATCTTTATACATCTCTAAAAACCCATTAAAATAATCGTGAAAAATTTTAATAACAATATATATGACATATAATATAATTTTTATGATAATGATATAACTTTCCAGGGAATTAGAGAACTATATAGGCACACAACTAGCTATAAAGATATTACATGTGAGCTATAATGGGTCTCAACCATTAAAAAATAATTTCCAAGAACCATATCATGAATAAAACACTTGAAAACTCTATAAACCCTATGTGAAAAAAAAACTTTTAGATATCAAAATAACCTTTCTTGTAAAAATAACTTTTAAAATCATAAAACTATGCACAAATTAATGAAACCAATTTCATTGAAAATTATTGTGAAAACATATAAAGGAAACATTAATGTATTAAATAATAATAAAATCCTGAAATTATTTTTAGGAAATATATGTTAAAAAAATTATTTTGACATTTGTAAAAAATAGATGTAATAGAATATTTAAAAGAGTATTTTTAAAAGAAAATCCTTCACATAAAACTAAAAAAGGATTTATTTTTAAAAACATTTCAGAGAAATTCAAATATTTAATTTTTTAAATGCATTTCTTTACAAATAGATTCATTAATAAATTGAAAATGGGGAAATGAAAAAGAAATATTTATAAAATAAATCTATAATGCATTTAAAATATGTTTTTTAGTTAAAGAGTCTCTTACATTGAGTCTGACTTGTCGCTTACGATCATTATCCACCTCTTCTTTGGACAATATCCTTTGATTTAAACCTTAAACCTTCTAAGGTGATTATTCTTCCAAAAAAAGTCCTATAGAATTTGGGGAGGGGTTCTAGATAATTATTTTTTTATGTATTTTCCCAAAAAATGGTTTTTGAAGTGTGTTGAAATTAGATTAAGGGGTTCCCTTATATAAGAAATATAAGGGGAATTATTGGATTTCCATAAAATTTTAAATTAATATATGTTAATTTCCATTAAAAATAGTTCCAAAAATATTAATTTCCCAGATTAGATTATTCTGTGTCTAAATATGTTAATAAAATAAAAATTACATAAGTTTTTACTAAATTTATACCATTATACTTTTGTTTTAAACCCTTATTTAATCTCTTTAACTCTCATCATTACAACATCTATTATTACTCATTGAAGTTAAATATAGTTTCTTTAAAATTCTTAAGGACAAAGAAATGGCTCATGGATGAAATATTAATCCTTATACCAATAAATTGGCCAAATTAATGTTTTTTGAATCAAATATCATTTAATAAAATATTTTTTATTTTAAAATAGAATTAAGATCATTTTTACACTATTCATTACTTTTACTTTCAAAAACATTAATATAAGAAGATATATAGAAATAAAATCTTTTAATTCTACTAAAAATTCCAACTTCATCTATTAAATTCACGGATAATGTAAATTATCTCAAATTATATTTATTTGAATTTTTTAAATGAAATTTTTTTGATACTTCCATCAATAAATTAATTATTTCATCAATGTTGTATACTATGTTAAGGTGCTTATTTCATCAAAAAATATTAAAAATAAATTACATTGATGAATAGAAATATTTTATGATTAAAATTTCTATTTATATTTGAATATATCTTTTAAGTAACATTATCTTGAAAATTTTATATTTATTAAAATCAAGAGTATGACATTGTTGACTTTTCATTAAATAAAATATAATATGCTTCAAAATCTCATCTAATAAGCTCCTAAATATCATAATTTGGATACATGGATCCAAATGGTCAATTATAACTCATGAAATAATATTTGGAAGAGTTTTAGGTTCATTTTCTAGTTTGTATCATTTAATTTTTTTCCCTTAATTACTCGATTTATCAATGATCATGGTAACCAAAATTAACAATGAAACTATTAATAATGGGAAAAATGGAAAGGAATTATTAACATAAATTTTTTCCTTATGATTTTAATAATGTAATAAAATTTTCAATATTCAAATAAAATAATATGTATAATTTTAGTTTAAAAAAGTTCAGAAAAATTCAATAAAAACGTGTTTTCTGGAAAAACCTAATTTTCAATTTAAAATAATTTTATAACAAATAAAATTATAAAATACATTAAAAAAATATAATTTTATTAATTTAAAACATAATAAAAGAATTAAAATTTAAATATTATCCAAAAAATAATATTACATCATAAAAACTTGAAATATATAATTTTCCAGATAAATCAGTATTTTCACTCTTTATTATAAAATCAAAATTTTTAAAAAAGTTATCAAAATTTAACCATTTGAAAATATTAATATTAATCTTTTAAAATTTTATTTAGTTTTATCAGATACAATTTAAAAAACTTCTAGATATTGCTTATATTATTTATAAATAAAATAAATTAGAAATAATTTTTGAAGAAATTATATTTCTTTGATGAATATAGTAAATTTATTAAAACATTTTTTGATTATTTACTAAAAACATGCCAAAAATTCATATTGAGTTGGAAATTTCTATTTATTTCAAAAATTAGTTATTCCTATTAATTCCCAACAATTTAATTGCTATGTTATAAAATTCACATAATAACAATACTAATTTTTTCTTTTAACCTCAATGTTTTGTAATCTTATAAACTATAAATCATAGCCATTACATTTAAAAACTCATGATATTACATTTAAATAGATGGATTATTTCAATGTTTACTTTTGTATAAATAGTATAATCATAGAATTACCTATAAGTTGGTATTTTTCTTTCTAAATATTTCAACATAACATTATGATGCATCACATATACCCCTGCACAGCCCATTGAAGGTTGGTGATACCCTCGCATAGGATTAAAAAATATGAAATGCAATTTTAGTATCTCATTTTTTGTTTATGAAAACCACTAGATTGAATACAAATAAGTGACCATACTTTTTTATTCAAACTCATGAATGAACGGTCTCTATATCAACATTGCAGTCATATCGTTATTCCACATAGGCCACTTAATCGACCAAGGATATACAATCATTAGATTGATTATATTGGATTGTGGTTGATCTATAAAGTGTGTGGTAATGTGGTTAATGATATGCAGTGAGATTGATCAACATGTTGTGAATATTCATGTGGTTGATCAACCATATTGTAGTCGATCTCCTTACAATGGAGTTTCTCACAGTCGATCCTCTATAGTGTAGTGTGGAGCTTCCCTTCCAGGGAATAACACATACTCAATATTGTTTTTCTATTATTTAGGTTCTCTATGATTTACATGTAACATCTCATATCATTCAAATTCTTGAAATGATTATTGGATTTTCATGCCATGGAGATGGTTTGACATCTGAATACCCTAGAAAAATATCCCATGTGTGAGGTTGATACTAAAAATATCGTTTCATATCATTATGCCTATGAAAATATCCATATATTAAATAATGGAGTAATAGTTCCTTGCATCAATAGAATAAATCATTGGAAAATTCATCACATTTACTCTCTATAATAAGAAATAAACTTCTAGTTATATCTTAATAAATTCTCATTGGTGTAGTTTCTCACCCTTGGCCTCCCATATAGACCAGCACATAAGGGGATAAGAACATTCTTTCCTCCAAGAATGACAAACCAAAATCCTTCAATCACATGTTCCTACTTTTATGGGTTAATATATTAACATTGATCTTATCCCCTATTTAGATATGTGGTTCCTAAACTCACCCACTTACTTTTTGGAGGATACTCAAGTGTTGGCCTTGAGAGGGTTGCGAGATAAATTTCTAACATCCCATGTCAAAACTTATCCAAATACAAAACTATTGGAACATTTAGTGTATATATAAATATATGAATGTATTTATATGTATTATAGAAGAATCAATACTTCAAAAAATCACCCCAACTTCATGTTCTTACTCATCAAGATTTAAAAATCCAATGTTGTATCTAATAAACTCAACATAAACATATTTATATAAAGAAAATATCCTCAATCCCTTTACTCCTAGTTTTAAAAAAATATAACATAAATACCTTTTAGGTTCAACATCATTGTATTTTAGATTCACTATTTGATGGTAAGTTTTTTTTCACATATATACATAGGAACTGTGGCATACAGTACTTTGAAAATACTTGAATATGTTTATTTCACTTCAGTTACAATTCAAAAATATTCTGATATGTACGATGCTTCCAGAAATTATAGTCTTCTGGAAATCATCCTCTTTCTATAATAAGTATGCTCTTCACATATCATTAGTACATCTGGTGACCCTATTTCTTGCTATCATCCTATTAGATTAGCATGTCTTCATTACTATAATATTATAATAGTAGATCTTATATCTATGGTGTCTCTTCTTCAAATGGATCCACCCTCTAATGTGTGAATTTATATTGGCCTTATATCTAGATCACAGATAGTAACTTTACTTCTTCAATTTTTTTTGACTCCAAATATCATTGAAAAATATTGATGGTCGTTATTGATAACAAATAAAATAATTCATTATTTCCGTTTGATGGTCTCATATATACACTCATTTTAATTTGTTCAATATATATTAAAAGAAAATGAAAATGATATTTCTTATTATATTCATGATATTATAATTAAAGTATCTTTAATTCTCTACATTGTAGAGAAATAAGTGTGTGTCCTATTAATCAGTTCTTTTCTACTCCTCTAACCTTCTATTAAACTAAATATATCCTTTGAATTTATTGATAAAATGATGGAATCAAATTCCTTAAATTAATAATCCATGAATCCACCATCTCTATGTCTATGTGAACCATCCTCTGTGTAGAAAAAAAGAGTTACTAGATAGGACATTAAATCTATCATGAAATTTTTCTCTATGTTGTAACAAATTAAACAATTTTTTCAAGGGTAAACTCATTGGATTACTAGGTAAATTATTTACCATGACCATATTAATAAACATATTAAAAATATTTAACCATGAAATTATGTTTCTCACCCTATGTAAGTTAATTTATATTTTTCCATAAATGATCATTTCCCCCTTCATTTAAATATATGTTTTAAAATGAAAATGTAAATGTATAAATTAAATGCCTTAAAGATAATGTTATGTTCAATACCTATATTTAAAAATCTCTTACATCATCATCATCAAGAGCATATTCCTTTTGGAGTATAAAAATTTTCCTCTATTTCATTTTCAACATCGGATGTTTCATCTCCTCGGCTGCATAGAATTTTTTCTCTTCAATATAAATTTATTAGAATTACTAGCTTCATCTTAGATCCACCTAGAGTGGTGAGCTCTGTTATAATTTTTTTCATGGATCTCCTAAATTTTATTATATTTGATTCCCATTTCAATGAAAATATTTGTATAATTATGGAAAAAATTAGTATTCTGTTTCTTTTAATCATAAAAAAAAGACAGAAAATTATTTATCATCCCAGAAAATCCCTTTACATTAACTTTCATCTTCTTTACAGACTGAAAGGTGATTTTTTATTTGATTTTTAAAAGCCACTTTTAGGGTGAGAGGTAACCTATGTGACAAGCGGGAACCAAATTACCCAATTATAAGATTCAAAGTTCAAAATTCAAAAAACACCCACATGTCGCCACCAATGTCATTGCCATCCAGCATCCCCATCATTGAAACACAAATTTCAAAAAATAGACAATAAACTCCTCAAGCCCTACGCCTTACACAAAATAAGACTGCACGACGCTCGAGACATCATCATCACCTCTGCACATCACCGTTCACACCGTCGTCTCCAGAATCTCCATCGACGCAGCACCACACCATTATCAATGAAGCCACGAACCATCACCGGATCAACAGAAGGGTCATTAGAAGCCGCAATCAGCAGAGAAAGGGAAATCCAGAGATCGGCGTTCTCGACAAAGGTAATGAAACTATCTCTACGAACCAAAAAATAGACAATATGAAGACCAACACCATACAACATCAACATCACGAAACACTGCGAGCTCCTGGAACACCAATGAACACACGAAATCACCTACCAAGACACCTTTAGATCCACCATACAGATCTGACTCAGAGTAGAGTGGTGGAATCCTGGAGCAAGAAAAGAGTAATAAGTCACCTTTATTTTTCATGTTATATGGATATTCCTTCATAACATCCTCTAGAAAGTATCAATAATTATTTTGTTTCATTATATTCTATTTTCCATACTTATTCTAGTTGGTCCAGAAAATATACATTCAAACATTCAAAAACAAATCACATTTTCATTCTACCGAGACTTCTTCAAAACCACCTATTTAGCACATGTATCATCCAAATCCTGCATCATTTTTCCAAAAAACCTCCCAATTAATTTTAATATTGTTATTTACTTCTCAGGAGTGTGGTAGACCTTCTTTTATATCCTATGCAACTTCTAATCTTCCAATAACATACACCTTTATGGTAGTTTCTATTGAACCTCAACCTCTTTGTCATATATTTCTTAAACCATTCTGATAAACGTTTTTATTTAATAGGAATATGATCTTGATCACATTTAGTTTCTATAATTAAAAACAACATTCCTGGTTTCTTGAAACTATCCATGAAGTGAAAATTTCTTAAAAAATAATCATTTCTCTTCTGTATGTAATCTTCCATTAATTTCATATTAAGATAATTTTTTAGTGACATATATTTCCTTACACCTCATAGTAAATATTCTATCTATCTTATGTTAAATTTTCTTCAGATTTGGTGTCCTCCTTCCATTGGTTATTATAAGATTTTTCTTTTTATTGAAATTCGATCAGCATTCATCAATATGGATACATTTATTAAATATTTCATTGAAATGAGCAATATATAAATAAAATTAAATGTAAAAAAATATTATTCTCTAAGGGTTTATATTTTTTATTTGTAATTATATTATATTTCATTTTTTCATCTTATTATTGATCACATACATCTACTAGTAGTTGATAAATTATGGAAAAAATCCATGTCCTAGTGTCAAACTGTTTCAATTCACCACCAATAGAAAAAAAATTGTTTCTTCTATTTTCAAAAACATTTTTTTGTGGAGGATTATTCCAATCAAAGAATATTAACATTATCCCTCTATACACCTTTTGGCAGATTCCATACATTATTCCTTTCTTACATCCATCTGAATAGAAGGTGTGAAATTATCAATAATGTTATCACATATTTGTATCCAGAATTAATATTTTAAGCATCATTATTCCACGTATTGGAATTAATGAAAATAGTTTCACTGGAATATGGGTTTATCTTATATATTGATTAAAATAAAGGTTTCTTTTACTAAATTTAGGTATACTATTACATTGTATTGATAATTTCTTAAGTAAATAATTTCTTTACAAATTTTGGTAGTTTCTATTCCATCAACATCATGTGATGATTCAACATGGGTATTATTAAAATATCCCACTTTTAATTCATAATCTTAACACGTTATACATATTTTTTTCTGGTCTTCAAATAATTTAACATTTTCTTCTTATTCATAATTTTACATCAAAAATTTTCCCCATGAATCTTACTCACGTCTTTCATGGAATGGCCAAGTACTTTTATCCATTTTCCCTTAATCTCAAGGGGAGTATTCCAAACATCAATAATTTCATTGTAGGTATTCTTCAATAAAGAAATAATTTTTATTTAAATTATTTATAGGATATTCCTTTGATTTTACACTTTTTAAGAGTATTTAATTCATAGAACATCAGATTCAATGCATACTCTATCTCATCAGATTCCAATTATGTATTTTATTAATCATAATATAGGTACTTGATATATTTAACAACCAAAATATAAAAATTATTTATATAGTTCAATACATTTGAGTAAAAACACTCAAAAAAATCATTAGATTTAAACATTTTAGAGCTTCAGTAAGATTCTTCCAGGTGAATATTTCTAAAATATTTTTCATCATTAATTCCTCTCTTATTACCTTCTGGTGGAGAAATATCCTTCTTCTTATAGGGATAATATCATAACTTTTTCCTGTTCATAGCATCCTTGTTCTTCTAGTTTTTCAATTTTTTTGTCCAAACATCTATGCTTCTATAACTGGAGATAACTTTTATTCATCAACTCATAAATATAATTTTTATCTTCTGTATAAGAAATATTTGAATCTATTGAAAATAAATTGTTAGTTTATTATTGATGAAAATTAGATAAAAACATTATATCTAAATATAGGAATTTGTTTAGCTCTGATACCCCTTATGGTCCCTAGTGGACCATGTTGTCACCCTAAGTGTGGTTGAATTGGTGATGACCAACTTTTACTGATTTAGATTACCTTAATCTATTAGTTCCATTAAGTTGACCAAATGTTTTTCATTGGTTAGGATTTATGAATCATTTTTATTCACCCAAAATACATAATCCCAAATGAAATGTAGATAAAGTATTGATAATAACACATATGTATTTTTACAAGGTTTTAAACAAGTAAGGAAAACATACTTCATGGTATGTCCATTTATTATCTCTATCTATATATTTTCACTATTCCAGTAAGTCATACAATGGGTAGATATATTATCATTTCCCCTAGAGAATAGATGTTATTAAAAACATAGAAACCAAAATATTATTCATGTAGTTAGGTTATCTAATTTAATACATATCTACATATTAGTAGGTAAGGTGTCATTGTTCAAAATAGAACCAACAGTCTTTAAAGATTCATTAAGAACATCCTCATGGATGAAACCTTGATAGCCTCTTAAACATCCATTTGAATCATTTATAAGTTGTAATGACTTATAATTTTGGTAAATTTAATTTCTAGATCTCACAAGCTTCCTCAAACATTTATATTCATAAATTATGGATGATTTCACTTGTTGTTATCCTAACTATTCACTTTTGATCTTCTAAATCCATAGAACTCACTCAACTCATTCAACCAAAAAAATTGTATAATCAAATATTTTATCTAATAAATATATTATTATATAATTGGATTAATACTTCCTATATTTCAGGTTTCACAATAATTCCATTATCTCTCTGAATTATTCATCCAAAACTCTACTAACATAAATTATGTTCCCATTTTATATAGCTAAACATCCTTAAAAACATTGTGGATGCACATTCTTAAATATGAAACTATTTATAACTCCAAGTCTCTAGTCAAACTACTTAAATTACATTCTAACATATAAATGGTCGAATTCATAAAATACCATAGAAATATAGAGTCAACAACATTTAAATCATATGAAAATATCCCCTTAAATAACAAACATTTCGACATAAATATTTTGAATTTCGGACATCCAGCTCTGCATGATCACTTTGATTGTTTCTTCATAATGATCAAATGAAGTTACCAATAATCTTATGGTGGTATAAATTCTATAGATTTCACTCATCATATTTATGTTGTTCCTTTTCCTCAACTCAATCATCTATAGACATTGGTACCTCAAACATCTATTTGAAAACATCATCTTCTTTGTGTGGTCTCCATATATTTCACATTCATTATATTCAAAATTATTCTAACAACATCTCCATTTATCCAACTCGGATTTTTTATCATCACATCATCAAAACATGAATAGTCATTACTATTTATATTATATTTCATTATCATATGATAAATTTATTATCACAACTGACATTAAAATCTTCTATTGATTCTATATTTGGTCTTTACACACCATCTGATAAGCTCATATTTTTATCATTTTAATAAATGTTTAACTTCTTGTTCATCATTCCATGTTCTCACCTCTTCTATATGTTTGAACATTCAAAGGTCTCACTATTATTTATACATTAGATTAACCATTAGTAAATAAATTTTAATATTCATAGGATTAACATAAACTAATGTTTATTAGAAAAAAAATTCATTTTTACCTTTTTTCTCACATAGTGTAAAGACCTGGAAATTCCAGATAATTTTTTTATTACATGGGAATTTTATGAGTCTGAAAAAATTAAAGGAGCATGATTTTGAGGCTCGGTGTGCCCAGAATGAATTTCGAAACTTTTTTTAGGTACATTCAGTAAATGTGCAAGCGGGTTTTTGTAACTTTTGAACTAGTGTGTGGAATCAAAATCTGAGGGCACCGAGGAACTCACAGCACTGATATTCGCTTAAGGAGACATTCAACACAACCACAGTAGGTCGATGGAAGAAGATCTTTTTTCAGTTTTTCATGGAAGAAGAAAAATAAAATATTTAACATTTTATTTTTCTTTTGGAACCCCTCCTTTTGAGTTATGGGGGTGGGGACCACCCGAACTAGAAAATCCCCATTTTGAATTCCAGTGGTGGGTAGCACCCAAACAACTCTTTAATGAGGGGAAGTCTCGTGGAATCCTCTAATTTAATTGTGTCAATGCAATACAATTAATTGTCCCATTTTATTTTTCCAAGGCAATATAGTTAATTATGCAATTTAATTGTGCCAAATTTAATTGTGCCAACGTAAATTAAATTTATAAAACTATTTTAGTTTTTTGGATCATAATTTCCTTCGAGAAATTGATGGAGAAAGGGTGTCTTGGGGAGAACTTTGGGGAAACTCTTTCTCCAATGAATAAAACCCTCTCGAACGAAGAACATACTTCGGAATCAAGAACGAGGGCAATGCCCAAGCCCGACATTGGAAGAGTATGGTAGAAGCGACAATCGTTGGAACCCACATTGCCTTCACTGCCTTCTTCTCGTGAAACCTTAAATGGGAAATCGAGGTAGGGATGGTTTTTTGTTTATCCATTTCCTTGTTCTTGATGTTCATCTTTATTTAAGAACATTATATTCTTCTTGATTCAAGAACAAATAAGCCGCTTTCTACCATTCTAACATGGAGGGTGCGGACCAAACGAACACAACTCGACCTCTTAGAAACCTTTGTTGTATTTTGATGGTCTTGAATCAACAGAGACACCCCAATGCGAGTGCGGGAGTCTATAGAATGAAGAATGGGCCACTGGGGCGTTCCCGGTGACCCGAGGAACATCTCCGGAAGGGATTGGGAACGGTGGTCGACACCCTGGCTGGCCACGGTAATGGTGGTGGCATGACCACGCTGCTAGAGAAGGGTCGTGGCCCATTGGCCGCGGTGGAGCAAGGGCAGCAGCTGGAGGATGGCCGACCACGTGAATGGAAGGTGGAAGTGCACGTCCAGGTCGTCGGGCGTGTAGGAGTGCGGCCTTGAGCCGAAGCGGTGAACGGAGGGATGTCGGCTCACTACTGGATGACGGTGGTGGTGTGGCTCATGACTGCACCATAGAAGAGGGATGGTCGTCTGGCTAGTGGTCCGCCCATTGCAGGTCGCCCATTGCAGGTCGTGACGGTTGGTCGAGCTGACCAGGTCGGACTGGACCCAGACCAACTTCGAACCTTTTCCACTCTTTCAATCAAAACATGAGCTATTGGCGTCCATTTGATGAACTGCTTGTGGCACCAGAATCCTCAGATCGAGATTCCCCTTTTGGTAAACCCCAATTGAGTTTTGGATAAATTTTTGGTATGGTCGGGATGGATCAAACATGAATCCAATCAGGCCCTGGGGACTAAAAGACCAATAACGTACAGAACAGGCGTCCGAATGAAGGACTTTTAGTTGCGTTGAGACCCCTAATATGTGGAATTGCATTGGGATACTTCTTCATGGGACTTCATGGAAGTTGGAGTATCGACATATGGCTTGAGGAGAGGACCCTCTTGGAAACAAGTGGTCTTAGTGCGGGAACCCTATAGCTGGATGTAACATGTGAAAGGGATCCTATGTGGGTCTATGCCTTTGGATCCTACGTGGTTCTGTTTTCAAGGATACCACTTGGATCCGCTCTAGGAATCCATGTAAGAAAACTCTAGGATCCTACGTGGGTCTTATGTGCTAGGATCCTACGTGGTTCTGATGATTTAAGATCCTAAGTGGGTCTGATCATTTAGGATCATACATGGGTCTTCCTCTCAATAGAGTAATATGGTTTAGTAGTTACATCTAATCATCTTTACTACCGTACCTAATTTATACCTGGTGTGAGATTATTCTTTACCTTTGTGGTTATCATCTGTGTGGTGTACCTTTGTCATGGATACCTTCATGGGGATACCTTTGTAGTATACATCTGTCTGGATTTACCTTTGTGGTTCTAACCTTTGGGGTGTTACCTTCATGGTAATTTTTCCTCCAGGGAACAGTTGAGTGTTGGGATTTTGATTTTGACCTCATGATTCCTCATGAATGAGATGGGTATACATGACAACTTAGGTATATGTACTGGCATATACCTAAGTAGGGTTGTCCGTTGTTTTCATGCATTTTGGTTTAACCTTTTTAGATTTTGTAAGACCTTTGAGGGTCTTGGGGTCACTACTAAGTATCATTATACTCACCCCTACATGGGTTACACCCACACCTTATTGTGTTTCATGCTGATGACAGACAGCGCTGAATGAGTACGAGGGTAGCAGGTGTAGAGGCAACTCGAATGTGGACCTTAGACGTGGTGTACCATTGAGACGCCCATTCAAGAGTTCTATCTACCCTTCAGGTAGGATCCATGGCGGGTGTTCCCAATAGCTCCTTCAGTTTAATTGTACTTTTTATTTTTCTTGAACTTTTCAGTTGGGATTGTATTATGGCCCCTTTGTTCTTACTAAACACAACCTGTTTAATATATAGTTTACTTAAGTTCGTATATTGTTGTGTGTGTGGTTGTGTGTGTTTACATGTTTTAAAGGCAATGCCTTCCCCATTTTAGGGAATACGCCTTCCGGTGCTAGTCTCCATCCCCTATCCTATGGAAGGCGGGATTGGGGTAGTCAAGGAACGGGCCCCGGGGGATGGGTCATGACAAATTGGAATCAGAGGAGTCAGTTCTACTGTAGAACACTAGACATTGATATTTTTAACGAAAATAGTGTTACGTGTAGTGAGTTTAGTTATCAGTTTAGGGAATCCAGTGTTGGTGTGTCGGCTGATGTATCCATACACCAGGACCCTAATTTCTGATTTCTGACTCAGTGCATGAAAACACTAATTGTGTGAGTTTTTTAAAAAGTTTTTTTGTGAACTCTTTGAGTCATCTCACCAAGTATAACTTATTGACAGTGGCGCACCTGTTTCATTCTAGGATTCCTCTACGTAGACATCTAGCTAGGGTTTTGGGTATAGTCCATGATGATAGTCTTTTGAGCGATGAGGCCTTGGTGCAGGTCCCTTTATCAGTAGGGGCACCAGAAGAGGCACCAGCGGAACCATTACCCATTGGGCCACTGATTCCACCAGCCCCAGCAACAGAAGGTGCATGGAACTTGAGTGCGTTCCATATGGTTTAGTTCCAGAGTCCACCCAGGTTCAGGTGTGAGACAGACCTACAAGCGGAGGATGATTGGATGGAGGCCATAGTTAGATTCTTCCAACTGGTAGGGACACTAACTGATCTCACGGTGATCCTTGCCGCAAGTCTTCTATAGCCAGCAACAGGCAGATGGTGGATCTTGATGCTCCAGGTTCACGATGAGGTGGCACTTCTCAGGGCAGACTTTAAGAGCCTACTTTGGAAGAGTTTGTCCCAGTGACCCTTCGCGCAGTGCATATACAAGAGCTTCTTCATCTACAGCAGGGAAGCATGACAGCGGGTCAGTACTCACTGTGGTTCACCAACCTCTCATGCTACTCCACTGATATATTGCAGGACCCATTCTTCATGGCCCGGACCTTCGAGCAGGGAGTGGGGCGGGAGATCAAGGCATCAATGATTTCTCTCAGCATCACAATGCAGGAAGGGGTGTTAGAGTGAGACCGCTTATTGGAGAGTTTTCTTACTGATCAATCACCAACAGCGTGACCCACCACCGCGCATCATGTGGCAGAGTCTTCTACAGCTGGTAGCAGACACATGTCATAGAGGTCCAAGAGGACCAGATCTACAGGTGGATGAACGTAGGATTCCGGGTTGGTTGTGTAGAGAACATGAGATAGATCCAGTCATGCGAGGAGTAGGTAGTGTTAAAAATGTGGTGGGTAGGGTCACATGGCTCGATACTAGATGACCTACTGTACGGATGATCAGAAGACGGTTGAAGGACCACCTAGGTAGAGACAAAGGTTTGACCGTGGAAATCCGCAGGGATCAGGTGGATTTGGAAGATGAGATGGTCATGGAGCTAGAGGTGGGTGATGATTCGAGATGTTACTGCCACCACCACCTGGTGGTCCACCCTAACCATATGGAGGAGGTGGATAGGGGTGAGCTCAGCTCCAGGCATCCGAGACCTATGATCATAACACTCCAGAGATGATACGAGGTAAGGTCTGTGTCTAATACACCTTATCTATAGTACTTATAGACACCGGTTCTAGTCATTCTTTTATATCCATGGCCCTCATTCGGAGCTTGGAGATTCTGATGGAGCTGTTGGATCGATCCTTACAGCTAGAGACTTAAACGAGAGTGGATTCGACAATTACACACTATTGCTGGTAGTGTGGGCTTACTCTAGGAGGTGAGACGTTTGACTAGGATCTCCTAGTAGCGGTATCGAGGTTTTATGATTTAATTTTTGGTATGGAATGGTTACCTACATTCCATGCTCAGATTTATTGTATTAGGAAAAAATTGGGGTGTATCTGTGAGGATGGGACTAGTTTTTACTTCACTGGCGAGAAGGGAGCCTTTGCAGCAGAGGATGGACTTACCTGGAGGAGAGTGCTGCTGATCACTCGTTTGTTGGCTAGCCAAACCCTCGGAGAAGTTGACATCGAGACTCTAATTTATCTTGTAGTGGTGGACCAGTACATATATGTCTTCCCTGATGATTTTTCGGGTCTACCTCCACACAGAGTGGTGGAATTTTACATTGACTTGTACCCTGGGATGGAACCAATATCTACATGTGCGTATCATATGGCACTCTCAGAGTTTTGTGAGCTACAGGTGCAACGAGGGGACTTGTCAGGGAAGGTATTCATTCGGCCCAGTGTTTCTCCTCGGTCAGACCCAATTTTGTTCACCAATAAGGTGGATGGGATCTTGAGACATTGTGTTGACTATCGATGTATGAACCAAGTGATCGTGAAGATCAACTACCCACTCCCATCGATTGATGACCTCTTTCATCAGCTGAAGGAAGCACTGTGGTTCTCAAAGATAGACCTCAGATCAAGCTATCACCAGCTCAGAGTACAAGATGAGGATGTGCCGAGGATGACTTTCGGATGTCGGTATAGCCATTATGTGTTTTTGGTCATGCTGTTCGGCATGACCAATGCTCCAGCAGTTTTCATCGGACTCATGAACTAGATATTTAAGCCATAGCATGATCTCTTTTTAGTAGTCTTCATCGATGACCTTCTGCTCTACTCGGCTACTGAGGCGGAGCATGCCCATCATTTGTAGAGATTTATGGACACACTACGAGAGTACCAACATTAAGGTAAGCTCTCAAAGTGCCAGTTCTGGATCCGAGAGGTTCACTTCCTAGGACATGTCATATTAGATGCTATAGTTGTAGTGGATCTAGAAAAGAATGAGGTGGTACTTTATTGGGAGCCACCCAGAAGTGTGACATAGGTATGGAGTTTCTTGGGTTTTGTAGGATACTACTGAAGGTTTGTGACAGATTTCTCCAGAGTTATAGCACCTTTATCAGCATTGATGATGAAGGGGAAACCATCCATATGGTTGGAGAGATGCCAGTGGAGTTTTCAGGAGCTGAGGCAGATTCTGACTAGTGCCCCCATCTTGAGGCTTTGAGAGGAGGGCGTTGGGTATGTAGTCTACTGCAAAGCATCAGGGACCGAGCTCGGATGTGTCTTGATGCTGGAGTGGGAAATTATTTCTTATGTCTATTGACAGCTGAGACATCATGAGTAGAACTACAGTACACCTGAACTGTAGTTAGCAGAAGTGGTCTTCTCCTTGAAGATGTGGTGACATTAATTGATGGGCGAAAATTTTATGATCTACTCGAATCAGAAGATTCTCAGGTATATCTTCTCACAGAAGGACCTGAACCTGAGACAACAGTGCTGGCTTGAGTTCCTCCAGGACTATGAAATTGAGATATTCTATACACCTGGGAAGGGGAAAATTGTAGCAGATGCACTTAGCAAGATATCTGGTATACATCTTCTATGTGAGGTGACGGAGAAGGGGGCCTCTTTGTATCTATCCTTTGTGGATTGAGATGGGGCAGTTCTTCTTATGTCTCTTACAGTCACTCTCCCACTTCTTCAGCGAGTTAGGGAGCTTCAGCATGGGGACCCTGACTGCGAGGCTCGACGTGTTCATATATCCTCAGGGCAGGAACCTAATTGATTTTATGAATGTGGGGAGCACGTCATCCTTTTTAGAGGACATACTATGGTACCAGTGTCACTTCAGGAGGAATTTTTGTGGGAGTTCTACACATCCCCTCTAGCGGTTCATCCAGGAGTGACGAAGATGTACCAGGATTTCCGATGACAGCACTGGTAGTCAGGAATGAAGAAAGAAATAGAATATTTTGTCTCTCGGTGCCTCACTTTTTAGCAAGTGAAGGTGGAGCATCTGGTACCAGTAGGATTCGTTCAGCCTTTAGAGGTCCTAGAGTGGATGTGGGATGGGATATCCATCGACTTCATGACATTAATTCCACGTTCATTTAGGGTTCATGATTCTATTTGGGTGATCGTCTATCGACTCACCAAGTCGGCCAACTTCCTATCGATCAGAGAATAGGGTTCAGTAGAGAGCTTGAGATGCCTCTATGTGCAGAAGATTGTGTGGCTGCATTGATTACCCTAGAATATTCTCTCAATAATGTTGAATGTTTCACTTCCGGTCATTATAAGGGGTTTCAAGAGGCTCTCAGGAAACATCTTCATTTTAGCACTTCCTTCCGTCCTCAGATGGATGGCCAGACTGAGCGGACCATTCGGACCCTCGAGGATAGGATGCGTGCTTGTTTCCTCGACTACGATCATAGCTAGGATTATCACTTGCCCTTGGTGGAATATGAATATGCCAAAAACTATCACTCCACCATTGGGATGGAACCTTTTGAGGCTCTGTACGGTCGACCTTGAAGAACGCCTTTGTGCTGGATTGACGCAGGGGAGTCATCACTTAAGGGAGCAAAGGTGGTATAGGCTACCATGGAGAAGGTGAAGATCATCCAGGAGTGAATGAAGACTACACAGAGATGGAAGAAGTATTATGATGATTGGATAAAGAGACCTCTAGAGTTCACGGATGGTGACCATGTATTTATATGGGTCTCACCTTGATGTGGTTTGCAAATATTTGGCCGAGGAAGAAAGTTATCTATGAGGTTCATCAGAACTTTTTAGGTTCGCAGTATAGTTTACAAATTGTCTTACCGCTTAGCTCTTCCACCTTAGCTGCACTGAGAGCATGGCATCTTCTACATATCCCAGCTGAGAAGATACATGCATGACCCTTCACACATCATTGACTGGGGAGAGTTGGATATCGACTATGGGGTGACGTTTATGGAGGTTCTAGTGAAGAATGAGGATCGATGGAAGTGGGTTTATCATGGGTGGTCAATACCTTTGGTGTGCATATGTTGGAATCATGGGAACCTTCAGGATAGAACATGGGAGCTAGAGTCTCAAATTTATGCTCCATACCCCCACTTGTTTTCCTTGTTTTTTTTAATGTGGCTTTTGGGGATGCCAAGCCCTGAGGTGGGGAGAATATAAAGACCTGTAAATTCCATGTAATTTTTTTAATTATATAGTAGTTTTATGAGTCTGCGAAAATTAACAACGTGTGATTCTGAGCCCCGGTGTCCTCAGAATAAATTTCTGAACTTTTTTTTTGGTACGTTCAGTAAACGTGCGACCGGGTTTTTGTAAATTTTGAATTGGTGCTTGGAATTAAAATCAAAGGGCACTGTTGAACTCACAACGCCAATATTCACTTAAGGATACTTTCACCTGGACATTATTAGGTCGAGGGTAGAAGATAGTTTTTTAGTTTTTCCTTGAAGAAGAAAAATATAATATTTAACATTTTATTTTTCCTCTGAAACCCCTCATTTTGAGTTATGGGGGTGGGGACCACCAGAACTAGAAAACCCCCATTTTGAATTATAGTGGTGGGGACCACCTGAATTCTTTTTTAATGTGGTGAATTCCCTTTGAATCCTCTAATTTAATTATGTCAACGTAATACAGTTAATTATTGAATTTAATTTTTCCAATGCAATACAATTAATTATGCTATTTAATTGAGCCAACTTTAATTGTGCCAATGTAAATTAAATTGATAGATGTATTTTAATTTGTTGGATCCTCATTTCTTTAGGGAAATTCTTGGAAAAAGGAAGGCATGGAGAGAACATTGGAGAAACTCTTTTTGCAACAAATAACGCCCTATCCAAGGAAGAACATACTTCGGAATCAAGAACGAGGACGACACATGAACCCGACTTCATAAGCGTGTTATGGAAGCGACGATCATTGGCACCCTCATTGCCTTCATCGAATTCTTCTCGCAACACATTCAATGAGAAATTGAGTTAGGGATTTTTGTTTTTTTATCCCTTTCCTCGTTCATGGAATTCATCTTGATTAAAGAACATTTATATGCTTCTTGATTCAATAACAAATAAGTTTCTTGCTACAATTCTAACATGGAGGGTGTGGGCTGAATAAACATGGCTCGACCTCTACGTAACCTTTGTGGGATTTTGAGGTTATTGAATCAATGATGACATCCCTAGGTGGGTGCGGTAGTCTATGGAATGAAATGGGCCACCAGGGTGTTCCTACTGACCCGAGGAACATCGCCGAAAGGTATTACAGTAATTATAAAAACCATCAACTCTATTTCTTATAAAAAACTAAATATTACTCATGTATACCTATCTCATGTGATATAAACTCTTAGAAAATGCATCAGAGGGAATTAACATACAACACCCATCATTAATCCATTCTTCTATCTTCTATATAAAAATCATTCACCTTTCAAAACATAACGAACTGATGAAAATAAAATGGGTTTCATAAAAATTCAAATAGAAAATGATAATTTTTTAATAAATAAACAATGTAAATAAATTAAGTTTCATAAACTTCATAAAATAATATTTCAGATTTCAAAAAGAACCTATAAAAATAAAATGGGTTTCATAAAATTTTTAAATAGTATAAAATAACATCTTGAAAACGGGCCTTACTATACACCTAGTTTGACAACCCCTAAGGATATACATTGGTTAGGAAAAAAATAATTACAAATAAATAATAAGGATTTAAATAAATGAGGAATTTTAATGACCTAGTATAAATTTTTGGTTTCATGGATTAAAATAAGGTGTCATGATTCAGACATCCTAAAAGTGATTTCAAATTATTTTATTTCAAATTATAATTAGAATTTCACAAACTATTTTTTGGGTTTTATTAATTTTAAAGTACTATAGAGAACTAGGATAATATGGAATGTGGTAGGAAATTGTGTGATGATAATACAAATGGGATAGTGGATTGAGTGAAGGATATTTTGATTTTAAATATTTAGTTAGCACATAATATTATTAACAACATTCACCTTAACCATGTATTAGGATCACCAAAGAAGAGAAGGATAGGGTCTGATGAAAGGTTGGGTAGTGGATACCATATAAGAATTAATATTGATATTTATATATTCCTATAATTTATAATTAATTACTCTAGGGAATGTATTATAGGTAAGAGAAAATATTATGGGCATGGAAAAGACGGACACAATGTAAGTAACTGAAAAGGAAAAATGAAAAGTATGGTTAATGAAATAGATGTGAATATTGGGATAGATTAGGTATTATCAATTTATTAATGATTTAAATGTGGAATGTTTTGTAATATAATTATTAGTGTCCTAAGGAGAAATTTCATAAAGAGAATCAGCACGGTGGAATGAGTAATGGTTATATTTCTGATAATGAAGTTACTATGAATGAAATATGAAAAGAAAGGGGTATTAAGGAATAAGTTTGTGGATAAATTATGAGGTGTAATAATAAAATATTTTATGTATTTAAATCATAGAATTATTTAATATGAATTTTTATAAATATTTTTTGTATAATTTTTTTAAAATTTTTATTCAATAATATGTTGAATGGTAATGACGGCATATAAAATTTATTTAATGACAATGTAATACATTATTAAAACCCAATATTAAGGAAATATAACCCATAATATGTGCCTAGTGTTGAAAAAAATATTTTTATCTTGGATATAAATATGACATATATGGATTAAATAAATTTCATAGTACTGATAACCTCATAACTGACAAGGGATTTATTGACAATGTGGTATATGTTTTCATTGATGGAGTTCCCAACATTATTTAAGCTATGTGATACATTTAAAAATATATGGTTTTACTAAAGGAATGAGGAGGAATGAATGTTTTCATTGAGGTTTTATTGTATTAGTAGTTATTACCATGCATTAGGAGAATATAAGACTATAGTATTAACTTACATGGAATATGACTATTAAGAGCATGTTAATGATATTTGGAGGTTTAATGTTTTGTTTAGTAATGATAATAAACTATTTATAAATTTTAAATTTTGGAAATATAATAATGTTAAAAAATTTAGGGAATGGATTAATTATAATTTTGGTTGTGGTTCTATAGATTAATATATTACATAAAAATATGATGATTTATCCATATTGGATAACCAGTGTTAACTGTTTTTAACTAGAGAAAAAATTAATGAATTATAATTCTATTATGGATTTTATTTAGTTCTTTATATATATAAAATTTAACTCTTAGAATAATAGATGAAATCAAAAATTGGTCATGGAACAACCAAATGATATAATTGTGCTAAGTAAGTATATTTTCTTATGTTCTTAGTATAGATACAAAAGGAATTCCCATATATTGAGAAGAGGATATTGAAATAATTTTTTCCCTATTATCATAAATCTTAATGATATAACTGAAATTATTTATTACACTTTGTTTTATGGTTTTTTGGTCATAAAAATTATCTAGATTAGGTGCTTTCTTTATGATAAATGATCTATATCACTCTCTCTATTTCTTTTATATTTTCTTCCATGTCCATGTTTTCGCTTCCCACGCATGTTATCCTATTTGGAATCCTAATATGTGTTATTATTGATAACCTTCACACAACCCTAAATATTTCTCAAGAGGGTGTTTATTAAAATATTTTATGATTTGGGTTTCTATTAAAAAAATTTGAAATGTTAATCATTAGATTACTACGATAATTTTCACGGGTGAAATTAATTTTAGTTGGTGTAGGATCCAACACAATGATATTTTGTAAAATATTATTAAAAATTAATTTATTTTTCTAATAATTTTAATTACAAAAAAGACCTGGTTTATATTTTATTATAATCAATATTGAGTGTAACTTTTGATACACACAAAACTGAGTTTAATCAAATTGTAACACACTATAAAAATAATGTTATTTAATATGATAATTATCACCTAGTTATTGGAATGGGTAGTATAAACTAGATTAACAAAATTGTGAAAAGTGAATTATTGTTTAAATTTTTAATAATGATAAACTATGTTTTACATTTAATGTAAAATTTTTTAAGTATACATCTATTAATAAAATTTAGTTCATTTTATTCAATTTAATATTGAAATTGGGGATAAATATTTTTAAACATTTGGACAATATCCCATTAAAAACATTCTTTCTCGTCGCGTTTGTGGGAATAATCTTAATTCCAAAATTTTCAATTTCATTGAAATACATATTGAAAATAGGGTTATATATTTGGAATAATCATAATTTATTTTATATAATAAGTGAAAACATAATCTTTGACCAAAAGTAATAGTAATGTCTGTATAATTTATTTCCCCCTATTAAGGTAAAAATAATTATTTCGAGGGTTAAACTAAAATGATAAGTGTTAAAAAATGACCCAAAATATTTCAAACACTGATTAAGTGGAAATATATCGACCTAAAATCTTATAGGATAGATGATGTACCATTTTTTAGTTTTATGACCTAAGAAAAACGTGAGTATAACTTTTTCTTTTCAAAACATACAATTCTGCCACTAGATTTACTTATAAAATGTCACCACCAATCATCTCTTCATTACAACATTAGACCATTTTTGGGGAAATAATTTCCAAATTCAACTAAAAAATCCATAAAAAGATCATAGAATACATATTTTGGGAATAAATTTGACCTAGGAAGGTTTTTTGTGCAACCCTAAGGAGTTTACCTCAAGAAGAGGTAACAATCTTCAATGGGTGTTTTTATTTTATTTTGTCCTTCACCTCCGTAAATTCTTTTTTAAAAATTATTAAATAATAATATCATTAAATTAAATATGATTTGATGTTCCTATGTTATGGTAATTTTCTAAAACCGTCTATATCTCAATCAAATGGGTTACGAAATATTTTCTTATGTTTAGGAAAGGCTACCACATCGCGAACCGATATCATTCATTTTACTATTACTAACTATGATGGATTGGTATAATTATGAATAAAAATTAACAATATGATTTTTTTAAAATATGTATAACTATTTATTAATTATATTATATACACATTTTTTAATTTCTATTATGTAGGGTATTTAGTAGTGTAATTCATGTGTATGACGGACTACCGATTCATGAAGATATGTGATTTTTTTTCACTAACATTTTACATGGAAGATAATAATGATAAATATATGTAGTATACATTACTAGTCATGATATTCATGAAATATTTATAATACATAATGGATAAGATATCATTTTAATTCTTATTGTTTTACTTATTGAAATATGATAACAACATTCACGTACGTGTGGGATATTGCCTTCAGGAAGTGAGGTGGTTGTATCTTTTTATCACCCCACAGCATGAATGATATATATAAGTATATTTAAAGTAATAATATGTTATTTTTGTAATAATTATCATTATTTAAATATAATATATTACTTACTTCCTTTCCATAATGATAATTTAAAAATAGAAATGTTACTCATGCATACGTATGACTTGTAGTCTCTATGATCGTAACATAATTCATTCCTGAAAACCATATTTCATTAAGGTAATTAATAATAAAATTGATGAATAAATATTATAATTGTGTTTGTATTATTATTTTATATATTATTTAATACTGATAAATTTAAGTGGACTGAAAATAATAAATCAAAGTATATATGAAAATCAAAGCGTTTATTAGTCGAAACACGACTTTGACATGGAATTATTAATAAAATAATAATAAAAGGAAATAAGTTAATCATATATGGTATTTTATATATACTTATTATTTTATTATGTTTATAATAAAATTATTTTTATTATACAGTTTCTCTGAATGTGTACGACGGATTTCAAGTCTTAATGTAAGGGATTTCTAGTCTCCCTTTAATTTCTGGAAGACAAATTCCATATTCAATGCCTATTTATTCTATATGGTTTATATATGTAAAATGAATGTATTAATGATTATAATATTTAAAATTATGTATAATTATATGTCCATTTTATTATCTCTCTTTCATGTCATTTAGTTTTAAAATTTTGCCAAAGTAGAAATGGGTTTTTGTCACAATTAGCCTTCTTTGAGACATGTGTAATGGTACGAACCTATCTTATTTTATGAGGTTTATATACTTTAAATTTGAAATTTTATATCATTAATATACTTAATATTATGATATTTTATGTTTTATTTAATGATATTACTTCATGGAGCTTATGTTTCAATGTTAAAAAATTGGTAACAATTTTATGTTACAATCTCATCATTTATCGAGATTATGTATGATTATGACTCCAATGATCCAATATTATAATCTATCTCTAAATAAAAGAATAAATTTTATTTTACTATGTTTATGGAATTATTAAAAAAACTTCCCATCATTTTACAATATTTTTACTAAATAATTTAAAATTAATGTCTTTAAGTAAAATAATATTTTTTGCCGAAATTGTTTTTTATAAAAAAATATTTTATAAAAAAATTTCATAAATATTTTCAAAATTTATTTAAAATTATTTATTAAATATGGTTTTTTCCATTTTTTTAATTTTTTTAAAAAAAATTAGGAATATTTATTTCGTTTTAAAAAATTCTGCTTGTTTGTAAATTTTACAAAAACATGAATGGAATATTTTTTTCATGGGAAAAATGTAAAAACAATTTACCTAGTCTTGAATGTTATTTTATTTGATTCATTTTTTATTTTTTTCATGTTTATTTTGAAATAAAATAATTTTTGAGATATTTTTTAATCTATTTTCTATGAAATTTTGTTTTCCTTAAGAAATGTTCCAAGTGATCTTTTAAAATGATTCTCTATCTAAGGTGATATTCTATGACATAAAATTTGATTTTAGGGGGATATTAACTGTGGATACCATTCTTATTATTTATTTTAATGGTTTGTTAGGATTATATTTTCATGAAACACGATTATATTTTGTAGGTTAAACCAGTATAAAATTATATTGAAACACACATCTTTGTCCATGAGTTTTAATGTGATAAAATAATGAAATTATTATGAACTATATATCATTTCCAAAATATTATATATGATGAAATATTTATGAAACCCATTTCATATCATGGTTTATGATATGATGAATTTTTTATAATATTAATGTACACATATGTATGATATTTATAATGTGATGGTGGTTATGTTATAAAAAAGGATGTTAGTTATCTAATAATTATGGACAGTGGCTATGTTATAACTAAGTATAGTGGTTACTTTATAACCAAGGATGGTTATTATGTTATAATTAAGGATTTTGTTTATTTTATTACCAAGAATGGTGGTTATGTTATAACTAAATATGGATGGGACCTATATCTTCCTCTTATTAATTGTGTAAATATTTATATTTCATGGGATAAATTGGACTGAAATGTGGAGTGAACCCAATTCAGTATGTGGATTTATCCACTATAATGGTCTTCTGATTGAGCCATTAATACTATGATGGTTTGGGAAGTACACCCATTCCACAATGAGGAAAGGACATCCCCTAGGGATGGTTTTGTTTTATGGGCATGCACTCTTGATTTTAAGGGAAGTTGGTATTTGTATTTACATCCAATAGAGTTTTATTTTTGTAACAGATAGAACCATATTAAGCCCTGTATAGAAAAATATGTTAAACTCCAAAAAATTGGGATTTAGTGGTAGAATGAATGAAATTGGGTCTATAACTTGTGGTAGAGACATCAGGTATTGTAAGAGACTTTTAATATTTTTTCAACGTAGCCTAAATTGGAAAACAATTATGCTTCCAAATTACGAATATATCACTACATAAAAGTTGGATACATGTCTTCTAGGGGATATCTATATGGAAATGTGTCAGGATATTTGGAACAAAAGGGATGAAAAGCCCAATGTATATTAAGTCGCATGAAATGTTAGAGTAGGTAGGAATTGTAGCATATCATTTAGTCCTGACATAAAAACTATCAGAAGTTCATGATGTAGTAGCATCCCATTAACGAGAACATAAAATTACATTACTTAACTAAGGTATTTCCATTCAATAAATACCCATTATATTTGAGGTTCATATTTTTAGATAATGGGGATAAAAATTTTAAAAAACCATTTCTTTATCAACTAACAAACAATTTTCACACTATATAAGGGAATTATTCTTCTTTAGTAAATCCTAATAATCTCCCAAAATTTTTTGACACATTATAATCTTATAAAAATAGAAAAAATATTAATTTATATCATTACCAATTTAAATGGAAGAAAATGGGTGGGATCAAATTCTAAGTAGGGGTATGCATAAATAATAACAATCAATGAACATAGGTGAGAATATGATAAACATATGGGTATGAGAATGTATGAAAGGAACACGAACATAAAATATAAATTTCAAACATAATAACACATGAATAATGATCTAATAATTATATATTTCTACTTTAGAATGATGAAATAGATATAAAAGGATCTTGGAATCAAAATATTTTTAAAATAATAAAATAAATTAAATCATTAGTTAAGTCAAGGTTCACTCCCATGACCATCATCCCATAGTGGAAAATGTCTAATATTGGATTAGGGTCAATCCTAAATAATTGGTAGGAAATATAATTTCATAAAAACTCATTAAATAATATAATTTACATTCATATGTGTTTCACATAGGAAACAATTCATAATTTAATAGAAGAGTTAGTAACCTGATAATGAAATGGGTCTCATGATTATTTCCATAAAAAATGATCATAATCTATTTATATAAAGAATATGGATGGTATAATCAAAACATATCAAACAAATGATTATAGGATGTTGAAATAGATGAAATCCCCTTATTATTACATAATATAAATGATGAAAAACATTAAGAGATAAATAATTGGAGTCTTACAATACCATGAGATTAATTAATGAAAGGTAAAAACTAAAAGTTCAGTTAGAGGATAAATAATTAAACATAAATCCAATGAAGGTAAATATTTTTTAAAATGAAAATGAAAATGGAATCTGAAACATAGAAATGTTTTTTAGAGTCAATTTTATGTTTATCATAGGAGCATACCATACATTTCAGATTCAAAGGTATTTATTGTGAAGGTGAAGAAAAATATAATAATTTTTTAAACTTTTTACAGAGAAAAATCAATAATGGATCCTTTAAAATGATATAATGTTTTATCTTGAGGATATATGGAGTGGGAGAAAAACCCATTGATTATAAAAAGGGAAGAAAACATTTTTTTAATATTATATAAAATACCTTCATTGAAAACCCACATTATAAGAACAATTTTTTTTGAAATGGGTTAATGAGAAGTATGAATGATATGAGAAATAAAACATCATTTTTATTTGAAATGTTGAAGGACATACTTGGTAGGAAAAGAAGAATATGGACATGGATGATAAAACTTTATTTCAGTTGATGATAATTATTCAAAAAATAAATGGATTTTAAGATGTATTATAATTCATAGATATGGATTATTTGAATAAAATTGATTTCATATGATAAAAATAGAGAATAATATATGAAATGAAAGACTAAGATCAAGGAAAAACATTATAACTCATGAGATGATATTTATTTATGAATAACCCCTTATATTTTAAGGATGATATAAATAGTAGTATTATATAAGTAAGATAATGAATTAATTTGATGTCTCAATGATCATTTTTAGGATATTAGAAATCATGGCTTACTAGTTACCCCATAAAAAATATTATTGGTGTGTAAAATAAAAACATGTATAAATAAAGTTTGATTGAGATGAAAACCCTTACAGATGGGAAACAATATAGTTAAAATCACATCGGAGAAAATAATTTGATTTGGAATAATATATCCCAATAATTATAAATAAATAAACTCTATAACATTAATGGGATGTAAATCAATAGAAAACCATTAAAAATGAATCATGGGGAATAAAATATTACATATATCAAGAATTAGAATTGAAAACAAGAATAACTCTACCTTGTATTCCATCATTGTAAAATGTTCTATAACCTCCTATATAACAAACAGAACTACCATAATAACTTATTTAAAATAAATTTTAATATCTATAATTTTTTAAAAATTCTTTTATAATTATTCTCTATATGTATATTAAATAATAATTATCTATTTTCGATACTGTGAGTGAGTAATCATGATCATTTTGATCTAGTTTCATAATATCAATGTTTTTATTCATTCCTCCCAAAATGGCCATCATTTATATATCATAAAAAGGTAGTTTATTTTTTAAAAAGTATTTACACTGTTATTATTTCATTTTTTTGAATGTTTTTGTTAATATTATTCATGATGAATTTGGCTATGAGCATGTTTCAATGATTCATAGCGAATGAATGGTATTTTGATTAATAATGAGTTATATTAATATTCTAAAACACAAATAAACTAATTATTTACTAATATTTTTCACATATAATGATATATTCAATTCCCATAGTCATCTATGATATAAATATATATCATTGTTCAAGTCAAGGGTTAAACCAACCCAAACAAGAACATACCATAATTAGTGGATGATTATGAAGATATTTTCTTCTATAACCATTATACATAATTCATAATGATAATATTATGTGTTAGTTAGTATCATATATCAAAACTATAAAGAATTTAATGATGAATATAAACTATATGAGGTTATTTTAGATTATAAAGATTATTTTTCTCTTAGAATAGTCTTTTGTATGGTTCTGTGAACCGTAATTTTTTACTAATCATATTGATGATAGGTTTTCCAATTTATACTACTAGATCCCAAATAATTTGAAAAACATTGTAGATATCTATTAATTGCATTCACATTACAATATATATATATATATCAAGAGTTTATGAAAATAAAAAAAGATATCAATAATTTCATGGATGCGGTAGTCTCCACATATGCATGGATGATGGTTTAATAATAATTAGAACGGAGATTTAGTTTAACAAGGATTATAAATTAATATTCAAAAATATTTCATAAATATAATAAATAAATATAAAATTACCTACTAAAAACTATGTAAGGCTATACGGGAATAATAAATATCTCTACAAGAAAAACACCAATTAGCGGTGGTTATTTTCACGTCTAGCGGCGGTTTAAACTGCCACTACATGGTTTGGCTGCGGTTTCCAAAAATAGCTGCTAAATTGGGTGTCGACAATCTATTAGCGGCAGTTATTTCCATTTATCGGTGGCTATAATCGCCACTAATAAAATAAAATCTAGCGGCTGTAAAACCGCCACTAAAGTCATGAGAACCATCGCGGAATGCACGCGGGTAATGAGACTCATTAGCGGCGGGTTTAAACATCACTAAATGTAAAAAATACTTGCATTTAGTGGCAGGTTTAACCTCCACTACTGTCTTACCTGTATACTTGTCGAGGCGGTTAAAAACGCCATGAAAATCTAACCAGAAAAACAAAAAAAATTCTCCTTCCACTTCACTACTACCCTACTAAACAAATCAAACCAGAAATACCAATAGCCTAATGGATTAATGCACACAAAATTTAAAAATGAATGGAGACAACTAGTAAAACATTTAGGTCATGATGCTTGGAAAATATAATGGAACATCATAAATGGATATTTCTAGTGAGGAGGAGTAAAAAACATGACATGAATTGATAGAGAATGGTTACAAAACCACATAACACATTCTAAGGTTGAATTAAAATTAGTTTAGATTAGTGATTCATGGACATGGAATACTCATTTAAGGTTATAGAATTAGGACCATGTGGTGATCATGCAACTCAACAATTCTTGAGGTGGACTTCCTCCCAACCCCTAAGCCCTGCTGAGTCATGATTGATTCAAGAATCAAAGATATTTATATAGTAATAATTGATTATAGGGGTGAACCCAATGAGGGGAAGAAGTGACCTGAAAAATATCACGATGACAATTAGAACTTTTGAGAACTGTAAAGTGAAATGGGATTAATCGACAGAAATAGAATTATTATTGACCATTTTTGAAAGATAGGATACCTGAGCTGGTTGGGGATAGGATGAAAAATATCATGATCTACTATTTATGGAGATCAAAGCATGAGATCTGCTTTTTATCAATAAATGTACTTCATTGAATGAGCTTGAGATGTTATGTAAGACACTATGTCCGTAAATCATTTCATTAGAGATCCTTTTCAGATTGGTAGGGTGAGGATTATCCAAATAGTAGAATGTGTGAACCACACAAGTGTATGTGGGGATGTACCCTATAGAATATTTGGTTCCATGGGAGATATTTCCTCACGTGCTCAAATATTCTATTTAAACATGTTGGTTGACAAGATTCAAGCCTGGACTAGAGGGAAACGTCCCCATGATGAGTTTATAGTTGGGATGGGACTGAGATGAAATATACATGCATCAATATGTGTCTCCTCATAATGGGAATCAAGACAAACATAATTTGGATGCATGAAACGGTAAGAGACTATTGTTGGTGGAGTGATTTCATCTCTGGCAAGGATAACATATCATCTCATATTTGGAGAAATATAAGTTTTATATGGGTAATGTGTGGTTCATTTCATACTTATCTTATGAGGAATATCAGTTTTATATGTGGTAGTTATTTTTATAATTATCCCACACTTATCAAATGAGGCATCCTTATTTCATGTAATAGGGTATGGTTGTTAATTAACATTGTTTTCTGAGGACATTGGGATTTGATGTTTAAAATCATACAACATGGACTATAAATATAACTGGTTTAAATTCCTAGATCTCCAAATATATGAATAGTTTTGATTTAAAGGTCTCTAAGCTTTGACAAAAGTAGATAGGAAAAGGAGAAACCTATAATGAGTCAGTGATAGGGTTGTGCCCTGGATTAAATATTTATATGTAACTACATATATCGTTCTTATTGGAATCAATCCACATGTTTTTATGATTCACGGTGTCATAGGATACCAACGCCAGAAGGGTTTACCTTCTTGTATGATGATATTGAATAATTACATATTATAATATTATGCATTGAGAATTTATAAGAGGAGAAATTATCTCTCTTTAAGAGACATATCAATTTTTTATGGGGTTAAATTATCTATCATTAATAGGTATATATATTTTACACAGGGTAATGATATAGTTTAAATTCATCTTATTAGGATTTTATAAGGTCATTTTCATCTATATACCCATTATTTACTTCCTCATACGAGGAAATGACAGCATCTTGGCCCACTGATTTTTCAACATAAATGAAAGAAGATTATTGCTAAAAAAGAGGCTCACATGAGTGTTTTGGGGCAATGAAACCTTATGTAAGGGGTTATTATATGGTGAATCATCTTCTAGGCTCAATGATAGAAGATATATGCATCAATACATATCCCATGGAAATGGGAATCAATCCCCCCATAGTTCTAGAATGTTTTGGAAATAGATGTTTGATGAAACTCTAGGGATGGATAAACCCATGTGATGGATGTATGATCATATTTTATTGTCATAATTCTTGGACTAGGGATCTCTTGATATAAAATGTTATAGTATAGATTGGTGAGGTGGGGGAATCAATAATGTTTTTGTGGTGAATAAAACATAGTGTTATAGGATAAAATAGGCCCTTCAACCCCTGAAGAAATCCTGAATATGATTGCAGATAGTGTAAGATCATACAACCAAGACCACGATGAAAAAATTAAGGTCATGTCTTGAAGAAAATGAATTTTTTTCATCTCACATAATGTGATTATTCCATGTTTTATATAAGGTATTTTTTGTGAACATATCATAATTATCGTAAGAGGAATCCAAATTTTATATAGTGTAAGACTTTTAGATCATCCAATACACATCGTATAATGAATCCTTGTTTTATATGGTGTACTACCATCTCCCATTAAGAGGAACCTAGGTTTTATATGGGGTATGACCACATTTTATCATCATGAAAAGAATATGATAACCATTAACAATGCATGTCGATTAACTATCTACACATTCTGCCTCACCAAAGTGTCCACAACACTATCCCCTTGATCACTATGAAATGATCCAATTTGTTTGACACATCAACAATGGGTTTAACTCCTAGTAATGCAAAATCTCGACTACCAGCTCAAACACAGGCCTAAATTTAATGATTTATACCACACTCAAGAAATAAAGACATAAAAGGAAACATCAGAAATCAATAAAATGCATAAAAGAAGCATGAGAAATCAAGGAAATGTTAGGACATGAAAATGTTTGGTGGAAACTATGTGCCACACATGTTACATATACAAACCAACTATTACCATATTTGTTTAACACATCAACAATACAACTACTCAAGGTCCGATGATGCATCGTCACCCTCTCCACCTCCATCTCGACTTTCTGCTGTCACCTGTAAGAACATTATATTGAAAATTAAATATTGTTGCATATTTATATTAAAACTTAAAACCAATGAATGTTTTAAAACTAAATGATTTTGATTTTTTGTGATTTACCTGCATACCACCAGTCGATGCAATACCACCGTGGGCATATCTGCTCATCTGCTAATATATATCAGTCATCGCTTTCTACAAAGCAGATATCTGAACCCCCAAGTCTTGAACTGTGGTTCTTAGAGAAGAAATCACCCTCCTAGAATATTTGGGTATGAACTGACTATAACCAGAAGTAGACACTGGGAATCCCTAGTGGCCTACCAAAGACCACAGATGGTACGGGTCTGAATCCTATCCTGCACACTCTACCAGGATGCTCCTTCCCAAGGACTTTAGCAACTGGGTCATCCTGGGAGACTGAGTAGGACTGCCCAGGATTGGACTCCAATAGTTCATTAATTTTTACCTATAAATAAAATATCAATATATATTAACATATTAAAAACTGATAATAAGTTATTATAATAAAAAATTGACTTCATACCCCAACTTCTTTGGCAGGCTCATTAACAAAACTTCCATCCGATTTTTTGTGAACATCCAACCACAGTTCAGTTCGGGATGTTTCATGCCATAAACTCTGTGACTGAATTAAGAAATAATAAATAAAAAATTCAATATATTAAACAGATAATATTTTCTTATAAATATTTAAACTAATTAAAATATTACCAATGTCATTCGGCTTCTATAAAAGCTTTTTGAGCTCGCATTGTGAGGGATGACTTGTTTAGCCCGGTTTGATGCATTCTGTCTTGAGAGATCCTGATATAAATAAAATGTAATTTAATAGTAATGTATTCAATTTTATCTCCTCTTCATGTGCATGTATAAATGTAAAATGAATAAAATATAATAATATATATTTCAATACCATCCACTTCTCATCACGATGTCTGTCAACAAAAACTTTCCACTCTTCTTTCGGTACCCCACTGGGTAGCTTCTCATACATTTTTTGAATGGTCAACGAAGTATCATTGACATCACACCAATGAAATACCTATATGAATATAAAACAATTGATATAGGATTTGGAATAGATTCACCTATGGGGTGAAAATCTGGAAAAAGGTATGTTGGGTGATAAATCAACCATTACTCAGTTCACAACAAGTGGGCCTAGTTTTAGACCAATTTTGATACACTCAGAGGATATATATTGGATGATTCACATTATATTAAAAACCATGATGAATAATTTGAATATATCATACCAAAGGTATTTAAGTTATATTTTTCTTTCTTCACCTACCATTTTAATTACATTTGTTCGATTACCTAAACACCTTTATCATCAAAGTCTTTACAAGTACCCAATAAATAAAATTTCATATTTTCTCTGTTATGTGTACTTATTTGAATATTGGGAATCCCTATCTATTCTATATATTTGTTTAGGTTATTCCTCTATGTATTCAAAATAATTAATTGATATTGGAGAACTATTTTATTGAGATTGTTCTCCTTTTTTTAAAATGGGAAACTCATGTAATACAAACCTTAGTGAGCATTTATTATATTGTTCTAAGGATGATAATCGTTGAACATTATCCCATAACAATTTTGTATATAATGGAATGAATTGATCTTTAATTTGATGGGTGGTGCATATAATTATATAGATTCCTGATGGACTGGTATGGCTCATATGACAACAGTAACAGGGTAATGGGAGCGAATATAGCCTTTATGTGTGATGTTTTAGCACAAAGCCTCAATGATAAGTTTATGATGTATGAAATTAAGAATTATTGAAATTTATATCATTTTTTATCATTTAATATTTTATTTTATTCTCTATCCATGGATTATTTTATTCATATATAATCATTAATTTGGCATTAGTTGTTTATATGTTCTCATTATTTTTCTTATTCAATGTTAGATTTTATTGTATGTTATCTCTTACTGAGAATTTGATCGCACCCTCTACTTTTGTTTTTAATTTACATGGTAATTATGTGGAATAATATATATGATTAGTCTTTTGGAGAACACAATGAAATAATTATTTAGAATCAAATATTTTATTTTTTCATGATGTAATGTAATATTTATATATCTATTACTATTAGGACTACCAAACATTATGTTGGGAATGTAATCTCATATATCATGAGTACCAAGTGGTGGAACCTTTGTGAGAGAGTTGTTTTAATAATCCCAAATCACGCCACTTTACAAATCCTAATAATTCACATATTACATTTTAAGTAATAATAATCATGTTGGTGAATATTTATAAATGAATGAATTATTTCAAATGGTATAATAAATTTCAATAAGTCAATAAATTATGGTTATTTATGTTTGAATATATTTACAATTATGCATTTACATGTAAATATGAATTTCACTTAACCATGTGTTGTCCTGTATTAGATAGACACTTTATACGTTTTTCAAAGTCCCTGACACTGATAGTTCAAAAGAGTCACTAATGGAAAACTCATAGATAGAAAAAACGAAACATCGATGGACAAGTCACCAATGACTAGTCACATCGATGGTTCAATAAACTCACCGATGGACGAATCACCAATGGGTGACACACTCTTAGTTCCAAGGAGTTACCAATGGATGAGTCAAAGATTGGTGACACACCAATAGTTCAAAATGAGTCATCGATGACGACTCACCGCTGTTCGAACAAACTGATTGCACAAATGACTAACCAATTCTTAGAGTCACTAATACCGATGGAAAGGACTCACCGATACAGAGAGTCACCAATGCTGACAGAATGATGCTATTGACTCATCAGTACTTATGACTCACTGATAGTCACAAAAACTATTTTCATATATTAATTAAAATTTTTATCTAATGATCATATTTAGAAAAATTATTATTTCTGAAATTATTTAATGTTGTATGTATGATAGTTAGAGGACAGTACAAGGTACATGCACATGAGAAGATCAATCTGTCTTATGAACCTTGATTTATTAAATATTTACCAGCTAAATCATTCAATATACTAGGAAAAATTAATTTGTAAAAAGAACGTGAGAAAGGGTAGAGAAACTCTTCCAAATCTTGAGCAGACATCAAAAACCAGATAACTCAAAAGTAAGAACATATTGGGAGATCAAGAAGGGAAGAAAAACTATTGAGCTACCCTGAACATCATTCAAACAATAAACTGAACATTTCACACTCCTAGAATCCAGAACACAGAGACTACGATACTCTTTTTTGGAGTAAAATTCTAAAGGTGGGCTTGAACATCAGTTTCACTACATCAACCAAGTCCAAAGCTACACTACATAACACATAGAGACTACTAAACATTAATCTACATCTTTAGATATACTATGTTCTTTTATTTATATTTTTGAGCAGTGTATGTATCTGTCTATTACATACACACGGGCTATTGTGAATAACTGGAGGACACTTGATATCCTCAAACTCACTCTCTTTTTATCCCTTTGTATCCCACATAGAACTGCAGAAGAGGTCATGTGTGACCTGTTTGTTTCTTTCCCACAAAGAACCGTGGTAGGGGTAAAATGTGACCTTGAAATCCTTGTGTGATATTTTAAACCTATATCCAGTATGTGGATCAAACTTGTTTATTAAGTTAAACTACTTGGTGGTAGATGATCACCAAGTGGAGAAGACTATGTCTCAGCATGATATTAAACCTCTTGTTTTAATTTCCACTATGTTTATTATTATATTATATTATTTTGTTTTATAACATATTTCTTTCAAACAAATTAGAACTATGATAGTTAGTTTAACATGTTTTTATAACATTTCTAAACCATTATGTTAGTTTTAAAAGTTATATTAATCTTTATATTTGTATAATTGATAACTGATCAATAGTTTTATTAATTAATTGAACATTCTGAAATCTTGTAATATCACTACAAATGACTTATATTATTTTTTTAATTTGAGGAATAATTAATACATCCAATATTTAAACATAAATTTTCATAGATACTCAATTCACCCCCTCTTTTGTATTATACACTAACCAACATTTGGTATCTGAGGATTTGTAATTTTCCGTTTTCAAAAGGTTTTCAACTGTAATAGTAGTTGTATTTTAAAGTAATTAAAAGTTATTTTATTTCAAAATTTTTATCACTTTCAAATATATTTCTAAAATTATATAATATAAAATAGATTATAAGTATCTTCAACAAATAGAACACCTTTCTTAAATGGAACAAACTAGGCTCAGTGGAAGCTTAAAATTAAAATGAATTTTGAGAGTATGGGATTTGTAATATGGATTTCTATTGAAAGTAAATATAAAATCCCTAAAACTGCTAGAAACCCATGGGATGAAGCAACCAATAATTTATATAATAATAACTATAAAGAAATTATTTCTCTATACAGTACACTAGGAGGTGAATAATTTAATCCCATTTTTGCCAATAAAATTTGATCATGAAATTTGGGACACTTTTTTAGTTTCCCATGAGGGAATATCTAATGTGAAATAGATGAGATTAATTACTTATACTATTAAATATGAAAATTTTATAATTAAACATGATGAATCTATTTCTGATATGTATATAAGGTTCAATGAAATTGTGAACACCATGATTTTTTTAGGAAGAGTTGTCACAACATAGAATAGATCATGAAGTTTCTAAGATACATACCAGATAAATTGTGATGGACATTAGTATCCATAAGAGAATCATGATACATTTCTAAGATGCCAATGATGTAACTAATTGGAAAATTAATGATATATGAATAGTAAACTGAAGTTAATCAAGAGGAGGAAGATCCAAAGAAGAAATATGTAGACATCAAGACTAGAATTTCCAAAATAAAAGACAAAGAGAATGTTCAAAATGCTATTAAGTGTACAAGTAGAATGGAATCATCTTCATAGATTAATGAGGAAATGGACCAGCTGTCCAGGATATTTTAAAATTTTTACATAAAGAAATTTTTTTTAAGAGATCCTACCATAAATGAAATTATGACAACAAATGCAATTGAAAAAGGATTGGATGAATCCTAACCAATCAAAATAAATAGTTTTCTATGAATAAAAATGGAGAGGTCATGTCAAAGGTAACTATCCTAAATTAAAGTATAAATAGATGTATGAGAATAAATATAGGAAATATAAGAAAGAAATGAAGGCCACATAGTGTTAATCCATGGAAAGTTCCAGTGAATATGATTCTTCTTATAATGAGAAAGAAGATATAGAAGCTAGGTGATTTTTGAAAAATACCTCTAAGATACTCTTAAATTGTCACGTACCTGATGACTATTATTCTACAGATAAATCTGACTATGAAAATTTCTAAAATGGTGAACTATTTGAGAATTGTAATATTCTTGAAGAAACAATTAATGAACTAAAGGATAATATTAAATCATTAATGAAACAACATTCTCTTACTATGACTATAATGTCCTAACTCACTATTGAAAAGTAAAATAATTCTCAACTACTCAAAAAACAAATTAAAAATACCAAATGATCAATTGAATAAGGATTTGGAAAATTTTACCAATGGAAAAAATAATATTACTAAAATTCTTGGTAATAAGATATATATTAAGTACACTTATGGTATTTTATATCATTATAGACAATGAAATTTATCAAAAACAAATTTTATAACTTAAGAAAGAAAATCTGTTTCATTGTACATAAATCATGATTTTACTACAAGTTCAAGTTCTAAAAAATCAATTTCTTCCTCGAGTTTTTTTGGACCAAATAATTTTTTTTTCAAATACTTTACATTCTACATATTGGAAACCAATTAGAAAATTGTGGGTTCCAAAAAGATTTTATTATTAATGTTTCTACCCCAAGACATATATGGGTACCCAAATCATTTCCTGGATAACTTGTTTTGAAGGGAAACTGTATAAATAGTTCCTGTAGAAATATTTGGTATTTGGATAGCAGTTGTTCAAGACACATGTCAAGATACTTCTCAAGAATGAATAATCTCTTTAGGATTGATGGAGGACATGACACATTCAATGAAAATTTTAAAGGAAAAATCATCAGCTTTGGGAAGATTTGTAACCCCAACTCTATTTCAATTTTGAAATTACTTTATGTTGATGGATTAAAGTATAAATTTATTAGAATATCTCAACTGTGCAATGAAGTATTTAATGTAATATTTAAAAATGATTCATTACATCTTTTTTAGACCAAAAATAACTTAGTTTTTACTACTCTTAGAAATGATATTGTATATGCTGTAAATTTAGAATCACTAGAATCACAGAATGTTTCCTACCTGAGTTCCTTTTAAAATAAGTCTTTTCTCTAGCACAGAATACTAGTTCATTGTAATGTACACAGCCTTAAGAAATTAACTAGAAAATTTTTAGTTCAATACTTCCCCAAATTATAGATTCCAAAAAATAGATTTAGCAATCCTTGTTAAAAGGTAAAGAAATACAAAATATTTTTCCAACCAAAGTATAAAGTTACAACATCTCAACCTCTCAATTTTGTTCAGAAAGACATGTTTGGAACATCTAGAGTCTCATGTCTCAATGGGAAGAACAATTTTTATGTTTTTTTAGATGAATTCTCTAGGAATACTTGGACCTTTTTCTTAGCTCAAATTAGTGTAATTTTCTCCCACATTACAAAATATTCTAGGAATGTGGAAAATCTTAGTGGAATTAAAATTAAATCCCTAAGAAGTAACCTTGGCTGTGAGTTTGAAAATAAATACATTGAATATTTTTTCTAAAAAAACCACTAAAGTCATAACTTCTCATCCCCTAGGACACGTCAACAGAATTGTGTTGTATAAAGAAGAAATAGAACCATAAAAAAAATTCCAGAAGTTTTCTCAATGAATATGTCATGCTGATTTATATTTGGGACGAATCTATTAATAAAACTTTCTTTTTAATAAATAGATTCTTAATAAGACCTATTCTTAAGAAAAATATTTATGAGTTGTGGAAAAATAGGAATCTAAAGATAAATTATCTTAAAGCGTTTAGCTGTAATGTTCATATTATTAAAACTAAAGATAATCTAGAAAAACAATTCCCCAAAAACTGATGAAGGAATATTACTTGGATATTAAAAATCAATAAAAACATATATAGTAATTAATAAAAGAACCAATTGTGTGGAATAATCTTTACATTTAAAGTTTGATGAAACAAATCCACATGAACCTAAGACCTCACTAGGGTATAATGAAGAGGATATGTCAAATATGGATATTAATGCTAAACCTTCTGACCAACCTATAAAGGAATCTGTTAATACTTCTATTTCTAGAAATTATCTCGAATCTAGCCATAATATACTGGAACAAAATGATGAACCTTATGTTACTAGACCTACATTTACTAGACGGACTAAAAACCTTAAAAACCATCCCTTAGATGCTGTAGTTGGAGATTTAGATATAAGAACTAAAACTAGTGTTTTTTTTGATAAATTAGGTTGAACATCAAGTATTATTGTCACAAATTGAGTCTAAAAATATCAATGATGTTATCAATGATTAATTTTGGGTGATTTATATTCAAGAAGAGCTTAATCAGTTTGAGATAAATAATGTATTTAATTTTGTTTATAGACCAAAAGATACCTTGACTATAACAACTAAATGGGTGTTTAGAAATAAAGTAGATGAAGCAAGATATATAGTTAGAAACAATTCTAGATTGGTTGTACAATTCTATAATCAAGAATAAGGAATTTATTATGAGGAATCCTTTGCATCGGTATCTAGGCTTGAACCCCTTAGAATCATACTTGCCTATGGAGAACACTTGTATTTCAGACATTATCAAATGTAGGTCAAAAGTGCAATCTTAAATGGTAACATAATTGAGGATGTTTTAGTTGAACAACCCCCATGTTTTATAGATTCATATTTTATAAACCATGTTTTCAAATTCACTAATGATTTATATAGTTTGAAGAAAGACCCAAGAGTATGATAGATTAAGTATCATTATTATTTCTAATGGTTTTACAAAAGGAGTTGATGATACAAATTTATATATAAAACGAATTTCTAAATATGTTTTAATAGCTGAAATATATGTAGATGATATCATTTTTGGTTCTATTAAAAATTCATTATGCAACGATTTCTAAAAAATGATTCTTAGTGAATTTGAAATGATTTTGATGGGTGAACTTAAATATTTTCTAGGATATCAAATATTTCAAAACAAATAAGTTATTACTATAAATCAAAGTAAATACACTAAATATATTTTGAAAAGATATGGATTTTATGAAATTAAGAGTAGTGAAAGACCTATGTGTTTTACATGTATGCTGGATCTTGATGAAAATGGGAAATCAGTTGATCAAACTGCTTACAAAGGAATGATTGGGAGTTTTCTTTACATAACTGCTAGTAGTCCATATATCATGTTTAGTGTATGCATGTGTCAATGATTTCAAGAAAACCCAAAAGATTCACATTTAAATTTTCATAAATGACTTTTCAAATACCTCAAATATTCAATTGATTTAGAACTATTTTTTTTAAGAGGAAAACCTTTTTATTTGGTTAGTTAATATGATGATAACTTTGGTGGGTGTAAATTAGATAGAAAGGGAACCTATGTAACATGTCATATTTTAGGAAAGTATATAATTTCATTGTCTAGTAAAAAAGAAAAATTTGGTTGCATTATCAATTGATGAAGTAGAGTACATTGATAGTGGTAATGGCTGTGCAAAAATTTTGAAGATGAAACATACTTTGTTAGACTATAGATTTTAATTCAGACAGATCCTCACAAATTGTGATAATTCATGTTCTATTAAAATTTCTAAGAATCAAATTTCTCACTCTAGAAAAAAACATATTGATGTAATACATCACTTTTTCAGTGAACATTATCAAAAATGTAATATAACTCCTGAGTTTATTGGGACTGAACAACAACTTGGTGACATATTTACCAAACCCTTAAATTTTCAATGAATGTGATACATTAGAAATGAACTAAGAATGATAAATCTATCAAAAATATCTAACATTTTCCCATTGAAACAATCTGTTTGTCTGGGACCCCAATCCCTGTCACACCGATCAGTAAAAACAATCAGTGAAACCGATCAGTGCGACCAATCACTGAAACCAATATATGAAACCAATCTCATGAAACCAATCATGTGAAAATGATGAGTAAATTGGATGAGTTGTAGCTGGTCACATGATATCGATTGTGTGATAGCGATCAAATGAGGCCAATACCGTTAGGCTAAAACTAATACCCACATGGTCTTTTTAGTAAATAGTTCTATGTGTAACTGTTGGGAAAAAATCCCTCATGGTATCATTGAAGCATTTTTGAGGTGATTGTGTTTGTTGATAAAGTGGAAATCTATGTTGTGATTGTTGAAAAAGAAAACCATGTCGTACAAATATATTGAGCAAGGGGATTTCAAGGTTACATGTCGAGTTCAACGGTTGTGGTTAACGATCCATGTTTGATTCAAGAATGTCGACAAAGGAATGGATGATCTGGAGGTAGTACAAAAAGAGTAGATACAAGGTGGCATCGTTTTCCAGTGTTTGCCATATTTTGGGGCCTGAAAATCAAATAATAGAGAAAAGTGGTTTTGGAAAAGGGACACGCTTTCCGTTGTATTGAAGGAGAGTAAAATTTCTTGCCATATGTTTTTCAAGATTAGAACATCAAAATATGGAAAAAGGAAAATGGGCGCAAAAGTTTTTGGGTTGGTCGCGCAAGTGACATGCGCGACAGAGACTTCCACACCGAGACTTGCATGCCGAGAGGAGACTTGTGCGTCGTCGTGAAGGGTGTCCAAATGCCTATAAGTAGAGTTCAAACCCTCCTCATTCTGCAAGAGTTCAACACTTATAGAAAATCAGAGCTCCTGTCATGCAAGTGTAGTGGTCATGCAAGTGGTGGTGTGGTTGCGCAAGTAGAATTTTCACGCTAGTTGATTGATGCGCATCCAGAGTGGTTTGGGAGAGAAAGAAAGGGAATCTACCAAGTTTTGAGTTGACGAATGGGGTGTCGCGCAAGTGGTTTGGTGACACTTGCACTCCAGGTTTTGAAGAAGCGCAATAGTTGATGGTTTCACTCCAAAATTGGTTTGGGGATAAAAGGGTGTGAGTCGCACAAGTTTGGAGTTACAGAAGCTAGTATCACGCAAGTTGTTTTGGTGAACATGCACACTAGTTTTAACTTGTGCGCCGAGACTTTCATGCTGGCTTGGAGAAGGGTTCTAGGTATGGTTGAAGCACGATAGTGATTCAGGGCTGCGTGAAAGTTGGATGATTTCCCGATACCTTCATTGGAAAGTGAGATTCATCTACGGGTGAAAGTTGGACTTCAAAAGAGCATCTACATACAACAGAGGATGTATTCATTAATGATAATGAAGGGACATACATGTATATAAACAGTGACTGGATCATATCCATAGAAATGAGAAAAAGAAGAGGAAGGAGGTGATCCTCTCCACCGGCAGTGATCTATAGAGAGATAAAATGGACTAACCGTTGGAAAAGCACGAAGATTACCATAATAATTGTAAAGGTAGTGAGCCTGAGAATAGAAGTGATATATCCCAAACCTTCTAAACAGATGTGTGCATTAGTGGATTTGGTACAGCGGCACATTGTCGGTGTATGCTCCTTGGACGTAGCCCAGTGAGGGTGAACCAAGTAAAAATATTTGTGTCTACCTGCTTACTTTCCTACATTGCATTTAAAGCATCATCATCAGATAAAGAAGAAAATAAGTGGTCATAACAAACACACAAGTGAAAAACAAAGTGACACTTTTAATAAATAGGTCATGATCCAGTGGGGCAGGAAGAATTTTTAAAAAGAATATCCATACCCTGATTCACCCCTTTCTCAAGGTATATAGGCCCCTATTGGTCATAACAGTAACTTTTAATAAAAAATGAAAAAGTTTCATTTTTTTATTTTACTATTATTACATATTCTATTTTATAAGTTATAATCCTTAATTGATAAAATTTAATCGATCCACACTATCTATACCCTTCGGCACTCTACCTGTTCTACCTTCAACATATCGACTACCTCTTCGAACCAAAACCATATGAATGGTGAGAACGAAGAACGTGATGGAAGGACTGAGTGAATCATCATCGACCAAGCTTCAAAAAGGAGAATAAAATAGTTTAGTATGTTCTGTGAAGCTACTATTGTGAAGTTTTGTGGTTACTGGTGAGAAAGAAGTGTCTTCCAAGTGGCTGTTATCGATCAAGTCGCTCTTGCTGAGAGTTTTCAAATCTCAAGGGTGGATATTTTAGTATGAAAACAACTAGAGATAATTTTATCCCAATTTTTTACATGATTTTTATCTCAATTTGAATGTTTTTTGGGAAGTATATGAGGAGTCTTAGATGAATTCAGTTGTAAAGGGAAAAATGAAATTTTTTATTCAAAGGAGTGGGCCAAATTATTGGAGACGCCCCATGAGGGTATATATGTAGAATATTAGGGTACTATTCCACCAACCTCAGAATTATTTTATTATGATAATGATTTAACATCATTGAATGGAAATGAGTAACCAAGGAGAGAAACAACTAAATAATTATATGGAGAGGCCAAATTGCTTTTTAAAATTATCTGTTACCAAATCTTCGTAGGAATTTATATTTTGATTCTACGAAATATCAGTATTTTTACCTAATCTATTTGTTAAAAAATAGGTTGAAATTGAATTTATGAAGGTACCTTATGGTAAACATTAGTGGTATGATCAAACCATCCAAGAAAGAAACATTTTTATAATACCCAAGGATGATTTGTGCAATGCTGAAGAGTCTAGGATGTGTGGAGGATGGAGAAGAAGTGATCACTCTCTGTAGTGTATTTTTATTGCATAAGGACATATGAAAAATAACGAAAATATTTTGGAACGCATGGAAAAGAATGTGGGTAGGAGATGAGGAAAAATTATATGAATATTATAACATTGTTGATCATCCTACTATACAATGGGATCAACCTAATCTAGGTCCTAAACCTGGTGGGAGGATTGTTTATTATGATGAAGAATAGATTGAGACTGAGCTTCCAAGAGAAGAGGGGTATCCTATGGATGAGAGGAGTGAACCAAATATCACTAAAATCCATTAAGATATGAAATATATACCTGATAGTCTACCATTATAATTAACTTCTCAAGAAACATTATTGGGTGATGAAGATGAGGAAGAGACTAAAGTCTCTGGAGTTTAAGAATATGTGAGAAAGATTTATTGTGATGATGAGGGAGATGATGATGATGAGGATGATGAAGGTGATCATGTGAGTGAATCACTAAAACAGATCGAAATTATTTTAATTCTAGTGATGAGTCTATGCATGGAGTGGATTATGAGGCTGGTAGACAGGAAGATGCAGATCTTTTTGGACATGATTCTACTAATCATGATGGAGATGATGATGGAAATGTTATAAATGAAGAAAAAAATTACCACCCTAATGATTATTCTCAATAAATCATTCCGGAACTAAATGAAATTATGGATGGAGGTTAAGAGGAAGAAGCATAATCTCAAATTTCACCTATTCCACATAATGAGGAAGAGCCTCAAGTTGATCAAGTGGATAGAGTATAAGTAGAACATGATGTTCAGCTAGTTCCAGTGCCTCAAAATGTCATTTTGGATAGATGACATGAAGAAGAAGATGATGAATTTGAGGATTAGGGAGAACCTCAAGGAAGAAGAGTAAGTATTGATACTGTATTTCCTAGATACTGGACTTGTGCTGGTGAGTGGAATAGAAATCCAGGATACATCTTTTTGGGGCATGATTATGACTCAGATGAGGATATGGTTTCTCCTCTGGTTCCATATACTATTGTGGAACCAATTTCTCAAACTTCTCATTTAGTACCTAATGTCGATGGGCCAGTTGTAGAGACAATAACTTGTGACTATATCACCAAGGCTGATCAAGAATAATTCCAACCAGATATATGTGAGTCAGTGAGATATTCTATTGGGGTCAGAAATAGTGATTCTGCTTCTATGAGTATTTCAGAGGTAGATGCTGCTAGGATTGGAAGAACGGTCATTCAGAAGATACAACCCAACCAAATCACTACAAACTAGTCCATAGTAAAAAATAATACAATACTGAGAGAAGAAGTGAAGAGAATGAGAAATGATTTGCAATCTATGACTAGCGATTTCAAGACCACACTTGGTGGTGTTATAGTGGTTCTTAGGAGCTTGGTTACACATTTCATGAGTGCATATTTTAATAAGTTAAAGGAGGATCTGGGCATGTTTATTTCTAGTTCATCTAGTTCTAAATCTACCAGGCTTGCTGCTACTGATATGGAGTCCCTTAAGAATTTGATGAGAGAAGAACTGAGGTCCATTCAAAGTGATCCTGCTACTGAAAACCTTACCAAGGTTCACAAAAACATTGATTTTGATTATAATATCTGATACAAAGTACAAATAACACATCTTCTGCACAAAAAGAGATCATAGAAAAAGTAGATAAGTATTTCTCTAAAATTTGTACCATGTATGATCTTATTAAAAATATTAACTACATGGTTAAAAATATCAAGATACCACCAGTGACTAAGGACTTCAAAAGGAAAGTGGGTTAGTTGAAGGTGTTTAGACCCACTTTGGAAAAAGTTTATGGAGAACAAGGAGGATTTTAAAAAGGCTATGAAGTATGGAGGTGAAATCATAAATCATTCATCAAGCTTTTGATGCCCTTCCTGTATGTACAAGATGAAGCTATAGTGGTCCTTGTAGCTACTTCCATTGGATCTAGTTTTCTGCCTCTTGCTCAAGTGTTTGTATCTCAATATTTATCTCAGATCGGGCCGATGATCCAATAGTAGCCTCAATGTCATGTTCTATTAGAGAGGAGACCAATCCTGGAAACTAGTGTTCCTACCAGTGTTTCCTTACCCGGTGTTTCCATTCGATCAGCCCTTCCAAAATCCACAATACCACCTCCTACACCTACACTTGACCATTCATACAAAGTTAAATTTCCTCAAAAGGACAAGAATTAGGTGTGGGGCATTATTTTATAGGGCTCTATTCTCTTTATGATTGTATTTTGATATTTTTATTGTACCCTAATGAATCTCAGTTTTACTTCCATATGTTTCACAATTCTTTTTGTTCAGTTTTTTTAACCTTTTTGTTTCGTTACACCTTTTTTCTAATCCAAAAAGGGGGATAAATCTATTGATGGAATAAAATATTAATCTAAGGGGGAGACTCACTGTGGAATTCGAAATAAGTCATGTATTCAAAAGAATATATATATATATCCATCCTGCCTCTGATATCAATCACTAAGACTACTCTAATTCAACTCACTAAGGGGGGCCATGAATGTGCTCTGATAAACCTCTCTCAATAGGAACCTTCTATATATATCATTTGATATAATAATTTAGGGGGAGATTAAAATGAAATACTTTATAGATATATTGATAATTCACATTCCGTGTTTGTATGATAAGTCAAGTAATTCATGTAACTTGTTAATGCCATGATTTTTTATTTTCAAAATGGGGGAGATTGTTGGACCCTTTGTGAGATAATTGTTTTAAAAATCACAACTCATGCCACTTTAAAAATCTTGGTTATTCACAAAATAAATTTTATGTAATAATAATCATGTCAGGGAATATTTATAAATGAATAAAATATGTCACTTGGTATAATACATTTGAATAAGTCAATAAATTATTGATATTTTTGTTTCAATATATTTGCAAGTGTGTATTGACATGTAATTATGAATTTCACATAATCAGTTGTTGTTATGTATGAGGGAGACACTTTGTATGTTTTTCAATGTCTGTCACACTGATTTATTAATGGAGTCACTGATGAGGAGTCACTAATCAAAGAAAACACCAATGGCTAACTCACCGATTGAACAAACAATACATTGATGGACAAGTCACCGATGATCGGTCACACCGATACTTTATGAAACTCAGTAATGGGCGACACACCGTTAGTTCAAAGGGCTTACCAATGCATGTGTCACCGATGGGAGACACACCAATAGTTCAATGTGAATCACCGATGATGACTCATGGAATCCTGAACAAACCCATAGCACAAATGACTCACTGATTCCCAGAGTCAACGATACCGTTGGAATTGACTCACTGATACATAGATTCACCAATGCTGACATAATAATGCTGAGAGACTAATCATGACAGACCGATGCTATTAACTCACCGATACTTATGACTCACCTATAGTCTTAAAAAACATTTTTAATTTATTAATTCAAATTTATATCTGAAGGTCATATTTAGAAAAATTATTATTTATGACATTATTTAATGTTGATTGTAGGATATTCACAGGACATTACAAGGTACAAGAATTTGGGATGATCATTCTGTCTACTGAACCCTGACGTATAAAATAATTACCATCTGAATCATTCAATATAAAATGAAAAAACAATAGTAAAAAAGAAAGTGTGAAAGTGAAAAAGAACTCCAGCAATTCATGTTTATACATCCAAAAACCCAAGAACTCAAAAAAAAGAACTTACATTCATATCAAGAAATGAAGAAAAACATACTAAGCTACACTGAACATAATTAGAACAATAAGCTAAAAATTTAACTCTCCTGGAAGCCAGAATACAGAGACTATGTTACACTATTTTGGAGTCAACTTCTAGTAGATGACTTGAACTTTTGTTCTCTACATCAACCAAGTACATAGTTGCACTTCATAACACACAAATACTTCTAAACCTTACACTACATCTTTAGATATGTTGTGTTAATTTTTTTTACATTTTTGAGTAGTGTGTGTATCTGTATGTTACAAACACACTTACTCCTATGCATAACTACAGGATACTTTATATTCTCAGACTCACTCTCGTTTTAACCCTTTTTATCCGACATAGTAAAACTCAAGTGGTCATGTGTGACCGCCTTGTTTTTATTCCCATGATGAACTATGGTAGAGGTCAAGGATGATCTAGACAGACTTGTCTGCTGTTGTGAACCCCAATCCAGTGTGTGGATTAATCTTCTTTATTAATTTAAACTTCTTGGTGGAAGGTGATAACCAAGTGGAGAGGACTAAGTCTCAGCTTGAGATTGAACATCTTATTTTAATTTCTACTCTGTTTATTGTCATATTATTTTATTATGTTTTATAACATATTTCATTCAATCAAAGTCAAACTCTGATAGTTATTTTAGAAAGTTTTAATAATTGTTTTGAACCAAAAGGTTAGTTTTAGAAGATATATTAATATTTATATAATATAAATGTTAACCAATAAATGGTTTGAGAAATTAATTGAACATTATGGACTCTTGTAAATTCACTAAAAACTAAAAAAGATGATATTTTTAATTTGGGGAAATTTTCAATGAACCAATATGTAAACCGAATTTTTTATAGACAATTAATTCCCAACCTCTTGAGTATTCTATCTCGAACAACACCAAGTATTAAAAATCCCACAAATTCTGGGGGACCAGGGTAGGGGTTATTAAAAGAAGACATGCTAAAAAAATAATTTTTAGACATTTAGAAGATAAATATTCTAAGAGACTAATTATTATGAGCTTAATAAAAGGTGATAAGATAATCAATTGGATGTGTGAAAAGTGTTTTCATAATTAAGACATAACATAATCCTATGACCAACTTGTTTTATGGTTGGTGGGATCAAATTCTAATTCAATCTAATGAAGAAAAAGGATATGTTGTATAGCCCAAAATTATGTTATAATATAAGAATCAATTTGGGACTACACCGAGTAATAACTATAGATTTCACTATGAATTTTCCTTAAATAAATACAATTTTTAAAATATTTTTATATATGCAGAACCGAACTAAAAAAATTATTCGCATGTTAAATTGAAATTTAATTATAATAGTATAATTTTTAAATTTACTGGTGAAAAATAAAGAAACTATATTATGGGATCTATGAAGGAAAGAAATGACATTAAGTAGTGGGTGTGTACCTTAAGAATATAATTTATTAAAGAATATGAAATAGGTATATTTTCTATAGAATTACCTAGACCAAGCTCCATTTTAGATCTAAAAATAATGGAATGAGAAAAATCTTACACAAGATAAATTCAATCTCATTGAAATTTCCATGACATCAAGGAAAGAAAAATCGCCACTCTCTATTGACACTACAATCATACCTTTTACTTAGTTCTTATGATGTGATTTAATATGGCCATGTACATAGAAATAAGAATGATATAATTAGGCAATTGTTAATGTAATATTTTATTTATCAAAATTATTTTATAGGTTTATCATTTTTTACTTTTACTAAAAAACTATGTTTATTTACAAACACACTAACAACATTAACAAGATCATTAGTGTAACACCCCAGGTAAATAAAGAATATGACATTTTCATATTTATCCATATTTTTGAATAAAATATTGATATGACTTTAAAGGGGACACTATGCTCGATGGCGTACCCAACACGCAACAACGAGTTTCTTGGGAATCTTACGTTGCACTCTAAATATTATTTTAAATGGTAGTTAACATGTAGTCGTTGTAATGGTAGGAATGGATAGAAATAACTAAAATATGATTATATATGTTTTTAAATGTTTTTACATTTATCCAATAAAAGCTAAAGGCTTAAAATACGGAAAGAATTCAATTTTAGGCTTTTATGCCCTAGTTTTCACTAAAGGTTCACTTATCGCCTTTTGATGGCGAAGCGTCATTAAATATAGTTTTGATCACTCTTATACATTCTTTTGGACCAAATAAAACTCTTATTATGAATCGAGACATCAAATTTAACTTTGTGTAATTTTTTGGTATTTTTCCGATAAAGTTCATTTTTTAATGAATAGTGTAAAATGTTGTGTTTTAATTCAAAAACTCTTTTTAATATAATTTATTTATATGATTAGATAAAATTTTGAATTTGTTTTAAAGTGAAATTATAATATATTTTTACCATTAAATCCAATAGTGGTCGTTGGAATAAATTTCACTTTGAAATCAGACTTAAACCAGTGTCAATCTTTTGATACTTATTGTTTCATAAAAACACACTATTTGATCTGACAGCGGGAATTAATTATTAAATTAATTAATGTGAGTTATATGTTTTTAATTTTGTAAAATAGACTTTATTTTTGAATTCGGAATATCAAATATATCTTAGGCTGAATTTTTGGGATTTTTCTGAAAAACATCAATTTTTGATGAATAGTGACACCACTAAGTGGTACTTATAAAAACTGATTTTCCGTTTAAATGAAATTTTTCCATCATTGTGTTTTTATTTTCAAAAATCCGACATACATGGTTTCCATTAAGATGTAAAATGTGGTTCAATGGGATAAAAATAATTTTTTGGTGAATAGTAACTTATTAAGTTTTTAATCGCGATTAGTGGTAATTAGTGTAGTTTAAGGTAAAAATAATGCTTTAATAAAATGAGATGAGCTTGAAACATGTTCTACCCTCATTGGTTGTGTCATGGCATACCAAGACAAGCCATGGGTAGACTTGGGGACCCCATGGATCCACTTTGGTTGGGAAATGACATAAATAACTTTTTATTTAATGTAAAAGTAAAAATGACACAAACATGATATGTTTTACTAAAACAATTTTTAAATGGTGTCATACAAGTCCTATTTTTGATTATAAATAGTCATTGGAAGATAAAACGATTTACTACATCATAGTAGTTTTTTTATAATTTTTATACATTAAATAAATTAAATTATTTATGACATAATAATGATGCAGCGATGACATCCTTATTTGACGATTTAAATAAAATGGAAAGATAATGTAAAATATATAAACTAAACATGTCCAAAACTTATTTTATGGGTATATTTCGAAGCCTTATCACCTTATCCACGAATTATTTCAATGTGGGACCTTTTAAAACCGAAACACATTTTCAAATAAAGCAATATTTCATTACATTCCAAAAGTGCCCCTCCTCTCCTCTTATAAAAGGCCCCCACCTCTACCTCATTACACACACTCCTCAAGCCTTTAGCTCGGCCAAACCCTGGCCATTTACTCTCTCCACATCCTTCTCCTCATCCTAGAGGATTCCCTTTGGGAAGAATCCTTTCAAAGGAAGCCTTTAGGCTCAAATCAAAAGGAGTTACACTTCTAAAGGTAATTCATTCTCTCATGTTCATTTGTTTTATTTTGCTTCTCCAACCCCCTAAACTCTTTTTATTTACTTCTTTTGTAACAAAACCAGAATATTCAATATACTAGGATGTTGTTATAAGATTTATTTGAGCTACACTCTCACACAACTACATCAAATGGTTAAAGAACATACGGTTTCCATGGATGGCGAAATTATGCCTCCCGAAACGATGATTGTTCAATACTCATATAACACCTTCAAAGGTGGCCATTTAGATGACACTATATTTATATATGATATATAATATTTTTATTTTTTTTACCTAAGCTTCTGTATTTTCATTTGTTTCATACCCTTATGTCTTCCATTATGGGTATACGCGATATCTTCATTTTAGGAAGTGCGGACTACCGCCCCCTCAAAGTGATTTGATTCGTTATTACCATATGTGGTACGTATAAAGGGTATATTTAATGATATTATATATGATACCATACTGGAATTAAAATACTATTATGTATCATTATGTTTTAATTCCATTAAATATGAAATAGAAATGGAAGTAGCGTTCATGTGTACGTACGGCTTACCGTCTCCATGAACGGTACATTTCATTTCTTATCTCAAAATATCATGTACTATTATAAGTACATATATATAATGGATATATATGATGAATGATACATCTAAATGATGAATATAATTCTGTAATTAAAATATACATACCTCTCATTTAGTTTTAATTCCATTAATATGACAAAGAAATGAAAGTAGCGTTCATGCGTACGTACGGCTTACTGTCTCCATGAACGGTGCATTTCATTTCTTATATCTAAATGATTATGTAATGTTATAAATGCATGAATGTACTGGATATATCTGAAATATATGATATCTACATCATGAATACAATTCTGGATATAATAAACATTTGGCCACACGAACAACACGTAATTGTAAGAAGTCCACTTTCGACTTAAGAACCAAATATCAACAAAACAATCATTATTAACTTAATGATTACATATTGTTTATAACACGGAAATAAGTGATATAAAAGGAATAATAATCTTGAAAAAGGTTCTTAAGGAAGTATAAATTAACTCAAGTTTATTATTCAGGAGATTAAAGAACAATCGAGTCAAGTCGGACCTGAGGTAAGGGATCCTACTCCTCTCTTTCTTTTTAAGTACACACTTTTATGTCATTCCTTTTAAAGTTCATCTTTCTTGTTATTGGGATGATATTTTATATTAAACGTACTGTAATTTTTATGTTCATGTGATGAGAGACCCTATTCTCTCTCATCAATCCATTTTGGATGTTTTGAGTGGCACCGTTAGGCTGCCGAACTTTCGTAAGAGATCTAACCTCTCTCTTTCTTTTTAAGTACTCTCCTTTATGTCACTTCTTTTAAGCTCCTATTTGTAATGTTGGGGGATGTTCTTTTATATTCCTCTTTCTGTATATTTTTGTGATGAGATACCCTATTTGATCTCATCAATCCATATTCGTATGTTTTATGCGGCGTCGTTAGGCTGCCGAGTTTTCGTAAGGGATTTTTCATCTCACTTTTATTCCAGTGAGATTTATGATACATTTGACAAAAATTCCATTGAGTGGGGTATGTACTGCCCCTTTATTCTACTCTTTGTGTAATATAATTTCGTTTATGAGTATTTACATCAATGATCTATTGTCTTTCTTTCATGGGGTGTATGTTTTGAACGATACCCAAGTCGGTAAGGGAACCTTTCACCCTCCTCTTTTTTAAAAGACCTCTTTTGTTGGGTCTTTTAATTTGCATATTATTATGTTGGGATATGTTATCATATATCCTTATTGATGTAAATTTTATGTCCAAGTGATGAGATACACTTTTTATCTCTCATCAACTAATTTTGATGTGATGTCGTTGGGCTGTCAAGGGAACTTTTAACCCAATTTCGATTTCTTTGGGTTCAACACGTAGTCATTGAATATGTCATCCATTGAATATGTGTGAATGACCTTTTATTGTTTTTCACATAATATACACTTATATTGGGTGTATTTATATTTGTTACACATATTTTTGAGATTGATTTGTCCTTAATTTAAGGATACCTTCTTTATAAGGGATTTCATCACATTTGACATTTCTATTGAGGGTTCATTGTTGTTATGCACCAATTCGCTCTTATATGGTGTATATACTGTCCTTTGGAGTATTATATCATGAATCCATTTATTCTCATGATATTACAAAGTTCTGACTAAATTTTATTCCTCAATTATTGTATTTAAGTGTCTCTAATTTTGGTAAAACCCCTTTAACCAAAATATCGCTTTAAATGTTATAATTATTTGTTATTATTAATATCCATGTTTTCAAAATGGTTTTAAGGATTTATTTATATGGATATTAATGTTTTAACATTTTAAAAGATTTAAGGTGGTATGGGACTTCGTCTCAATCTCCTTTCATTGAGGCATATTTTATTTTATACACAACATTCTTTTATACGGTGTATAAACCCCTTTGACTTTTACGTTTATTCAAAAGGAATCTTTTTTATACAAAGCGTTTACTAAACGACAAAAGGGAATGTTTTTTTCGTATGTATGCGGCGACAACGACTTCTCCGCCGTCGTGACCGTTATTTGAGTTTCGGCTTTCTCTACAAGCCATACCTTTTTTTAAAAGAAAAATAAATACCATGTTTTACTTTTCTTTTATTTTGGTATTGAAAATGGTTTTCACAATGTGTTTGTGTTGTATTGATATCTTGTGATTGAATTGTGGAAATGTTATGTTTCCTTTATGCATGTTTTATGTGATACGATTATGTTATGGTTCTTGGGCATTATTATGAAGACGGGTGGTTCCGTGATAAACTAAGGGCGGGTGAGCCCGATATAGCTCTCTAATGCATTGGGTAACGCGAAGGAGTGAAACGTTAAGGTTTCTCCGAAGAGATTTTAGGGAATATACTGTGATGGGTATTCCAAACGTAACCAAGAGGGTTACTCCATACGTAATAATGTTATGAATGCCTCAAGTTACCTTTATGTCATATGATTTCTATGATTTATTCATGATTTTATGAGGTGTGTTAAAGTGCCTTTGTTTTATGGGTAAAGTATGATTTCATTCTTATGTATATATGAACTCATGTTTCCTTTCCATTTTTTATAACTCTTACTGAGCTTTTTATGCTCATCCCAAGTTTTTGAAATGTTTTTCACAGGTCAAGGGAAAGGTACATGATGTGATGATAGTGTCAAGGATGTGTCAAGAAAGAATCCATGTTTTATTTTCAATATGTTTCCGTTGATGGGAAGAATGAATACTGTCTTTTATGTAACCACATTGTTTAAATGTGGAATGTAATGAAAGTTTCATGATCTAATTCTCTAAAACTCTAAACCTGAAAAGATCCACAATGTGTAATCTTGTGATAACTCAAGATTAAGTAAGGTTTAAGGCTGGGGCCTTATAATTAGATTATTAAAAATAATTTTTTCTTCTGAAAATTAATTTTATGTGATTTATTTAAATAATAAAAATATATTTTATATTGTTGATAAATTGAATATATAAAATTGAATAAATATAATTTTATTTTTAGTTGATTTAAAATTAAAATAAGAATTATAAATATATTGAAAAGCCATTTTGGTATAAAAGTAAATTTTCATTATATTGTGTGCTTAATTTTTTTTAAATTATTTTTTTCAAGAAATTGAACTTGAAAAAATAAATTCAATTTAAGGATTTTTAATATCAATATTATAGTAATTTAAATTTTTTTGATTTTTCTAAAAATATTTATTTTTAGGTTAATAGTGAAAAATACAGTTTTTACAAATAACATGTCATCTATGATATTATTGGTAAAAAAATATGAGTTTTAAATACATGAAACCTTTTTATAATAACAAATATATATATTTTTAATTACTTTATTATTTTAAAATATTATTATAAAATTTATTAACCCATATTTAATATTTAGAACATAACAATACATGGATATTTTCAATGTATACCATTAAAAACACACATTTGGTCATTCTGGGAAAACCAAATTTTGTTTCTATGATTTAACTTTTCATTCATGTAACAATTTATTAAATGATCAATTTACTATTATTTCACAAAAATAAATGGATATTTTCAATGTTTCTAGGTTTTAAACAAATATTGTATACCATTAAAATTGTAATATTACTTTTTCTTTTTCTTTTTGAGAAAACCAAAAATCATGTTGATAGTTTTTTTATTTTTACATTTCGAAATTTAATCAAAAACCATTTTAGAGGATTTCAAGAAGATACAATGTTATTTACAAGATTTTGATCTTTGAACATGCATTTTTTGAGCCTTTTGTATCAATAAAAAATAACTATGATCATCCTAGAGCATTGTATACCTGATTAACAAGTTTTCGATTCCTACATGAAAAACAAAATTTGTGGCCATTTCCCATTGATTTCATGATAATTTTGGATCATATTCTAGATTTTGACTCTAACACTGCTGTGTAAGACACACTTTTATTGACAATAACCACTTCTATGACTAGAAAATTAATTTTACATATGTTTTTAAAATGAATCATCCCATAATAAAAAATTAATGGAAAACGACTCATTTATCTGGTGTGTCCACATCCATATCACCTATTGACTCACAATGATTCCCATTGTAACCATTAAGTCACTATAAAAAAATAAATATTAAATATTACAAAAATATTTAAAAATATTTGTGCAAGTGTATTTTATTTTGTTTTTACAAATGAAGATGAATCATGGTCAGTGTTAATATGGTGTTGAATTTCTACCTCCTTTATATGTTTCGACATTTATGATGGTCACTCCACACACTCTTCCCATAGCTTTCCAAAACATGCATCAATAATGCATTTAATAGTCTACACTATAGAATCTACCTCAGCCAGTGTAGGTATCCCTTCCAATATACCTGTACCCATCACCTCTAATCTATCTATGGCATAGAATGTAACAATTATTCCATATGTCAATAAGTAATTGTGTTTGTTAGTGTTTGTGACATAATACTATATCTAATCACTGGATGTTGTAATATATCACTATTCATATATAAACAATACTTGTTGTAAATAAAAAAACCTATAAAATATAAATATTGAATATATATATATATTTATATTTATATTCTATATAAGATACATTTATTTATTTTTATTAAATAATTTTCTTACTATGACACTATTAATGTTGAGATCAATGACCTAATGAGACCTTGTCCATAAAAACATCCAAACATCTAGTTCACCTCACATATGTAACAATGTTGAATGTGACCACTAATTTCATAATTATATTTATTATAATTCCTAACATTTAAAATAAATTAATTTAAATTTAAATTTTAAACTTCTAGTATGTGTATGTTGCGAATCGTGTCGAGTTTCATGCCTTGATAGTGTCCCCAATAGTGAATGTTTACGAGAATGATGTCCAGAATTAATATATTTTTATTTTATTTTGTTATTATACATTTGAAATATTAAAAATATTTATATATTAAATGAAATAATTATCATCATACTCATCTCACAAAACTAAAAGAAAATAAAAAACTACCACTGAGTGGGAATAATACATAATGGGAAATGTTATATAGTGTTTGGAAAACTGGTAAACAGTTCTAATAATCTCTCTTCACCCTTACCTTATTACATTTCCTTAATCTACATTATTCCTCAATGAACAATGTTCAAAAATCATATGGATATTATTTGAATATATCCTTATTAAAATAAAATTATAATCAGTTATAATAATTAAAATATATCAAGAAAATTTAGACATAAATTTTACATGAACCTCCCACAATAATATATCAATCGTCTCTTGATGGATTGATGTCAACTTATGATTATTCATTTAGAATCTATAAGGGTCTTAAATAATATTTTCTAGATAATGAATTAATACACTATACCTAACTCTAACCCGATGAAACGTTTCATAAAATATCCCAACTATTTGGGTATTAGAGTGAATGACTCTAGACCACACAAAGAGGGGGGTGAATTAGGGTGTCAACTTTTTCTCTTATTTTTTTCATCTTGTTCCCACATTGGTATGAACATGTGTAAACCTTTATGATGTAGTTGTGAATTGATTAAAACGTGTTGAAGGACAACACAACACTTTTTACTTTGTTCACCACTAAGGGTTATGTCCAAGGTGCATACGTCGACAGGTTTTCGATTGTACCAAATTCCACTAATCCTCACTAACTATGGATTAAAATGGTTCAAGAAGAGTCACATTGTCCCAAGATCACTACCTGTACAAGGTTTACAGATATCCCACTGCATCACCCGGGTCACTCCTATTGACTCCCCTAGCTCACTACCTTGGGTGAAGTCACACTCGGTTAATAGACATGAAGGTCTCTTCAACAGATTTGAATTGAAGTCATTGTCTCTATTCAGCATGATACATTGCTTTCGTCAAAGTCCTGGATTGATGCACTTGATAGTACTAAACATAGAAACTGGATACTCAATGCATCATTGCAATTGAACTGGCCTGAATAATTCACAGTCTTCAGTTGGGTACACTCTTTTCTTCTCCTTCTTCTCTTCCATTAATTCCCAATACCAACACCGATGTTTATCAGTATACTTTATTCTTTCAGTGTAGATATGAGTTTAGTTTCAAATATTGTTCTTCTTCTCTTCACAAAGCACAACGAGGTTGTTAAACACTAGTCATGTGTATGCGGTACTACTTCTCTTCGTAGAACCAAATCGTTCACGATACTTCCTTCTTCCCAAAGCCACTTCAAGACTACCAAGCATCAGTTGAAGGCTTGTGGGACCCCCAATGTTTTTTCACACCCTTTTATGTGTCTTGCATGAATATTTTATGCCACATGAGAAATATTTGACTTTTTTTGTGGAACACCTCTTGAGCACAACTTCAATCTTGTGTGCAACTTTCTTCTTGCCCAAAACTTCTACTTCTTGCACACAAATCTATTTCTTTCGTGCACTACCATTTACATAAAATTATTTTACACCTCAGAGCTTCAAATTTCCCTAAGTTTCGAGCTACTCCAAATGTGGGGTGTCACCTATAATTTATAAGCATCACTAACCCCTACGCAAAAGATTTACCAGGTCATGCAAGATTCTCATAGAGTGTGCAAAACACCATTTGATGTTGCATTGGGTGTGCAAGATTCTTCCGCACAACCTCATCTTTCAAACACTTATTGAATCATTCGTGCACTTCACGCATTTTACATTTTTCAACATTCAGACCTTGAATCATGCCTAGTATTAAATATCCCAACGTGTTTTCATCGGTGTGCGTAACTTCCACACTAAGCGTGAAAACCCCCTTTTGACGTCGTTTTAGGTGCGCAAAACCTTTCACACAACATCATCATCTACACACTCCATTACATTTACATTTTCTACATTATGGTCCTAAAACATATCTTGCATTCACTTTCCAAAACCAACTTCAATCAGGCGTGCAAAAACAAATATTTTGCGAAACTTAAAATCTTTCACGCACCTTCCTTTTCCAAAAACATGTTTCTCCATTTTCTGATTTTTAACACCAAAAATTTTCCAAACACTAGAGAACAGATCCACCTTCAATATATTATATAGCCATAACCTTCATGATTATTTTCTGTGATTTGGATTCTTTATCAACTCTTCTTCTTTTATCCTAAACTCCACTATCATGACATATATCCTTCGACATATCAGCTTTAGAATTCCCAGAGATTCCATGGAAAGTACTAATGCTTCCCTGTTGTCCACCAGCATCTTTACATCCAATAAAAACTGTATATTAATGGAATCACCATTACTCCCCTTTCCTTCATAAGGCTTGTATCATAAGTTATCTTGACATATGATATTAGTGAAATAAAATTCGCAATCCATCCTCTGGTTTAGCTACAATGTGAAACGCATGGCTATCTCAGAATGCCAAGCCTTTTCACACTCTCTTCTTCTTCAACCACCATTCTCTACTTCATGCAAATCATATGATTCTATTCTTCAAGTTAGCTCTTTAATGGTTCTCATGACACCATGATGAATTTCATGGTCTTCATTCAATCCTAATTCTTGTTCAATAATCCTCTAGTGGATGATACCTAACCATTCCTCCATTTTATTGGAGTTATGCTTCATATCCTTCATTTTTATCTTCATTGAAAACTATTGAAAGAAAATACAACCTCATTCACAAAGTGGTCACAACATAGAGTTCCTTGATTGAACTCCACTAACAGGTCCCCTGCATCTTATATATTATGATCCTACTAATAACAAACAAATATTCACAATATAGAAAAAAAATAAAAAAAATTATTGAAATGGAATTGAATAAATAATATAGTTACTGACAACTAACATAAAATTTAAAACATATATATCACCAACACTGGATGAGGTACCCAGAGATTCAGGTCAATAGTCTATAATAAAACCCTGAATTGATGGAGGGAAACCCAATAACAATTTTTTCAATTTATCGATTTTGGTCCACATTAACAATTTGAAAACTAAATTTATTTTCATCCAAGTACTTTTCATAATAAAAAATAAAAAAAATTCATCATCTAGTTGTTTGAGTTATTTAGTCACTGTATGAGTACCAAATTCACATATTTTTTTAATATATAAATTTCACATAAGTTGATTGATGAATTATTTAAAAAATACACATTAGATAATTTATAAATATATTAATTAAATTATATATATTTACATGAGTCTTGTACTCCTCATGAAATATATTTATGAGTTGTTTTGGGATCATATGGTTAGTGGCATGAGTCATTTTCAATATTCACATAGTAATATGCATCCAAATTTCAACCAATAAGTGATATTGTACCAATTAAATATAAAAAATCAATAAAAAATTGGTAAACTATATAACTTACTGTATCTATGGTATAACTAATGGATTTTTTAAAAACACATATTAATGAGAACGAACCGACATTCAATTTCTTTTATCAATTTTTTTCCCATATTTAATTTGACCAACTTCTATCAGGAAGGGATTTCTTAATTTTGTTTCAGTAACATAAAGATATAAATCATATATATTAGTGAATTCATCTGTCCAATAACCATTGGTAATCAATTATTTTGGAAAATAACTATTTCACACATATAATTTCATTGTATTAAAGTATCTCTTAATTGGATACATCCACCGGAATTACATGGGATCACCATCAATAACCTCATTTGTTAAAAAAAGTTCATTTTGACTATAATTTTTAAATAATATGGTAGAATCGGTTTCTCTTTGTGATATAGAGTAATAAAAATATTAACTTCAAAAACTCTATATTCACTCATGTGATGATTTTTCAAAAAAATCAACATATAAATTTTTTAATGTTAATCAATGAGTCAGCTACATGGGTTGGAAAACAATCATGAATTGGAATTATGATTAGCTACAGAAATAGAATATGATTATCATGAATTTTAAACCCCTATAATATCATTCTTCTCGCATTTATTAACATATAAATATTATAAAAATGAAAATAAGGAACCTAAACCATCATCATAATTTATATAGATTTCACCTTTTTTACTCTTTGTTTACTATGAATCATTATTTTATGAATTATTTCCCTTTCCATAAAATAATTATAATTTTTTTCCCAAAATTAATTCGTTCAAATCACATTAAGAATTGGTAATGTAATTTTATTACCCATTACCTCACCTAAAATGTATAATTATTAATTTTATAATATTGGAACATTATGGGATTAAGTGGGAAATTGGAAATACAATTCCGGAGAAATGAAATTGGGATACACAAGGAACCATGAAACCATTCCAAAAGAATTTTGAAATATTTAATCCATTAAACCTTTATAAACTCTAATCAATGGAGAGTTCATACATTTACAATTAATCTATAGTGATGTCCTCAAAGAAGTAGCTTATATTATCCCTTTTCATTTTATAATCATTAATAATAATATTCTCTTCACTAAAACCATGATTCAAGATGAAATCTCGGCTATCGATATAATTTTTCTATTCCACATGTGTGGAAACTCAAAGGTTCACTTGTGAATTTAGAGATTGATTATAATATAATTTTCATACTATATAGAAAAACTATTATTGGTGAAGGTTAATTATTGTATATTGGTAACCTATGGTGGCCTCCCGATATGAGTTCTTAAAAATACGTGTCACTTAAGTGAGACAAAATTTATTTTTCATTTTTTTAGTTTAGAAACAAATTAAATGATCTAATTCAATGTGATAAGAATTAATATTCAATGTGATTATGTCAGATTTTGTCATCCATTTTTAATTCAATCATATTCATTGAGTGGTTTTCACTTCTTATTATTATGAGTTTTGAGAGGTTTTGTAATTGGTTCACCTCTCTACCCTAGTGGAATAGATTCCATAAGGATTATCTTAATTGGGGTTTTCCTTAGTATACCCTCTTACCTATGTGTTGATATTATGTTCTAAATCAATCCAAGTTAACATCAAAAATTACCAAATGGTTGTTCTTCCTATGTAATCCACCAATGTCATCTTCTCATTATACATCTTCTAGTAATCTGAAAACACATAATGACTTATATGAGTTTATTTCATCATATATATAATAAATTGAGTGGAGGGAGGTGGTGGATCATTGACCATGGTAACAAAAATTTAAAAATACACAAATATTATCGCATTTGAAATATTAAAATTACACATCACACTGTTATTATTTAAAATAATTATGATATTTTATTCATTGGAATTAAAACATGCAAGAATTATATATTCACTTACATTTGAAAATAACTCAATTTTTTTCCCATCCATTTGAAGTGTAATTGATATAAAAGAAGAATACGTAATCATAACAATATAATGAAAAGTAAAGTATAAAGAAATGAAAAAAATAGCAACAGAAATGTTTTGGGTCAACTTTGTGTGTCTTTTATCTCCGTTATCCTTGAAATTGTTTAGCTTCTTTTAGGTCATTGGGTCCTTCCTTCTTTAACCTCAGTAGAAACTCTTATATTATTATTATTTTTTTGAAATTATTTTTGTGTTATGCTTACCCATGATCTCACTTTATATTATTGATATAATAATGTCACTGAAATCTAGAGATTTTCATATTTTTTATTAAAATATCAACCACATAATAATCCATGTGGATGCCTCTAATTGAATTCATGAATTATAAGGTTTAAATTCCAATATTTGGTTTGATAATCATATGATGCTTATGAACTTCCCTATGAACACCCTCCTTCTAGCTATTCCCATAAATTTTTTTTATATACATTGGTTAAATTAATGTCTATATAATGTGAATCATCATTATTTTCTATGGAAATGATTCTTCCAAAGGATATATTATTCTTATAGAGTTCCACAACGATTCTTATGGAGAATTTATGATTCTTAGAGAGTACAAAAAATATTTTTCTGAAGTGTTGGATTATGATTATTTACCACTTAAAATCATGTTTATATAGGATTGATGATACCTATAGGGAACAAAAATGATTCTAATAAAGTTATGAATGATTATTACATAGATCTAGAATGATGTTTACAAAAAATTCATTCTTTCTTTCATATAACTATGTTCATCCTCATAGTGTCAGCACAATTTCCGTTTCTAGAAGCTATCAGGAGGGATGAATCCATAACAATAATTTAAGAATATTCACTCTATTTAAAAACATCCTTATCAAGAATGAAATCTGATTTCAAACTCCATGATTAAATTATATAAAATATAATGATAAATAAAAATCAATAGAAACAATTCATTTTAATATAGAAATCAAATAAGTAAATTAAATTCTATATTTGTCCTTTTAAAACAATATTCTTTAACAAAAAACTCGGAAAACTAACATCCTTAATTCATTAGAACTCAATGTTGAAATAATTATGATGGAATAAAATGAATTGTATATTGAAAAAATATGATGAATTTATAGAATATGTAAATTCCCTGACAATTCATCCATTTATTTCATAAAATAAATCAATAAAAAGATTACCATATAAAAATTTAAACAGTAACCAATGTGAGCTTGCTATTTTAACACCAGAGTTTAATATATTATAATTTATCCTTAATGTTTTTATATCCATATTATTTATTATGTTTATTAAATTCTTTTCCAGTTATTCTATCATCCTATTTTCATTCATTATTACCCTTATGAAATATGAAAATCAATACTCAAGTGTGAATTTTAAGAAAAGTTCTTCTAATTATAGGTTTATGAATGGTTCACTATAGGAATGATAGATTTATTTATCTCCACCCCATGATACATGTTTTTTATAATATAATTAGGTAATTTTGTGCTTCTTTTTTGTCATATGATTTAGTTGGTTTTTCTGAGAATATTTTTAGGTATATTGTGAATTTTATCTCTATGTTGAAACATAATACAAGGTTTTCAATTTCCTTCAAGAATGGAATCCTCCTTCTCACACTCTTACATTAATCCAGATAAACCTTTTTATGATTTTAAATGATATATCATTCCTTTAAAATTTCAATTATATAATTGGCTCTCCCCACTATTTCCTTCATCATGTTTTTTATTATGTTCTCGTCTTAAAGGTATAGAGGGACCTTGAATTTTTCAGTTGATGTGGGATCTACCTTTACCTATAGTAAATGATATTATCCTTTAATATCATGACCTTTTCGTTATTTCATTTGAATTTCATTGAAGAGATTTATCAATTCTTTTAAATAGAATCTACTGGACAGCCTACCAAAAATCATAATTTTCGTAGAAGATTTCAATGCCCATTCAACCTAGGGTGGCATCAATTATCCCCTTTAGATTCTCTAGGGATTCCACTATAGGTTACTATAGTACCAATTAAATATTTCTTCCATATTTCAATTTTTAATTATTTCAACATTAATTATAATCTAGAATTTTTGTGTATAATCCAGTTTTTGTGGGAAATATAGGTATCTTTCACATCAAAATAGATGTCGGTTCTCATTCCCATCATTAAAAGATTTCTGGGAAATAATTCAGTCATACCCAACATGATTTTCCTCACAAAACATAAAAAAAATCTATCACGTATTCACATTATTTTAAGAATATTTTTAAAAACAACTTGTTCTATCTAACCATGTTCCATCCCCAACACTTGAATTTTTCCAAGATAATGATTCATCTTCTAGATAACGGTAAATAATTATTTCTTTCTATCAATGTTTCTGCATACCAATTTTATTCTTGTATACGAAGGGATATAAATGGTAAATGACATGGTACACATAAAAATATATTTTATGATAAAATTGGAATTTAAAATAAAAATAATGACCCAATCATATATTGAATAATTTTTTCAATTCTCCAAGGTTAGGACTAGATCACTTAGAAAATTCTATTTATGCAAACCTATTACACTATTATCATGAAATTGGGAATTGTAAGAAGATGTAAAACTAGGTTAAACATTATATTAAGTTAGTCACTAAGATGTAGGAAAACATGTCTTGGAATGATATTCAAAAAATGAGTGGTATTTTTTAATTCCACTCCCATAGAGTTTGAAAAAAAAGATCGTTTTAGTATTCATATATGGTTAGTTTATGAGTTGAATTAATTTATAAATATTATAATGGGTTCCAAATTTGGATGGGAATTCAAATTGATCTCAATAGATTCCAAAAAAATCTAAAATTGACAAATAAATACACAATAAATATGAAAACATAAAAACAATTTAAAATCCAAAAATAACATTTGGAATTCCCAGAGTATTGAGTTTCCCACATTATGAGTTTTTTATGATCACGTTATTATCATTTTCATTGGAAGGAGACTAAAAAAACATGAGACGTATCTTAAAGAAATTAATGTATAAATAATCCAATAAAACTGATTACATAGATTTCATAATCAGAAGTAGTTTTGATCTTACATATGGGGAGAGAGTTTGAGGAAGATCATGAGGAGATTTGAACAAAAGCACCCTACCACTAAGGGAGTTCACTGACCAATATATCCTTGATCGTATATTAATTTTTTTTTTCCACTAATGGGGTGGTAGGGAATTCTTTGGTGAAATGTTAAGTTATTAGGAAGAAGAGATATTTAGATGAAACTCATACACATCACACACCCAAAATTATAGGATCATATACTCTTATATAGATGAATCTTGATTCATATCATATTCATAATGCATCATATGTGTTTAGAACTATTTGGATGTTTATTAATTAATTAATTACAATTAATAAATATAATTGACCAGATTCATTCATAATCAAATTTAACTAATGAATAAACCATTTGGGAGGAAGAAATTATATATATATATTTATATCCCAAATATATATATATATATATATATATATATATTATTCATGTACCACATGAAGGAAAGGAAATATATTCTTTATTTTTTAAAAAACATACACTATATGTATAATATCATATCTTTTATATATACTCCATGCATGATATGTATATGTACAAGAATATCATGCATGAACTTTTTAGTTCACATCCAAAAATCTCCCACATGAACTAAGATCCCATAAAGACATTTTTTAAAACATCACAACTCATATTTAATATATACAAACCATTTTGGATACATTTTTTCATCAAAATCTCTTCATTTTGAAAAAACAGTTTATCCAAAATTTTATCCATGTACATGGAATTAACTATTTGACCATACAAGCCTTGGAATCATTAAAAAAACAACAAAATCCCAATTTCACATATATATATATATAACAAAGTAATAGTCTCTAGAAAAACATATGTGCTACTCAAGATACTAAGGGATGTTTTGTGTTCTTAACCAAACATACTCATATATACATATAAATATATCCACCAAAAGATATATCATATACATTACATGAATTAGTATGTAATTACTTTTTCCATGACATAGATTGACCACTAGACACAGAACATGTCAATATTGTGTTAGCCTCCCATAATTTGTTAATTATATGAAAAATATAAACCAAGTCAGTGAATACATCACATGTCATTCATTTATCCAATAATTACATCACATGACAATTATCAAAGTAGTTTAACAAATCATATATCAATAAAATAACCATGGCCATTAGTTTCATCGGTCTAATTAAATTAAGGGCCATATTTCTTTTCTCATTATACAAGTTGAAAAACACAAGTTTTTCCACTCTAATCAGTGAAATTATCATAAACATGCCCATCCAGGCCCACATTTGTTATGTTTATATGTTGACGTACATAAGTAGTGTATCAAATTTTAAGGGTTCTCGTGGTAGGTATCTCACCATCCTTAGGTAAGAAGGATTGATAATAAGTGCATACCCCTAAAAATATATATGCCCTTATGAAATTTTATAAGATATACTCAAACAAATTATTCCAATTAGTATTTCTTCATATTACCATCGGAATATATTATTTATATATCATATAAAACACTTTGGAAAGGATATAATAATCTATTCAAACTAAAATTTAAATATTATCACTATCCATTATACTTCATGATGGTTATCATTAGGGGATAACTCAATGTTTTTACTTTCAATGTATATTTATCAGTTGATCATTCATGTAATGTAAATTTCATCACACAAAAATAAATGATAAATGAATATTGAAATTATTATAAATATATGATATGTTAATAGCCATTATAACTAGTCTCTTAGAAGGTTCAATATGACTTTCAAGTTGATTGTAAAGAATTTGTTTTCTAACATTACATTTATATATAATTCATGTCACATACCAATGTAACCGTATGGTAAAATATTCACATTAACCTTTGAATGAGTAACATTTTGAAATACATCTAGTTTTAATAATAGTGAGACATTGGAATCATATTCTGTATGTTTAACTATTTAAAATTATGTTCAAACTTCTTAACATCATAACATAAAATGATATAGTGTTATATTATGTTTTCTATATAAAACTCATTCCATGTACATCTTCATCATCATTGGAACCCCTTCTATCAAGCATTATCCTTGAATTGTTTTTTGAATAATGCAACTATTACCATTATCACTTTCTCAAGACATCTAAAAATATGGAAATCCTTTTCATTATGGTATCTTACATAACTTATTTAAATTAATCTTTACATCCATCACCTAACTTCAATTAGGATATCAAATGGTTCACCATGTGTATTGGCGAGTAAAATCTTTTAGGGAATAGTGATGTTCACTGATTATTGTATTTAAATTCAACTATTTTATTCTTTATTTACCATCACATATCCTAAGATTCATTATGATACATAGTGATGAAACACTATAATGATGGACTGGTATAATATTTTAGTTAATAGTGATTTCACTTTCTCATAGTTACTACATATAACTATTTTTATTTTTCATTACTATCTCATAACCTAAAGGTTTAGGATATAAAGAATTGAACCACATAAAATAAATAAGGTAATTTTTTTTGATAAATTTAAACATCCCTAAGTTCAAACACACTCCCACTAGCAACTTGGACACTATATTATCATCAGAATAACATTATATGATGCAAAACAAAAAACTTATTATTTTGGAAAATAACATTTATTTCCCTTTAATAGGAATATGTGATAAATAAAAAATTATTTTTGTATCTCATATGGGAATCTATGTGTTTTGAGTATTTTCAATTTGAAAATAATACAAACTAAAAATGACGAACATATGAGGAAGGAACAACATATGTATATTTTAATAAACTAGATAAAAACATTATCCCAAATAAAAACCTTTTATCCATATCTTATTCACAAAATATTTTATATAATCTGATGCATTATAAAAATAGTGTAACCAATTAATCCTCACATGTTATTCGTAACAACCCTTTTTTAACACCTCTTATCATATAAGATAAGTGAGATAAAAATAAACATCCTTTTCTTTGATCAATCCATGCTTCATAAATCTATTTACATTAAAATTTTATATGTAGAAAATATTTACATAATCATATTAATGAAAAATATAATCTATTATAGTTAATCCTATTAACACATGTATATTTATAATAATATTTTAGCATACACTTGGTTCAAAATACCCTTCTAAATTATATAAATTATTTTATAAAACTTATACATGAAATAAAAATTCAATTGAATTTCATAGAATTCATCAAATAATCAAATAAATTGAATTAATTCTATTCCTTGTTGATAACCCATGTTTTCAATGACCTTGACTGGATTCTGGGAGAATCTTTATTGAAATTTTCAACCAAATTTTCTTCTACTAGTTTGAACTTTTACCTCCTTATACTATTTGTACACTTCCATAACATGGAAATCATATTCCTAGTATATATGTTCTTAATGTATTGATAATATAGTGTAATATTTAATCCAATTCATCAATATTACAAGAATGTATCCATAGATGAAAATATGATGAATTCATTTACCAGAGTAATCCTTATTGGAATTCTTGAGTATCTCCAAATGAATTCAATCATATTTAATACCATTGAGATACCTAATCATATTGATTATATGAGACTATAATTCTTTAGTTCAATTATAATCGTGTACCTTTGAAACCTTAAATGATGTATTCCACAATTTAATACGAATCATTTTTTTCTTGTAGAATAATTTCAATACATGGATAAATATAATGGAACAATTCTAACACATAGAATATTACTATTTTTATGATTTTTTCTTAATCTACAAGTGTTAGTATTTTATTACTTTAATCTTCTCATTTAAAGGAATATTCTAGTGGTTGGTTTGATGAAGATGATTCATTTATCTATTAAAAACATTTTATCAAATAAATATAATGTCTTATATTATTTCATTAAAGAATTTAATGATAGATCCCCCCATTAAAATTGATAACCTCATCCATCCCTTTCATTTAGTGATCCAATATCAATATTTCACAATAAAATGACACCACAATTTTGTACAACTCATTACATTGGTTCTTTAGGTAAGGCTTCATCAAAATCACACTATGGTTTAAAATGAATCTTCTTATCATTTTCCAAATGGGATAGTTTTTTAATTTTTATACAAAAGAGTGAAATAATGTTTCTTTTAAATTATAATACATAAATGAAATTTTCTTGAGTCGGGAAGACTCAATAATTTGATTCAGTCATTACAATTTTATTATATTTTAAAAAAATTATTATATAAAAAATGTTTTATATTTTAAATATTTGGATTCAATGTTAAAATTGTATTTTCCTCGAGAAATATTCAATGTGATCTTTTAAGGGAATTTTAATTTGTGTTAGCATCTTTTTATGTTACATATAATCTACTTTGGATATGATCCAATGATATCATACTTATTATTTCTCTATATGGTATATGATGATGATGATGGAATTTTTATGAAACCCATTTATATTACATGGGTTGTACAATGATGAAACATTTAAATGTTTAAGAAGACCTCTCATTTTCCACAATTTATGATGTAAGATGATTGGTTTATGATATTGTGGCACACTTATATATGGATTATTGTTATGAGAATGGTAGTAATATAATTATATATCCATCCAATGCATTGGGTAAATTGGTATTGATATCACATGAGTTGATGATGATATGAATTGGAATGATTGAGAATAGATTTTTCACATACTGATGTGTGAGTATGAATTATTTATAGCTATACTCAAATTAAAGTGCATAGAAATGATTTAGAATAGATTTTTAAAAAAAATCATAATGGGTATGATCACTTCCAAGATATACTCATAAGATTATGCATGGACATGATTGTGTTTCCTAGTGTACATAATAATGTTATTTATTATGCTTATGATTCCACATTCCTATATTATGAGTCCTGGATTTTGATTACTATTTTCATACCATTATTTATCATGCTTATAAATAAGAATTTATTTTGAATCATATAGTATTTTTTTGGTTATGAACATTTTATATTGATATCATGTACATAAATATATCATCATACCCTTATAATCTTCTTATCCTATAATTATTGATATCTCCCATGTCTACCCTAAATAAAAATCTAACATCACCCTTTACTATGTTTCAATTACATATGTAATGAAGAAAGGTTCTAATTAAGTTTTTTCTAATAAGAATGTTGTATGAGAAGATCTTTGTTGGAGACATTGAATATACTTCATGAAATAAGATGATTATGAATATTGTCACCATAGAAATTAAACCACTATGGTGCCCAAGCATGTATTATTCTTAAATTTATTGAATATTCATATAAAATATTGAAATATTTGTTTATGTTTTTTCTCAAGTTTATTTATATTAATCATGAGTCTCTAATAACTTACTATACTTACACAGGATAATGAAGTGGAACCATTATAAAGCATGAAACTACCTAGTTGAATGATAGAATTCGTGAAAATTATTTCATTTCAAGTAATATCACACATAGTAGTTATTGGATTTTTTGTTTAAGGAATCTCCAATTTTATAAAAATTATATTTATATTAAATTCATAACAATTACATCACATTAAATCATTATCCTTTCTTGTTTTATTTCATTTTTTGTTTGCATGCTACTGATAATTTATTTTTTAAATCCCTATTCTGACAACCAAATTAATGTGTTCATATAGAATTACATTCTATCTCTTTACAAAACCCATATGTTTTTTCTATTTACCTAATGATATATTTCAAGTATATTCATACGTATCTAAATGCTTCATATAAACATAGTACATAAAATGATCTATATATATTCATAGAGAAATATGAGCATGTAAAACTCCACATTACTAGGACCAGAGAAATAAGTATCCAACCCCATTCGCTTTACTATCCAGGTAACTCTTCTAGGATAGTATGAGGTATTTCCCCAAGTTCCTTTTACCAGGGAGACTTCACTCAAGATAAAATTCAATTCACAAAAACTATAAAACATAATATGCACAAACTATTCCCAATAACAATTATATATCTCATAAATATAATTAAAAACCAAGGTAAATGTAAATAAAGTCCAAATTTTATGATATAAAACCAAGCATGGTATGAAGGGCTCTATTCGGGAAGAAATTAACCAAATAAATGGTCATACACGATAGTCATATTTTTTTAAAACAATTAATGAACTTGAATATTAATGTAAATGATTGTGCATTCGTAGTCCATTATATTTATATATTTGGTTGTTAGAGGTGTTCAGGGGAGGTTATGGGGGTTTTTTTGTGGAAGTTGGAGCTATATAAGATCTACTTTATGAAGTTCACAATGTGTAAGTGGAATACATGATGTGTAATGGTGGTTCGTAGATTGTGAAGATGAATGGTTGATGGCTTGTTTATGAGAAAAGTAGGAAGCAAGGATTATGAGTTCTCATCATGTAAGCTGAATTCATATAATGTATTAAATAAAGGATTAGGATATTCTTTTTTCATCAAAATATGAATTATTTATAGAATCTATGGAGTACATGCAATATAATGTTTACAAAACACTAAACCACTAGGATTCTTGGGTTTTTATCCATTTCATAATCAATTAAAATCATTCGACCATACCCTAATCTCTCTTGGTTTATGGAGATACCTAGACTATTTCAAGGAATATCCATGCAATATTCCTCCTTTGATCCATTTCTTCCATTGAATTCCCATTGGAAGTCCATGGTAAGTTCATTACATGTTTTTGGGGGTTTTCTCCAACGTTTCTCTAGTGGATTTGTTGGGAAGATGATGTTTTGGTTTGAGATTTGATTTAGGATATTTTTTATGGATCGTTGGTTTATTATTGGATGATCTATGGTATCTTGTTTTCAGTTGTGGTTTTTCGGGGTTTCTTATTTTCCTTGGAGTGCGTAGTGAGTCAGAAGAGCACTTTGAGGTAGGAAATCCTTCATTTCTCATTATTGTGTATCATACGGGATGGGTTTTCTATTTTTCATCTGTGAGTTATTTTTGTTAAGGATTAATATAAGATAAATAATTGGATAATTTGAATTGAAGGGGGTAAGGGAAATGATTCTCATGCTTTTATAAATTTCATATTATTCTGATATGGTTCATTATATGGGATGGATTCCCCACTAGAAATTATGGATGTTGGGAGATTTCTTGTGCTGGATTTGGAATGTTGTAACTGCAGAATATATTTTGACTATTAGGATATCACCCTAAAATGGAAATTGGTTAACTGGTTATATTTGGAAAATGAAATGTTTTCCTTGATATTATGACTTGTGTGATAACAAACCTACGATGAATTGGAATTTCATAAAATATTATTTGTTAAATATTTAAAAATATCTTCAATGTGTTGTGATATTTGGATGTTCTTTTCAGGAGGTTATGTGTAATAGTTTTGTGATGTCGGTATTATTGGTTAGATGTGACAGTGCATTTGGAATGGTGTCTGGTGGTTTTTTGGCTATGCTTTTATGATAGTGAGGTGGTTTTTTGGCTATGATTTTGGTATGGTGTGGTGGTGTTTGTATGATCAGGTTTTTTGGGATAGTGAGGTAGTATTTTTGTGTCCATGTGTTTGGGTGGAAAGGTGGGGGTTGTTCGGTCGTTATTTTTAGATGGTGAGTTGATGGTTTTTTAGTCCATGTTTATGGGGAGGTGAGGCGATGGTGTAATGGAAATGAATGTTTTCTGTGATATTTGATTTAATTGTGGTTGATGTCTAGGTAGGAACGGAATAATTATTTAATAGTAATTGAAATATCTATGGTTTAGTTAGATAATGGGAAGGAAATTATTAAGAAACAAATAAATGATGGACAATGTGATTTAATTTGGTTGATTCTTAATAATGAAATGAATGGTCTAGATAATGGTTTTGGTGGGAAATGTGAAATGAGGATTGCAGCTTTTCATGTGGTGTTATGAATTTATAGGTGGATGAAAAGGTGGAAATATAGTGAGTTGGTTAGTGTTTGGTTGTGAACCCATAGATTGGTGTTTTCTGTGGCTATATTTATATCCATTTATATTCATTCTTAATTATATATACACCCCCACCCACATCTAACACTATCTGTAGACACCCTAATAGATACAAGAAGGTGATTTTTGAAGCATTATATTAATGAGGTTGAATGGATAGTTACACACCCTTCCCCTTTCTCTCTCTTACATGTATGTATATCTGCACATGATATAGTGAATGGAGGTGTGTTTATGCACTATGTGATGCCCCAGGTATTTTTGGATGAGATGTGATGATTGTTATATGGGGATAGACCATGAATTATTAAGAAATATGTGATATGACTATGTAATGGGGTGGTGGATCGGGTGTTTTCGGGTGATATGGGATGTGATTGTGCTATTGGGAAGCCTATAGTACGGGTCGTTCAAGGTATGATGATGACCTGAGGTTTATTTAATTCATGATCATGAAACCCTATAAATCGGGTAATGGTTTTTTGTGGTGAGCTATTTTTTTTATATGTAGTGTGACCATGTTTTGGGGTGGTGTTATATAATATCTCAAAGAGATGAGAACCCCATGACATAAAATGTTGGGATATCAGAGAATAAAATTAGTAGGAAATCGTTTTGGGGTACACTTTAACGTTATTCTTATTCTTATGTTACTACACTTGTCTTGTTTTATTTGATGATCATTCCTTGGTGATGTTGGGATTGGTTGGTATGCCTTTATTGGCGATGTTTGGTTTTGATGTTTTCTAATGGGTGAATTAGTTTTATTCTTTCACATGTGAATGAGAGGCTCTATTTTTCTTACTGAGTATACTTATATGATCTCCCTATGTATATAAAAAAATTTAAACATACAAGTTGATTATATGGACCATGATAGACATACTACCTCATTCCATAGATAGATTTTGTGTCACTGCATTAGCTTTTCTGTTAGTTATTTACCGTTGGATAATTTTATCTATATTATTTTTATTTATACATTCTCAAGGGAATGCTTTTTCTTAATTTTATATTATTTCATGGAGTTTCTTACTATTTATTAATCTTATCTCCCTATAATATTTATATTATATAGGCTAATTCCTCACATAGATGATATTTTTTATACCCTCAGTGATAGTCCCCATTTTGGGGCCTATTCGAAGTGGGAATTGAGGATCATTATCCCTCTCCCCTCATTTTGGTATCTTTGGAGGTAGGGTTCATGATAGAGCGGTATCATGGGTGATGGTTGAAATATATAATGTAATTTTTAGTTAATAATGGTTGGGATTTTATAGGTTGGTATGGAAATAGTTCTAAAATACATTGGAATGGGACATAGTCCCAGGATACTAGTTAAGACATGGGATTTTGGGTCCCCCATTGATCCATTGCATGAAATTTTATCTTATTGAATGACTGAGTGAGGTGGATCTTTTTGAAGGGTAGAGACCTATGAGAGGTTAACGTATCATGGTGAATTTTCCTTATATTTTAATTGGGTTGTTTGGGGAATGTTAAAATGAATAAAGAGAATTAAAATTAATCTAAATAAAAAAATTCAACACAACTGGGATTAGGAAATTATTGTTATCTTTTCAAATATGTATCATGTTCATCATCCATGTTTTCTTTAGGCCAGTTTGGTTTAGGAGTCTAATATGGTTGATTTTTGGAGGGTAGATCTATTTTTGGAGGATAATAAGTGGCATATTACATTGTGAACTTTCTAGCCGCATGCTTTGTGGATTTATGAGGGTAGTGTTTCAGATGTGCTGATAGAGAGGTAACTAGATGATCATGAGATATCATTCGGTTTAGTCCTATCCATTATAGATAGCTGGTTCCGTTTTTCAGTTGGTCATATGCAGGGAGCTATGCATTATTGGTGGATATTATATCTGGGAGAGTATAAGGAGAAATATGTTACATGGGATTAATTTCAAAATGAGTTCAAGTAAGAGTTCCTTTCCTCGGACATGAAGGTTGTGAAGTGGTAGTAGTTTTTTTCAATTCAGTAATGTTGTATTTTAGTGTGGGTTCTAGGGAAACATGTTCAAGGATCTTCTTCGTTTTTTCCTTTAACATTTTCCAGATGAGGATTCTTATGTGACTTATCTTGAGGAGGACCCATGTCCCTCTTTACTGTTTGTAGTTACTTTTTTTATGTTGTCAATGTACTTGGAGGTTTAAAAGAAGCTGTAGGTGATCAATTTTATGTACTTTTGGGGAGGTTTAACATGATATTGGAAGGTATCATGAATCGATACCATCAAGTCTTTGATCAGTGTGGAATCGACCTCAGTAGTTTCCCATTTAGACTTCTAGGGATATTGGTTTTCACACTTTTCCATAAGATATTAGTCCATTGTGTTTTTATTTTGGGATTTGTGGCCACCACTAGAACCAGTTTCCAGTGGTTTCAAAGCATTGATTGGGGAGGTGGATAGGTACAGCACCAGACTCAATAGTAGTTTCAAGTGAGATATTTTTAGCGGTAGAGGAAGAAATCTTATGCTCCACCAAGGAGGTATGGAGCAGTAAGAGGTCGAACTTTGGATGTTCCTCGTGTTTAGGGACCTCAAACTCTATGTGATCAAGGAGGTTGTCATCCATAAAGTGGTAGAGGAGCTGGGAGTGGATAGTTTCACACATTGGGTATAGTAGTGTTGGAGGGGACAAAGATCCTTATAGGTGTGATTGGTTTCCTTAATACACTTGTTTGTGATTTGTTTGATTCAGTAGTTTTTCATTCCATTGTTTCACCCACTCTATTTATTGATTTATTACTATACTAAAAGAGGTTTCTCATGCCCCTACTGTTGACTACACCATTTGAGGTCCTAACTAACCAGTTTGATGTGTGACAGGGGTGTAGATTGAGTATGGGCCACATCATTCCCATGGGGAACATCTCTATATATAGTTGTAACCATAAAATTTCATCCCCTTCATTAACTACTTGTATTCCATGCATGATTTTATCAACTTCATAGGAAAGATATTTGTTTTCTCAGATTGTTTGGTTCAATGTGTGGTTTTCATTAGCTTGCGGGGTTCTATGGTTGGAATATGATGTGTGGATCCCCTTCTTTCTTCAATGGCTGAGTTTTTGGTGGAATCATTGGATGTTGGGATAGTTTATGTCCTCAACGTCATTTGTGTGTTTTTCGATTTTTTCATAAGGAGGTTTTTATAATAATCCATAAATGTGATGTTGAGTTTGGGAGATGCATTCAACCTGGTGCTTCTCTGATTTCAATGGATTCTTATCAGATGGAACCTTATGAGTTATAGTAGTTCTTAATTTGGATATATCATCTAATATAGATGAGTTTTATCTAGCCCAATGAGTCACATTGGGGTGCTCTAGGGTTGTTCACCACGAAGGAGGATGGTAGTTTGATGTTCTGTAGAGAATATTGTGGGTTTAATCAAGTGGTAGTCAATAATTATGGCACTCTTATAAGGATATAAGATCTTTTCAACCAAATAAGAGGGGAGAATTAGTTTTCTATGATCATTCTGTGTTTCGGATATCACCATTTGAGGGTTAAGGAGGAAGATATCTTGAATACTACATTCAAATTTTTGTATGGTAACTTCGTGATAGCATTCATGGCGGTCAATGTTACAAATTCAATAGATATGTTTTTAGGATTATGATCCCCATATTTTATGAGTACATAGACCATTTGATCTTCATATTCGTCAATGATATATTTATATACTCAAATTTAGAGATGGATTTTTTCGATTGTCTCAAAGTTGTTTTATAGGTCCTTAAATACCACCATATTTTTGGGAAATTGTCCAATTGTGAGTTTTGGATGTATGAGGTGAGTTTCCGTAGACATAAGGTGTCTCGTCAATGTTTTGGAAGTGGACCCATAAAAATTTTAGGTGGTTTTTTATTTGTATGAAACCTTGAACATTTCATTGGTTCGCTCTTCTCTTGTTATTACAGACTATAATTAATGTCTTGTGCCTGATTTGTCCCAATTTTCATCCGAATTGGTAGTGTTAACCCGGATGGGCTGATATTTTCTGTGGCCTAATAATTTTTAGGAAGTTATTTGTTACCTTAAGTAAAATTTCTTTAGTTCTCTATTGCAATGGTTTCTCAAGGAGGGTGTGTTATTTATATAATTGGTGAACATTCACATATGGTATTGGGATGTGTGTTAATGCATCATAGGGAAGTGATCTATTGTGGGTCCCGGTAGTTATGTCCCCATGAGAGTAACTATTTCACACATGATCTCATTCCTGAATTGGTTGTTTTAGCATTGAATTTTTCATGACATTACCTCATTGTGGTGATCTTTGTGGAATTAATGGATCAATAGAGTCTGAGGTATATATTTTCTTAGCATTATCATAATTTGTGGAAATGGAGAGTGATACAGTTTTTTCAGGATTATAATTTTGAAATCTCTTAACCCTAAAGTTAAATGGTTTGTGATGGTTGATAGTTTGAGTAGGATGTTAGGGAATGATGTTTCTTTGGAGTTTGTGGATTCTTGGATATCAATGCAGGAGTTAGAGTCCACCCACATAGAGTAAAGGGTGGATGATGTTAGAGGTTGTTTGTTTCAGATAACGGTATAGTTTTATCAGATTCTCTAGGTAGAGGAGTCTCATTTGGTAGACTCTGGGGTAGAGGTGATGTTAGATCTTGTTGGTCATACTGATGCTCTGAAGGGATGGTAGTAGGATATTTTGAACCGGATGTAGTTTTATGTGAGGTTTTTTATACTGATAGTGATGTGTGAGGGAATACATATTGAGTTTCATATCACACCTTTGGAGATACACAAAGGTGTATAAAAGATGTATTTTGGATTCATTATATAGTTTTTTTGTCCAAGATTAAATCTGTATTGGTAGGGTTTTTGGATAGGTCTTTTTTTAGTAGGTAAACCCCAAGGATTTATTCCTGGAGGTTTTTTTCATCCATTGGATATTCCCGAGTTGAAATTGGATTACATATCAAAAGATATTTTCATTGGTTTACCCAATGCTAAGGGAGTTTTTTATGTTATCTGGGTGATCATTTATTGTTTTATGAAATTTTCCCAGTGAATAGAGATCAAGGAGACATGTTTAATGGATTCATTGTCTATGAAGTATGTTGATGAGGTGGTTTGGTTGCATATAGTTTTAAGTTTCATTCTCTCAAATCAAGTTGCATGTTTTACCTTGCAACTCTGGATGAGATTACACTATGCTTTTGGCACTCAGTTACACCTCAGAAATACTTTCCACCCTCATATGGATAGTCAGATGAAGAAAACGATCTATACATTGGAGGATATGTTTTGGTGTTGTGTCTTGTACTTATATAGTTTATGGGTATGACATATACTCTTAGTTATGTTTTATTAAAATAATAGTTATACCTCTTCCATTGGTGTGGCTCCATTTTAGTGTTTTTATGGGACATTGTTTCATTCCCCAGTATTTTGGATAAAGGTTTGGGAGGCAGTAGTTCTTTCTCCAGATGTAGTGCAAACACAACAGAGAAGATTCATCTTATTCGTGAGAGGATTGAAGAAGAGGAGAACTTATTGAAATATTGTACTGATTACAAGAGGAGGACCTTGGGGTTCAAGTTTGGTGACCATGTGTTCTTGAAGGTTTCCACTCAACATGGGATTAGGATGTTTGGTATAGGGAGTAAGATTTCCCTTAGATTTTATTTTTTGCTTTATGGTGTTTGAAAAGGGTGAGGTGGATATTGGTTGGTGTTTCCACTGTGGCAAAAGAGGATCCATGACGCCTTCTATATCTCTTAGCTTCATTAGTATCATCACAATGAATCTCATTTCAAGGACTAGGGAGATTTGGATATTGAAGGTGGCCCAACATTGATTGAGTGTCTATTAGATATCCAGGATAATCAAGATAAGGTACTATGTAGAGGAACCAATCTCTTGGTTCGTGTGTTGTGGAGGCATGGTGGAATGTAGGAGAGTAATTGGTAACAAATGACATAAATGTTTGTCTAGTACCCAAATTTTTTTTTTAGTCTTTTATCTATTTTTCTTTCTACTGTGATGATTGGATGTTGTTCTTTTATCTAAGGACATGTTTTCACAGTTTTGTGATGTATAATGTGTGACAAAGATACAACATATAAAAAGGGAAGGACATAATTCCTTTTCAATTCAAATTATAATTATATGTAATTTAACATGTTTGGTAACATCAGTTCCACACAATGACTATAGTACCTTGACATATAGGATGGAATTTACTAATTTGTATGTTTAGGGTATTGTGCCTATTAGGTTGTGATGGTTGCTTGTTTGAGATGTGTAGAGGTTGAGATGGTTGTGTGGGGGTTTGGTTATGTGAGAGGAGGTGGAATGTCTCATTGTGGTTATAGGGTTTTGTGAGACGTTTGTGTCCATATGGTTTGGCATGTTTGGGTGGTGGTAGCATTTGGGGAGTTATGAGAACCCTGAGAGGTATCTCATGAGGTGAATTTTCATATAGCTTTCATTCTACTCTTGGTTTTGGATTCTTGAGGGTAAGAATAATTTGAGAGGTATAAAATGTAATGTATCATACCCTCTCGGCCTATTAAATTTCTAGTTTTAGTGGTTTGAGGTGTTCAGGAGTGATTATAATAGTTTATTATTAATGTTGGAGCTATGGTAGAGCTACTACATAATGTTCATATCGTGTTGGTGGAATACAAGAAATATAATTATAGTTTACAGATTATGAGTCCATTAGGTTCATAGATTTTTCTTAGGAACAGTGGGAAGCCACTTGATTGTGTACACATAAAGTAAGCTTAATTGATTATGTTTAATAAATAATGCATAAGTCAACACTTTTTTGTGAATATTAGGGTTTTTTAGGGACCCATCAATTACATGGTGTGTAAAAGTTAAATGACATGAAACCTACTGGATTCCATGTTTAATTTCCTTTTCTGGGATTATTATCCTCATCCATTCATACCCTCCTATCTCTTGTTTCTGTATATCCCAGTGAAATTTCTAGTGATCTTCAATCCATATTCCTCCCAAATTGATCTATTGGTTCTGGTGGATGCTCATTAGTGATATATTGTACATTCTTCTCTCTCTAATTGTGGTTTTCTCCTATTTTTATCTTGGAGATTTACTATGATGGTGTTTTTTTGGTTTTTTGTGTGATTTGGGTTTAATTTTGATGGGTATTTTATGTGTTGTATGTTGATATGGTGTTTCCTGTGTGTTGTTGTGTTTGTGTGAATTTCTTCCTCACCTTGCGGTGTACAGTGAGTCAACAAAGCTATTTGAGGTTGGGAATCCCATGTTTCTCTTCATTGGGTATCATGTATGGGGGGTTTACTCTTTTCCATTTGTGGTTTAGGGTTTTAATGGAATAATCAAAGACAAATAATTGGCTAATTGAAATCAAAGTGTAAAAAGGATTGATTCACATTATTTTACAGCTATGATATTATTGTGATATGATTGATTGTTCAGGCTAGATACCCCACAAAACATTATGTCAATGTTTTGTTTTTTTATATTGTATGGTATGTGTTATGACTTATTTGTTTGTTTTTATTATTTTAATATCACCTAAAAATGAAAATTGACTAACCACGTATATTTGTATAATAAAATGGTTTCCCCAGGATTAAGACGTATGTGATAACACCCCTAATATGAAATGTAATTTGATAAAATCCCCTTTATTAAATCTTAAAAATGATATTTTATGGATTGTAATTTCTAGTCATTCTTATAGGGAAATAATGTGTGATTTAAATGAATTGTTGGGATGATGAGTGAGATGTGGTTATGCCTTTTGGATAGTTTGGTGGTGGTTGTTTGGTTGTGCCATTAGGATATCAAGGTGGTGGTTTTTTTATGTGATTTTGGTATTTGGAGTTTGTGGTTTCTTGGTCATGCTTTTGAGGTTGTGATGTGGTGGTTTTTTGGATGTGATTTTTGAATTGGGAGTTAGTGGATTCTTGTTCATGCTTTTGCGGTGGTGAGGTGGTGTTTGTGTGGATATGCTTTTGGGATGGTGGGGTGGTGATTATTTGTTTGTGCTTTTGCGGTGGTGGGGTGGTGGTTTGTTTCTCTATTCTTGTGGGGCCATGAGGTGATGTTGTGATGGTAATGAAGCGTTCTCGTCAGGTGTTATTATGTTGTAATATATTCCCAAGTAGTGATGTAATAATTATTTAATAATGATTGAAATAGTTGTGGTTTGGTTTGGTTAATTGGATAGAAATTATTCATGAACAAATAAATGAGTAAATGTGTGATTTAATGTGGTTGATTCATAATAATTAAATGAATTGGGTGGATAATGGGTTTGGATGGAAATGAAAAATGTTTCTTGAGGCATGTTGTGTGGTGTTATTCAATTAAAAGTGGGATCGAAAGTGGAAATGGTGGGAGTAGGTTAGTGTTTGGTTGGGAACCCATATGTTGATCTTTTGAGTGGCTATATGTGTTTACATATATATTCACTGTGATTTCAATATTCACCCAATCCAAATCCAACACAATATGTCTTTACTCAGATAGCCACATGGGGGTTGTTTTTTCCAAAATCCTAATGATGAGGATGGATGGTATGCTACACATTCGTTGACTTTCACTCTTCTAGATGAGTGGATATGCATTGGATATGATGGTTAGATATATATTAGTGTAATAGGTGATATATCATGTGTTTTTAGGTGAGTTGTGATGACTTTGATGTGGGGAGGTGTTCTAGGTGCTTTTGTACTAGATTTGATATGATCGTGTTGTGAGGTGGAGGCCCAGCTGTATTTGAAAAAGATATGAAATGACTGTGATGTGGGGAGGCTTATGGTGGGGGAATTCATGTTATGTGGAGGGAACGAGGTTGATTTACTTCATGTTAATGATACCCTAATAATCATGTTATGGTTGTGACATGTTGTCCATCGTGTTTTTAGATGAGATGTGATTTGATCAGGTTGTAGGGTAGTGGTACATGTTATTCGAAAGATATGGGAGTTCCATGACATATGAAATTGGTGTGTGAGAGTATAGAATCAGTGGGAATGTGGTAGATGGTACACTTAATCGATAAGATTCTTATTATGTAAATATACTTGCCTTGCGTTATTTGTTGAGGATTCCTTAGTGATGTTGGTTTTGGTTAGTGTACCTATATAGGTGTTGTTTAGTTATACTATTTTCTCACATGTGCATTAGTATGCTTCTTTCACAAGTTCACAATAGACTTTGGTTATCCTACTATGTATACATGTATTCTCGCCCAATGTATATAAATATATTTTCAGGTTTCCAATAGTATTAGATAGACTATTCTTGACATTATTAGCTTGGACCATAGATAACAAATGTGTCACTCCATTTTCTTTATTATTGGTTATTTAACTTTAGAGTATTTTATATTTATCAGTTTCATTTATACATGCATTGTGATATTGTTTTTCCTTTATTTATATTATGTCAGGAAGTTTCTTGTGGTTGATATTTCATATCTCATGATCTTACTTATATTATAAAAGGTAATTCCTCCCTTACATGAGATTTCTTATACCCTCGGTGCTAGATGCCAATCCTAGGCCTATTGGACATAGGACATGGGGGCTATAACATTTCTCCCCTCATTTAGGTATCTTTGGAGGGTTGGGTTCATGAAAATCACGTAAAATTAACAAATAAATAAATAATATATTTATTTTCCAAAACATAAAAAATTTATGAACTATTCATAAATAAATGATAATTATAAAAAATATATATAATTGAGAAAGAATATAAATATTTAATATCCATTTCAATATGAACTCCTTCGTATTTTATATTAAATGGAATTTTTATGGTATTTCATGAATTATAATTAATGTTTTAATTCTATTTCAATTATATAAACATTTTATAAAATCTAAATAAAATATATTTTGTAATATATAAAAAAATATATAATTCTCATTTTATAATTTTAAATTGATAATTTATTTATAGATCATAAGGAATACTATTTAATTTATCAAAAGTTATTTTAAATGATAACATTTAATGTTTATGAGTAATATTTCATAAACATTTATTTAATTATTTATAAAATATATATAATTAATTAATATAGAAAATTTTAAAATTAAAGTATCACAATATAAATTTTATTATTATTTATAGATATTTTATAATAAACCATCTATTATTTAAAAACAATTTTAAAATATAGTTTATTTTTACCCTTATGCAGAACCCCTATATTGAATAACGGTTTCCTCCCTTTACCCTTTTATAGATGCTCTATGTAAGTATAAGCCTATATAAAGGTAAACCCACATAAATGTAATATAAATATTATCATTATATAGCTTGATTTGAAAATAATTGTGTAAAGGTAATATTAATATTACCTTTATGAACCTCACTCATGTAATGGTATTACCTTTTCACAAATCCATTGAATCTGAGCACCTAAAAAATTCACATGTTGTCTAAATGTAAACATCACAAACCTTTACACTGAATCTCTAATACCTTTACACACAATAGTGAAATAATAATGACCCTTAAATAAAACCCTTATTTAATGAAACAACCTTTACAAAACACATTTATATGAAGGTTCCAATGAGTTTACCCTTATATAGACCATCTACATAAGGGTAAATCACATATACCATTATGCCGAATCAATGCTTAAGAGTACTGACTTTATGCAACCCATTTCACCAAAGGTAATAGAGAGGTTACCAATATGTAGACCTTATTGTTAAGGGTATGAACTTTATGTAATCATCCTGTGTATGGGTAAGTCAAATATACTTAATGAACCTTACATTAGGGTTTTTAAACCTTCTCCTTTTTTGAAGAAATGTAGTTCTTAATTTTTCGTTAAATCCCAGTGGTAAGAAATAGTTTGATTCTTTAAGAACAAGCCGTTGATACCACTTATGGGTTTTTTATGATATTCTAATGAACTTTTTCATCATAAGACAACCCAAAAAATAGGATATATATCTTCATGAAATTTATGTGTAAAAAATACTATAAAATTGAGTACATGGATTTCATAATTAGTGGTATTTTTCATCTTACTTCTAAGGAGAGTGTTCTAGTATGCTCATGAGGAGGAGTGAACAAAAGCACAATACCTTTGAGAGTGTTCACTAGCCAATGGATCCATGATCATATGATGATGATTCACAAGTTACTAGAGGGGTGTTAACCCATCATCGGTGAGATGAATAGTTCTTGGGAAGAATAGAGATTTTAGTGATTCCTATACACATCACAAACTCAATAGGATAGAATATCATCCTCTTATATAGTCAAAGACCGAGTAATATCATTTTTATAACACATCGTATGTGTTTCTGGATGTTGGATTTTTTATTTATTGAATTTATTAAAATAAATAAATTCAATGAATTTATTACAATAAATAAATTCAATGAATTTAATCCATTAATAATTAATTGTATATAATTAAAAAACAATCTAGGAAAAATAAATTATATATATATATATCATGTAAGTATATATATATATATATTAAATTCATGCATCTCATGTATGAAATACATGAATCACATGAACCAAATACAAACATAATTATTCATTGTAAAATGAATGGTATATATATATTCCATGAATCATATTCATGCGTACATGCATCTCATGCATGAATATTTTAGTGCACATCCAACACCTCCACCATATTTAAGTGATTTAGTTTCCCCAATTCATTATTATAGATTCATTGGTGAAAATAAATTTTTATAATACTAAAAAATAAATTAAGTTTGAAGGAATTGTAAAATATATTGGGTCTCATTGATAGATAGTTTTGATGGGGGTGAGATCTTACACTAGTGATTATAGAAGATTTCCAGAAAATTTCGTCATCCATTTCACATTGAAAGTAAATGGGTTTTCTTCTAAATATTTCACAACATCCACAACATGAAAAGGATATACATGTGTAATTATAACCTGACCCTCACATCTAAAATGATTTATTCCTATAATCATCTTGAGTCTTGAGTTATATAGAAACATTTTTTTCCCGGGAAAGGACTACTTTTTCTAAATGAAATTTTCATGAGACACTCCATTTACTTTATTATAATTTTTTTTTTTGAAAAAGATTCTCTTATAATTTCTTCTAAATCATATATCTACAATTTCCTATTTTCTTAACGGTATCCATATCCAAATTCATTTTTATCTCTACCTAGTATAAATTTTTATCTAATTCTACATTTTAGGGATAACTCTTTCAATAATTCAACTTATTTGGACACATTCCAATCAGTGTTTTGTAATTTGTTCTATAATCCCATAATGTTTCTTCCTCCCTTTGGATACACTATTTTCTATTTTACTTTAAATTTTTATATATGATTTCATTAAACTCTGTCTTAGACACCTCAGCATGAAAGTTTTTTTGTGGGTGCTAGGTTGTGTAGGTATTGTGGATCGCCCTATACTTACTCATCAAGGAATCAATACTCAAATTATAGAACTGATTACCTTGACCACAGATGGTTGATCTTGAAAATCCAAACATTCAGAAGCATTTACTTTGAATGAATTCACACACAACATTAGGATGATTAATTTATATTGAATTGGCTTCAAACTATTTTCATATATAATCAAATGATAATAAGATGTATGAGTTACCAAAGAAAATGTTAAAGGGTCCCATGAAAACTATTCGACGTGATACAATGATCTCAAAAATAATTATGGTTCTTTGGAGAATTTATTTTATTTTAGATGTATTTATAGTAGACGAAATGTCTCACACCTTTTAAAAAATTTATTTGTATCCTGAAATAAAGTTGGCCATTAAATTCCTCATTATAAAACATTCCAAGAAGTCCTTTGAGGTCCAAACTGACCTATACAAGGTATATTATAATATAATGAAATCAAATATTTCATCTAAAAAATAGGAAAAAAAATTTTATCACTTCACAGGTACAAATTTTCAATACATATGGATCTTCACAAATGTAAAATTTTAAATCATATCTGAGTATAAGAACATTTGGGGGTTTGAGATGGGATTCTATATGACAAGTTACCAAATAGTTGACTTTTTTAGAATACTATAGAACTTATCCTTAAACATGGTATAACTTCTCTCCTATAATAATGTGATATACTAGTTTTAGATATGGAAATTTATGCCATAGTAGTGTTGGGTACCCAGCTCAGCTGATCGGCCACCTGGTTTTCAAATAACATCCTGACATTAATCTATAAGTTGAAATAATAGATTAAAAACGTTCATCTGACTACCCATAACATTTTCGTCTTCTTGCTTCTTCATTTACCTTAGATAAACACTATTAGAAAATATTTGACTGTATTGACTAACAATTATGATCTAAATTTTTAAAGAGAAAAAAACTATTATGAACTCATTTTCAGGGGTTGTGTAGTTAATTTACAAAGTATCCAGTAATATTGAGGCATAATCAAGTACAAGAGGTATCTCCTTAATTATTTGGTACATAACTTCCCTGAGCTCATTGTTTGAAAAATCATTGATAATATCAAAACAAACTTCAAGTCGGGTATTTACATCACTGTTGGTGTGATAATTCTTCCTTCTAATTCATCAAAATATTACTATGAATTATTATTGAAGATGAAATAAGCATTATTAAAATGAAAAGGTAAAGATAATGTTACTAAAATAATAGATGAATATTCTATAAAATACTACAATCCCTAAAAATTTGTGATATGATTCACATTATTTGGATAAGGAAATGAATTTATAACACAATGTTTTGACTTATCAACCTGAATTCCTTTTTTAAAAATTACAATTATAAAGAATATTCTTCTATAAAAAAGTAAGGGACACTTTTCATATTAAGAGAATGGTTATTTTGTATATATTTTTTAAAAAATCTTTATAGATTTCAAAATAAATGATCCAATTAATTTCCAAAAAATAGTGAATTCGTCTAAAATTACTTCTCAGAATTATTCAACGTGTTCTGAAAAGATATTAATCACACACCTATAAATTTTATGTGGATAATTATACAATAAAAATGGAATACTAATTTATAAAATGGAAAAATAGGTACTAGTAATTGTGGTTTTATCATGATATTTGTAACAAGTGGGCCCTTCTGATAGCACAAACTAACATTTTTGGCATGTTAATTGTGTCATGATCCTCCTGGTGCAACTAGTTTCCCCATAGACATGTGACACCCTCTTCATGGCCCACCCCTATGCTTGAATGGGACATCAGACTAATTATGGTCCCCATAGGCCCACACATGTTCTTTCTAATGTGTTTATTCCTCACTCTAACACACCCTTGGAAAATTCCCATAAGGCCACCCATTCTAATCACTAAATGTCGCCATGCTTAACTAACTAAGGAGTTATAATCAAGTAGGTTCCTGAAAAATAAAAATTCACCTTATTAACATGATTTATATCATTTAATCATTTAACCATTTACCATTTTTGGTTGTTACATTAACCCCCCCCCCCCCAATCCAAACATTCCCTTTTTAAACCCTAACTCTTAAACTATGCAGTGCCACCACACATAAGGTTACATTCTTCCTCTGATAAGAATGAAACAATTATGCCCCATTGACTACAAATACCTCATACATTAACATGCACATCAGGTCCTAGTCTTAAAAGTGCCACCAGTTTCCCCACGTACTAATGGTCCCCTCTATGGATCCCACCCATGTGTCGTAATGGTTCATTAGACTAATGATTGTTCTCACATGCCAACACACATATTTTCCAGTGTGTTTCTTACTCACTCTCACACACCATAGGAAAATTCTAATAAGTCCCCCCCATCTGGACCACTACTTTAATTTAATAACACTTAAATTTAGTGATCTAATAAGTTAGGCTCACAAAAAGTAAAGCCTCACCTAGTATACATGAGTCATATAATTTTTTCATTTAACCCTTTATCATTCTAGGATATTAAAATTGTGAGTTGTAATAATCCCTTAAGATTAGTCTGAAAACCCATATTCAAAATAGTAATGGGTTATTCCTTCCAATATTTCCAACACATAGTTAGTAATGGGGTTGGGAATATTATTCTTCCAAGTGTCATAGTTTAACTTCCCATAGTCTATAAAAACTCTCCATCTATTCTGAATTTAAACAGGCATAAACTCATTTTTTTATTATCTATGGTTAGTCTAGTTCTTTAGGAACTACATGAGTAAGGATTACCCATTGAGATTCATATATTGTGTAAAACATTAATTATTCTAAAACCAACTTTATTTGAATTTTTACTGCCTTTTTCATTATGGTAATAAAAAATTTTAGGGTTTCTAAACATTTTTGGAACTCTCCTGATGCAAATATGGGGAATATTGACTTTGAGAGTTATTCTATAGATATTTCCTAAAATCCATCATATTTAGGGAAAATATTCCATCAAAATTTCAATCGATTTTTGTTCTTGTCCTTGGGAAAGGTTGTTAGAAATAATTACTAGTAGTTTTTCTCCTTTTATTAAATATACATACATGACTCTCTTGTAAGAATGTTTTAATATTTTATTTGGGGGTTTCTCTCTTAATGGAATAAAATTTAGATTCCTCAATTAATCATAGGAATTTTTTTTCACATAATATGAAAAATAAATTTATCATTCAAACAATAAACAATCATATTCATAAAAATTGTAGATCAATCCTCTTCTTCCAATTGGAAAATAGATTTTCATATTTATGAATATTTTATTTCTCAATTAAATTTTTATTCATTAAGTATTTCTATAAGGATAAAATTTCATACTGCTTACATGGATCTTCAGTATTTTCAACAACTTATATGATGTAAATTGTAATAAGGTAATTATTCTAAAAAGGGTTCCTCATTGTGTTAAAAAGGGTGAAGTGGACTATGGTTTCTCAAAAATCCATGGTGGGGATTCCATTAATTACATTGATGATATTTTTGGTTTCCTTAAAAAATTGGACCACCCAAAATGATGGGTTATTGTGATGGGTTTCTATATTCTTCCATAACAAACACATATAATTCTTTTGGAATAATCAAATTATGAACTATAACTAGAACATCCACTCAAACTCATACTAGAAAGGTTGTATATCTATTTTCATGTTATACCAACACCCTTATAGAATTAATTTATCACATCTAAAATGATGTAAAAAATAAGTAGTCCATTAAAAGTTTTTAATAAACTAAATCAAATAAATCGCATCAAAATGTCATTTACCCAATAATAAAATTGATATAGGACTTCCCTGGATCCTGAAAATTTTTGGGAAATTATGGGATTATCATAACTAAAAAAATTTATTCCTAAATTAATCCTCTTATTCTATTAACGTCTACATATAATTTTGAAATGTTCTTTCAGAATCTTAGTATAAATTTTTTTTTCTCGATATCTTCAAGAAAAAGAAATATTAATCCAAAATTTATGGTATAATTCCATAATTTTCTTTGATTTTCATCATATTGGATCTTCTAATATTTTTCAATCCTTGATGGAAAATGATTTTTAAGATATTTATTATCCAATTACTGACTAGTTTGGAGTGACTCTTTATTTTTTTTACACAGTCCTTCTCTATCTTGTTATCCCTTTATTAATTATTCCTTGGGATGATTTTCAATGTTCAGTCTAGATTTTTCAGCCATATTTTTCGTATGTTCTCTTTTATTTAGTTTGGAATCAGCTTTAGCTGGTGAGAAATTTCCTTCAAACTTCTTATGGTCATTGTAATTACATGTTCATTAGGATTTGGGTGGGTTGTGCTAGTATTTTTCCTAGGTTTTTTGTTGAATTTATAAATTACTTCTTATTAATTATTTAAATCCTTATCATTATTCCTTAACTCCTCAAATTTATGCCCTTGTGGCTACTTCACTGCGACTTCTATACTAGTGGAGTGTTTTTAGAAAAACAATTTTTCTAAAAATGATTTGGTTGATAGGATGATCCGTTGTAAGGATATTTTTATGGTCATTTAATGGTTGGTTCATTCTACAAAAGTTTATTTTGTTTTTGGAATGACTTTTATTTCTAGTAGTGTTTTTCATTCTATGGTCTTGTATGGTTCTTCACATTACCAAATATTTATGGTGTTTTAGAGCATCACCCATATATTAAATTTTTCTATGGATATTTACACTATTTATAGGTTTCTTCATATTTATTATTTCCCTGAACATCAACCGACTGATCAATATGTATTTTATAATATAAATATAAGCTAAATAACGTAATAGAAAACGCTTGTTCATTAAAAGTCTTTAACGTTATATTTTAATAACAATGATTAGTTTCTATATTTTTTATTCTAACAATAGTGATGATTTAGAATGTATTAAATCATGTAAAACTCTAGTACTTATACATATTATTGAAAACTTATGAGAGTTTTTTATATATTCTCAATGAGTACCTTGGATTTGGTAGGTGATTTTATTATTAAAGCTCCCCCAGGTGATGCATCAAATTAATTCACCTCATTTCCAGAAAATACATTATAAAAGAAGATAAGAGAATGGAACTATTATATTGCCTATTGTGGGAATCTAGAAAATAACATATGTAATCTCTCCCAATACTAATAATTAGTCTCCCTTGGAGCATGCCTACAGGAATAAATCAACTTTTGGATTGTTTTTCTTCTAGAGGGGTTGAAAATAATCAGATTCAATAATATTTATAGGTTATACCATCCATGTGATTCTCCTTATTTTAGACTTTACAACCCCTCCATTTATTATTTTTTATAAAAAGAGTAATTTATTCCCATTGACTTATTATTCTATCACACCCATGGGATTCAATGTTAATAAAACAATGTTAAAATTATTGAACTGTTTTTTTGAATTTTCACCTTTAAAACTATAAAAAATATGTATAAATTGAACCAACCCATTTTTCTAATCAGAATAATTTTGTTAAAATGGAATGGAAATGTAACGGCCCGAAATTTTGAATAAATCTTGTTCCCTAATTTCATGTGTTATTTTATTTTATTTTTATACTCAACAAAAATGTTTTATTTCATAAACATGATTATAATTAAAATGAGACCAGTGGGTTTTGACTGTTATATGACCATCGGTCAATATGACCACTGTGAACAAAATGTTTTGATTATTGTCTCCAAATATAATTAATCTTGGTTCACTATTATAGAAAGAAGATTTGATGGCCTCACCTAGTAGTCTTGGACCGATCGAAGCCCATCTAACAGAGCTTGGGAAGGAGGTAGCACCATTAGGCTTTGCTCTGGACCAAATCCAAGCTGAACTTCATCATGTGAAGCTAGAACGGAATCGTCTTCGCGAGAAGTTCAAACTGATAGAAATTACTACTCGGGCAATGTTGACTGAGCCGCCCCAAGATTCTATCACCCTAGCACACCTTACTCTTAGGTCCTATGCTGGTATTATAAGGGGTTATGTAATGAGACCATAACTGCCTTGTGTAATCCTTGTTTTAAATAAAAATTGGGATTTCTTATTATGATGATGTTTATGAATTTTCAAATGACTGGATAAAAATAGTATGCATATTTTTGATGAATTTTCAAAAGGATATTTTAAAAAAAATGTTTGTGTAAACCTTAAATAATTTAAAATGTGTAATGATTCTCAAAAAATGGTCTTCTACAATTATGTCCAGTACGAAATTTAGAGTCTAATAAGATCAACTTGATTTTTGATGAATTGTAAATTATGAATAGTGATTTTATGATTAGGATTAGTAATATGACCAAATGGATTAGTAATCTCACTTAAAGAAAGTTTTAAAATAATCTAGGCACCTTGATTAAGTAATGTGATTCAATAAAATGGTTAAATAACGGTTTCATAAATTATTATTCAAGTATTAGTTTTTTCGGGTGAATAGTGTTTTTTAATTAAAAATTTAATTAAAAATAATTAGAAAATTATTTTTATAAAAAGGTCTTTATTTTTGAACTCAGAGCATCGATATTATGTTATGGTAATTTTTGGGGTTTTTTCTGAAAAAAATGAATTTTCGGTGAATAGTGTTTTTATTTAAAAATAAATTTAAAAATACATAGAAAATTATTTTTATAAAATGGAGTTAATTTTTGAAATCAGAGCATTGATATTTAGTTAAGGTGAAATTTTGGGATTTTTCTGAGAAAGATGAATTTTTCAGTGAATAGTAAAAATGCAGTTTTAGGGTTTCGGTATGTTTAATGACATCATAGCTGTGTCATGATGATGTCATGAGATATTTTAAGGCTTGGCCGGCCAAGGGTGATGAATTATTGTTGTGGGGGCCCCATGTGGCCTAACTCCATGGTAAATTCCAAGGGAGAGCACATGGGTTTGAAAAAGCACATGTGAGGTGTCCCTTGGCCATTAATGCCTTGTCCCCTCACTTTCCCTATAAATAACAAGCCTTCCTCTCATCAATTCGACTCCCCACTCTTCCCCAACGAAGTTAGGGTCTCATTACCTCCCAAAGAGTCCTCCCAAGGTGCCCCCAAGCCCTCAAGGTCCCAACCATTGAGGTTTAAGAGTTACATTTTAAGGTAAGGGATCCAACCTCTCTCTTTCATTTCAAGTAATCTCTTTTATGTCATTCCTTTTATGCACCATGTTCTTATGTTGGAGGATGTTATTTTATACTCCTCTTACTGACCTTTTCATGTTAATATAATGAGAGATCCCCTCTTACTCTCATTATTTCGTTTTATGATGTTTTAAGTGGCGCCATTAGGCTGCCGAAATTTTTGTAACGGATTCTTTCTCCCTTCTCATTTTTCAAGATCTATTTTCATGTAAAGTATTTCATGTTTCTTTTTTTTATTATGTTGGGGTATGATCTCTAAAATTATAATACTGATATTTTATGATCATATGATGAGAGACCCCATTTTATCGCTCCAATTCAGTATTTTGAAGTTTTAAGTGGCGCCGTTAGGCTGCCGAATTTTTAAGTAGTTCTTCACCCTTCTCGTTTTGAAGTTCTACTTTAATGTCAATTCTTTCAAGTTCCTTTTTATTATGTTGGGGTATGATCTCTATATCAATCATACTGGACTCTTATGTTCATATTATGAGAGACCCCTTTTGATCTCTTCAATTCAGTATTTTGTTGAAGTTTAAGTGGCGCCGTTAGGCTGCCGAATTTTTAAGTGGTTCTTCACCCTTCTCATTTTGAAGTTCTACTTTCATGTCAATTCTTTCAAGTTATTTTTTATTATGTTGGGGTATGATCTCTATATCTATCATACTGGACTATTATTTTCATATGATGAGAGACCCCATTTGATCTCTTCAATTCATTATTTTGTTGAAGTTTAAGTGGCGTCGTTAGGCTGCCGAATTTTTAAGTGGTTCTTCACCATTCTCGTTTTGAAGTTCTACTCTCATGTCAATTCTTTCATGTTCCTTTCTATTATGTTGGTGTATGACCTCTATATCTATCATACTGGACTCTTATGTTCATATGATGAGAGACCCAATTTGACCTTGTCAATTCAATTTTGTTGAAGTTTAAGTGACGCCGTTAGGCTGCCGAATTCTCACAAGAGAAATCACTTTTTTCTTCCTTTCATGTTCTTCATTTCATATGGTATATTTTCAAATTTCATTACCATGTTATTAAATACCTTATATTTTGTCTCTCTACGGTTTGATGGATCATTTATGAATGTTTGACCCACGTCCCCTCTCTTCTCAATGTTTTCTAAAACCTTGTAACATAGCCGTTATGCTGCAGAATTTTCGTCTCAAAATGCCTCTCTCTCTTTTCTAAAAATTATTTTATGTTATAAAGTGATGACTCAAAGCTCTTATTTCTACAGGGGTATTCACATATATATCAAAATGTTCTATTTTAAATTCCGGGAATTACATAAATGAAACCCTCTTTCCCTTTCCGTGGGTTTAAAGTGACGTAAAGATCATGTCTTTAAAGCAGTTTTTAAAATGTTATGATTATGAAATGAAACCCATTTATTTTATGCTATATGGGTTATTTATGAAATGTTTGATGATGATATATGTGGGTCACATGATAATAAAGGAAAATTTAAGGGTGCGCCCTGATAGCGTTCTAACTCATTGGGTAAAGACTTAATCTCTAGAGATGACCATTTTAACGACGCCTTGGTGAATAACCTTGGTAATTTTAACGACACCTTGGGGATGGACCTTGGTGAAACGAAACGATTGTCAATATTAAATGTTGTAGCCACATCTTCAAGTTATAAAAAAATGTTATTTTTATTATGATTTATCTCATGATTTAATTCTCATGCCTTAATATTATTTTCATGACCTTATTGAAGTATCTCAAGTTCACATGTAAAATTTTTCTCTAGTTTCTCTTACTGGGACTTCTGCTCACCCTTTCTTCTGATGTATGTCCCCAGGTTATGAGATGTAGTAATGAACCTAGGATGAACTTGAGGATAATCCCTTCAAGTGTTTAAGAAGAATGTTTTTTTTTTGTTTCATTTATTATGTTCCTTGTTTCCAAGACACTAAACCTTAAAGATCCTCGGTTTTGTAAAATGTAATGAAAGTTTATGTGATAAAAAGGTGGGATGCTATAGTTGGTATCAAAGGATGGTTTAGTTATTTGTGGAAATTAGGATATGAAAACTTTAGGAAGAACCCTATAAAAAAGTTTAAATATAGGAAATCTTCCTAGTATTTTGGTGAGTATTGAGTAAAGGGTTTCCAAGAAAATACATCCATGTCTGGATACGAGCAGGTAGAGGTGGCTCTGGCACAGATGTACATAGGGGTAAAACCCGAAAACACCGCTTTGAGCTAGACTCGAACGGGAACTGGTACACGACAACGGGCCTTGCTGCACTCTTGGTTACAACACTCCCGGGGGATATGCTTTGGTAAATTCATAATCTTAGTATGAACCATTGTTAAAGGAACAAAGATAAAATAAAATAAAGATTCACATATGAATATATGATCATGGATAACCTAGAAGGGAACCTAGGGGATCACAAGTTAGGGTATACTTTACTTCTACATGTTATCCTTAGATGCTTTAAGTTTCTTTTCATGATTATTGGCTAAGTATTTAAGCCCCTAACTATAGCTTCTTTTCTTAGTTAATGGCGGGAAATGGAAGAACATGTCCCAACAACCAATGTGATAGGAAATGCTACGATTGCCGTATTAATACGACAGAGATGATTAGGGGATTAAAATATGATTATGATTTCGGAAGACATTCACTATTTTGAGGACCATATATGATCAAGGTAAATAGATTACTACGGTGTCTTCATTGAGGAGTAAGGTTGACTTATATTTTGAAGAATCACTGAATTTAAGGTGGCCTTATAGTAATTTAGGTTACTTACGGGAATGATTAACCTATCTTGGGTAAAATATGTTTAGGTTAGCTACTTTTGTTATAAGATGTTAGGAGTGGATGATGTTGTTTGGAGATAAACAATGAAGTTTATTTTGGAAGACTATGTTATCAAGTCCTTCTTGTATTTGGGTTTCAATCTTAGTTTGGTTTATTTTCAGGAATCTTAAGGACCATTATTTACGGAATGGTCTATGATGAACATTGGGTACTACCATGGAACTTTGACGATTTAAAAGTAGTTTCCATTTCTATGGGATTCTTTTTGAAGATTTGTTTTACCTTACCAATTCTATTTTTGGGATAATGTTTAAAGATAGAAGAAATAGATAGTTGATCTTTTGTGGATCATGTGATTCTCTAGATGATGATTCTTTTGTTTTTATGAGACCAAGTAGTTTTGAATGCTCATCGTTTGGAGAAAAGATTAGTTTTGGTAGAAACTTATTAATGTATGAAACTCTACATGAAGGTAGATATATTTCCTTATGTTTTTGTTCTATTTTGTAAATGAATTCCTCAAAGTTATTAAAAGGAACGTAAAACAAAAACGTTGTTGGTTTACGTTTCCTACTAGGTAATCAAAGACCGCTTACACACATCATATTTTTGGGATTTTCTGGTGGTTAACTTCCCCCTAATCATGTTTTCTATCACTCTCCTTTAAGAACGTTGCCCTTTGTTTTCTCCTCCATGTCCATATTTCCTACATGGAATCCTAGTATATGTAAACTCGGGTGGCCTTTGTACTTCCTTTTCTTTCTTTTAAAGTAATGGTATTACTGACTCTTTTTCCGATGTGGGACTTTAAATGAAATTTCAAAACCCAATTTTAAAAATTGCGAGGACGCAATTTCTTAAGGGGGGAAGATTGTAACGGCCCGAAATTTTGAATAAATCTTGTTCCCTAATTTCATGTGTTATTTTATTTTATTTTTATACTCAACAAAAATGTTTTATTTGATAAACATGATTATAATTAAAATGAGACCAGTGGGTTTTGACTGTTATATGACCATCGGTCAATATGACCACTATGAACAAAATGTTTTGATTATTGTCTCCAAATATAAGTAATCTTGGTTAACTATTATAGAAAGAAGATTTGATGGCCTCACCTAGTAGTCTTGGACCGATCGAAGCCCATCTAACAGAGCTTGGGAAGGAGGTAGCACCATTGGGCTTTGCTCTGGACGAAATCCAAGCTAAACTTCATCATGTGAAGCTAGAACAGAATCGTCATCGCGAGAAGTTCAAACTAATAGAAATTACTACTCGGGCAATTTGGACTGAGCCGCCCCAAGATTCTATCACCCTAGCGCACCTTACTCTTAGGTCCTATGCTGGTATTATAAGGGGCTATGTAATGAGACCATAACTGCCTTGTGTAATCCTTGTTTTAAATAAAAATTGGGATTTCTTATTATGATGATGTTTATGAATTTTCAAATGACTGGATAAAAATAGTATGCATATTTTTGATGAATTTTCAAAAGGATATTTTAAAAAAAAATGTTTGTGTAAACCTTAAATAATTTAAAATGTGTAATGATTCTCAAAAAATGTTCTTCTACAATTATGTCCAGTACGAAATTTAGAGTCTAATAAGATCAACTTGATTTTTGATGAATAGTAAATTATGAATAGTGATTTTATGATTAGGATTAGTAATATGACCAAATGGATTAGTAATCTCACTTAAAGAAAGTTTTAAAATAATCTAGGCACCTTGATTAAGTAATGTGATTCAATAAAATGGTTAAATAACAGTTTCATAAATTATTATTCAAGTATTAGTTTTTTTCAGGTGAATAGTGTTTTTTAATTAAAAATTTAATTAAAAATAATTAGAAAATTATTTTTATAAAAAGGACTTTATTTTTGAACTCAGAGCATCGATATTATGTTATGGTAATTTTTGGGGTTTTTTCTGAAAAAATGAATTTTCGGTGAATAGTGTTTTTATTTTAAAATAAATTAAAAAATACTTAGAAAATTATTTTTATAAAATGGAGTTCATTTTTAAAATCAGAGCATTGATATTTAGTTAAGGTGAAATTTTGGGATTTTTCTGAGAAAGATGAATTTTTCAGTGAATAGTAAAAATGCAGTTTTAGGGTTTCGGTATGTTTAATGACATCATAGCTGTGTCATGATGATGTCATGAGATATTTTAAGGGTTTTCCGGCCAAGGGTGATGAATTATTGTTGTGGGGGCCCCATGTGGCCTAACTCCATGGTAAATGCCAAGGGAGAGCACATGGGTTTGAGAAAAGCACATGTGAGGTGTCCCTTGGCCATTATTGCCTTGTCCCCTCACTTTCCCTATAAATACCAAGCCCTCCTCTCATCAATTCGACTCCCCACTCTTCCCCAACGAAGTTCTGGTCTCATTACCTCCCAAGGAGTCCTCCCAAGGTGCCCCCAAGCCCTCAAGGTCCCAACCATTGAGGTTTAAGAGTTACATTTTAAGGTAAGGGATCCGACCTCTCTCTTTCATTTCAAGTAATCTCTTTTATGTCATTCCTTTTATGCACCATGTTCTTATGTTGGAGGATGTTCTTTTATACTCCTCTTACTGACCTTTTCATGTTAATATAATGAGAGATCCCCTCTTACTCTCATTATTTAGTTTTATGAAGTTTTAAGTGGCGCTGTTAGGCTGTCGAAATTTTTGTAACGGATTCTTTCTCCCTTCTCATTTTTCAAGATCTATTTTCATGTAAAGTATTTCATGTTTCTTTTTTTTATTATGTTGGGGTATGATCTCTAAATTTATCATACTTATCTTTTATGATCATATGATTAGATACCCCATTTGATCGCTTCAATTCAGTATTTTGAAGTTTTAAGTGGCGCCGTTAGGCTGCCGAATTTTTAAGTGGTTCTTCACCCTTCTCGTTTTGAAGTTCTACTTTCATGTCAATTCTTTCAAGTTACTTTTTATTATGTTGGGGTATGATCTCTATATCTATCATACAGGACTCTTATGTTCATATTATGAGATACCCCATTTGATCTCTTCAATTCAGTATTTTGTTGAAGTTTAAGTGGCGTCGTTAGGCTGCCGAATTTTTAAGTGGTTCTTCACCCTTCTCGTTTTGAAGTTCTACTTTCATGTCAATTCTTTCAAGTTCCTTTTTATTATGTTGGGGTATGATCTCTATATCTATCATACTGTACTCTTATGTTCATATTATGAGAGACCCCATTTTATCTCTGCAATTCTGTATTTTGTTGAAGTTTAAGTGGCGCCGTTAGGCTGCCGAATTTTTAAGTGGTTCTTCACCATTCTCGTTTTGAAGTTCTACTCTCATGTCAATTCTTTCAAGTTCCTTTCTATTATGTTGGGGTATTACCTCTATATCTATCATACTGGACTCTTATGTTCATATGATGAGAGACCCTATTTGAAATTGTCAATTCAATTTTGTTGAAGTTTAAGTGACGCCGTTAGGCTGCCGAATTCTCACAAGAGAAATCATTTTTTTCTTCCTTTCATGTTCTTCATTTCATATGGTATATTTTCAAATTTCATTACCATGTTCTTAAATCCCTTATATTTTGTCTCTCTACGGTTTGATGGGTCATTTATGAATGTTTGACCCATGTCCCCTCTCTTCTCAATGTTTTCTAAAACCTTGTAACATAGCTGTTATGCTGCAGAATTTTCGTCTCAAAATGCCTCTCTCTCTTTTCTAAAAAATATTTTATGTTATAAAGTGAATACTCAAAGCTCTTATTTCTACATGGGTATTCACATATATATCAAAATGTTCTATTTTAAATTCTGGGAATCACATAAATGAAACCCTCTTTCTCTTTCCGTGGGTTTAAAGTGACGTAAAGATCATGTCTTTAAAGCAGTTTTTAAAATGTTATGATTATGAAATGAAACCCATTTATTTTATGCTATATGGGTTATTTATGAAATGTTTGATGATGATATATGTGGATCACATGATAATAAAGGAAAATTTAATGGTGCGCCCTGATAGCGCTCTAATACATTGGGTAAAGACTTAATCTCTAGAGATGACCATTTTAACGACGCCTTGGTGAATAACCTTGGTAATTTTAACGACACCTTGGGGATGGACCTTGGTGAAACGAAATGATTGTCAATATTAAATGTTGTAGCCACATCTTCAAGTTATAAAAAAATGTTATTTTTATTATGATGTATCTCATGATTTCATTCTCATGCCTTAATGTTATTTTCATGACCATATTGAAGTATCTCAAGTTCACATGTAAAATGTTTCTCTGGTTTCTCTTACTGGGCCTTCTGCTCACCCTTTCTTTTGATGTATGTCCCCAGGTTATGAGATGCAGTAATGAACCTAGGATGAACTTGAGGAGAATCCTTTCAAGTGTTTAAGAAGAATGTTTTTTTTGTTTCATTTATTATGTTCCTGGTTTCCAAGACACTAAACCTTAAAGATCCTCAGTTTTGTAAAATGTAATGAAAGTATATGTGATAAAAAGGTGGGATGCTATAGGAAATGTTTTTTTATTTATAAACTAATGGTAATAATTCTATCTTAGAATTTTTTTGGGTTGGATGGTGTGGTTGTAGTATCAAGGTGAACACTAGAAGTATCAGTTGAGTATATAAAGGGAACTAAATAAAATTTTTATTGAATGTTTTAATTACTAAGTCTTGTTAATATTAATTTATCTATCTTGGGGTCAAGAGGGTAAGGGGTTTAGAATTAGATGATATGGTCATGAAATTTCAAGTAATATTTTTGGCACTGCCTCCATTTAAATGAAGATTGTTTTTGACAGGAACCTTTTAATGAGGCTTAAAAAGATAATATTTTCATTAGATGAAAATATTATATTGGTATTCTAATATTGTATTTGGTGAGGTATTCTCAAAAAAATTATTTTCACTTATGTTATAAAAATAGGACTTTTTGATTGTTTCACTTTAGAAATAAACATAAATAAAGAATTAAATGTTTTGAAATAATGATGATGAGAAGTGATTGGGTTAGGGTTTGTTATCCACTTGAAATATAGTCACATTTTTTTAGTTTTTTTCTTTCCATATTATTAGATGAAAAATGGGTGGTTTAAAAAATGCATCACTTCTTAGCCTTAATGGAATAGATTTGTTAAGGATTAACATAACATAGATCTCTTCACACTATACCCTCCCTCCTAAGAGTGTATTTAATATAAAAATTAACTTCTATATGACTTTGGAATTACCGAAGAATTTCTTATGGTTCATAAAAACTATAATGGTTTCATATGCCCCATCCACATATGCAAACATGAACCAATAACATCACCACTCAACCTAGATTATTTTATCATATATAGAGTAATCTAAGTGGTGGGAGATGATGGATCATTGACCTGTGAAATATAAAACAAACAGAAACAACCCGTACATAATCAAAATCAATATTATAAACTATTATAGAACAATGACACAATTTAATGTATGAAAAAACATTTATTTAATTGAATTTGGAGACTCGAGAATTATTGATGGACTCTCTTCCCTTCCCTAATAACTCAATTTTTTACCCTAGAATTTATAGTATAAAAAATATGATAGAGGAATAAAGAAACATTATAGAGGACTGAAAATAAGAGAATAAAACAGTTGAAACATGAAAAAATATAGTAACAGTGGTTTGGGTTAACATACAGTTTCTTTTGAAATATCTTCTCTTTCATCATTGTTTGATTCTTAAAGTTAATAAATTCATTAATTATTCAGAATAAGATAAAACTAAAAGATTAATATTCCTTTTAAATTATTTTATCTTTCATTTTCCCTATAATTTTAATACTTGATATTTTACTTCATAATTTTACATTAATTAGAATTTATTTTCATAGTTTTCTATACACACAAAACAAATCAAAAAAACCCTAAAAAATTTTATAACATTAAAAATTTAGAAGTTGAATTAGTGGGATAAAACATAAGTACAATTTTTATTAAGTACATGTATAAATATAATAATAGTAATTTTTATTACTAATGCATTGATAACATAAATGTGGCTAAATAACTAATAAGATCATATTATGTAAGAAATATATTTTCATCTAAAATTGGTTATAATATGCATTATTTTTAGATCCTAAATATTTTATAGATAAGGTATATGAATGATATGGATAATTAAAATTTTATTTGAAAAATATTTTAAAATATCTTTTAATGTCTATTGATATTAAATAATCATAATAACAGCTAACACTTTCAAGAGTTATTTTCCTATAAATACAATTTTCATTATATTTTATTATTATAATTAAATGTCAAACACAAAAATTTTATAATTTCAATTTTAAAATATGAAAAAATCACCATAGACATATTTTATTGGATGCTTTTTTATTAATCTAAAATAAATTTTTTTTAGGTCAACAGTAAAAATTCCATTTTTTTCAAAAGTGTAACTTTATAATTATAGGATCAAGACCTAATTTTTTTTGAAAATTTTCATTTATAATAAAATTATTTAAGTAATATAAAATTAATTTTTAAATACTCTACTTAATTTAGAAAATTTATTTTGTAAATTTTTTAACATAGGTTATATTTTTCAATGAAAACTATTTTGGGTTTTTTATTGTAAAAAATTAATATTTTGGTAAAAAACTTGGATTCCTATAATAGTCACATAAATTTCTTTTTATTATAAATTTATTTATATAATTAAAATAAAATAAATTTTTAATCATACTAGATAAATAAATTTAAATTTTAAAAATATAATTTTTTTTCTTTATGACTCGGTTTTATGTGTAACATGCCATAATGTTTAAATTGAATTTTCTTTTAAATATAATTTCTTATCGATAATATGTATTTCATTTTTCTAATATATGGGTACAAGTTATTTAACAAGGTATATTTAATTTAAATTCTTATAAAATTATTTACTAAGGTAAAAGTCAATATAGTAAAACTACAAATGGTAAAAGTGAAATTTTTATGTATAAGTAACTTAAAAAACATGTTTAAAACAAGTGTGAAATGTAATTTTTGAGGGATTATCAACCTTATATAATCCAATTACCAATATTTTTGGAGCCTTTATCCTTCCATAATGTAATAAAATTATTGAAAATAATGGTTATTTAAAAAAATTCCATTCTCACCACATATAAATGGAGAGTTCCACTACCCCCAAAATAAACTCAAAAATATATATTCAAAGTTGAAACATAGCTCCATTACCTTCTTAGAAAATATTAATTCACATACATAATATTTTTGTCATAGTTAATTGTCCTAATCTATCCATTTACAAGGAACCCTTCAAGAAAAATCAAAGTTCACAATGTGAGTACTCATTGTTTCAAAAGATCCTTCCTATATATCATAATTTTTCAATTATAGTGTTCAACTTATTATATAATGACAATATTACTGTTTTTACAATAAAATTTATTATTCTAAGGGAATAACAATTAACCACCTTTCACCATTACTATTAAGTAAAACAAAACTTTTATTCCTGCATCTTGCACACTATAGCCTCAAAGATGCGACAATTTCTATTTTCTAACCATCACCTATCTTCATTGAATATAGTGATGAAATTTAGAATAAATATTATATATATAATATAATTATTATTATGAAATTAAAAATTATAATCCATATTATTTCCATCTAATTATTCTAGAAATAAAAAATTTAATCATGTAATATCATGACCCCTCCCCCCAAACATATCGTTATGTTGTTGGTAATGAGAAAATTTGGGTATTGATTTCCCAAATCATGCCTCCAATAGTCCATGGGTTGGAAGATAGCATCTAGGGAATAATAAAATTAAAAATGGTTGGAATAAACCTCTAAGATAATATGGTGAAGATATAGACAAGATGGATAATCCAATCAAATCCTTATTAGATACATATAATAAATCCCAAGTTCATGCATGTAACATTAAACCAAAATAATCAACTAGAAAAGAAAACTATAATAACAAAGATAGTAATTTCATAATAATCCAAGAAACCCAATCAATTCCTACAAAATCACTAGATAGTAATATATAACATAATAGAATACATGATCCTACTGACCGTAAAAATAGTTTACATACACGTAGAGTGAGAATAATAGTATACTTAGAAATATCCTCCCTAGATCCTCAAATGTAATAGTATAGACTTTATAACCAATTACGTTGTGTGAATTATGGTGGCGAAGTTGTTCATAAAACGTTCTGAGTATTTTGGGGGGAAAATGAGGAGTTGGGGCGAGTATTGTGGTTCTACATCATTGAGCCTGGGGCTGCACCACAATGGTGGACTCCTCAACATGGAGAGACCAACTACAGCATATGGAGCCTTGTGGATGTTTTTGTAGGTATAGAAATTTAGGGGTGTATTTGTGTCATGGATCTTAACTATGACATACTCCTTCTCTAAACAGTTGATGGTTGTGGTGTGGAGATCATGACTATGTTATGGAGTATAGAGGGCTAGTATTTCATGGTTCATCCAAAATTAGCACCACAATGTTATTTATCATGGCTACGGAATAGCCTCCCCATAAATTTTTTAGGTTCTACAACATAGTGTCTTAATAAATGTCATGTTTTCATCCTTATTTTTCCATTGATATGGCCACATTTATTGAATCTATTTTAACCCTTTAGACTAATGTGTGGTCTCCTCCGATATCTTTTTAGTGCATTCATTTTTCATATCTTCTGCAGTATGGTAGTAGGGGTTACACCATGGTCTTATGTTTTCAAAAAAACCAATATATTTTAAAGCCACCAAGACCTAACCACTTTTTCAACCATTATCTCATTTATTAGGTGAACTAAGTGCATAAATTATATTAATTTCACCCCATAATTAGTTTCTTTAAACCCTAGTCTTTTTAGATTTATCTATAGGTTTTTTAGGTGAGTCTCCTTCCTTCAATCCATGATTTTCCTAGGTTTTTTCCTATATTTAATTTCTTGGAAGGGATACTATTGGGAAACATTTTTTTCTATTGAATTTTTTTATGAGAATAGGTAGTGGGTGTTGTTTTTAGGGTGATAACATTGTTTATATCCATTTTGGTGCTCGATAGTGGGATTACTCTTTATTAAACCTAATGTAGTGAATCAGATTGATCATTGAGGTAGGGGATCCGTCATTTATCATCTTGTTGTGTGTGATGGATTATTCTCGTTTCATAATTTGGGAAGATAGTTTCACCTTTTTGATGAAGATATTTAATTATTAATATGAAATTGAAAGGGGATGGGGATTAAAATCACATAATTGATTGTTTTTTTATTTTATGTGATATTATGGTTGATCGGGTTTTATACATTCGTGAATATTGTGTTGATTGGGTTGTTTGTTTTCACGGTGATTTTTTTTTATTTTGGAAAATTTATTATGTGATTTTTTTGAGTCACCTAAAATGAAAATTCAATAACCACTTATATCTAGTTAATAAAATGGATTCCCCAATAAAATTATGGATTGTGTGAGGATTACCTTAAATAAATAAGTGGAATGTTATAAAGACCCCTTGATAAATATGAAAATTGTATTTGGATTTGTGATTTAAAATGTGTAGTTATTTTATGATTTGTGATTTGAAATGTGGTTGATGTAACTGGAAGTGGTTGTGATGTGGAGATAGATGTGGTCAAAATTGGTTGTGATGTGAGGGTGTGATGTGCAGCTGTGTTTTATGGTTGTTGTAGGTGTGATGATATGTAGTTGGTTTGTGGATGATATTATGAGGAGGTTGATGTGGTTGTTAAATAGTGGGAGTGTGGGGTATGTCAGATTTGTAAAGGTGGCTGGTTTTTTGTGTTATAGTGTTTTTTTCTAGTTGACCTCGTAGTAATGGATCCAAAAAAATGTAAATGATGAATTGAAATGAAATTTCATAAAATATCTCATGATCATTGAATTAAAGTGGGATGTGTTGTTTAAATGACTTATTCTTAAACATGAATTATATGGGATGGAAAGATTAATTGGATTAATGAATAAAATGTGTTAGTAATGGGAAATCAATAAATTGGATTGACTTCTAATTAAATATGGAACATGTCTTCTAACATGTGTCTTGATTGTGCAGTGTTGGTCATTTTGTAGTGGTAGTGAATGTGGAAAGTATTGTGAGATTTAGTGGTGATGTGTTTAGTTAATATGGTGATTTTACTTTTAACCCATAGGTTTTTCATGTGTATGGGATTATATATATACCTTGTATGTTCCTTCAGATTTATTAACACACCCCACCATTATCAATCACCTTATACTGACAACAAAATGTTTGGTGGTGTTTTCCTAACATCCCAATGGTGATTATGGATGTATAGCTAACCTTTCTTCACTTATCCCTCTTTCTAGTGATTTCCAGAAGTCAAAAGTTTACTTTGGTAATGTTTCATTTTATGATAATGTGTATTATAGTGTTGGTCATGCATGGTAGGAGGGTATGTGGTTGATTTCCTTCATATTCACATCACCCAACTACTTAGGTTATGAGGTTGTGATGTGATGGGATGGGAAAAGAATCTATAAATTAGTTGTGATGTTATATCCTAGGTTTATATGTGTGAGTTTTGATGTGATGGCTCATCTATCTATAGGTGAGATTTGATGTGATGTGATGTTATAAAGAAGTGGTGGGAGTTCTTGGATGTACACCTTTGGGGTGTGAAAGTGGAAAATTAGTCGTAATTTGGTGTGGGGTTACCTTGTATTGATATTCTTCATATTATGATACTATACTTAAATGTGTTTTTTTCTAGGTTTCCCCTAGTGAGGATGGGTTTGGTTATTTGGCCTATTATTGTGTTGTTGGTTCTTCAATTTTTTCACTAGTGAATTAGTATGCTTCATTCATGTGTACATGAGAGACTATGGGTATCCTACTGAGTATATATATATATATGATCACACCACATATGTGGAGACTATTTTTGAGTTTACAGGAGGACTATGTGGACGGTGTTGGACATTACTAGATCGGACCACTAGACTATTTTTGTGGTGTGGTATTACCTTTTCTTTTTTGGGTATTTTCATGGGTGACCTTTTAATTATTTTACATTATTCATGAATTATGGGAATGTTTTTGGTTCCATAATTTTATATTATGTCATGGAGTTGGTTGTAGTTAATTTATCCTATATTCCGATCCTATAACTATAGAGGGTGATGCCTCCCATTTGTGTGATATTTATCCATTTGGTGATAATCACCAACCAATAACCTACTGAAGGAAGGGTTCGAGGGTCTTTATCTATCTTCCTTCATTACCATCCAAATAGGGGTACCTTTGGAGGGTAGGGTACTTGAAATAGTGGTGTCATAGGGTTTTAGTAGATGTATAGAATTGAGTTTGGAGTAAGGAATAGTGAGGATTGTATGGGTTGGTAGGGGAATGGTGTTAGTTGATCTTCTTATGTGACATAGGCCATGGAAGCCAGGATTGGATAAGGGATTTTAGGAGCCCCCATGATATGAAAAAAAGACTCAAATCCTTCTATATGAAAATGTGTAGTATAACTATCTATATGGTAGAGACCTAGGATAGTAACATGCATCATGATTGACTTATGTTCTTATTTGATATGGGTGGTTTTGGGAAGGAAAAATGAATTAAATAAATATTTATAAACATTCATACTAATAAGCATAGAAAATCATTGTTTATTTTTAATATTTGTCCCCGTATCATTATCCATTTTTGGTTCATGCCATTGAGGTTCATCAGGATGCCTCAGTTGATCATCAGAGGGTTGATTTATTAGACAAGGATGAATATGGTAAAAACTATTATGAACTTTTAGGTTATACTATTTGGAGAAGTATGAGGGTATATTTTCTTTAATCTTTATAGAGAGAGATGTTTGTGGATCTTGGTATCAATTTCAGTTTGATCTAGTCCCTAGTGGAGTATTGGGTCCCATTGGTAGTTAGTTAGATATGGGTAGTTGCACATCAGTGGTGGGCACTATATCTTGGTGGGATAAAAGAGGTTAATGTTTCATTAGTATACATTTATAAATAGTTAAATTCATATATTTATTTCAACATGAAGTCATTTAAGAGGCTTAAATTTCTCTCTATTCAGTAGGGGAGTATGTATGTGTAGGAGCTGGGAATCAAGTTCAAGGATCATTTAAATTTCAGCCCCGATATTTCCCTTGATGAGGAGTCTGGATTGGGTCATCTTTAGGAGGTACTCCATCCTTTTATCTTGTATTCAGTGACTCATTTATTGTTTCAAAAGTATTTTTAGGTTAATAAGAAGTATTATTTGATCAAGGGGATGCACTCATTAGGAGGAAATTCATAAAATTGGAACCTATAGTGTTATTAAAGTAGTATACTTACTAGAGTTAGGCACTAAGTGTGATGGACATCATTATTTTTTACAAAATGGATTTAAACTCTTTATATTCCTTTCCAGTCATCTCATGATAGTGGTTTCTACTCCATTCCTAGGGGACTTGGGACAGTTTGATTCATGTGTGGGGGTGAATATCATAAGGATCGGTGCCTAGTGGTTCTCAGAGCCTAGTATTTTTGAGTGGTTAGTCACAATTCCATCCTTAGTAAAATCCTCTAGGTATTCCATTTTAGCCACACGTTTATGCTCTATTAAGGAGGGATAGAGTAGGTATATTTTTTCCCTTATAATGTTCTTCATCTTTATGGATCCAAACCTATGCATGGTCATAGAGGTGTTTATCAGTGTAGTGGAAGACAAAATAGGAATGGTTAGTCGTATGTAATGGAGGGGGAATAACTAGAGGTGATAGATATCATTAGACGTATGGTCATATTTTATTCTAACTTTTGTTATTTATTTGATTCATGATCTTCAAAATAATTTCTTTAACCTGATATAGTATGTGTTCTAGAAATATGCATAGAGAGGCTTCTCATGCCCATGGTGTTAACTACGCTACATGGATGATAGAACAGATTTTTTATTGTGTTCTAGGGATATAGATTGATGATGGGGCCACATAAATCATATGGGGCTATTTTTTCTAATGATATATCCATAAAATTACATTATCACTATATATTGGTTTTATTCCATGCAATCATTTATCGACTACTTTTGTGGTAGAGTCATGTTATAGTATGTGGATGGTTAGGGTATGGGTTTTTGGTGATCAAAGTTGTTAGTTAGGTGAAAGAAATTTGGATCCCCTTATTTATTTTATGGTAATTGTTTCTATGGAATATATGGGTTCTAGGATAGAGAAAGATTCCATGTTTTTTAAGGGAGTTTTGGGATGTTTTCACCAAGGTGTTCGAGACAATACTCTTATATAAGATGTTGAGTTTAGGATAGAGTTTCATCATAATTGTTCTATGATTTTGATGGATCCTTATAATATAGAACCTTATATGTTAATGGATTTGAGGTTATAAATAGATAATGTGATGCATGAGGGTTTTATACAGCCCATTCTATAACCATGGGGTTCTCTAGTGTTATTCATCAAGAACACAAGTTGAATTTATAACCACCCAAACTTTTATTAATGAAAATTACTCTTGATCTAATTTAATGTATTATTATGTAAAATGGTCATATAAAACATATTCACTTTCCTGGTTCTATGTTTTTTTATTTTAAAATACCCTTAATAATTTTTACCATTCCTAATATAGCCATTGAAGAGGTATGACATGATTTGAATAAATATACGGCTTTAACAAATCCAATTTACTCACATAAAGGAAGTGATGGCCTCATCCAGAATTATTTCTCCATATGAGGCCTATTTTTAAGAGCTCATAAATTAGGTGGAATCACTGGGCATTGCTCTTGACCAATCCCAAGCTGAGCTTCAACATTTTAAGCTTGAGCGGAACCGCCTACGGGAGAAGTGGAAGTTAATAGAGATTTCCACCCAAGTGATGTTATCTGAGCCTCCCCAAGATTCTATCACCATCACACACCGTACCCTTAGGTATTTTTCAGTTGATATAATGTGTTAAATAACAATACCTTAGCACTGGGATTATGTGCATTATTTTTTTATATAATAAAGAATATACAATCATTTGATTATTGTTACATTGTATATGATTTTAAAATCATAAATAGTATTTTTAGTTAATATTCAATTAAGAAATATATTTTGATGAATTAATATATTTTTGGAATTAAATAATTTTTTAATAAATTATTATTAATAAATTACTTTTTAAATGATCATATAATTTTTATGAATACAATTGTAATTTTTTTTGAAGTTTGAAAGTCATTTCTGTCAAAACCCACAAATTTATGATAAATGTATGTTTTTATTTTAAAAGAAAAAAACTCACACATTAACAAATTATTTAGATAAAATGAATATTATTTTTGGAATCAGGATGTCTAAATTATCCAACATTGCATTTCTCATAATTTTTTGAGACAATTGAATTTTTAGGTAAAAATTAAATACAGTTTAAATATATAATATGTTTAATGTCATCATAATGACTCATTGGTGTTGTAATAAAATACTATAAATGGGATTCTCAACTGAAAAATTTTTTAACATTAAAATAATTTTATTTTAGGTTTGTTTTATTTATTTTACAAAGCATTAGTGGACCCTCCATGACTTATAAAACTTTTTAACTTTTCAAATTGATATCATTTAGAGTTTGACTCACCTGCCCATGAGAAATCATAATATTCTAATATGTTATTCCATTGGCCTTATAAAATAATTTTTTTCACCCCCATATGTAAAAACCCATAATAATAACCATGGTTTGGTTTGTGTTTTTGATTAGTTTAATGTGTGGTGTCCAAAACATAAATAATAAATAATTCCCTCTTTTCCTATATAAACTCACCCAATCTCCCACTTCCTCTTCACTCAAAGACTTTGGAACATTACCACACTCTCCCCTCATCTCTATAGATCCCAATATTCCCCAATCTACCTAGAAGACTCTCCCAATCCTCTCCCAATCCATTGGGATCACACTTCCAAGTATGAGATTTCTTCATTTCTCATTTTTTTCCAATTTTCACTATATTGTAATTCCATTTTATTTTTAATTAAAAATGTTGGGGTGTGACTTAGAACATCCCCAATACTTACCTACTTATGTTTTAGTGAGGATATATATAACACCCCAATATTTTGTAGTAAGTTATTTTCTTTAACGTAATTCAATAGCTTGAGCTACACGCAACACCAAGATCGAGTGCAACATGACTTACCAAACTAGCTGTTCAAAAAGTTGTTATGAATAGTATTAATTTAATTTTAAATTAGATATACTCCATATAATTTCATAATCCATATTATTTGTTTCTTAGACATAATATAAGAACAAATTCATTTTTATAGATAAAAGAATGTTTTTCAAAAAATGAAATATTATCACCTTTTAATGGAAAACACTTTTTAAAACCAATATTTGACACTTTTATATATTTAATTTATTGAAATTAAATTCTTATTTATAATCGGGACATAAAAATATATTTTGGATAAATGTTTTGTACTTTTCTGATAACGTTCATATTTTGATGAATACTGAAAAATACTAAATTTTAATTGAAAACATATTTTTTAATCGAAATAATTTATAGTGTCAAATTATTAATTTGAATGGTTTAGGATTATAATTAGATTATATTTTTATCATTTAATTTAATTTTGTTCATTATAAGTAATTTCACATTTATATTTGACAAAAGCACATGTCAATATTTTGATAGTTTTTACTTTTTAAAAACCCGCTTTTCAGTTTTGACAACAGGAATTAATTTTAAATTAATTAATGAAAATTAAATGATTTTAATTGGGTAAAATAGAATTCATTTTTGAATCTAGAATATCAAAATTATCTTCAGGTATATTTTTGGTATTTTTCTGAAAACATTCAATTTTTGATGAATAGTGAAAAACATTGTGTTATTGTTTAAAACCAACTTTTTATTTAAATAATTATTTATTTTATTTAAATTTATATTAAGTAAAAATATATATTTAATACCTATAAAATTTCACTTTAATTCATTGGATTCATTTTATAATAAAATTAGATAATAAAATTTTATTGGACTTTTTACTATCGTTTACCCATCTTCTATGAGCATTTGCAAATCTGCATAAAACATAATTTTACTGCTTCTGTGAGTTGAATTTCAAAAATCCTAGAGAAAATTTTTACATCCGTAAGTAAAATTTGGTTCAATAAAATGAAAATAATTTTTTCTGAATCCTAACATTTTACTTTTATTTTCCACGGTTGAAAGTAAATAGGGTAATTAAGGAAAAAATGATATTTTAATTACACTAAAAATGTCCTAATTCTATTTGGTAAGTGTAATTCTAAAAAAAAACCTTTGTAATAAAATATTATCCTCTACGGTCCACTTTGATTAGACTAGGACTTTTAATATTATTTTATTTAAAGGAGACTTAAAAGAGTTAAGTTCAATGTTTAAAAACAAAACCACTTTTCATATAGGGTTATACACAATAAAAATTCTGCTATAAAATTCATTAGAAATATAAAAATATTTCCTACATAATTTTATTTTATTTATAATTTTTAAAAAATAAATACTTTATTTTATTTAGGACACAATAATGATGTCTTAATTACTTTATAAATGAAATATTAAAATAATTGATATTATAAATATCAAAATAAATATAAATTGAGACTTATGATGAATTAAACTAATTTTATAGGTTAATAGTACATGTTAGGGTTTATTAAATAAATTTTATTCGAAGTGATAAAATTTATATTTATTTTAAAAAAATCAAATACAAAATAGTATCAAAATTGACATAATTGTGTTTTTAAAACAAATTCTATATTATTAATTGATATAATATTACTAAAAATATAAGATTCTGCCAATGGACTTATATAAGGTTATATATATTAATAATGAACCACTTGGGGTTCTCTTGGCTTTTTATAGTAATTGTATTAACCATATAATATAAAAATATAAAGAGACATGGTAAATGTCAAACTATTAAACTAAGAGTTAATTCTAAAAGTTAAGTTTAATATGGTGACCCAAACCTATCTAAAACCTATTTTTGAAAGGTTTTCGACCCCTCCCCACCTTATCCTTGAAATAAATCATTTCTGGGCCATTATAAACCGAAAATTACTTTATTATAAAATAATATTTCAGCCCTTTCCTAAAGTGACCCTCACATCTCTTATAAAAGGGTACTTCCCCTTCTCTAACATTCACACCTCCAAATCCATTTTTCTCGTCCAAACCATTCCCAAATATCCCCTCAACTATCCTCCCTTAAACCTAGAGGCCTTAATTGTATCATAAATCCAACCTAAGGAACCCTTTTGATCAACTCTAAAGGAAGCAACCAAAGAAGAGGAAATAATTTCACCACCCCCATTCAAGTTCTTTTCTTCTTCAACTTCCTATTTAATTGTTGTTTCCATACGAAAATAATTAATCCATTACATTCTACATAAATTTATGTTATTATAAATATGTTACAGCCATATTTTTTATTCTATCCATCCTATAAATGACAAAGTCACCATACGTGCGTACGTACGACTTACCGTCTCCACATCGTGGTGTAGTTTGTTATTCAAAAACATAATTATTTGGATGCATATAATAATAAGTATAACTAATTTAAATAATAAATATAACATGTCAGGAATTCTTTATATAGGATATATCATCCAATTATATATGGTTTCACCATCAAAAGAATGATATTGTCGCTCGTGCGTACGTACGGCTTACCATCTCCATGACGCGATGAGAAGTCATTCCCCATCATAACGATTCAATACTAACATTCATTTGATGATTAAATATAATTTTTAAAGACTTTATATCATTATGGATATGAATCAAATACATCTTATCCATAAAAAACATTACTTACAATACAAAACATATAAAGGAAAACGAATCTGTTAACACCCGAAATAATGATACTACTAAAATATTATTAACCTCTCAATATTAGAAGATCAAATATGATATAATATTTATGTATGTGGTTCTTTTATAATTTATTAAATATTATCTAACTATTATATAGGTGGTTAACATCCCTCCGACTAAGGAAAATTACAAGGTAAGTGGTTTTCATATCACTTCTTATTCTAGTGAGATTCATTCTATATTGCCCCTATTTCCTTTTGTGTGGTGTATGTAGTGAATATTATTGATTTATCTATATAATATAATTTAATATATGTGTATTTAAATCATCATTTGATTATCCTTATTTCATGGGGTGTATGTTTCCTATGTTACCAAATCAGTAAGGTAATTACAAATATCAATTTCCACTCATTTGTCTTTACGCATACTTCATTGATTATTTTACCCCAAGATTAAGGGTGAAATCACTATTTATTATTTATGTATTAATTTACACTCCCCTTTATGTGGATATTCCTTTTATAAACATAATAAATCTGTTGATAAATTCACATTCCATTTATATGAGCTTTTTAAGGGTAATCTAAACTGAATTTCCATTCATTGAGTTTATCATCCAAGTCATTGGTTTTGGTTTTACAAGAATTTGTGTTAATGTAATATGATTTATTTAAACTTAATATCCAATTATATTTAGAGTATTTATATTTTTCACACATAATTATTTCATTTATTTGTCCATAATCTAAGGATATGGTCTTTATAAGGTATTTCATCTCAATTTACATTCCATTGAGACCACATTGTCGTTATGCACCAATTCACTTTTATATTGTGTATATACTATCCTGTGACATAATATATCATGAATCCATTTATTATCATGATATTATAATGTTTTTATGAATTTTATTCCTCAAGTACTTGTATTCAAGAATTACTTTTTTTTCTAGGAACTCTTTAACTAAAATATTGTTTTAAATGATTTAAATATTTATTCTTCTAAATATTTCTCATTAATGTCGATGTTTAAAAAATGTTTTTATGTATTTATTTATTTGGAAAAGAATGTTTTGAAATTAAAATTCATTTTTAATTTTGTAAAGTGGCATGGGACACTTTTATTCAAAAATATCTTTCAAATGACTTCTTTGATAAATAGTGCATCATTTAAATGTTTTCAATAAAAAGGGATATTTCTATCAAAGATTTTTACTGATCATTTTCAACTATGTCAACATCCTTCATGGGATATTATTCATAATAAAGGTTGATTTATTATAAAAATATTCGATATTTTATTGAAGGTTTTGTGATATGTTTGACTGTGGATGTGTTATTTTTAAACCATTCATGGTTTATGGAAAAAGTATTGACATTTCATATGCCAGTTTTTATACTAATGTTTATACTATGTTTCAACCTTTTAATATGAAGAAAGAATTGGACTTAGTAAGTGACGGGTGTAGCCCGCTATGGCTCCTCAATGCATCGGTAGGTCTAATGAGACAATCTAGTCTCTTGACACAAGGCCTTGGCAAAATCTTATGTATAGTCTTGGTATGAGGCCTTGACTGTGTTGTTATGATATCCATCATTATGAATTCTATCATTAAGAAATTGGATATTAATATTACATGTGATTATTCGACTAGTTGAATATCCATGTGAATAATTAAGTGGAATTGTTGAATTATTCATTTCCATTTTATGCTAAAGTTTAAGTTTAAAAGTCTTGTGTTCTAGTCTTATACATTAACTTAAATGTTTATTCTTGTTTATGATTGTTTCTTCTATATTTTAATTTTTTTTGAGCATCTGATCTCACCCCTTTATTATGTTTTATTTTTTCCAAGACACAAAGAAGTATATTATGATTAAACTACCGGAACAGGCTAAGGGATATAAGAGTGTTCAAATGGGACATAATGTTATTGTTTTTTTATTTCATGATGTAATGTAAAACTTATATATGTATATAGTACTTCTAAGTATATTAAACTAATTGGTGTTTTGGGACATTATTCCTTTTATCATGCCAATATTAGGTAATAATTCACTGACTCCGGGCTGCTGGGGTCAGGAAATTAAAATCGGTATCAAAGGAATTTTAGTACAAACCTTGAAGCTAGATGTATAAAAACTGTGATTAGAAAACACTACGCTAAGATATATATTGAGGATTAGTATAGAAGAACATCCAAAACATTTGGTAATGTAAATATTATATTGGTATTCCAAGAAATACATCCATGTATGTATACGAGTAGGTAGAGGCAGCTCTGGCATAGATGTACCTAGGATTAAAAACTCTGACAAAGAGTTTTGGGCTTGACCCTGGGTATCTTGGTACATGACAACAGGAATTGTTGCACTCTTGGTTATAACACTCACAGGGGATAGGCTTAGGATAATTCAAATTTTCTTTACAAACCAATTTGATGTATTTTAATATAAGTTGAGAATAAATATCCTTGGTTAATCCTAAGGTTTTTTTGATTGAAAATAAGGTGTTATGATATTCTCTAAATGATTTTAGGACTCACACTATGCTTTCTTGTGTTAGTCAATGGATGGATTCGAAGGAAGTCATATTAACATTGAATATGTTGTATAAGGTAGGCACGGTGGTTGAAATGAGCAATGAAGTGGAATTTTGATTGGTGTAAAAGATATCATGTTCATGCTGAATCAGTTTAAAAATAATATGATCAACAACATATATATTAACCTACTCTCAAACTCAACAAAAAAAGAGAAAGGTGGTGAATGATAAGAGCTCTAGAAATGGATACAATTGAGAAAAGAAAGATAAATTTCCATCATGCAGTAAATGTGGAAGGAGACACCTAGAAAAGTGTCTCAATAGAAAAAATAAATGCTTTATGTGTGGAAAAGAAGGACATAAATTAAATAATTTCCAAGGAAAAATGATGAGTACTATGTAAGAAAATAAAAATGATCCTAAGAATCCAATTACAGGAATTTTAAGTAAATGTATGGGATTTTGGAATTACCTGAGTAAATGCCATATTCTATAGGATAACCTCTAAGTCAAGGAAGAACCTATTTGGAAATAAAATATGGAGAAAAGTTTAAAAGTATGCGATTAATTTTGAAGACTATTCTATGTTACGTGTAACCATGTAGTTTGTTACGTGAAAATTTTATTTGAGGAAGAATTATCTTTTCTTTTTTGTATATAGTTATAATGAACCATTTGGGTTTATATGATCCTTGAATTTGAGGTAATTACAGGTCATTAATTTTGGGGTTGAAAAATTCAAGGTATGAGATAACATTTGTGGTTAAATTATTTTATAGTTATTTTGAGGAATTTATCTTATTTTGTAAATATTATAAAATATGGTTTTTGAAAAATTACAACAGGCAGACCGTGTGACAACCCGTCACGTCAGACAAACCTTCGGGATTTGAACCCACAACCAGGGTGCGATTAGGATTTATCGCCTACAACTGAACTATGTGAAGTCCCTAGTTAGTGTGACTAATTCTTTTTAGTTAAATGATTTTATTGATCAATAATAATTTTATTTGGGATCTTATGTCTTATCAAATATATATCCTTAGTATAGGAAAATGATTTTTTGATTATGTGATAAATGTTATTTCAGAAGATGTTCGCTCTGTTGGAAACACTATATGACTAAGGAAAATAAAATACTATGGGATTTCCTTTGAGGAGTAATGGTGGATTTATATCTGTGTTTTTATTGTGAATTTATAGAGATTTGGGTTATTTATGGAAATGATTAACATATCATAGAGAATATGTGATTAGGTTAATTACTTTTAATTATGTGACTTTAGGAGTAGTCAATGTTATTTGGATATACAATTTAATGTGGAAGACTATGTAATCAAATTCATCTAAGTTTTGGGTTTTAATATTAGTTTGGATTATACTGAAGGATTTTAAGTATAATGGTTTATTGAATAGTATTTATTGAAATTTGGGTATTGTTGCTTGAATTTTAGAAATTAAGATTAGAATTTATTTCCTTAAAGGATTATCCTTTTTGGGGATCATCTGATCTTGTACTAACCATTTTGGTTTTGGATAGTCTCTAAAGATAAGGGAAATATATAGTTTATTCTTTTCGGATCATGTGATTCTCTAGAAGTTGATTCTATCACTTCAGGTGTGAAAAAGTCATCTTTAATACTCATCATTTAAAAAAAATATGAGCTAGTGGTAGAAATTTATTAAAGGATGAATCTATACTTAAAATGTAATTATATCTCTCTATGTTCTTAGTCAATCTCATAAATAAATTCCTCAACATTAAGAAATAGAACTTAAAACAAAAAATGTTGTTTGTTTACTTTTCCTACTTGGAAACTAATGACCCTTTATCCCATCACAAGTTTGTGGTTTTCTTGTTGTTAACTTTCTCATGATCATGTTTTCTATCAATATCCATCAAAACCTGACACTTAGTTTATCTTCCATATCCATTCTTTCCTACATGGAATCCATGTATGAGTTATCTTGGGGGACATTTTTACTTCTCTTTATTTATTTTAAAATGATAGTCTTATTGACTCTTTTTCCGATGTGGGACTTTCAATGAAGTTCCCAAGACAAATTTTAAAATTGTGAGGATGTAATTTCCAAAATAGGGGAAGAATGTAACACCCCAATATTTCATATTAAAGTATTCTCATTAAAGTAATTCAATAGCTAGTGATACACGTAACACTGAGTTCGAGCGCACCACGACTTACCAAACTAGTCATTCAGAAAGCGTTTATGAATAGTATTTACCTAATTTTGAAATTTATATACCCCATATAATTTCAGAATCCATTTTATGTGTTTTTTAGGCATAATATAAGAACAAATTCATTTTTCAGATAAAAGAAGTATTTTCCAAGAAATGCAATTTTACCAACTTTTAATCGAAAACCCTTTTTAATACCGATATTTGAAACTTTTATATATTAAATTTAATGAAATTAAATTCTTCTTTTGAATAGAGATATAAAAATTTATTTTGGATAATTTTTTGGTACTTTTCTGATAACTTTCATATTTTGATGAATACTGAAAAATACTAAATTTTAATTGAAAAAAACTTTTTTAATTGAAATAATTTATAGTTTTAAATTATGTATTTGAATATATTGGAAGTATAATTAGATTATATTATTATCATTTAATACAATGTAGGTCATTATAAGTAATTTTACATTTAAATTTGACAGAAACACATTTCAATCTTTTGATAGTTTTTACTTTTTAAAAACCCGCATTTAGGTTTTGACAACAGGAATTAATTTCAAAATAATTAATTCAACTTATATGTTTTTAATTGGGTAAAACAGAATTAATTTTTGAATCTGGAATATCAAAATTCGCTTAGGCTAAAGTTTTGGTATTTTTCTAAAAACATTCAATTTTTTATGAATGGTGAAAAACACTGTGTTATTATTTAAAACCGACTTTTTATTTAAATAATTAATTTTTATACTTAAATTTATTTTAAGTCAAAATAGATATATAATACCTATACACATTCAATTTAATTCATTGGAGTCATTTTATAATAAAATTAGATGTTTAAAATTTTATTGGACTATTTTCTGTCTTTTACGCATCTTCTAGAAGCATTTCCAAATTTGCATAAAACATAATTTTTCCACTTCTTTGAGTTGATTTTAAAAAATTAGAGAGACGAAATTTAAATCAGTAAGTAAAATTTGGTTCAATAAGATGAAGAAAATTTGGTGAATATTAACTTTTTACTTTTATTTACCACGGTTTAAAGTAAATCGGGTAATTAAGGGTAAAAATGATTTTATAATTACCCTAACACATGTCCTAATTCTATTGGATAAGATTATTTAGACCAAAAACAACCTTAGGATTAAATTATGATCCCCTTTGGTCCACATGGATTATATTAGGAAATTTATTATTATTTAATTTAAAGAAGAGTTAAAAGAGTTAAATTCAAATTTTAATAACAAAAACACTTTTAATATAGGGTTATACATAATATAAATTATACTATAAATATTCATTATAAATATAAAATTATTTCCTATATAATGGTATTTTATTTATAATTTTTAAAAATTAAATATTTTATTTTATTTTTGACACAATGATAATACAGTAATTACATTATTAATGAAATATTAAAATAATTGATATTATAAATATCAATATAAATAAATATTGAGAATTTTGATGAATTATAATAATTTTATTTGTTAATATGACATTTTAGGGTTGATTAAATAAATTTTATTCTAAGTGATAATATTTTTATAGATTTTAAAAAAAATCAAACACTAGATAGTATTAAAATTGACATAATTGAGTTTTAAAAAAATACTATAGTATTAATTGAAATAATATTAATAAAAATATAATTATAGGACAATGGACATATATAAGGTTATATATATTAATAATGAACCACTTGGGGTTCCCTTGAGTTGTTATAGTAAGGTTATTAACCATAAATATAAAAAAACAAAGAGACATGGTAAATCTCAAACTATTTAACTAAGAGTTAATTCTAAAAGATAAGGCTAATATGGTGACCAAAACCTTTCTAAAACCTATTTTTTGAGAAGTTTTATACCCCTACCCACCTTATCCTTGAAATAAATCATTTATGAGCCATTATAAACCGAAAATGACTTTATAATAAAATAATATTTCAACCATTGCCTAAACTGACCCTCACCTCTCTTATAAAAGGGAACTTCTCCTTCTCTTAATTTCACACCTCCAATGAAATTAGTCTCAGCTAAACCCAGCCCAAATATCCTCTCAACTATCCTCCCTTCAACTAAGAGGTCTTACTTTTATCATAAAGCCAACCTATGGATCCATTTTGATCAACTCAAAAGGAAACACCCGAAGAAGAGGTAATAATTTCACCACCCTCATCAAAGTTCTTTTCTTCTTCCACATCCTCTTTATTTGTTGTTTCCATTACAAAGTAATTAATACAGTGACTTCTACATATTTTGATGTTATTAAAAATATGGTACAACCATCTTTTTTATTCTACCCATCCTATAAATGACAATGTCACCATACATGCGTACGTACGGCTAACCATCTCTATGTCGTGGTGTAGTTTGTTATTCAAAAACATCATTATTTGGAATTATATAATAATGAGTATAACTGATATAAATAATAAATATAACATGTTAATTATTATTTATATATTATATACCATTTAATTATATATGTTTTCACCATCAAGAGAATGATATTGTCAGTCATGCATACGTACGGCTTACCGTCTCCACGACTTGATGAGATGTCATTCCCCATCGTAACCATTCAAGAATAATTTTCATTTGATGATTAAAAATAATTTTTAAAGAATTTATATCATTCTGGATATGAATCAAATATATCCTATCCATAACAAAAATGACATATGTAACAAAACATATAAAGGAAAACGAATCAGTTAAAACCCAAAACAATGATACTGCTAAAATATTATTAACAAAGCAATGTTATAAGATCCTATATGATATCATATTTATGTATTTTTTTATTTTATAATTTAATAACTATTATTTAACTATTATACCGGAGGTTAACGTACCCTCGACTAAGGAAAATTACAGGGAAAAAGGTTTTCATCTCACTTCTTATTCTCATGAGATTCATATTATATTGCCACTATTTCCTTTTGTGTGTTGTATGTACTACCCAAGATTGTATTCTTTGATTAATATAATTTAATATATGTGTATTTACATCACCATTTTATGATCATTATTTCATGGGGTGTATGTTTCATATGTTACCAAATCGGTAAGGTAATTTCAAATGTCAATTTCCACTCTTTGGGCTTTACACATACTTCACTGATTACTTTAATCTAAGATTATGTGTGGAATAATTATTTATTATTTATATAATAATTTCCAATCCCCTTTCTGTGGGTATTCCTTTTATACACATAATAACTCCATTGATAAATTCACAATCTATTGATATGAACTTTTTAAGGGTAATCTTAACTCAATTTCCATTCATTGAGTATAACATCCCACTCATTGGTTTTTTTTACAAGAATATGTGTTAATGTAATATTTTTTATTTACACTTAATATCCAATTATATTTAGTGTATTTTTATTTTTCACAAATAATTATTTCCTTCATTCATCCTTAATCTAAGGATTCGAACTTTATAAGGTATTCCGTCTCTATTTACATTCCTTTGAGACCACTTTTTTGTTATGCACCAATTCACTTTTATATGGTGTATATACTATAATTTGACTTAATATATCATGAATCCCTTAATTTTAATGATATTATAATGTTTTGATTAATTTTATATCTAAATTACTTGTATTCAAGCGCCCCTTATTTGGTTGGGGACTCTTTAACTAAAATATTGTTTTAAATGTTTTAAGTATTTATTCTTCTAAATCTTTCTCATTAATGTTCATTTTTTAAAAATGGTTTTATGTATTTATTTTTATGGAAATGAAGGTTTTTAAATTTCAATTCATTATAAAAGTTTCAAATTTTTATGGGACACTTTGATTCAAAAATCTCTTTTAAACAACTTCTTTGATAAATAGTGCGACATTTAAATGTTTTCAAGAAAAAAGGATGTATCACTCAATGATTTTTACTCATCATTTAAAACTATGTCAACATTCTTTATGGGATATTATTCATAATCAAGGTTGATTTATTATAAAAATATTTTATATTTTAATAAAGTTTTTGTTAAATGTTTGACTATGGATGTGTTATTTTTATACAATTTATGGTTTATGGATAAAGTATTGACAATTCATATGCTAATTTTAATACAAATGTTTAGATTATGTTTCAAATTTTTTATATTAGGAAGCCATTGGACTTTGTAAGTGATAGGGGAGCCCAGTATACCTCCTCTATGCATCGGTAGGTCTCATGAGACAAACTAGTGTCTTGGCACAAGGCCTTGACAAAATCTTATTTGTATTCTTGGAACGAGGCATTGACTATGTGGTTATGATGTTCGGAATTATACATTACATCATTATGAAATTGGATATTAATATTACATGTGATTATTAGACTAGTATAATATCCATGTGAATAAGTAAATGACATTATTGGATATATATTTTCCATTCTATGTTGATGTTTATGTTTAGAAGGATTATGTTATAATATTATACATTAACTTAAATGTTTATTCTTTTTTATGACAGTTTCTACTATATTTTTATCCTTACTGAGAATCTTATCTAACCCATTTCTTATGTTTTATTTTTCCCAATATGCAAAGAAGTATATTATGATTAACCTGCAAGAATAGGCTAAGGGATATAAGACTGTCCAAAGGGGACACAATGTTGTTGTTTTTTTATTTCATTATGTAATGTAAAACTTATGTATGTATCTAGTACATATAAGGCTACTAAACTGATCAGTCTATCAGGACACGATACCTTGTATCATTCCAACGTTATGTAATAATGCACCAAATCTAGGCTTTTGGGGTCGGGGCTTTACCGTTGGTATCTGAGGATGTTTAGTACAAACCTTGAAGCTAGATTTATAAAAACTCTTATTAGAAAACACTACCCTAAGATAGATATTGATGATTATTATAGAAGAACATCAAAAAATTTGGGTAATATAAATATTATGTGGGTTTTCCAAGAAATACATCCATGTATAGATATGAGCAGGTAGAGGAGGCTCTGGAATAGATTTACCAAGGAGTAAAAACTCCGACATGGAGTTTCGAGCTTGACCCGGGGTATCTTGGTACATGAAAACTAGCCTTGCTGCACTCTTGATTATGACACTCCTGAGGGATATTCTTAGGATAATTCACATTTTCATTAGAAACCAATATGAAATATTTTAATATAAGATGAGAATAAATATCCTTGGTTAATCCTAAGGTGTTTTAGATTGAAAATATGGTGTTATAATATTCTCAAAATGATTTTATGACTCACACTATGCTTTATTGTGTTATTCAATGGATGGATTCCAAGGAAGTTATAGTAACATTGAAGATGATGTACAATGTGGGCACGGTGGTGGAAATGAGAAATGAAGTGGAATATTGATTGGTGTAAAAGATGTCATATTCATGCTGAATCATTCTTCCAAAAATATGATAAAAAATATATATATTAACCAACTCCCATACTCAACAAAAAATAGCATGGCGGTGAATGATAAGAGCTCCAGTAGTGGAGACAATGGAGAAAAGAAATCTCAATTTCCTTCATGCAGGAAATGTGAAAGGAGACACCTAGGAAAGTGTCTCAATGGAAAAAAGAAATGCTTTATGTGTGGGAAAGAAGGAAATAAAGTAAATAATTGCCGAGGAAAAATGAAGTGTACTGTGTAAGAAAATAAAAATGATCCTTAGAGTCCAATTATCATCATTTTCCTTAAATTTAAGAGACCTTGGCATTACCTGAGTCAATGCCCTATTCTATAGGATAACCTCTAAGTCAAGGAAGAACCTATTTGGAAATAAAAGGAAGGAGAAATGTTTTCAAGTATGGGATTACTTTGGAATACTATTCTTTTTTATGTATAACCACGTAGTTTGTTATGTGAAAATGCTATTTGAGGAAGAATTATCTTTTCTTTTGTGGATATAGTTATAAAGAACCATTTGGGATGATATTATCCTTGAATTTGAGGAAATTACAGGTTATTAATTTTTTGGATGAAAAATTCGAGGTATGAGATAAAATTTGTGGTTAAATTATGTTATAGTTATTTTGAGGAATTTATCTCATTATTAGAATGTTATAAAATATAGTTTTTTGTTAAAAGACAACAAGCAGACCATGTGACAACCCATCACATCGGACAAAGTTGCGGGAATAGAACCCACAACTAGAGTGTGATTGGGATTAATCTCCTTCAACTAGACTATGTGAAGTACATGGTTAGTGTGAATAATTCTTTTTATATAAATGATTTTAGTTATTAACAATAATATGATTTGGGATCTTATGTATTACCAAATGGATATCATTAGTATATGAAAATGATTTAGTGATTAAGTGATAAATGTTATTTTGGAAGACGTTCGCTCTGTTGGGAACACTATATGCCTAAGGAAAATAAAATACTAAGGGATTTCATTTTAGGCGTAATGGTGGATTTTTATCTCTGTTTTTATTGAGAATTTATAGAGATTTGATTTATTTATTGAAAACATTAACCTATCATAGAGAATATGTGATTAGGTTAATTACTTTTAATTATGTGACTTTAAGAGTAGTTGATGTTAATTGCAGATACAATTTAATGTGGAAGACTACGTAATAAAATTCTTCAATGTTTTGGTTTTAAATATTAGTTTGGATTATATTGAAGGATTTTAAGGGTAATATTTTATTGAATTGTATTTATTTAACTGTGGGTATTATTGGTTTAATTATAGAAATTAATATTAGAATTTCATTCTCTAAAGGATTATCCTTTTTTGGGATCATCTGATCTTGTACTAACCATTTTGGTTTTTCTTAGTCTCTAAAGACAGGGGAAATATATATTTTATGCTTTGAGGATCATGTGATTCTCTAGAAGTTGATTCTACTACTTTAGGTGTGACCAAGTCATCTTGAATACTCATTGTTTGGAAAAAAATATGAGTTAGTGGTAGAAATTTATTAAAGGATGAAACTCTACTTAAAATGTAAGTATATCGCTTTATGTTATTATTCAATCTCGTAAATAAATTCCTCAACTTTATGAAATGGAACTTTAAAAAATGTTGTTCGTTTACTTTTCCTATTGGGAAACTAATGACCCTTTATCCCATCAAAAGTTTGTGGTTTTATTATAGTTAAATTTATCCTAATCATTTTTTCTATCACTCTCAATCAAAACTCAACACATAGTTGGTCTTACATATCCATGCATTCCTACATGGAATCCTATTATTGGTAATCTCAGGTGACCTTTGTACTTATCATTCTCTCTTTTAAAAATATAGTCTAACTAACTCTCTTTCCGATGTGGGACATTCAATAAAGTTCCCACTCCCAATTTTAAAATTTGGAGGACTCAATTTCCAAAATAGGGGAAGAAAGTAACACCCCAATATTTCATCTATGTTATTTACTTTAAAATAATTCAATAGATTGCGCTACACGTAACACCTAGTTCAAGCGCACCACGACTTACCAAACAAGCCATTCAAAAAGTGGTTATGAATAGAATTAACTTAATTTTGAATTTTATATACTCCATATAATTTCAAAACCCATAATATGTGTTTCATAGAAATAATATAAGAACAAATTCATTTTTTTAGATAAAATAAGTATTTTTCAAAAAAATGGAATTTTACCTCCTTTTAATGGAAAACCCTTTTTAAAACCAAAATTTTACACTTATATATATATAATTTAATGAAATTAAATTATTATTTTAAATCAGGACACAAAAATTTATTTTTGATGAATTTTTGGTACATTTCTGATAACTTTCATATTTTTATGAATACTGAAAAATAGTAAACTTTAATTGAAAACAACATTTTTAATCAAAATAATTTATAGTGTTAAATTGTGAATTTTAATGGTTTGGGAGTATAAATAGATTATATTTTTTCATTTAATACAATATAGGTCATTATAAGTAATTTCACATTTAAATTTGACAAAAACATATTTCAATATTTTGATAGTTTTTACTTTTTAGAAACCTGCTTTTCGGTTTTGAAAACGGGAATTAATTCTAAATTAATTAATTCAACTTATATGTTTTTAATTGGGTAAAATAGAATTCATTTTTGAATCCGGAATATCAAAAATATGTTAGGGTAAAGTTTTGGTATTTTTTTGATGAAATTCAATTTTTTATGAATAGTTAAAAACACTGTGTTATTGTTCAAAACTGACATTTTATTTAAATAATTATTTATTTTATTTAAAAAAAAATTAAGTAAAAATATATATAATACCTATACAAACTTCAATTTAATTCATTGGCGTCATTTTATAATAAAATTAGATGTATAAAATTTTATTGGACTTTTTACCATCTTTTACCCATCTTCTAGAAGCATTTACAAATTTTCCAAAAACATAATTTTTCCACATATGTGAGTTGAATTTCAAAAATCTGAGAGACACGATTGACATCAATAAGTAAAATGTGGTTTAATAAGATGAATATAATTTTTGGTGAATAGTAACTTTTTACTTTTATTTACCAGGGTTAAAACAAAAAAGGGTAATTAAGGGTAAAAATGATATTATAATTACCCAAACACATGTACTAATTCTAATGGATAAGTTTAATTAGACCAAAAACTAACTTTGGAATAAAATATGATCCCCTTTGGTCCACTTGGATTAGATTAGGATATTTATTATTATTTTATTTAAAGATGAGTTAAAAGAGTAAAATTCAATGTTTAACAACAAAACCACTTTTAATATAGGGTTATACACAATATAAATTCGACTATAAATATTCATTATAAATATAAAAGGTTTCCCTACATAAATGTATTTTATCTATAAATTTTAAAAATTAAATAATTTATTTTATTTACGACAAAATGATGATGCAGTAATTACCTAATTAATGAAATATTAAAATAAGTGATATCATAAATATAAAAATAAATTTAAATTGAGACTTTTGATGAATTACACTAATTTTTTCTATTAATATTACATGTTAGGGTTGGTTAAATAAATTTTATTATAAGTGATTAAATTTTTATGGCTTTCGAAAAAAATCAAATACAAAATAGTATAAAAATTGACATAGTTGAGTTTTTAAAAACAAATACTATATTATTAATTGATATAATATTTATAAAAATATAAGGTTCAGCCAATGGACATAGATAAGGTTATATATATTAATAATGAACCACTTGGGGTTCTCTTGTCTTTTTATAGTAACTTTATTAACCATATAATATAAATATACAAAGAGACATGGAATATGTCAAACTATTTAACTAAGAGTTAAATCTAAAAGATAAGGTTAATATGGTGGCCTAAACCTATCTAAAACCTATTTTTTGATAGATTTTAGACCCCTCTCAACATTATCCTTTAAATAAATCATTTTTGAGCCATTATAAAGCGAAAATTACTTTATTATAAAATAATATTTCAAGCTTTTCCTAAAGTGAGCCTCACCTCTCTTATAAAAGGGTACTTCCCCTTCTCTAACTTTCACACCTCCAAAGCCATTTGGATCAGCTAGATCCTACCCAAATATCCTCTCAACTATCCTCCCTTAATCCTAGAGGCCTTACACTGATCAGAAAGCCAACCTAAGGATCCCTTTTGATCGACTCTAAAGGGAACACTCAAAGAAGAGGTAATAATTTCACCACCCTTGTTCAAGTTCTTTTATTCTCCCTCATCCTCTTTATTTGTTGTTTACAAACCAAAATAATTAATACAGTACCTTCTACATAATTTTATGTTATTATAAATATGGTACAACCATATTTTTTATTCTATCCATCCAATAAATGACAAAGTCATCGTACGTTCTTACGTACGGCTTGCCGTCTCCATGTTGTGGTGTAGTTTGTTATTCGAATACTTCATTATTTGGATTCATATAATATTGAGTATAACTAATGTAAATAATAAATATAACATGTTAATTATTCTTCATATATGATATAACATCCAATTATATATGATTTCACTATCAAAATAATGATATTTTCGCTCGTGCTTACGTACGGCTTACCGTCTCCATGACGCGATGAGATGTCATTCCCCATCGTAACCATTCAAGAATAATTTTTATTTGATGATTAAAAATAATGATTAAAGACTTTATATCAATCTGGATATAAATCAAATACATCATATCCATAACAAACATAACTTATGTGACAAAACATATAAAAAATGAATCAGTTAACACCCGAAACAATGATACTATTAAAATATTGTTAACAAAGCAGTATTAGAAGATCATATATGATATCATATTTATGTATGTGGTTATTTTATAATTTAATAACAATTATTTAACTATTATACACAAGGTTAATGTACCCTATACTAAGGAAAACTACAAGACAATGGGGTTTCATCTCACTTCTTATTTTCGTGAGATTCATGTTATATGGGCACTATTTCATTTTGTGTGGTGTATATACGGCCCGTGATTGTATTTTTTCTGTAATATACTTTATTATATGGGTATTTAAATCATCATTGGATGCTCCTTACCTCATGGGGTGTATTTTTCGTATGTTACCAAATCGATAAGGTAATTTCAAATGTCAATTTCACTCATTGGGCTTTACGCATACATCATTGATTATTTTACTCCAAGATTCTGTGTGGAATCAATATTTATTATTTATGTAGTAATTTATACTCCCCTTTCTATGTATATACCTTTGATACACATAATCAACCCATTGATAAATTCACATTCCATTGATATGAGCTTTTTAAGTGTAATCTTAACTAATTTCAACTCATTGAGTTTAACATCCAAGTCATTGGTTTTGTTTTTACAAGAATATGTGTTAATGTAATCTGATTGATTTACACAGAATATCTAATTACATTTAGTGTATTTATATTTTTCACACAAAATTATTTCATTGATTTATCTTTAATCTAAGGATATGGTCTTTATAATGTATTTTGTCTCAATATACATTCATTTGAGACCTCTTTTTTGTTATGCACCAATTCAATTTTATATGGTTTATATACTATCCTTTGACATAATATATCATGAATACCTTTATTCTCATGATATTATATTGTTTTTAATGATTTTATTCATCAATTACTTGTAATCAAGTGTCTCTTATTTGGTTAGGAACTCTATAACTAAAATATTTTTTAAAATATTTTAAATATTTATTCTTCTAAATATTTCTCATTAATGACCATGATTCAAAAATGGTTTTATGTATTTATTTATATGGACATAAATGTTTTGAAATTAAAATTCCATTTAAGAGTTTTGAATTTGTATGAGACACTTTGATTCAAAAATCTCTTTTAAACGACTTCTTTGATAAATAGTGCAACATTTAAATGTTTTCAAGAAAAAGGGATATTTCTCTCAAAGATTTTTACTGATCATTTTCAACTATGTCAACATTCATTATGGGATACTATTCTTAATCAAGGTTGATTTATTATAAAAATATTCCATATTTTATTAAATCTTTTGTGATATGTTTGACTGTGGATGAGTAATTTTTCTACCATTCATTGTTTATGGATAAAGTATTTACATTTTATATGCTAGTTTTAATATGACTGTTCAGATTATGTTTCATCCTTTTCATATGAGGAAAGCATTGGACTTAGTAAGTGACGGGTAGAGCCTTCTATTGATCCTCGATGCATCCGTATATCTTATTAGACAAACTAGTGTCTTGTCACAATGCCTTGACAAAATCTTATTTGTAGTCTTGGCATGAGGCCTTGACTATGTGGTTATGATGTCTGGAATTAGGAATTCCATCATTTTGAAATTGAATATTAATATTACATGTGATTATTCTACTAGTATAATATCCATGTGAATAAGTAAATGTAATTATTGGATTTATCTTTGACATTTTATGTTGAAGTTTAAGTTTAAAAGGCTTGTGTTCTAGTCTAATAAATTACCTTAAATGTTCATTCTTGTTTATATCAGTTTCTGTTATATTGTTATCCTTACAGAGCATCTGAGAACACCCCTTTCTTATGTTTTATTTTTCCAAAGATTCAAAGAAGTATATTACGATTAACCTACAGGAATAGGCTAATGGATATAAGATTGTTCAAAGGGGACACAATGTTGTTGTTTTTTTATTTCATGATGTAATGTAAAACTTATGTATGTATCTAGTACTTCCAAGTCTACTAAACTGATCGGTCTTTCGGGACATGATTCCTTGTATCATGCCAATTATATGTAATAATTCACCATCTCTGGGCTTCTAGGGTTGGTTCATTAAAAGATACCTCTTTATATCTCATTAATTCCTCCTATGTACACCCGTTAGCTAGCCGAGATTCTATATGGAATTTCTATCTTCACATTTACATTCAAGAAATTATTTTTTATTATGAATCTAAATTCTATTTCATATGTTGGGACATGTATATATATGGACACCTTTATATTCCATTTCATTTATATATTATGGAAACCCATTTTTCTATCATTAACCATTTTTAGTAATTCTTATGTCACGTTGTTATGCTACCGAAATTGCACAGTGATTTTCCAAGACAAATTCATTGTGTCTTGAATACCATGTCCATTTATCTATCGAGGTTATTCACCATTATGAAAATTTATTTATTGATTATATAGTTTCATGTATTTATTCCACTTTCCCTTGTTGTGGAATAAATGATGATGTTAAATGATTCCATGTTGTATGATCCATGTGGCAAACTTTTGCATGAAATGAAATGATTATGAAGGATACACCCGGATAGCACTCCAATGCATTGTGTAAAGATTAGTATCATGATACTTCAAGAGCATTGAGAGTTTACTAATTATAATTCAAGTGTAATAAGGGTTTACTCATTCTCCATTTTCAATGAGCCTTAGCTCGTGCTAATATCATGTTAAATGTTTTTCCCTCATTTCTATGTTATGATAATCATGGTAAATCATTCCTTTATGTTCATGTTTATCTTATGCTCCTTTGATATTTCTATTGACTAACATGTACGGTAATATTCATTTTATGCCTCGTTTAATCCCTTAAAGGGTTTTATATCTCACCCTTTTCTTATGCATGTCCTCAGGTTATCCCATGAAATGCTATATAAGAAGGAATGTGTGTGGTCATGTAAAATAAGTTTTCAATAATGATGGTTATTTCTTATTTTAATTTGTTATATAATGTTCCTAAGACCCAAAGAAACTAGACCTATCGATCCTCAGAGTTCTTTTAAGTGAAATTTTAGGTAATTAATCACGTTTAAGTATGTAATAAATAGTAATGTGATTATATTTGGTATTATAGGATAGGTTTAGTTATTTATGGTTTTTGGAATATAAAACCCTAGTGAAAGCCTTAAGGATAAGACTAAGTATAATAAAAACATCCATAAATTTTTTTGAGTATTGAGTAACTGTTTTATCAAGAAAATACATCCCTTTATGGATGAGAGCAGGTTGAGGAGGCTCTGGCATAGACGTATCTAGTGGTAAAACCCGAAAACACCACTTTGAGCTAGACTCGAATGAGAACTGGTGCATGAAAACAGGTCATACTGCAGTCTTCGTTATGACACTCTCATGGAATTTTATTTGTTAAATCCATTAGCTTTGAACAAACCATTATTAAGGGAATAAAAAATACCCCTAAGAATATATGTTGGGAATTAGATCATGGATAACAAAGATTGAAGCCTATAAATTCATAAGTTAATGAAATAAATGTAATTTATAAGTAATCTATTTTTTCTAGGGATTTGATTTATGTGTTACCTCTAACTTTCCTTCTATTATATCCACTAGTAGGTAATAGGAGGACTCGAGAAAACAATCATTGTTAAGATCAAGGTCACAACTGTACAAATGAGATTCCCAATCTAATGGGTGCGTGAATTGCGAACATTGTCATGATACACTCTGAGTAAACTAAGGATTTGAATATAAACATGGGTCAAGATGAATTTTCACCCCCCCCCCCCAAAGAAAGAACAAGTCACAATTGAGAGATTAATGAGACAAAGGACTCATACTTTTAATGGATCATATGATCCCTCAATTTTCGAACAATGGATCAACTTAATTGAAAAGATCATCTCCATCCTTCAATCATATGAACAAGAGAAGATAATTCTGGCTGCTTAATGAATTGAGCGTGAAGCTGATCAATAGTGTACATTAATCAAAAATATGAATCATGAGGATTATATCAAGGCATTGAAATGGAATGATTTTTAGAAAAAATTTATTGACAAATATTTTTCTCACACTTTATGACTTAAGATGGAAAGGCACTTCCTTTCCCTCAAGAACAAATATGACGAATCCATTGGATCGTATGAGGAAAACTTAATAAGGCTTTCACAATATTCCTTCTAGTTTTTCATTACCCTAGAATGGAAGGTTTTCCTCTTCTTTGGTGGTCTAAAACCTAGCCTAGAGAAATCCCTAGCGATCCATGGCTTTGAGTTCTATGAGGAAATTATACAATGTTCCCTAAAAGTTGAAATAGAGATCGATGAATCTCATGGGTATCATAGGGACAAGAAGCGTAAGTTGCAAATCAATTCCGATAGTCCAATGTATAAATCCTACGGTGCCAGGAAAATCATGCACCCCACTTTCCAAAGGTACGGAATGAAGCACCTTAGAAATTTCTTGAGGAAATTCTTTAGGTGTGGAAGGGAAGGACACAAGGCCATTAACTACAGACAAGAAAAACCTAGGGCCGCGATAGAGGAGAGGACTGCTCTGTTAAACCCTAAATACACTGTTTATTACTTCAACTATAGTGAACCGGGGCGCTTTGCAAACCATAACCCTAAGCCATGGTTTTTTAGAGGCAACCAACATCCTCTAAGGTTGTAAGGGATTTATTTTTCCACCACTACCGCCGAATTGAACCCTAACAATGAAGTGGTGATAGGTACGATAGTTATTCATTCAATACTAATGAACATACTTTTTTATTCTGGTTCTAAGCATTCTTTTTTATATCCAAATATTAGAATAATAATCCAAACACCACCACAAATCATGGAAATAAATATGTCGGTGAGAATGGAAAATAGAGAAATAATTACAACCCATGAATATAACTCCACCCTTGTCATAATTTTTTGGATTGAACTTCCCAGAAAACCTTTTCATACATCATTTGGTGGAATTTTATACAATTCATGGAATTTATTGGATTTCCTTATATATAACCAAAATAAATTTCTGTGAGAGGAAAATCACTCCCCTTATGGAGAATTGACTAATGATTCAATACAAGTGCAAGGAGGAGGATTAATCTTAATTAGTACCATCATATCAAGATTGGATATTACATCCCTATGTGCATGCATATCTAGATCAGATGATTGAGTCCTAGGAAGAAATTATCCTTTAATATGTGCCTATTATGAGGGAATTCGCTGAAGTGTTCCCTAATGAATTTTGTGGTCTTCCTCTTAGAAGAGATGTTGAATTACCAATTGATCTTATAACTAGGGTGTTTTCACTATCTTAGACTCCATATAGAATGGTTGTTCTATAGCTTGAGGAACTAATGAAACAAATATAGGATAATCTGGATAAAAGATTTATATGCCTAAGTTGTTCACCAGGGGGTCCATCAGTCCTCTTTTTCAGGAAGAAGGATGGGTCACTGCGCCTTTGCATAGATTTTCGTGAGGTCAACAAAATCACGATAATGATGAAATATCATATTCCATGAATAAATGACTTGTTCGATCTTCTACATGAAGCAAAATACTTTTACAAGGTGGATTTTTTGTCGGTATATTACCAAGTATGGATGAAGAAGGTGGATATCACCAAGATTGATCATCGTACAAGGTACATGCACTATGAATTCATAGTAATTCCTTTTGGATTTAGTAATGATCCAAAAATATTCATGGAATTGATGAATAGAGTCTGAAGATATTACCTCATAATATTTTTCGTAGTCTTTGTAGAATATATTTTTATATACTCTAAAACCAAGGAGGACTATATAGAGAATCTAAACACTGTAATTCCCATTTAATTCTGGTGATGGGTTGAATCTGGTGGTTTTGTGAGGGTCTACACTTACCCTTTAAAAGTGTTATTAGAAAATACAAAAATATGGATTGTGTCATTCTTGGGTCATATCATCACAAGCAATGGGATATCTTTGGATCTCTCCAAAACAGTTACAATATAGGGATTTATGAGGCCAACATCGGTGATGAAAATCCGTAGCTTCTTGGGGTTAGAAGTATATTATCACCAATTTGTGAGAAATTTCTCATGATTTTTAAACCCTCTAACCAAGATAATTCAGAAGTAATTCAAGTTTTCTTAGAGAGATGAATGTGAAGATAGCTTCAAGGAGTGAAAAAGTAGGTGTATCAATGATCTCGTTCTCACACTACCCACAAGTGGAGAACTTTTTGTGGAATTTTGGGATTCCTAGATTAATGAAATGGGTTATGTGTTGATGAAAATTACAAACTCATTGCCTATGCTTCAAGGTAGTTGAATGTTCAGGAGAAAAACTATCCACCACATGATCTGGAGATGGATGCAGTAATATTCACTTCAAAAAGTTAGAGACATTACCTCTTTGGGGAGAAGACTAAAAATATACAGACCAGAAAATCCTAAAGTATATATTCACATAGAAATATTTGAATATGTTCCAACAATGATTGTTAGAGCTGATCAAAGGCTGTGACTTCTCAATCCATTACAACCCTAGGAAATCCAAAAAGGTGGAAAAATATTTAAGTAGAAAGGACCCAACTATTATATCATTGATGAGAATTGAAAAGGATCAATTCTTCTTATATTGGATGAATATGAACATGGGAATCACAAATAATGGAACATCATCAATTATTTCCCAAATTATTGCTCAACCGTCTCTTTTGGAAGGGTTAAAGGATGCTCAAATGGATGATGTGGTAATTTAGAAGAAAGTGGAAGCTATTAGAAAAGTTAAATCCATGGGTTTCAATGTTAATGATGATGAAGTTGTGATATTTGGGTAAATACTATGTGTTGCATCAAATATAGAGTAAAAGAAATAAATTTTGGATGATGCACATAGTTCTAATTTCTCCATTCACCCAGGAAACACAAAGATGTATCAAGATCTCCAAGAGCATTATTGGTGGGATAACATGAGGAAGGAGATCACTGAGTATACATCAATGTGCCTGCTATGTCAGCAAGTTAAGTCTAAGATATAGAATTATAAGGGGATGACGCAATAATTTATCATACCAGCATAGAAATGGGAGAACATCACCATCGACATTATCAACAGACTTCTGAATACATCCACTGAAAACAATGATATTTGGGTTGTTGTGGATCATCTTACAAAGACTTACCACTTCATTTCAATTCGAGAGGATTTCTCATTGTATCAACTAGTACATATATATATCTGAAAAGTGGTGAGGCTGCATGGAGTAAAACTTTATATTTTATCTGATCGAGATCCAAGATTTTCCTCTATGTTTTGGAAGAGTATTCAACATGCTATACACACTGATTTTAACTTCAGTACGGCATATCATCCTCAAATTGATGCCCAGTCTAAGTGGATTATCCCAACACATGAGGACATGTTGAGAGCATTCTCATTAGACTTCAAAGAAGGATGGGATCAACATCTTCCTCTAGTTGAGTTCTCTTACAACAACAGTTTCATCTCAAGGATCCAAATAGCTGATTACGTAGCCCTTTATGGGAAAAGGTGAACAACACATTCATGTTGTGATGAAGTTGGGGAGTGAAAACTCCTACGTCCAAAAATAGTCAAAGATATGGTGGAGAAAGTTAAGACCATCAAGCATCACATTATTGTTACTCAGAGTCAACAAAATAGCTATGATGATAACCATCGACGAGGCCTAGATTTTGATGTTGGAGACCTATTTTTCCTCTATATATCATTATTGAATAGAGTTATGAGATTTGGGAAGAAGGGAAATCTTATTCCAAGGTACATCGTCCCTTTTTATATCCTTGGTCGTATTGAAGCCTTGGCCTATTGATTAGACCTCCCACCAAACTTATCTCAAGTACATGATGTATTCCACGTATCACTCTTGAGGGGTAAAAACTTTACCCATCGCATGTACTCAAACCATAGGTGGTATCATTGGAGAATGACCTCTCTTATGAAGAGAATCCTGTTAAGATCTTAGATCGTAGGGAAACAGTTCTACGAAAATAAGGAAATGACCCTCATCAAAGTGTTGTGGTAGAACCCCATGTTTTAAGAGACAACATTGGAATCAGAGAAAGAGATTGAGAATATTTACCCACATCTGTTTTAATGTGGGAAAACGAAATTTTGAGGGTGAAATTTATTAAAGGGGGGAAGATTGTAATGAACCAAACATTGACTAAAGAAATTTCATCTAGATCTAATTTAATGTATTATTCTGTAAAATGGTTAAATAAAACATATGAACTTTATTGGTTTTATGTTTTTGGATTTTGAAAAACCGTTAATAATTTTTATTGTTGTTGATATAGTTGTTTAACAATGACCACATGATTAGTATAAATATAGGGCTTTAATAAATCCAATTCACTCAGAAAAAGGAAGAAATGGCCTCATCTAGTAGAAATAATCTATATGAAGCTCATTTGTTAGAGCTCAGAATGGAGGTGGCATCACTGGGCTACTCTCTTGACCAAGCCCAAGCTGAGCATCAACACGCAAAGCTTGAGCAGAACCACCTACGGGAGAAGTGGAAGTTAATAGAGATTTCCACTTGAGTGAAGTTATCTAAGCCTCCCCAAGAGTCTATCACCATCACACACCATAAACTTATTTCATATTCAGGTGTTATAAGGGGTTAAATAATAAGACCTTGGCACAATGATTATGTGCATTATTTTCCGGAATAATAAATAATATACATTAATTTTCTTATTGTTACTTTGTAAATTGTTTTTAATGAACAAATAGTTGTTTTACCTAATATTCAATTAAGAAATCTATTTTGATTAATTATTGGATTTTTTAATTAAATAATATTTTCATAAAATACTTTTTAAATGATCGTATAATTTTTATGAATACAATTGTAATTTTTATTAAGGCTTAAAAGACATTTTTGTCAAAAACCCATTAATTTTTTATAAATGCCAGTTTTTATTTTAAAATTAAAAATTCACATATTTAGATAATTATCTATATAAAATTAATATTGTTTTTGGAACCTGGATGTTGAAATTATCCAACAGGGATTTTTTCATAATTTTATAAGATAATCAAATTTTTGGGTAAAAATTAAATATCGTTTAAATATATAATGTGTTTTATGACTTCAAAATTACACAATAGTGATATAATAAAATAAAATAATTGATATTTTCGTCCAATATATGTCTTACCATTAAAATAATGTGATTTAAGGTTTTTTTTATTTATTTTACAATGCTTTAGTGGACCCACCGAGACTTATAAAACATTTTTACTTTTTAAATAAATTTCATTGAGAGTGTGACTAACCTCCACAGAATCAATCATAATATTCTAATAAGATCAGGCATTGGCCTTATAAAATAATTTTTTCCACTTCCCTTTAGAAAAAACCATGTTTTGGTTTGTGTTTTTTATTATTTTAATGCATGGCGTCCAAAACCAAAATAATAAAGAATTCCCTCCCTTTTTCTATATAAACTCATCCAAGATCCCACTTCCTCTTCACTTAAATCCTTTTGAGATCCACCAACCACTACAATCCTCTATCTATAATCCTCCAAAGGCACCCCAATATCCCAATAATCCTCTCTCAATCCTCTCCCAAGCCTTTGGGATCACCCTTCCATGTAAGGGATTTCTTCATTTCTCATTTTTGTCCAAATTTCACTATATTTTTATAACCTTTTATTTTCTATTAAAAATGCTCAGGTATGACTTTTCACCTTCCCCACACTACCCTCCTTCTGTTTTAATGATTATATACCTCCTTATCTCTCATTAATGACTCCCATGTACACCTGTTACCATGTTGAAATTCTGTAAGGAATTTCTCTCTTCACATTTACATTCAAGCAATTATTTTGTATTATGAATCTAAATTCCATTTCATATGTTGGGACATATATCTATATTACACCCTCACTGTAAATTTTATTTAAATATTATGAGAGATCCCTTTCTCTCTCATTGACCATTTTTATGAAGTATTATGTCACGTTGTTATGGTGCCGAAATTACATCGTGGTTTTCCAAGCCAAAGTCATTGTGTAGTGAATATCATGCCCATTACTCTATTAAGGGTATTCACCTTTATGAACATTTACTTATTGATTATATCGTTTCATGTATTTATTTCACATTCCTTTATCTTGGAATAAATGATGATGTTGAATGATTCCATGTTGTATGATCCATGTGGCACGCTTATGCATGTAATGGAATGATTAAGAAGGTTGTTTCCAAATATTTCTCCAATGCATTGGGTAAATATTATTATCATGATACATCTAGTTCAATGGGGGTTTACTTATACTAATTCAATTTTAATGAGGTTTTACTCATTCTCCATGTGCAATGATCCTTAGATCATTCTAATATCATCTTAAATTTTGTTTCCACATTTCCATGTTATGGTAATCATGCTATATCATGCCTTTATGTTCATGTTTCTTTTAGGCTCCTTTTATTTTCATATTTACTAAATTATACCATATTATTCATGTTATTTCTTGTTTACTCCCTTATTGGGCTTTATAGATCACCCTTTTCTTATGCATGTCCTTAAGTTATCACATGCAATGCTAAGTAAGAATAAATGTGTGCGGTCATGTAAAATATGTTTTCAATAAAGATGTACATTTCCTATTTTATGTTGTTATGTAATTTTCCTAAGCCCCAAAGACAGTAGAACTCTTGATCCTCAGAGTTTTCTTAAGTTTAATTTTATGTAATAAATCGTGTTTTAGTGTGTAATAATGAGTAGGGTCATTATAAGAGCAATAAGTTTTGTATAGACTATCGGAGGTTGATTTAGGTTACAATCAAGAATTATTTCCCTCCACACACAATAGAATATATTTTCGACTTGTTTTGGGAAGATATATTGTTTTCTAGGATCAATTTTCAGTCTTGATATCACCATTTGAGGGTAAAGTATGATGATGTTTCAAAGACTTCCATGAAATGCCGGTATGGGCCCATCAAGTATGTGGTAATGTCATTCGGAATTATGAATTCACTAGTTATGTACATGGATCTTATGAAGTCCATGTTATGTGAATTCTAGGACCTATTCATAGTCATGTTCATAGATGAGATATTGATCTACAAGAAATTATAGGAGGAGCATACTAGATCATCATAGACCTATCATGCTTGTTCTTCAATGCCACCAGCCCAATGTAACATTTTCTATGTGTGTGTTTCTTATATGATTGGTAAAATTATTTGGGAATTTTTTTCCTAATAGGGTGTCTCCATGTAATTATCAAAGAATGAGAAATTTGTTTCTTAAACAACACCCAATAATATAGTTGAGGTTCATAGTTTTTGTGGTCTTGCAAGAAATTACCATAGGTTCATATCTAATTTCTCGTGGTTTTAGGCCGTATTGATAGCTTTGAACAAGAAATTTCAGGATTTTATCTAGATATATAAATGTTGGGAAATGTTTTACTTTGTAAAGAGGTGATTTATCAATTCATCAGTGCACTAGTTGTCGGTTTATGGGGTTGTGTTTGAGGTCTTTTGTGATGCTTCTAGTCTGGGATTATACTTTTTAATGATGTAACAGAAATTTATTATCTCCTATGGGTCAAGGAAGTTAGGTACACCTGAGAAAAAATATTCTTCCAATGATCTAAATCTAGTAATGGATTTTGTTTCACTAACATTGAGGAGAAATTACAACATTTGGGAGAACATTATTGTCTTTTTGGATCCCAAGATCTTAATGTGCATCTTTTCTCCGCATGATATGATTCTATGATAATGGAGGTGGATGGAGTTACTCCAAAACTATGACATTGGGATATTCTACATCTCAAAAAGGTGGATTTCGTGGTCAATGATTGGAGAAGGATATTATGAAAGGATATTATACTAGAGTCTGGAGATTCTTGGGAGGTGATTAAAGAGTTTACAACCCTATAATTAGATGAATGGGGGGTTTTTAATTGAGGTAGAATATTTTTGTTGATTTTTCAATCTTCCATAGTACAATAGAGGGACGATTCCCAATGGGTAGACTTAGAGGAAGAGGTTTTTCTTTATTCTGTTAGTCATAGTGATTCTTTATAGGGATGGTCATAGGATTATCATAACTTTATATTATTTCAAGGGAGGTTTTATTAACAGTGACTCATGATGGAGTCCTTCATGAGTTACATAGATCAACTTTTTCTGTACATTGGGGAATATCCAAGATGTACCATGGATTTAGGATTCAGTTTTGGTGGCCTGAGATGAAATGGGTGGAGGTAAAGTTCTCGGATCGATGTCTGGTTCTCCATTCTCTAAATGTAGAATACCATGTTCCATTAGGTTTTTGTCATCCACTGTATGTTCCTCAGTATAAATGGTATGAAATATTTATAGAATTTATCCTAGGGTAACCCCAGTCTCAGGGGGTTTGTGATGCAATCTTGGTAATCATGGATAAATTGATGAAACCATTTAACTTCCAAGAAAACAATGAGTTGGTCTATATGGATTTTTTAATGAGGTGTTATGTTGATGAGGATGTGAAGATACATGGGGTCTTGATATCCATTTTTTCATATTGGGATGGTCATTTTACCTCGAGATCCAGGAGATGATTGCAGAATACTTTTGGCACTCAGTTACACCTCAACATTTCATTCCACCCATAGAAGATAGGTAGATGAATTAGACTATCCAAATGTCGGAGGATATGTTATGGATTTTCATCTAATAATTAAATAGAACCCTATAAAAGAACATTCATTTGGTTGATTTTTCTTATAAAAATTTATCTCATTATGAATAAATGAGAATTTTTCCACAACTTTAAAAAAACATTTATCTCATTCATACATTTTCATGGCACTATTTAATGATTATTATGGGATTCCATGTCTTTAACAATCGAATTAGAATAAGGTTGTGGAATCATCAGTTCTATTTCTCAATGTAATTCATGGAATAACATTGAAATTTCAGGTTGTTAATGAGAAGGTCAAGGAAGCACAGAACTACAATAAGGCTTAAGAAAATCATATAAGGAGGCCCTTAGAGTTCAGTGTGGGAGACAATATTTTCTTGAGTATATACTCAAGGTGGAAAGATGAGGTTTGGTTGGTGGATTAAATTATCCCTATGGTTTTTTTGACCATTCTAGTTATTGGTTCAAGTTGGTAAGGTGTCTTATTAGTTGTCACTCTTCCCTTGACTTAACTGAATTATTGATTTCTACCACATCTCTCAACTCAAATGGTATCATCATGAGGACCCTCGTGTCATTAAATAGGTAGATATGGATATCAATTTCGATGTGATATTCATGGAGCCATTAATGGAGATCCATGATCTTTAGTGGAATATGATGCAAGGACATTCCATTTTATTGGTTCATATTTAATGGAGGCATGGTTTTCTAGAGGAGAGTACTAGGGAGAACGACATGCATATGCGTGACAAGAACCTTGACTGGTTTATAGTTTTTCTTTCTCTATTTTTCATTGATGATATGGTATTTATATCTAGATAGTCTCTTAACTGATTCTTTTCGCTTGACATTTGGTGTTTATTATTTATTCAACAATATGAAAAATAGAAAACCTAATTTTTAATCAATACATGTTACACCATGAAATAAATAAAACCATGTGGGTGAGTCAATGCTTCCCAAAGAAGATAATATCTTGATAATAAATTGGGAATACATTGATTTTTGTACTTGGGTATTTTATTGTGATGGTAATGGTAATGTTTTTTGGTTTTTTTGGAGGATTATCTACTTATGATGATGTTTGTGGGATAAATGTAACTTGATTTTGGTGTGGTTTTGTAGTTGTTTGAAATTTTTAGCGACTATTTTAATCTAATAATGGTATATTTTTATGGTGGTAGTGTTCAAATTTGATGAGATCCATGAGTGGTATCCCATGGGATGGTTGTTCGAACAACCTTTCCATTTCACTTTTCTGGATTTTTTATTATTGAGGGAAAAATTGTTTGATAGGTATATAATGTAACATTCAACACTTTTTAACCTATTACATTGTGTGATTTCTAGTGGTATAGGTTTCCAAAGGAGTTTTTGAAGTTGTTTGAGTGACAAAGAATGATTTTGAGGTATGTTTTGGGGATCTGCGGCATATAGAATAAGACTACACCATAATTGTGGATGTTGCAGTGTGGAGAGGTCGGTTATAGAATATGGATCTTAGATGATGTTTTTAGAGATACTACAGTAATGGGGGTAGCTACACCTTGGAGCTCAGCTATGGAATATCCACCATATCAGTAGTTTACTACAATGGATGGGTGACCCCAGGTGTGGAATGGAGTCTCAAGGGTAATTTTCTAGTAGTTCTTCCAAAATAGACACAATTATACCACAGATTGGGGTTGTGGTGTAGTCCCCCCCTTTGGTTTTTGGAAGTCTTCGGTGTAGTGGCTTAGTTTACACAATGGTTTCTAACCTGGTTTTCTATATCTATGATGTTGAGATAGTTATATTTCTCATAGATGGTTTGGACACCTAGGATATTTTGTGGTCTCCACCCACTACATCAAAGGGACTTCATTTTTCAACACTTATGCATCTTGATTTTAGGGGTAACGTCATGGTCTTATGTTTTCAGACCACCTATAAATTCTTAAATCCCCTTGGATCTATTAACTTTTTCAACCTTTCTCTTGTTTCCTGGGAGAAACAAGTGCATAATTTTGAGACCATTCAACTGCTAATTAGTGTACTTCCACCCCAGTCTTATGAGATCAATCTGTATTGGTTTTAGGTGAATTCTCTTCTTCTATCCTAGTTTCCCTCTATTTTTTCCAGGTTTCCTATCCAATAAGGGATACTATTTGAAAACCTTTAATTAAGACACTTTTATGATGAAAAGTGGTTAAGGCGTTTTCTGTTTAGGGTGATCATGGTGTTCGTATTATTTTTATTGTACATTGGTGGTATTCCCCTTTATTCAACCTCATATTGTGAATTAAAAAGATCATTTATCTAAGGGATTCTTCATTTATAATCAAGTTGTATCATCTGGGAGGGGCTATGTTGTTGTTAGATTTTGGGAGGATAGTTTCACTAACCGATTGAATATAATGAAATAGTAATTTTAAATTGAAACTGGAAGGGGAATGAAATCACATGTTTTATATCTATCATATATTACATGATATTTTGAATAATGAGGCTTGATGCCTTATTGAAAATCATGGCAACCTAGGGGATTTTTTCACTATGATTGTTATAATTTTAGAAACTTTTTTGTGTGATTGTTTGGTATCACCTAATATAGAAATTGGATAACCAATTATGTCTTATTAAAAAAACTTCCATGGGATAATTTTTCTTGTGTGAGAATTACCTTGAATAAAGAAGTGGAATGTATTTAATAGCCTTTATAAATCTAAAAATGATAAGTGAATGTTTGATATTTGATATGTGTCTGTAATATTTGTTGAGATGATATACATGGAGGATGTGAAAAGAACTAATTTTCATATGGGGATACATGTGATGTAAATTTTATATAATGTGAGGTTGTGTTGTGTGGTTGTGTGTATAATTGTGTAAGATCTGATGAGATGTGGTTAGTTAGTGGTAGATGTGATGATGATGTGGTTTTGGTTGTGAATTTGTGGAAGTGAAGGGATTATTGTCTTAGGAATGGTGGATGGTTTATTGTGTTGTGATATTTTGATCTAGTTTCTCGGGTAGTGGTGGATTAAATAAATTTATATGATGAATTGAAATGGAATGGTTTAAAATAGATAATGATCATAGACTTAATGTGGAATGAGTGGTTTAAATGGATGATTCTTAAATAATAATTAAATGTGTGGAAAAAATGAATGGGATTAAAGAAAATGATTGGGTTGGTATTGGGAAATCATGAAATTTTATTGGATTTTAATTAAATGTGGAATGTGGAATATGGATTGTGGCTTTATTGTGGGGTGATCTATATTTAGAAGTGGAAGAAAATGTGTTTAATGTTCTGAGGTTTGATGCTGATGTTATTAGTTATGATAGTTCTATTGTTTGTAATCTATAGGTTGGACTATTTTGTGGTTGTATATATATATATACCTTGTATGTTACTTTCGATATTCATTTGCACCTAACCCATGCTTAGAACCTTGTGTCGATAACCAAATTTGTTGGGGGTGTTTCCCCAAAATCAGGGTGGTGAGGATGGATGGCTGGAGACCTTCCTTTACCCACTCCCTATTCTAGGTGATGTTTATTGGAATGGGAAATTATTACCATTAGTACAAATTTTATATTGTTGATTTTTATGAGATGATAATATGGATTATAGAGGGGGTTATGCATGGTAGGTGAGGGAACAAAGTAATGTCAATTCCCTCTAGGAATTAATAAACAGATTCCATGGTCTATCCAGATTAACATCTTTTTAGAATTCCATCATGAACCAACCCCATGGGTTAATACATTTATTATACATTAATTATATTTCCATAATTATAAGTATTCTAGGAAAGCATCTTAAGATTCCTCCATGTGAGAGAGATGCAATAAATGGCAGATAGTTACCTCAAGCAATGGGAAAGGAATGAAAATACTGAAGTAACCATACCATATGACTATTTAATAAATTCACTAAAAATTAAGAATATAGCTTAATCACAAAAACATTTAATCCAAGTCTCAACTTGTCCCATCAATCATAGTGTCATCACTTACACCATCATGTATATCAATATGAATCATTTCATCATAAGAACCAACTATTTAGACAACTATGGGCCTCTAGACCCATATCTTATCATCCAGAAAATTTTAAAATCACATTTCATTAAAATACTCACATATATTGAAACATATAAGATTTCAAAACCAAAACAAAATCAATAGGAAAAACATTACCCTAAAACATTTTATTCATCCATAACATGAAAACGGGCACACTCAGCCCCAAACACAAGTCATTAGCCTTTATAGAAAAATTGTCACTATCAGCCCCAAAAATTTACTTTCATCAAACAAGAAATTCATTTTACATATTTAATTAACCAAATAAAATATTAAAGGTAACAACTATAACAATCTTAAGGCATCAGCAATAACAAACTATCAAAATAATTTAAACATTCCCTCTAGAATCAACCAGATTTAACAAACTAAGAGAAGAAAAATTCTCATTTAATAGTACTTTTTTTAATATCATCAAAAAAATTACAAATTCATGTTATTTAGAATATTCTATTAACTCATGTAATAACAAGATCAATTAATCATGGAATTAGAAGAAATCTTTATTACCATACATACTATGAGAATCTAAGGATTCATCAAATTGGCATCTTTAAGTTCTTTAACCAATTAATTAATTATAAAATTATGTTGTCTACCATTTTATATAAAAATAAATATATTAACCAAATGATAATAATAATCAAAAAATCAAATCATATATAGAACACTATCAATAAAATCAATAGGAAAACTTTTATCACGGTTAAAAGGAATGGCATGTGGTCACTAAATAAAAACCAATCTCCTTATTAATCTATTTTATATTTAATTAGGTTAATTGAATAAAAATAAAAAGGCATAAACCATGAAAAATTTATGATTTCATTTAAATAAATAGGTGGATAAATGAATAATCTTCATCTAACATCTGAAATTCTTTAAATAGAAATAGAATGCCAATGAGGATCTCTGATCACATATATAGCAAGAAAATTGTATGTATCCAATTAATTCATTACACAAACACCCTTATAAACAATAATAGAAATTATATTCATATTATGGGGATAAAAATCCATAATATAGAAAATTTAAATGGGGGAAATGAGATCGAATAGATTAGAAGCTACAAGAAAACAAGGGAATCTCACCTTGGATCACCACAGATTCAACTTCGGAATCCTGTGATTAATCCTTATAAAATGGAAATTCAAAGACCCTAAAAACAAGATTTGTAACCTAGGGTTAGTGATAAAATATTGGGATAAAATTTAATTTGGATTGGTGTTATGGTATTTATAAGACAACTAAAATTCAGAAGACCATGGAACAGCCCTCTAGATAGTGGCATATACCACCAAGATCATAGTGAAGTCACCCTAGACCACAGTGTGGTCCCCCTTGATCATTTTATAATAATCCTATTCATATACATCTGAAGATAATGGAAATGACCATGGTTTAGATCTATTGTAACAATTAAGGGGAAACAGAACAGCCAAAATCACCAGGTTGCACAACCTTGAACCCTAGAGTGGAGACTACATCTTAGCTAGACTCCATAACTTAGGGGTGAAAAAATTAGAAGAGCTGATCAAATCCTCCTTATAGACCCCTAAATTGCAGCCAGTCACTCTGTGATTCAATATTCAACTGACTTATCCCACAACCCCACTCCATGGAACAACAAACAAGCCATGCTATTCTATAGACAACCTCTATAGCACAGCCACACCAAAAATTTATATAGATATAAATTCCTCCCACAATTCCCTTTTTCTTTATCTAACCTCACAACACCACTATAACCACCCCTATAGAGTATAACCAGACTCCACGGTGCAGAATTCTTTGTTAATTAGTGATTAAAATAAAAATCATTTGTTTCTCACCTAAATCACTTTGGAAATTTTTATAGACACCTCCAACACCCAAAACTAAAAATGGAAGGGCTTCTAAGGTTTGGTGAAATACATTAGATACCTATAAAAATATATCTTCCATGAGAATTCTGAACAAAATTTCATTGAAGGAAGAAGAAAGGGGGTCATCTGAACAACCACCCCTTAATATACCTATCAAGAATCTCACCAAAACATGAGCTAAAAACCTCAAAAAGATTAAATAGGTTGAAACCATGACATAGAAACAACCAAATCATAAAACACTCCCTATGGGATATACCAATAAAATGAGAGTAAATAAAAAACAATGAAAAATGTTTATAAACAATCTCATAAAACAAAAAACTTCCACATCTATAAATGAGAATCACTATAAGAGAAGAGTTGAAAAAAATAGCTCAAGGTATGGAGTGTTTCTACAACTCACATTCTCATGTTAACTCCTCTAATACACTATGTATCCACAAGACAGAAAACAAGGGAATATAACGCTGGTACAACACTTTCTCTAGGCAGTCTTAAATCTCTATAGGTTGCTCCTTGAAGGCCACATAATCATTGACATCAATCATTCCCCAATTGATGATGTTGTAGTTTTGATAAAGATAACAACAAATATATGACATGTGAAAGACATCATATATCTTTATCATCTATGGGGGAAGTTATATCTGATATTCCATGGCTCTAACATGGGATGACACCTTGAAATCCCCAATAAGCCAAGGGTAAAACCTACTCCCATGACCAAAAATTTACTTCACATGATAAGGATTCTCCAGTAGGGAAACATGATCTCCAATGTTGAACTTAAGTGGTCTCCTAAAATGATCTAAATAGAACTACAGACAATGTTTCACTTCCATCATCATTTTATGAATCACTTAAACCATCTTTGTTGTACTCTCTACTATTTTCATCCAATGAATTATAGTCTCTCTGACCGCAGTCCCCCATAAAAGTTAATATAAAGGTCATCGGTAGAGAGATTCAAATATTTCTATGTCAATGGTTGAGTGGAAAATGTTAATGTAAGGAAATGTGACTTAAAGAATTTTACACATCCACGGACTACAGAAATCAAGGACACAATAATGAAGTGTTTCTTCATGAGATTGGATTTTCAACTCAATTTGACCGTATGCATTTGGATGAAAATTAGTGCTATAGAATAACTTATATCCAATATCCAGATAAATAAATATATACACCATGGTGGTAAAATAAGGATCACAATCAGATATGATCATCCTTTGGACTGTATGGATTCCCACAACAATCTCATGTTACTACTTTGACAAAACCTCTACTAAACTTAATTCCATGATCACTATAAAGTGAGATGACTTCCTCAAACAATCCACTATCAACAAAATAGAATCAAATCATCACTGATATTGAGGTAATCTTGTAATTAATTTCATTTAAATATCATACCACTTCCATAAAGGAATATGTAATGATAGAAGAAACCTTCTAGGAACATGGTGATCGGCTTTTACCTTCTGAATGACCAAACATTGAGACAAAAACATTGCAAGTGTATGCTTCAACCCAGGCAAAAAACTAACCTCTTAAAGCTTGGTACATCTTTTTCAAGAAATTTTGTACCATTAACAATGAGACATTGAATAGTTAGAAACCATCTATTGCATTCCAAAGGGAATGAAAATATTTCCCAGGAATAACACCTAGTGTTTTTCATCCACTCCAATGAAAAATTCTTTCTCTATACCTCTACCTCAGAATCCCCTAGATCAGACTCCTCCACATACTACACTAAATAAAACTACACTATCATATGAAAAACAATACTTCTACCTCTACCCTCTCCCATATCCAAATTAATCATAGAGAAATCTTATATTACTCGCCAAGAATCTATACATTCATGCATAGAATCACTATGTGACTTCTTACTCAGTACATTAGAATCAACCTTACACTTTCTTATTGTATAAGTAATTTTTAATTTTTAATTAAATAAAAATTATATCCACTATAATTATATTTATTTAAAATCTTGTTGGGAAAATACATACCTTAGTCACTTATGATCTATAAAAGCCCAAAAATTCTCACAGATAAGTTAATGTATCCACAAATTCAAACCAAACACAACTGAAACCAACTCTAGATCACGGGAGGAATGGTAATAGTATTGTGGATATAACTTCCAAGACACATAAAAAAATTATCACTTCTTTATTAGAACACATCCAAAACCAAGACGTGAAGTCTCATAGAAAACCTCAAAATGGTATCCCTTAGCTGGAAAACAATGAATTGGAGCACTGACCAAATTCTCATTCAGATAATAGAAATTTTCCTACAACTTTTTAATCCATAAGAAATTTTTTTAATTCTAGTAAAATATTTAAAATTATTAAAAACTTAAGATAAATAAACTGTGAAACTCCTATTATAGTCTACTAGACCCATTATACTCAGCACCTCTGAATCTATCATCGAGGTTTTCCAAGAAATGTCTACCTTGATGTTCAAAGGATCTATAAATACTCTTGACTTGGATACTAGCTGGACCAAGAAATATACTATATTATCCTATAAAAAACATCTATAACTCCCATGTAGATTATAATGAAAAAGAATATCAATAATGGAACAAAGATTCTCTATGGTCTCCTCCTTAGATGCAGAGTACACTATGATGTTTTCATTGAATACAACCATGAACTTATTGAAAAAATTTCTTGAACACTTAATTTATCAAACCTATGAACAATTCTTGATAATTAATTATAGTGAATAGAATAATAACAAAATTTTAATTCACATAATTTCATTGGAATGTAGTCTTTGGGATATCTTAGTCTTCTATGCACATCTGATGATATCATGGCCAGAGATGGATCTTTGAGAATAAAAAATTTCCTTTCCTCTAATTGAATAATTCATCTATCCATAGAGAAGTGTATAATTTCTTCATTGTAACCTAATTAAATATAAGATAATCGATACAAAGAATCAAACTAGCATTGGCCATCTTCATGAACAAAACCAGATCACCCCATGGTTGCACACTCAGCTGAACAAAAACTTCTAGAAACATTTCATCGATATTTACTCATAACACTCAGAAATCATAAGGTTTCATCGTATATTGATATATATATATAGGAGAAACCCCTTTTTTATTGATATAAAACTCAAAATTAGTTATAGGGGTAACACTCTACCTCCTCTGAAAAAAATCTAGGTACTCTTTGACAGTGCTTGAAAACAAAATTGGATTAAACTCTGTTGAAATCAAAATCATTTTGGATATTAATGAATATGATGATGGATCATTCCTTAAACCATTATGAGGGTCTCTCTCCCTAACAATCATGGAAGACAATCTACCAGAATTGAAGAACATAACCTTCTACCTAAAGAAATCCACAATAGACTGCACCAAATATAACCATCTCTTATTAAGGATGATGTAAAATGGTTTTATTTTTTAACCTGGGAAGTATATCTAAGAGTGATTATAACCTAGAACTAACTCAAAATATCTACATATTTTAAATAAATAATATTTACCTCCAACTAGTGTGGTCAATGTCAAGGGAATTGTAATACTATATACCTCCATTCATAAAGCATCGTCTATGGATTTGATATAAAGGAGTGTGTGGATACATATCAAAGAATTTGGGATTCAAATAAGAAAAAAATAAAATGGTACATCAAATGATGTCTGGATCACTCAGTGCTGGAAAATCTATAGTATGAAGCTGACAATGGATTTCTCTATGGCCTCTCTGACCTGAATGATGACCACCACAATGGAATTTCTCAAATGTATGAAGAAGAGGAACATCTTGAGGATATGCTCTTCCTAATACATCTCCTAAATACTAATCCAAATTTGGATAATCCTTCTACCACTACCTCATATGAAGCATCCTCAATAGAGGAACCTGGATTGGAACTCCTAGTATATGATTCCTCCTCAGAAAGGTCAGGATCTCACACCACTGATTACCGCAACCTTTAAAAGAAAAACATCTATATGATCATTTAGAATAGGAATGTGAGCTTCCACCTCTCAAGAAATGAGATTATGATGGATGGGTGATACCCCTCATTTGAAACATCTTCTGTCTAGGAATCTAAGAACCTCAATACACAAATATTCTTTATAAGGAATCCAATTGACACCCCTCTCATGGCAATCTAGTTTTGTCCAGCGTCTTCTAAAAACCCTATTCTCTCTCCATTGCCTTTAGATATTTCTGTAACACAAATGGGGTGAACTAAAACAGGATATCTATATGAAAGTAATTCCCAAAATTCTTCACCCCAAATTCCTCATTGTGTAATAGGTCTAAAGAATGTTGGATAAGGGTCCATAAATGGATCTTGAACTCCAGCATATCAGAACCCCCTATCGAAAGGTAAGAAGCACATCATGACTAGATGAATTTGAGTTCAAAGAAATAAAATATGCTCAAAAATAGTCCATTTACATATCCCTTGAGGCATATGACTCCACATGATCACTGAGGAACTAGATTAACCACTACCTTGTTTCTCTATGTGCCATCATCATGGACAACGAAACCTAGTGCTCATTTAGATCATTAATTGAAATGAAATCTACTTCAACCTCCTCCAAAAAATACTATATTACTAATTATGACATTATTCCCTCATTATTCAGTATACCATGGTTCTGAAACTATCATACTTCCCTCCCCCATGTTTCACCATCATCGAATCTACTCTACGACAATCGGCTTCAACATCTTGTTGAACGTCTTCATTGTGAACCTAATGATAACATTGACATGGATCCATACCTAAAAAATAAAAAATGGTTATGGAATCATAAATCTATAACATATAATACTTAATATTAATTAATTTAATAGTTATCTATTTATTTTAAGGTTTAAACTATCCCAAGGTCCACCCATTTAAATCATAGGCTCAATGAAGAAGGATACATGATTCTTTTCTAGGTATCTAATCCAATACTAGTATAACATCATTAAAAAGAATATGTAATCATAATATTCTATTCATCAGATAATATGGTTCCCTAAATAGCTATTTCTTAGCCAGCGTCCCTTGTTTATATCTCATACAAAACATAGTTGGGACCATTTCCCAATCAAACCAAGTCGTCCTCACCGGTGGATAACTCCAAATTTCATCATATACCTCAACAGAACCCATAGATACCACCCTGTCATGACCCCCTCCTCCGTATGGTACCCTTCGTAGGCCATAAATGAGAGGAGGATAGTGAATACATGTGTTCCACATCCAATTGGACACAGGGTGGAGACTAGCATCAAGGGTATAGTAAATATTAAAATATGAGTTTTTACCTTCTATGAGAACACATGGAAGTGAGAGTTAATATATATTCACCAATCAAATATTCATAAAATATATAAAATAAATACTAATAATATGAAATTAATTTCATAAAAAACTAAAAAAATGTAAATGTAAACTATAAGTACCCAAAAGTAAAACTTGGTAGTGGCTAAAAATCCCAGAGAGCTCCTACCAACCCACATGATTTTAATATTTATATTGATCTCCAACTTACTCATGCTAACATGAAAAATATTATATATATTTCTAGGGTGATTATAACAGTATACACAGTTGGATTTTCCTTGGACCTTCTCATGAAAAAGATAAAGAAATCATGTTATAGGATATTGAACAATAGTGAAACTACCTAATCACCAAAACCAGTATACTAAGTTCTCAGCCTCACCAGGGTTATGACTCACCAAGTATCTCAGACAATAGATCATATATTTTAGAAATAAAACATCAAGGGAACTATGCTACTGCATACCCACTATTAATCTACCCTTAGATAACATCTCATTCTCTGATCCACCTCTCTAAAAAATAAGCCATCTAGATTGAAGATAGACTATTTATCACAACATGAACCTTGTGCATCAAATCATCTAACTATCCCATCCACATATCGATATAGTAACCAAGTACATTTTGGGATACAACATAGCTCATGTTTTGGGTATCATACATAAGGTATTATACCTCAAACCATCACTTCCAATTCATTGATTATGTTACTCGATCCATCACAAGCCATGCACTTCATACATATAGAAACCATTTGGATATAATATCAAGAGATACTTGTGTGTGAAATAACCATAATCAATCATATACCTCTACCAAAATTTATTCTGAAACTAACCTCATTCTATACCAACACAAAATAACATAATGAGAAGATATTTGGTCTTGAGGGGGTAGTTAGCCATTTATACCTATTCAACCTAAATGTTGTGTAAAACATCCTCCCAAAGTCCATTGGGTGTCAGTCTCACTGACCAAAATTGGTGGGGTAGCATGAGAAATAAAAAAACAAGTTGGATTTAATATATCTCTCAACAACATGATAGGAATTAAACTAGTCCTAAGAACAATGTAAACTCTCATCACTAAAACACTCAACTTCAACTGATAGGCACTACGTATCCTATCAGCACACAATCAATTTATGTTCTTTAATTAAATTACTTATTTGATTATAAATCATTTAAAAAATCATAAAAAATTAATGATCCATTAATTAACAATTAACATTATTCAAATTTAAGTTTCATTAAGAAATAAAGTAATTTTTATTCCCTCCAAGCATAAATTAATTGAGCTCATGGTTTCTCAAAATAAATTTTTTTAGCATTCTAATAAGTACCAACCCCATAGGTTAAGTCATTTATTAAATATTAATTATCATTCCAATATTCCAGTTATTCTAGGAAAACATCCTAATCAACCACTAAAAGAGATATACATCCAAGCACATCCATAGGCCTCAAGATGTGGTGGAAGGAATCCAAATAAACAAGGATGATAGCTATCTGACCATTTAACAGATTCATTCAATAGAAAGAATGTATATTATTAACAAAAATGGTTAATCCCAACTTCTACCCCTTAAATAAATCCTAGTTACAAATTTGAAATTGTAATTTATATCACCATGCACCTCACTATAAATCATGTAAACTTCTTCCATAACTCTGAGCCTCCACACCTAAATATCATATTCAATACTAGGATCTCAAAACGTTAGATAGAAAGACTCACATCCAAAGACGAAAACAATAGAAAAAATAGATTCAATAGGGATAACATGTCCCAAAAACAAGACATCCATACTTCACTTGAAAACTATCTCAAGGGACCCCAAACACAAGGAATTAGACCTTATAAGAAAATAGGTGAACTCATCCCCAAAAATTTCCTTTTATCAAACAACCATTTCATATTCCATATTGAGTTAACATAATTTTTATATGTCACAACCTCGGGTAACATAAGGTGTCAGATATAATATGTTATAAAAAATAATTAAACATTCCCTATAGAAACAACTAGTTTATTCATAATGATAGAAGAACAAATTTCATTTAATATGCCTTTTATTATTATCATCAACAAGAATTATAGCTTCATTTTATTTATTATATTACATTAACACATGGAATAACATGTTCAATTCAAAATTTCCTTAGAATAAATTTTTGTTACCCTAAAAAATATAAGAACCTACGGATTCAATAAAAATTCATCTTTATTTTCTTCATCCAATTAATTGTCTAAACCATGATAAATGTTTTTATTTCGTTTAAATAAATTGGATAGGAAACTAATCCACTACCTCAAACATAATACATTAGTGAATGGAAATGAAATGAAAACATGGATCTTGAATCGACTATCCCCCAATAAAACTACATACTTAAATTGAATGTCTTCTATGAATGAAAAAACAACCAATAAGAGAAACTCAATTAGAATGAGGATGATTAAATTCCATGGCATGGAATGATGAAATAGGTGTAAATGAGATAGAATGGAGAGTAAGCCATATGAAACCAAGATAATATCACCTTGTTTCACCATGGATAAAACATGTTAATTCAATGATTAATACATTTTGTAATGGTCTTAGAAGTCCTTCAAAACCCACCCATGTGAATCTAGGATTTAAGAGTAAAGAGTGGGAGAAAAGTTGGTTTAGATGGGGGTTTATGTATTTATAGGCCAAATAATAATTGAACGTCTATTTCACAACCATATACACCATGGATTAGATCACCTTGACCATGGTTTGGTCCCCTTAGACCATGGTGTTGCCCCCCCCCCTTAGAACACTATATAGCCATCCTAGTCAAACCACATCTAAATAACATGTTCAATTACCATTTTTAACACCCCAACCAAATACACTAGGTCCAAATCATAGTTTCATATGACCTCTTGTGTGCCTCCCCATAGATAAGTGGTTCCTTAATAGCAATAACTGTCTAAGACATTTAGTGGCGATACTATAACATCATTTTCAGGAAATAGAATAGATAATATCAAAGTAATATATTAAATATGATAATCAGAGTGTCATGGAGAATCTAAAAGATAGAATTCCAGTTGTGTAGGTAATAAATATGATCTGTATGTTTGATCATTATATAAAAATAGACTTATACTAATGGATTTATACCGATGATTTGAAAAACCTATTGGTATAGGTCCGCCTATACCAATGGTATACAAAACCCTTTGGTGTAGGATGTTTATAAAATGGGTATACCAATGGTTATAGTAAAACCATTGGTATAAATAAGGCTACACCAATGGTTATTTCAAAACCACCGATATAGAGTAAGGATATTCCAGAGATTTTAAAAACCCATCAGAATAGCCTTTCTAAATTTACCCATCAATTCAACCTCCCTCCTCCCATTTCACTCTGACCCAAGTCAAACCCTACAACTGGAAAACCTTTAGTTTTATTCCTGAACTTCTTCAATATCTCCTCACTTCATATTTTAATGCAATTCATTTTGAACATAAAATTTATGAATTCCAAATTCTTAATCCCTTCTGTCAATCATCATTTTTATTTTTTTTCTAGGTCTAAAACATTAATATAGATTCATTTTTTTCATATAATATCTTTTGGTTTTCTTATTTTTGGTTATATTTATCCTATGTAATTTTTTCTGTTATCTCTATTTGTTTAAAAACAATACACGCAGGAGAATATTTATTCTATAATAAACAAATTTATTTAGTCTATATGGACTGCATAAATTCAATTATGATGAGTTATATATTTTTATTATATTATTACATGCCACGATCTTTTTTTTTGATATTCTTGTTACAAATATAATGAAACTAAAATTATTATAGATTGGACCATTTTTTAATGGATTTAAATGACTGATGTTGATTATTGTGTAACTATCAATTTCACATATTTATTTTCTGGTTGGGATGACACCTAGGGAGTCTTTTTTTCATTTGATGATTTATCTTAAAGGTAGTGTATGGGATCCCATGCAATTTTTTGAATTCGTCATCAACTTTAATTGAAATGGTAGAGGAAAAAACATCTAGTTGTGTTAATGGATACATGAAATAATGGTTATTCAAAAGTTATTCCCATACACATTGTTCATCACTATTAAAGGATTTTTTGATTGGATTTGATTTTAATCTTCTTTGAAGTATAGATTCCTATTATTATGGACAAGAACTTATATTTGTGTCCTATAATGCATTGGTTTATTGTACATATTGGTGAAAACATGTCTCACCTCATTCTTTTTATTATACACTTTTTTGAAATAAATTTTAAGGGGGTATGAGTTTTCCTTCTTACTCATATCTCATAGTTCCTCTACATTTACACACACACACACATATATATATATTCCTCATAAATATCCCACCAGGGAGAACGTGTTTATAATTTATTTAGATATTAAAAAAAAGATTTGTTTTGAAAATATAGCTTCAAGCATTGTAGTCTATTTTTTTATTCATAACCCAAAAGAAATGCAGTTAAATAGTTTCATGGTTCTTCAAAGTCCTTCTTGAATTATAATATTATATCATGATTGTATTATAATTGAAAAAAAATTAAATTTATGTTTTTGGATTATGGAATAGTAACATATCTCAATTTATTTTTTATAACGGTTCATGTTTTATATATAATGTATCATTTACAAGAGGGTAAAATGATTTTTTGGATGTCTTGTGGATTTTAACCAAAACCTAGTTGTAATGTTGAAGTGGTTTATTTTATTCCAATAACATCCCCTCTCACCAAGAATAATTGAAAAGGTAATGATTAATAAAAATGATAGGACCCTTATAGATCCATCAAAATAAGTACCAAGAAAGAATATTTTAAATTAATTATTAATATAGTTTTAATTAATCAATTTTTGAATTCTGAAAATTTATCACCTTTGTATAACATTTCAAAATTCTAATTTTGGATACCTTCAAGGGTAAGAGACATATAATAAGTTTATGACACATGGTATGATGGAATTTTTTTTGAAAACATTAGATAAAAAAGATCACCCAAGTTTTATGAAAGGATATAGTCTGAGAGTTCATATTATATATTTTTTCTAAAATCATAGTATAACATTGAGTTAGGAAGAATAAAATGGAGAATATAATCATTTATGTTTCATCATAGAGAAGTGCTTAATTAATTAATAAATTGGTGAATTATATCATATAAAATGAATAGTATTTCCAAAATAGTAATATCGAAACAGCTTTGGAAACCTGGCTATCTAGAACCCCTAGTTATTCACTTAAACTAAATGGTGTAATTTTAATTGGATGTTGTGGATTCCCATTTAAAAAATATAGATTATGAAATCATACATAATAATTGGGATTTCATATATCATTTATTTATATAGTCAAATAAAGTATGAGAAATGGTAAATTATATTTTTATCTAACTTCTCTGATGTTGTTACATACTAAGATAAAACAACCGTTGAAAATAGTAAGATTAATTTTTATACTCTATCCATCATTGGTTATTTCTCAGGTGATATGTGTTTTATGTGGTTTTGTTTTAAATTTTTATATTCAAGTGGTTTTGAATTACTCATAATGATTTTATATATTTTATTTATATTATTTTATCTAAAAATATAATTAATCAACACAAATGAAACGAATTTTTTAGGAATAAGCACCTTCAATTACTTCTTAGGTATCATAGGGGGAAAAGAATCTACGATTTTATTATGAGGTAAAAAATAGATTCCAGTAGAGTGACTAGTCACCACTAAATTATAATCAGTAGAAAAATATACAATGGATTAGAAAATAAGAAAAATGTAATGGATTAAACTCTATTGAATGATAGAAAATCCACCACCATATTTCACTCAATACAAATATTTGTAATGAATTGTATTTTGATAAAGGAATTTTTTTCATTCTGAAATTATATGAATTAAAGAACGATTTACCTGATATGTACCTTCAATAAAAGTAATGATCAATGACAGATACACTCTACCATTGAGAGAATAATATTACTAGTCCTAGAATATATTAGAAAAGTCAACATGAATTGAGCTTCCTATTTGAGAATACAAATTTTATAGTGTATATACATTAGGCTAGCACTACCCCATTGTTCCATTCATGAATAAGACCCCTTTATTTTATAATTAAATTCATGAATGATCCATCAGTGGTGAGTCTTTGGAAGGATACTGGAAGGAAGCAACTAACCCAGCGGAAATGTGCCACCCTTTTCTGCTGAATACATGATATTGAAGCCAAATAATCCATTTTTAAGTTCCGTTAGAAATAGTTTTCTTTAATCAACATATTTAGTTCCAAAGTATTTTTTCAAAACCTAGATTGATTTTCATATATCATAAAACTATTTAAATATCCCAAAGAACCTATAAGACTACACTAATAAGAATTATATTGTCAGAGCCACACTTATATTAGATGCATACAATACCAAACCATCAAGAATGAAATTAATAAGATGAATTATTATATGGTTTTACACCTATATGATGTCTAAGAAATTAATTATAGTAAATATCATACTAAATATTATAAATGGTGTTCTGTTATTTAATTGAGGAATGGATTACGGATGTTCTAGATCCTCTTAGTGTATTTATTATTTTTGGTTTTTTCAATGATTGGAATAATGGGAGGCATGCCTAAGGTCACATTGTTCCACTAATCTCAATCTCCATTCATGTTGGTCATGCTGGGGTGTTTCAAAAAAAATTAAAATTATGCTAATACACTATGTGATTAACCCAGCCAAATGATTCCTATTTACAAGGGAGACATTTATACTATTTACATCGCTCATTAAATGAAATTATAATTAAAATTATTAGTATTTTCATTCTTGAATGATCTCCATACCTTTATATAGTGAAATGGATTAATTATTTTTTAGATGTATATTCCCAAATTTCCCCACATCTGTACATAATTAATATTAATTATTCAAATACATGTCTCACCTAAATAGCTAAAACTATTAATTCACCCAACTGAATAACTTTAGAGAATTATTATATTGTTTCCATTGAGTTCAGATTATACCATTTACATTTGTGTCGAGTTTTATTATTTTTTCATACATGTGTGATTATGATCGAAAGATAACATTTTTTGAAAAAATAAATACATTTACAATAGGTGAATAATCGAATATGAAAAAATTTATACTATAATTGAAATTATGAAACTATAGATGTGTCTAGAATATTGTGATTTCCATGGGTAGGTATAAAATTTCTTCAAAAGTGGCATGTTTTTCTTTCGAGTGTGGTGTTTTCTCAAAATTATTGCATGATTAATTAGATATGAATCACTTATAAACATCTTAATTCATCATACATTATTCTGTATATTTGTTATATTAGTTTTTTGAATTTTGTATATTGTATTGTAGTTTATTTTTAGTGGTTGTATTATTTGTTTTAAAAACATTATATCGTATTTAGTGGTTTTAAATATGCTTTTTCTTTGGGAATAGAAGGGGAGGCGCTTGTATGGAATGTTGGAGGTTCTTTGGGAAAGACAGTGGGGGTCTATTTTTTGGAATTGTGGAGAAATTTATACCCACAATTTATAAACCATTGTTAAATTTTAGTGGTGTGTGATCAATACCAATGGTTGAAAACCCATTGGTATAGTTTAATTTCCAGTGGCCTATACCAATATTTTTTGCATAACCATTGGTATAAGCCTATACCCCCGAAATATCTCCCAAATGGTTTGTATAATCATTGTTGTAGCTATACCAATGGTTTTCCAACCTATAAAAATGGTTTGAAACCATTGGTTTAGCCTAAATTTCCAATAGTAAAAGAAAAAATAGATTAATAGAAGTAGTAAAAAATAAATAAATAAACTAAATAGTCCTCTAGAGACCATCCCAATCCACCAACATCACCATGCCTCTCTTCTAAACCATTGTCCATGGGACCCTTAACCTTACTTGACTCCTTATGCATCAAGTATGAATATGCATCGAAATTACAATATTGAGGGAGAGTAATAGACCTAAGACTACCCAAAAATTAATAAACCACTATGCTTGTAACACATCTCTCAATGGACTCATGGCATTATGTTAGATTTGGAACAAAGACAGTCATATCCTGGCTCTATCATGTGTTAGGCCACATGACCATCATGCCTCATCTATGATTTAGATAAGTCCCTAAGGCCATTATGCCCCAAAATCACTGCCTTGAGTCAAGACCCAAGACCATCATGACCATACCATGTTCTTAGTTCAATATTCATAATCGCTTCACTTATGCACACACCCCTTATAAGGGAAAAACATCACACGATAGTCCTCCTATCTAAAGTACTAATAAAAATATTTGATTCATAGTAACACTCATAAAATGGTAAATAATATAATGAAATAATAATATATCATCATGAGAATATAATATGAACACATAATAATATGATTTTATAACAAAACATAGAAAAAGGAAATAATATCAATAGTCATGAAATAAAATATCATCATGGGTCTTTGGGTTACACACACCCACACATGTGATCATAATAAAGAATGATAAACAAGGTATGCTATTATAATAATTATACCAAGGAAAAATGTGAAATAAGAATCCCAAAAATGTAACTTCCAATATCATTATTGTTGATATTATCAAAAACTTTCCTCAAGGAATCATCTCTTAAACCATGTCCATGTGTTTTTTTTTTGTATCAAAACGCTTTTTAGTAATTACTAGAACAAATTCAAACTATTTAATTTCAAAAATATAAATAAAAAATTAAATTTTATAATATTTTTCTATCAATTATATAATTAAAAATTGTCATTTTTTACTAAGGAATGAGTTAACCATTTCTCCTTTGGAGAAAATTATAATTCATCATTTGATAACATCCCTTTAATGATATTATAATTGGGTAAAAGATCTATAATATATAAACATAGGGATAGTAACAATATAATTGGTGTGTTGGGTATTAATTCAATAATCACCCAATGCATGACAAAGGGGAAAAACTACACAATTTCATTGACCCTAGTGAGGATATTTTTTGGTCAATCAGATTCTATTTTTGATCCATTATGAAGGATTTTTTATATTATGAAATTGAGAAAATAATTATGATAGATCCTGGCCTAAAGAATCTATGATTTAACCCAGAGTTATTTACATTTAACTAAATTCTATTGTCATGGTTACAAAGTATACTAAATTTTCAGGTCGAGTTTATCATGATATATTTTATGATAAATCTATTATTATGTTAATTATTCATCATTCAAGTTAACCAATTAAGGTTTTAGAAATGTTTGATTTTCCATGAAACCAATATAAAAATGGATTACATGGGAAATGTGGAGATTTTACCAATAAAAAACTTGATTGGATATGAGTTGGAATAAGAAATACTAGGATTAGGGCACATGAGTTATCAAAAATTATGATTAACAATGTGGTATTAGTTGAGTTTCCAAACACAGAAAATAAATAAGGATGAAGTTTCATGGAACATTAGGTGATAAATAAAATAAATAGACAATTCATCAATCTAATTCATATAAAAATATTATGAATATATGCTTATAAGGACGTCTCAAAGAAACTAGAAGATGATTAATTTGGGGTAAAGGATAAAATCATGTAAAAACTATCATAAAAAGGGAACTTTTGTAAAACATGATGGGGAAAAATAATTTTCTTCCTAAGGATCCACAAGAAATTTTTTTTTATTTGGGTGGAATTTGGGCACTATAAAAACTTTTATAGTAATCAATGGGATTAAGATGATAATTGACACCAAAAAATTCCAAAGAAACGGGAATAAGGTAAATTATAAATAGTAACGACTACTGAAGTGTGAAAAAAAATAATGTGGAATGAGGATAAAAAATCATACACTCATGAACTATTATTTTTTTATTTGTAACTTATTCAAAAAATATCCTTGTACCTAGAATTTTTTATAAGGATGTAAAATAATCACCTTGGTGACTAGATATTGATTTATTAATAACATATTCTAGAAGTGTGATTATTGTATCCCAAGTATATAACTCTTATATAATCTATGATCATAGGAATGTTCTTACTACAAAATCCTTTTATCCTTCCCTTATTCAAATTTTATGTGATTTTAGGTACGGATTTTTCCCTCTCTATTTAGAGGCCATGCAAATATCCAAGATAGGAAAAACACATTTATAATTACAAATAAACCCTCGACCAACTATTGGTATAAGGATGATTGTAGAATCCCAATGAAAATTTACTCTAATTGTATCTTATTTTTTGGAAAAGTGTTTAGATAAAAAACTCAATGTTGTTTATATTCCTGTTGTAATGGAAAATATGAGTTCACTAGATAAACATGTGATAATTGGGATAAAACCTCACATTAAATAAAAACAAGTGTCATTAATATGTTTTATATACACTTCGATATTTTCGTTAGGGTATAATAATTAAAATTTTATGATGAAATTTATTTAATTATGGGATAATTTAATACCTCGAGATTTTATTATTTAATTTTCCTTTAAAAAATCATTCTATTGATATCATTCCTCAAATGAATAACCAAAAAAAATGAACCATGAAATATTATCAAACCTTGGAAATGTATTTTTTGAATTTTTGGGTAAAAATAGAGATAAAATAATTATGAAATAAATGTAGAAAAAAACTAACAATCATCTTTAATTCTAATTCATTAAAAATTTAATGTCATTTTTCACCTTCTCATTAAAAAAATAAAACTATCATTCGTAAGTTATGTAGACTACTACCACCATGAATTAATGACTTATGTTCTTCATAATCACATATATTCACTGATTATAAGTGAAGGATTGAAAAAAAATGTAATATAATTATGATTATGGAGAGTCAAATTATAATCCAACTTATTTCCTTCTCATTCATTGAGAAATGAAATTGTTAACCATGTATTGTATAGATTGCCACCTCCATTATGTAACTTATCATTTTTTCATATAGTTTAGTTTTTATATATTAATTATTTTTAATATATGATTAAAATCAATAAAATGATCTATATAATAACATTATTATTCTATATTAATGATATTATTCTAGAAATAATCTACTTTCATAATCACAATCATCCATTAATTATGTTATGTTAATGTTCGGCCAGTTTAACCACTTTGTTGAACAATGCTAAAAAATAATATCATGGGTGAATATGGGAAATTATTTAACAATAATATTTTATAAAAATAATAAAATAAATATTTAATGTTTGTTCTGGAATGGTAATACTAAAATTGAACTCATTCACTAAAATATCATCACCTGTTCTTTAAAAATCATTAAAACATGCTCATCGTCGAGTTCATCTTAAAGGATATTAACTAAAACTCACCTATAATGAAGTTATTTCTTTATAAATAATTATAATAAATATATTCCATTACCTTGATTTCAATCATAATAATGATCCTTTTTATTATAACAAATAATAATAATTATATCTCGAAATTAGATCAAAATGATCCGGATTACTTACACTCGATATTGAAAATAGGTAAAAAAACTATCTAATATACATTTTGATAATAAATATAAATTAAAAATATAAATGGTTATATCTATTAAAAATTCCATAAAATAAGTTATTAAGATAGCTATTTTTATTATACAGGAGGTGGTAGCATGTTCGAGAAAATCAAGATAAAATGTTAGGATTTTTGTCTCAAAACCCATTTGATGAGGCATACTTGATATTATGAAACAATATTCATTTTTATGGTGTATCTAATGAACCATTAAATTAAAATATAATAAATTATTATTAAAATTGTAAATATAACTTCTATTTTTTTACTTACTTATTGTTGGAAATAATTTATATCTTCCTGAAAAAATAAGGGTTTCCATACCTCAATCTGTATTCTTGAGTTATAATAATTCAACCTAAGATTCATCATTAAATTTGTATGGTAAACTCTATTTCTATAATGGGAGATAAATTTGATTCAAATCATCCTTGTTTTTTATTTCACTTCCTTCTTCAAAAATTAATCATGTTGAGAAAAATTATCATCCTCATAAACAACAGTTTTCCCTCCTTATCCATGATTTCCCTCCCCATCAATGTTCTCAATTTTAATTGGAAAACTAATTATTTATTATCTCATGTTAAATTAATATTTATGTTTCCCTATTTTAGAAAGATATTTTTATTATCCTTTTAATGATGTGGTATTTCGACAAAGTATTTCTAAAACATAAAATAGGATCTTAAAAAATTACCCTCATTACGTTTAGGTTATCGATTCTCTTTATATTTCTCCATTTCACTCTATATTATTATAATTTATTTCTCACATGTGTTGCATATTTCTACTAAAAATATATACCTATTATACTATATAATTTTATTTTGGTCATAATACATATTTTAAGTTCCCATTGAAATTCCATCTTTTAAGTAAACTTGACATAAGGGAAAATATAGATTTCTTATTTCATTAAAAGTATATCCTTTATAAAATTTAATTCACAATAAATAGATTTTGAGATCCCTAGTTATTTTTTGGTAAACCATCCAAGTTCAATTCACTAATAAATGTAAATAATATGTTATTTACTTTCATAAAAATACCTATGATCATTTCAAAAATCATAACTATGAGGTTATATTTTTCATTATTACTTTTCCTTGATCTTTATCCGGAATTTTCCTACATTTCTAACAAATTATCAAGACCTATGTTTCGTTAATAAAATATGAACATATTAAATATTCTAACTCCTTCTTATATTCGGAATCCTTATTAGATTTCCTTATGTTAGTCTTTGAGATAATATTATGAATTCCAATTCATTCTCATGGGTTTTATAATTATTATTTATGGTTTATTTTCCTTGTGTTCTACACATGTCAAAGTAAATTTTAGGATTATCAATATTATATGGGTTGGCCTGAAATTATATGGCCCTCAAATGCATTGGGTAGCTTTTTATCTCATGAGATTCCATGTCTGGAGCATGGGTGGCTATATTAAGAATGAAATGTTTTTTGGCTGGTAGATCTAGAATTATATGCCCCTCTAATGATTTTTTTAATGTTTTTATCTCATGGTATACCATGTATAGTGCATGGGTGGGTAGCTTAAGCACATTATATTATGAAACTATAAGGTCTATAATTATATAACAATACAATTCATTCGGTAATGATTTATATCTAATGAGATGTTATGTATGGTATTAAGGAGTGAACCTAATCCACTATTGGAATTTTTCCACCCTATGATAATTGTCTTTCCAAGGAGCCTTTACTTATGTCAATGATATCATGTTTTATATTTATGCTACTAATTTATGATAACTTGAGCATATGATATCATTTTCTTATGTGTTTTTTCAATTATTATCTCACACTATTATGTCATTCACAAGTAATTACATTTGAGTTTACTTTTCCTTCCTTCATTACATATGGACAACTATTATTGTACCATATTATATTAAATAATAAATTTATTAGTTCTCATCTTTTATCATATTATAATTATCTAATCATTGATTACATATTGATAATTTTTTCTCCATACTAAGAATATGAGGCCCCCACTTTCTCATGTTTCCCATCCCTTGGTTATAAATATAATTATTATATATGATAAGTCTATAAAGGGGTTGGAATAGTATGATTTTAGAGAAGTGTTCACAAGTTTTGAAAAATTGGTTACTTATGTAACAAGTCTTTAAAGAAACTAGGCCAAAAGGTTCACCGAGTGGTGTTATATTTCTATGACATGTAATGTTTTACTATTTAAAATAATGTAAAATGTGTATTTTTTTATGTGGGAAGAAATAAATGATCTCCCTTATTCTTCATGATCTATGAATCTTTATGAAATATACATGTTTAAATTTTTTTAATTTTATACAAATATTATTCACATTATAATCTATGTGACACACTCTAATTGAATATGTGAATACTGATGTGGCTCCACCAAGACTTATTTTGACGCATAGATGATGCTTACAAAATTCCATTATAAGACCCTCTTCTAGTTATTTCTACAAAATAATTATATTTATGTAGGTGAAATAATGTTTACTTGGTGGGAATCATCCTTACCTTGTGTGGAAATGATGATTACAAAATATGGATGATACTTTTTTAGTGTCGTATGTATTCATAAGGAGACTAGATAAAGCTTACAAAGTGGCACAATCACACTTATAAAGTAATGAATAATTATTAAATTGTGTCTGAAACCATGTTTATGAAGGCTAGATGATACCTACAGAGTGCCTAAATGATTTTTATAAAGTACCGAATGATTCTTAAAGAAAATCGAAATGATGTTTACATAGGATTTATTCATTCATACTCTAACCTGATTCGTCCTAAGGGTGGTAATTCCTTTTTCATATCTTTGATAAATCATTTTGGATGAATCCACAACAATAATTTAAGAATCGCCAATATCTTTAATATATTACTTTCCATTAATGAGACACATTATAATACTATGTAATCCAATCCTTTATAGTAGTATGATAATGAATTATAAGTTTCCATCCATTCATAAAGTTCTAAATATAATATAAGTATATTATTTTCATGATTTTTCCTTCTAAAAAATATTCACCCAATCAAATTCATTGAAATTTAAATTACAAAACTTCTTGGAACATAGTGAATAAATAAATATGATGGAATATAATGAATTGAATATTGGTAAGAAATTGTGAATTTATGAACTATATAAGTTTCCTATGGATATTCTTTGAATTCAATCACCTCATTCTCTATCACATCCATAAAATGAACTAACAATTCCAATATTGGAGTTTATTTCACCAACATCTTCAATTTAAATGAATTTTTCCCATCCATATCTATGATGAAGCTAAATGTTAATAATCACACATTATTCCAATAGACCCTATATCGAAGTGTACTAATCCATGTTCTCGTTAGTATTTAGTGATTTTGGTAAATTACTAGACATTGTATTCACATAAATTTTAAATGTTAGTTTCACATCCTTTCTCATTTCATCTTTATTAATATTATTTTGGTTTTTATTCCACTAATTGGACAATATTGAACCTTTATTGGGATATTTACAACTCTCATTACAACATAATTTTTAATCCATTGGTCATGTAGTCATCGATTTTAGTAAATTAGAATATTACTTTTGACTTTTTGTTATCATTTCTCTCTTAGAAGAAAATCCAGAGAATTTGGTCTACCCTTCTTTTCTCTATTCATGTCTAAATGGGAAAACTCTACTACCTATATATCTACTTCGTAATCATATTAATTCAATGATGGATCATCTAACTCATATTATATAAATTCATTATATCCCCCTCCAATGTATCACTCTATTATCCAAGCATTGTAGTCCTTACCATGAATTAAATTCCTCTTCTACTAAGGCGTGATGGCTAGACAACCCTCAAAATCATTATAACCTAGATCAACATTATATAATATTTTAATCATATTCTATATCATGAATCACAATTGAATATCATATAAAAAAGTCCTTATTGGTAAAAAAAATCTATCTTAGCATCCAAATTAAATTCTCCAACCACATACACCTTTTTTGAGACCACTTAGTCTTTCCTATTAAGATAACAAGGCCTTGAATAAACTTCAATAATATGTCCATAATGATCATTATGAACCCTTGTACGATTTGTGGATGAGGAAAGAAAAAACATGTCAATAAAGTTGACAAAAGATACACCAATCACATACATACTTTGGGGTAGGATCCTCACACTCAATCTCACACATATCTTTAAGGATGAATCCTTGATATCTTTGTAAAAAAAATCTCAGAGTATGATCAGGTGAAGGTAGAAATATAATAATTAATTCATGAACAATATGAGTTATTTATGGGGGACCAAATATGATCAAGGAATCCTTACTCATAAGACCATGATGGAATACCTAGTGAAGATGTCCCAAATGTTATCAATAGGAATAAAATCAACCAAAGACTCTAGATGGACTACCTGGAAACAATGAAATTCTTCTATGACCTCAAGATGGATTCCATTAATCAAAGGATTTGAAACATCAATTTATATATTGATTCATGGTTCATGGGGTCATATATATTTATGGTCCAATTCTGAAGGACCGAAAAATTACCGATATGTTTTCGAGTCATTTTCAGAATAGCTATATTTTGGAACTCAAGTGAAAATCCTTTAAAGAAACCCACCATGGGCATGACTAGGGTATTATGGTTTATATATAAACCACACTAATATCTGATGTGGGAGAAGTAGATATTTGTAAGATGATTTAGATCCTCAAACCATGAAAAAGATAATTAGTTTCTATCTGTGAAATGAATCAAAATGTGACACAAATCTAACAAACCAATAGTCTACTAATTCCATAAACACCAAGAGCCAATGAAAAATTTATCAAAATTATCCACTAATGCCCACATATCACTAAAGAGATTGACCATTGAAATATGGAGGATATTTAAATATTCTGTGAACTTATGAATGGAGAGTGAAATTTTTAAAATCCCAACGCTAAACAAGGGGACCTTAGGATATATTGAGATAGAGGGGAGTAGTGGTAGAATGTTCAAAAGATAGAAAGAGGTTAAAACTCAAGGGACGACCAAATTCAAACCTTTATAAATTCCCTAACTCTCCTATGCGAGTGGATGGATGTGGTATTTGTATATATATAATAGGTAAATGGTGGAGTGGGGATGGGGGCATCCTCAAAGTGGTTTTTTCTACAAGTGCCCAAAAAGGTCTATAATATATTATTTCACACTTTTTCACAATGTGAATCACATCCAAATTAAGACGTAAAATATCATCTTGCCATTAATTAAATTTTATAAAAATATATCACTTATTACAATAATTTATTTCTTATATATTTTTAGTAGGAATGTATAGAAATGTAGGAGTGAAAAAATAAAAAAAAGGCATTCACCAAATTAATTTTTTCTTGGTTGATCTATACAGAAATTCGAACTCTAAAGAATATTTGAGGTATTGGGTCGTGCTTCCTATTTTAATTAAAGGATATATTTTTTAAGTTATATAGTGTAGTAATAATTCATTTATGACCATATTACACATTTTTTCAATATTTTTTTAGAAAAAATGATTTCAAATGTTTTTTCAAAAAGAATGATGAATTTATCCTTTCTAATCTAACTTGGAATGTCTCTATAGGTTGATAATTAATTAATTTCCTTTATAAAAGAATCTATAAGTTTAAACATTTCTTTAAAATATGATTCAAATGTAATTGCACCATATGTTAGAAAAACATTAACCTCATCAATCAAGTGTTTCAAATAAGCCTCAATTTTATCATAAAATCCTCTTTTCCCATCAATAAGAGTGGAAATTAAAAAAATGTTTCATAAATAACCATAAGGGAAGGTTTTATGAAACTAACACCACTATCCATGTACACTGTGTCATTCCAGCCATAGAGAATATGGGGTTAAAACCATATATAGCTAAATTTCCTAAGTATTGACTATATCTGGAACATATTATTATATTATATAATAAAACTCCTTCTATGATAAACAAATTGTGGGTGAGTTCACTTATCGTCCTCCTTATTTCTCTATGAATACCATATAATTATGATAGAAATTTTAGATGAAATAAAGAATCTATTCAACCTCAATTTTAGTGGGACGTTACCCATCTACTTCATAGAGATCATCTTCCCATGGTTTGGGGGCCTATGATGAAAAATATTATAACCATAATTAAACTCATTATCATTCCTCCTAAACTAGTTTCAAAAAGTAAAATCACTAATCAATTCATTTTATTTACTAAAAATATAAAGATTTTGGGGCTTTAATAAATTTATTCATAATAGAAAACCACTTTTTTCAACAATCTTGAGAGCTCAATAGTAAAACAATGGTATTATATACCTAATAAGGACTGCCTTATGAAATATTACCAACAGTATATAAAAGGAGGTGTCTATCCAATTATTCACTGAATTGATCTGTATCAACTCAATAATAAATGATAATTTTAATAATCCAATGCATCCAGGATATAATTCACCATCTGCATCATATAGAATTTTAATAATTCAACATATTTACCTAAATGTGGATTACACCCTTTAACTTTATTGTTCTCAATGTTACTATCTTTATATGGAACATAATGTTTCATTCAATTAATAAATATATTCATTAGAAATATTTTTATCAGATAAATATCCATTTCAGCACATTCTAATATTTAATAGGGAACATACTCTTCCTGATGAAATTCCAATTTCTAATAATTTTTCAAAAAATAATTCTAAAATAGATGTTTCCCCTTGATGTCTCATTTGAAGGGATATCTTTTTTCACATTTTCTTTTTGGAAAACTAATCAAATCACTTTGAAATCAACTAGTGAAATTAATTAATTAATTAATTCCTTCAAAATATTCAATATAAAAGTTATTAGATAAATAAAACCAATTAATTTTTATATCATTATCTAAAGAAAATAATAATAATTGAAATATAGAAAAAGAGTTTTTAAATATTTATGAAATACTATAAAATAGTATTTTTGAAATTTTCATAAAATTATTAAATTAGTTTTATAAAAAATTGTAAACTAAATGATAAGAAATTTAGTTTGATAGATAATAGTCAACAAAAATAGGAAAAAATATCTTATATACATACTATAATAAACACCCTTTAGATTCTATTGCTCTCTACTACTATATGATATCTCCCATTCTCAAGGTCATCCATGATGGTATGTTTCATTCTCTGTCATTTGAGTCATATCTTAATAATGGTGTACATAAGTTTATTTTAAATAGAAATTATTTAGTTAGTTTTATTTGTCAGTGTAAATTTAAATTTTTGCAGTATTAGATGTTCAGTTTACATAGAATGATTATACAAATTTATATTTTTTAAATCTAAAAAATCAATATTTTTGAAAATAATAATCATGCTTCTCATAAAAAAACCAATATATCTAATATTATAAAATATATATAAGTAATTAAAAAAAAGTTGTTTCAGATGTAATATAAATCATGAAATATATATAAATAAATATTTTAAAATATATATATTGATACAAAGGGTTTGAAAAAATTAATTAAAAAATTACAATGTCAAAAAATAATTGCATTATATATAAAAATAATATATATATATATATATATAATATCATTTAATAAACACATTCCAATTATTCCATCATATAATTCATAATTAAAATATTTAAAATGAAATGATTTTCAAAAAAAATGTGAGTAAATGTATATTCAAAAAAGACATAGGAAATATATATATATATATATATATATATTCATTTGTTTATTTATTTTTTTATAAATTATGAAAACTTGTAAAAATAATCTGTAATATAATATGATTAAATATATATAAATACATAAGTGTTATATATTATTATATTATATAAATTGTTTATATTTCAAACAAAATTAATTGAAATGAATAAAATAATAATTCATACATATATATATAAAAAAATATAGTATTTATAAAATTCATTACATAAACTTTTATTAAAATTTCAAAAATAAAGGATTATTTTGATTTTTAAATTAATTAATATAAATATAATGTATTTTATAAAATGATCTATTTAATTATATTGTTTCATAATTAAATACATAATTATAAATTTATAAATTCTTATAAATATATCAATTTTGGAAGGCAAATTAATGTTTTAAAAAGTTTCAAAAACTATTAAAAATAAATTAAATAGTAAATGGAATCAAAAAAATTCTTATAAACTAGTGACTGGGATCACATTGTGATATTTTGATTAATTAAGAAATACATCCAAAAAACACTATAATCAAACAATTAATTAATGTAATCTAAAATTGAGGATGATTAATTTCTTTTCATAATTTTATTTAATTAGAAACTCTAGAGTTATTACTATGGAAAATAATTTGTGTAACATTCAAAATTGAAATACATGCTTGACCCGGTTGGGGTAAGAGAAGGGACTTTCGACGGAGAGGTTAAACCAACTATAGGGGAGAAGGGGGCCTAGTAACCTATCAATGGGGACCTATAAGTTGCCAAATTATTGTGTACGGTCTATTCATATGGATTTGGGGATGAAATTAAAGGTTTAATAGCAGATTGAGAGTGTTTTAAGAGTTAAAAATTCATCATTGTCTATCATAATTGACCTATAGAGTCCATAAAATAGAGATTTCCTAACTTCCCCAATAAAACATTATTAAATTCTAGTAGTTATATATGTTCATTTTCCAATTATGTCCTACACTTTTTATAGTTTGAATTAAAAAAATGTGTCATGCATTAAAAGTAGATCTACTTTAATAATATCATGAGATAATATTTTATTGACTTATGAATGCTAATGTATTGCAGTTTTCTACATGTATAATTTTTTTATTTGAATGTGTGTAGAGTGATGATATTAATGTCACCATTTGAATGTAACGTGTTTATATCAAAAGGAATTATTTTTCTTTTTAGATATTATAATTATTTTAATTTAATTATATCATTTGTTTTAGGTTAGAGTCGCCTTTATTATATGACAACGATTCATTTAAATTAGGAAATTTCTAATCAAATATTTAAAATTTTTATAACATAGATAAAATAATATTTAAAAAATAACTAATTAATAGATAGAAGAAATTTTATATTTACTAATTTTTTATGAAGATATAATAATTGAACTTTTATATTTTTATGGTTAAATTTATCTAACATACTTAGTAAGATAAATTTATACTCAAATTTTTTATTTCAAGTAGTCATTGTCAAATAATAAATTTAATCAATATTTAAGTCACCATTATAAAGAGAAAAATTAAACTGAAAATTTTTATTTATCTGTGAATTCATGGTAGCTAAAAAACGAAGTTCAAATTTATCTTATCTTTTTAGGAATATTTCATCTAGAAATCTGAAAAATGAATAATTTTCTCCCCAATAACCTTAATATCTAAGAAGAACTTATCCAAACAATATAATTATATGGAATTAAAAAATTATATTAACTAGGTGTGAAATAAACTAAACATTTATAATAAATTTTATAAATTAAAATATTTATTTTTTAAAAATAAAATCCATAATATTAAATTAAATCACTTTATATGATTGATTTCTACATGATAAATTCCTAAATTTTTTAATTTTTATGAAAAATTTTGTCTCAAATAGTGGTGCTTATAAATTTAGAAAAAACAAATATTTTGGGTGAAATTTAAATTACCTTTCTATTGAACTATGTTTTATTTCACAATATTTAAAAGTCTAATGGATTTTTATAAGTTTTTTTTTATTCTTGCACATTTATGGAAATTAGTATGAGCGATTTATGGTGTGTTTCTGAGATGCTAAAATGTTTTTGAAATTGGGTAAGGTTGTTGTAGTAGTTTTGATATGGGTTTCATGAAAATATCCATTTATTCTAAAGTAGTAATATTTTAGATAAAATTATATATATAATCTTTCATAAGAGTCCTCAGTGAATTTTTAATTGTAACTTAGTGCAGGGAATAAAAATTTGGAAATTCCCTGTTTTTTATTTAAAAACATTATATCAAAATAACTATCATGAAAGAGTAGCTCAACCTCATAAAAAATCCAACTTAGGCTCAAACTATAAGTTACATTTAAATATTTTGTAAGAGACATGATCAATGGTTAGACTGAAATTTTTTCAAAGGTATAAAATTCATAATAGTAATCTAAATATTCATAAGACTCTTTGAAATGATTCATAAGAGTCATTTTTATATTATTTTGTAAAAAAAATTAAATAAGTAATGATAACCCATGAGAATTATAAGATTCATTTGGAGAATCATAAGAATCATTTAACATCACATTAAAATTTATAACATTCATGGATTAGTTTCATAAGATTCATTTTTCTATTCATTAAGGATTATTAGTGAATCAATGTTAAGTAAAGTCAAGAGGTCAACATGTATTTGTAAGAGTAATTTACTCTTAAAAAACATTATTTGAAGTATTAAATTAGAAAATTCTTGGAATTAGAAATATTTTTTTAGAGTCATTTAGATTTATTAGATATCATTTGATTTTTGAAAATTAGAAAAGGGAAAACTCTTACTATGGATTGTAATAACAATATTTTGATATAGGATGTTTTGTAAGGGTTAGATACATAGAATATTTTTTAGGAACTTGGTAATTTTTTGAAGATAATTCTATAACTTAACTAAGGAGATGTTGTTATATTTGAAGAAAATATTAGAGAATCAATGATTTTATTTTTATTGATGAGTAAGGAATCCATTATTGTGTAAAATAGATTCAACATGTGTTGGGTAAAATTTGAATAGATGAGGAATCTTGACACCATTAAATGTCTCTTAAATATGGATTTATATATTGGAAAAAAATTTAGATTTATTACTACTACTTAATGTCATCAGATAACAAAATTAAATGTAAAATTATATATATTTGATTATTTGGGGGCTAGTTTTATAAAAACATTCCAAGTAATGATTATATGATTGAACCATTATCTATAATAGTTTTAAGTAATTATTTATGAACCTATCTATGGTGCATCTTATAAAGATATAATTAACTGAAAGAAAAATATGAATTGATGTTGAATAAAAAATCTATGGATAATTGATAATATGGACTGATGGATTATGTATATGAGTTAGCTTGATCTTTCATGTGATTTTTGAGGATGTTTTATGATTGTTTGGATCAATTATAAAATCTATAGATTAGTGAAATGTTCTATGTTTTATTTTTATAAGATTCATCCTGAATGATCTAAAAGGGTCATTTAAACCATAGAATTTAAAATAAAAAAACCATGAATATACCAAAAGAGTCATTTAGACTCTATAATAATCTTTTGTAATCTCAGTATGATTCATTATGATTTCATAAGAATTATTGGATACTCCTTAAGAGTCATCTCAGATCATAAGTGCATAATTTTAAAAGAAAATACATTCTCATAAGAGTAATTAGTTACTCCATAAGAGTCATCACCACTTATGTAATCATAACATAGTTTCCATAAGATTCATATTCTGATTATAAGTGGTATATTAATTCTATAAGATTCATTTAAACTGAATATTAGTTGAATTGATAATTTTATAGGGTGTGAATCAATTAAGGATTGTAGAAGAAATTTAATCTTATGGTATCTCAATAGTTTACACTTATTTAGAAAGGTCTTGTATATAGAAACTATAAGTGCCATTTTTACTTTTATAGAAAATTATAATACATGAAAATCATAAGGATAAGTTCATTTCCCGAATTTTGAGAGGAATTTCAAAACTAAATCTGATGATTCCCATGATAATATTCAATGTATTAAACATCATAATAAAAGTAGGATTGTAATTCGTCCTATTTCAGATTAAAGAACCTATTGATGTTTAGTTTAAATTCCAGGGGTTTTATATTTCATGTATAGAACCATAACAACATGATACTATGTGATGTCATGTAGTCATGAATAAATCTTTAAAAAACTATAGATTTTGTGGACTCTTTCTATTATTGAAATATCTCAAGAATTATTGATTTTTTAATAAAGATATTGATAGATATTTTAATGGGATAATCACTTTCTATCTAGAATCAATGAGTTTCATGTGAAATTATAAATCCAATATTCAGGAGATAAAGGAATTATAATATAGAAAGAGTAAAAGAATAGTGGTTTTTGGGAAATGATAAAATATTTCAATTGAAAAGATTTTTTTTTCATTGAAAATTTATTGATAACCCAAAACTGTATTCAAAGAACGAATGGTCATCTTTCTATAAAAGTAATAATCTTACTAAATCAAGTAGTGAAAATTGTGCATAAAAGAAGAGAATGAATAAACAATTGTATGATACAATGTTATCATAGAAGATGTTTTTGAGCTGAGAAAAAGGTTGACACTGTGACTTCGGTGTTAAATTCCATGAAGTGGGTGAGATGTAGGAATATCATCCTTCCCTATAATATTCCAATATATTATGATTTTATATAGAACACTATTGATGAAAATATATGAGAATAACTATAATACGAGAACCCTGCACCAGAAGTCATTAGTATTTTATGACCTATTTGTGGGTTTATTGGAAGAAGACTTTCAAGAACTAGAGGGAAACATTATAAATAACATGTTAAAAGAAGGATAAATATTTTTATAATAAATATCATACTAGTGGAAGCTAGTATAAAGAACCTATCAAGAGGAGACTGTGGATTTTTAGGAGATATACCTCTAGGTATTAAGATTTGTTCACGTGTTTTGGGATATATATTAAAAATGTACTCACTCATGTATAATAGTAAAAATGTATATCTTGAAACTCAAACTAAACATAGAAATAAGTGAATACCCACATTAGGATTGAACCATGTAAAAACCGTACATGATGTTGTTCTAATTTAATTTATAAATTTTATGTTGTTGTAAGGGTTGAGGATGTATATCATATCCAAACATCTTAACCAATATTGAGTTTTGCGATAAAATTGTGGATAATTAAAATATAAATTAAAACATAATAAAGTATAAGAATATTGATTCACCCTGCCCCCCCCCCCCCCCCAATCTCAATTTCCTTACACAATCTAATGGTAACTTCAAGTGGTGCCTTATTAATTTGGGTGTCCCCCAATTGGATTACTAGTTCTATAATAGTTATTTCAGTTAGTCTCATGATAAGTGAATATTTGAAAAATGTTTATTAGTTACTCAAATAGAGAACTCATTATCCATTCCTTTTAAAGATGATGTAAAGTATTCATCCAAAACATTAATTAATAGAGAGAACAATGAGGCAAAGATAATTAGTTCTGTAATAAGAGAAAAGAATTATCTATCACAACCTAAATCTTCCCAATGTGATAATTTTTTAGCTAATAAATCCATTTGGAGTTATTATTTAAAAGAATCATATTCACGATATGGAGAGTATAAGGAGGATAATCCCATTAAATTAGTTAATTTCCTTAACTTAAAAGGAATTTTTTTAATCAAGTTATTATTTAGGTTTCTATATATTTATTTTCATTTATCAAGGGACTTATTAATAAAAAAATCATAGATTTAATTCTACTATTGAGATATATATAAATTTTTAAACCAATAAATTTCAAACATTCCAAAATAACACTCAAATTGTTGAAGATATAGAATAATATGTAGTATTTTTCAATGAGAGTTTATCTCTGTTGGATATTTATTTTTAATGAATTATTTTTGATAATGTTATAATTGAAAACATTTTTCTAAATTACATCCATGAATTGGAAAAATCACAAAATATATCACTGATTTTCAAAGAGGAGCAATTAGAGATTCATGAATAAAAGAATAAGAGAAATTGCTATCTATTTACAAGAAGAAAGGAAAAATAAATAGGATTAAATTAATAATCTCAATATAGATTGGGGGGAAATATTTTAGATATTTTTTAGATAGGATTAATTCCTTTGGAATGATGTGTGTGGAACTTATGGTAAATTTGAGAAATCTAGAATCAACAAAAATTGGAACATCCCAAAAAGTTGGGAAAAAGTACTTCTATAAAAAAATAAAGAGTGTATTATCCTAAATGGGGATCATATCAGTAGAAGTAAGAGATTAATATAATATCAAATTTAATATATAATACTCTCTTAGATAAGGGTTACCTATGAATTTATAAATTCTATGTGTACAAGTGATGGTCCACCAGCTAGTAAAAATTTCAATTCATAATATGGGGAATTCTGTGAAGATAAAAATGATACTAAATCCACCATGTCATCAAGGATGGATGTTAGAATATCCAAGAAGTGAAGATCCATAATAAGTGACAAGAATTAATATATTTGTACTAAAAAATGTATGGTTTACAAGATAGAACTTCCACACATAAAAAAATAAAGTGAGGAGAATTTTATTTATAGTATATTGTTGGTGTTTTTGGATGATTGATAATAGTGAAATAGAATAATATAAATATATTTAAATCTATGAAGAATATATAATTATAATATTAAAGGATATAATAGATAGGTTAAAGAGAAGAACTTATTTTCAGAAGAAATATATCCAGAATTAGAATAATATGTCCATTAAAACCAAATTTAATTACTTGGAGATTTTTTTATTATAAAAAATATATAAAACATTATGGTAAATTTTTGTATATGACAACAAAAATCCATTCAAATTTTAGTGATATTTCTATTCCATAAAAGTTGAATCTAATGGGAAAAAATAAACATTCCATGGGATGTATGAAATTGAATAAAGGTGGTAAGGAAATAAGTTTTGGGAAAGATATAGCCAAGAATAAAACATAATAGGGTGTTAAAAAATGATGTGATGCTTATAAAATGAGAGAAAATGACACAATATATAAAATTTAAAATAGAACTTGTAAATTATAGTTAAATGAAGAAATCTAGAATAAAAAAGGAATAATACCGAGATAGAAACAAAAGGATTGATTTGATAGAAAACACCCAAATAGAATAGGTGTTGGAGTTATTTAATAAAGGGAAACACAAAAGTTTTGAAGAAAACATGTAGAAAATCCACAAATTCTGGTCATGTTAGAAAAATAATTTTTTAGTTTTTTATCATCTTAGTTTAAAATGGAGAAATATACAAAGAAATAATAAGATAATTGAAGTGATAAAAGGAAATAAGTGATTTCATATGAAGAATAACATTAACTTCGTGAGTGGTTTTCAATAAAAGATACTTAAAGAGATCTTAAGAATCTATGTGGAAGGTAAAAATATCTTAGACACAGTCATAACAATTATATGGCATGGATTTTTGGGTATAATATATTGATTGAAAGTAAAGCTAAAGAACCATTGGTTGTATGTGATCTATTACCCAATATTAAAAAGAAATTTACCCTCAAGAGGAAAGGTGATAATGATAAGATGGCTTTTCATTTTAGGAAGCTCAAATCATGAAAATTATACATGGTGTGTGAATAAATAGTTTCCACTAAATAGTTTTTGATATGAAATGGGTTTATGGGAAGAGAGTTAAACCTTATCCATGTTTCTATCATTAGGAATCTGACGGAATATGTGCATTATTCCAGTAATTAGTTTCTTTTGATTTTATAAATATATAATTTAAGTTGGTATATAAAAAATGATAATTAACATGTTGATTTCATTAATTTTCACACAATGAAATAAGATTCAACCCTCGTGGAGTTATTAATACCTCATTCTAATATTTAAATCTTTATCAATGTATTTTTTTCATTTGTTATAAAATAAATAAATTCATAATGAATAATCATAGAATACATCATTATAAATATAGTTAAGTAGAAAAGATATCAAAACATCATTATGTAAGATAATCTTGGATTTTTTTATAGTTTTAAAATTTTAAGGAATAATAATCATTCTTTCCCATTATTATCAATTTCTAATAATAATACCATGGGTGTGTGTTTATAAAACTAAAAAAGGGAGTTATTTAACACACACATGAAAATTTTTAATTTGATTATTGAGTTATGTGCAAGTGAAAAATATCCTAATAAATAATTTTAAATGCATCTTTGGATAGAAATGTTTGATCCATTATCACATATAGGATAATATATTAAAAAAAATTATTACGGTTAATCAATCTTGTTTTTTCCTTGATAATAGCTCATGTACACTTAGAATTGTTTATTTTTTGGATTATAGTAATTTTAAATGTACTACAACACTTTTCCCAAAGAATAAGGAATATATTTATGTGATCATCCCCAAATATTTCCAAATTTTCTTTTATTATCAATAATTCAGAGAAGAATGGACCTATTAATAAAATATATTGACATAGTGGTATTTAATATTATTAATAATAAATAAAGAGGAGGATATTTAAGATCCTAATGAAGTATCTGTGATTTTATTTATTACCAAGAAGATAGAATAATATTATAGAGTAAAAGATAATAAATATATATTGGATGATATATTATGAGATAAATAATTTTCTTACAATAAATGAATATTGATGAAAATTTTACTTGTTTAAAGGATTTTTTATTTAATATTATAACATGAAGTTATTATATAACCATATTCAAGGAAAAATAATATATACATGACGACAGGAGAGATTTTTTGCATGGAAATATAGAGACTAATGAATATACAATTAGAACACTATATTCAAAAGTTTTAAATAAGTTTCAATTTATATGGTTGGTATATTACCTATAAATATATAATTATAATAAATAAAAAAATATTAGAGTTGAAGAAGCCATCCATGGAGCATTGAGATTAAAATTATTGTCCCAAGTGTATGAGTTATTCTAATAATGATTCATATGTTTAAGGATGGGTTGATATGATTAATATCAATTATGAAAAATAGATATCAATGATATTATCGACATTTTATTTTTATATGATTTATCTAGGAAACTCAATAAGTGTCATTTAATCCATGGAATTAAAAGTCTGAAATGGAATAACTATTTTGAAAGATTCATTTAGACACTATATGAATTATTTGAACTCTGTATGAGAGTTATTGTGATTTTATAATAATTATATAATACCCCACAAGATTCATTTCAAATCAGGATTGTATAATTTTAAAAGGCACTAAAAAAATTTAAAAGTCATTAGAGACTATGTAAAAATCATTAATAATTTCATAATAGTCATAGAATATTTTAATAGTAATATTGAGATTGTAAGGTCTGACCAAATTTTTTATAAAACAACCAATACATATAATACATGAATCTAGATTAATGGATAATCATTACATAGAATAATAAAACCTTGGTAAAACCATATGGTTTTAGAGTCTTTGGAAACATGGAAACAAAAATAACTTCTTCATAACACATCTACATAATCTTTGGATTATTCCTTCATAACTATTACCCTTTTTTAAATATCATACTTAATACCTTTCTTCATAACATGGAGAAAATAAACATAATAAAAGGGTGATCTCATATGATCAGTAATCATAAACCAGAGAGATATCAAATATAACATGAGCATGAGGGTATAAGAACAAAACATTTGAAAATTATACCCTCCATATCAAATATCATAATCATGAATCATGGAATAAATAATAAAATTTCATAACACATGAATCATAATTGAACATGATACATGAGTGAGTAACATTGGAATAATTCAAGGAATTATGTAATACAGATTAGCATAAAAAATTATGTGCAATTACACCTCCTCGGAGAGACACACCACCATAATCTGTGGTATCCCTTTCCTCATAATGGAATTGGTCTACTCCACAAACCATAATTTTAGTAAAGGTTCACTAATAATATGCTAATAGTGGGAAAATTTCTTTACTAAACTGAGTGCACTTCCTTTTCCATTCATGTATTACTAAACTAAGTCCAATCAACATTCCAGTCCAATCTTACTGAACTGAGTTCACTCACTGTTTCAATCCTATCTATCTCATTAGAAATAATATCATCAACCAATGCATTATAGAGAGATAAATTTACCACCCATCGCATAATGAAAACCATAATCAATAGATATCACCTCCCATTACAGTCCAAAATTACTGAACCAAGTTCACTCCCCATTTCAGTCCTGTATTTGTAAACCAAGTTCAATCCTTGTTTTGGTCTTGTCTTAATGAATCGAGTTCACTCCCAATTTCAGTCCAGTCTATATCATTCCTTATAATATCATTACCCAATTCATTGGTGGAAGATATATTCCCCACCCATAACATAATTAAAACCATACATATGTGTTCTACAATAACATAAATCATATCAGAACCCATTAAAATAAATCAGGTTTCATAGACATTTCTTCATTTCATAACTTGTCCAAAAGAAATAGGTTTCATACACACCATTATATTATAAACATAAATCAACCATAATAAGAATAATGATATTATCCTGGAAAAATATCCCCATTAAAGCATTAGAAACCTTAATTAAGGTTATCTTATATGGGAAATAATTTTTAATGATGACTTGGAATAATTCTTGAGGAAATAAAATATATTCGTGCTTTAAAAAAAATTAAATATCATGAAATTATAAAAATAAAATTTCATTAAAAAGAACCATTAATATTTTAAAGGAATATTAAAGACATTAAAGAGTGATAATGGTAAGAAAATCCACTCATGTCATATGAGTAAAAAAACAATACTTATTTTTGTTAAAAGGGTCACAAAGAACCTCATTTATAAATTGACAAAAATAATCACTTAAAATCATTTTGTAAAAATTAAAACATGAGTAAAAAATTCAAAAAAACCATAATAAAATATTAAAGACATGTTTTTAAACAATTTTAGAAAACTTGGACTTGGAAGAAAAATCTAGTTTTAAGGAAAACTTGAAAAAGATAATTTTTTTAAAAGAAAGACCCTTATAAATATCATATTATTGAAGTGAGAACTAATAAAATGTATTGATTATTTATATCAATTGAAAATATAGATAATAATAATTGTAAATAAATCATACTAAAAAAATGTCATTTCAAACATAATCTTAACAAGTAATAATCATTTAAGTATATGTTTAACCAAATGAATGAAAAATGTGTTAAGAAATCCCTCACCACTTTGTAATCAGTCGAATCGCATTCCAATAAAAGTAATAATTATCAAATAAAACATTTAATAATAGTAATAAAATGAGATTCATGATATGATATATCAAAGGCAAATATATAAATCTCCTAAAATAAATAAGGGTGAATATGGCATATATCTCACAAAAATAAAAGTGAGATGAGAAACCCTTTCCACACAATTTCATTTACTTTTATATAATTTAAAATCCTATATAATGGTTAAAATAATTCAATTAATTCATTAAATAACAATAATAATATTTATAATACCCTATATGGACCTTTTATAACATCTTACAACCCATTCATTAATAATATTTCATTATTTTCATTGTTTCAGGTGTGTTTGTTTCCTGGTTTCATGGTCAGTTCATTTTGTGAAATTTGGAATTTATTGTCAAATGGAAATAAAACACCTTAAGTTAAATGAAATTGTATTAATTAAATTATATAATTTTAAATGGTATTATGTTTCGTTTTTCATTCTGGTATGAGGATGATTAATTTGATAAAACATTAATGTTAAATGTTTAGTTAATTTTACCGGTTTTTTCAACCATCAATAGCTAGTTTTTTATTTAATATTATGTATATATGTTACATAAATAAAATAAATTACATAATAAAATATGTTTGATAATATAATTTTCCTAGAATAATAATTTTATGAATATCTTTGAATGTAGTAATGGAAAACCATAAATCATTATCCACAGAGACGGTTAACCACCATAATTTGGACAACGGTTTTGTTTCCTTGAATAAGATGATATAAGAAAATGGATGGTTATATGATATTTTATTAGAAATATTTCATTCCATTATATAGATGATATAGGATTTATTATCACTTTATGGGTGCGTAAGGTGAAGAGAAGGTAGAAAAAATAAGAAATTTAGAGAGGTTATTCGAGAAAGTTACCTCTTGAACATTACATCCCTGAAAGACCCCATATGGAACATGGAATTGGTATTTTGGTGAGACCAGAAGCACTAGGAAAATGTGATATTTGGGATGAGAGTGTTTGGTAAATATTTGAAAAGATTTAAGGATTTTTAGGAGAAATTGGGTAGTGAAAAGTGGTTTTATACCTAGGAGGGTGGATTTAACTGATTAAATAATAATGTTTTTATGTTTAAATACAAAAAAAATTGGGTGGAATTAATTATAGATAATTTGGATGATAATTGATGTTTAAAAGGATGGTTTTGTACAATAAACCCTTAAACCACCCATTTAATGATTTATTTTATTTTTTTGGTAATGGGTTATATGCCCACTGGGCCTTCCGGCTATGTACTGGGTCTCCCTCTACCCATTTAAAAAAGGTATTTGCTTTTATTTAATAATATAATGAGGATTAATCCCCAAACTTTAAAAAACAAGTCAAAATGCCATGAAAAATAGTTTTTTTAATGTGTTTTTAAGCCCATAAATTTACAAATACCAAAATAATGTAAAAAGATTATTTAAATGTAATTAATTATTTTATATCTAATGATAAATTATTTAATTTAATTTAATATTAGTTTAAAATCATAAAAATTATTTATAATATAATGAAAATGTGAGTTTTCTAAAAAATGGTATTTTTTAACATTCACAAAAAATTGAACTTTTCAGAAAATTATCAAAAATTAATCTTAAGAAAATTTTGTCATTAGAAATAAAAAAAAAGATTTTAATTATATCAAATAAATATCATAAAGGTTTTCAGAAATTATTTATATTTATTTTCTCAAATAAAGAAATAAAAATTATATTTTGAAGAATACATATATTAGAATAACAAAGTGACCTGACTAAAAATTATATGTTTATTTCCTAAGTGTAAATAAATTTTATTAAAAATTAAATTCAAATATATTTCATAATATAGTTTACCATATCCACACCCACCAATTTAATGACTAGTTTATTAATTTCATGTTAAAATAATAATATTTTCAAGTTAAATTAAGATCAGTGTACTATGTAACATAAGATATCGAAAAGATTAAATTTATTTAAAAATAAACATACCATAAAATATTGGAGTATTACATTATACCCCCATTAATGTGAATTTATCCCAAAAAATCATTTCTAATATACAAATAGGAGATTACACCTCCGTATCATCATATCCTTAGGTTCCCACATAGCTTCCTCAAATTTGTTGTTTTCCCACAAAACATTAACCAGGTGATTGGTCATGTTTCATAGAAATTTATCTCTACAATCTAGAATCTCTACTAGTTTTTATTTATATTAAATATCATTCTCTAGTGGTATGAACATTTATCTAAGTACAAGTGAAGGATCAATTATGTACTTCCTCAGAGAGATATATGAAACACATCATAAACTTCAGACAGATTTAGTGGAAGTGCCAATCGATAATCTATCGTTCTGATTCAATCAAGAATTTCCAAAGTACTTATATACCTAGGTCTTATATTTTACTTCATTCTAAATATCATCACCCTCTTCTAGGTTGATATTCATATAAATACCTTGTCATCCACTTAAAACTCTAGATCATTTTAAGGATTTTCATCAAAACTATTTTTTCAACTCTAAGCTACTCTTATGTTTTGTTGAATGTATCGATACATCTCTACCATATCCTTGGTGATATCAGTTCCCAATAACTCTCTTTACCCAAATTCATTCCAACATGTTGGTGTTATACACTTCTTATCATATATATATTCATGAGGATCTATTTAAATTCTAGAATGAAAGATATTATTGTAGGAATATTTTACCAATGGAAGGTGTTAATCCCAGCCTCCTTTGAAATCACTAAAGAAAATATAAACATGTAGTCTATATTTTGAATATTACTCTTAGACTTTCTATCTATATACTGATGACAATAAGTATTGAAACTTAATTCTATATCTAGATCCTTCTGAAGACTTCTCCCAAACTTCTGGTTAAACCTCGGATCCCAATCAGTTATAATGGAAGGTGGTATGACATGCAACTGTACCACTTCCTTCATATATATTCTGGAATGATGATACATAGATAAATACTCTGTTTTAGAAATTATTTTTTCTAAATTTTTAAGGTGATATACTATATCCCATATGGAATTATAGCCTTTAGATGTTTGGGGGAGTATGAAGACAAAATCCATGAAGATGTTTTTCCATTTCCATTATGGTAGGGTTAATGGTTGTAAAATCTCTTTTGACTTATTTCTATCTGCTTTAACTTGCAGAAAAAACAAGCACTGAGAAACATACTCTCAAATATCACTCTTTATTTCATTGAACCAGAAATATTCTTTTAGATGTCCATACATATTTGTACTTCTAGGATGAATATAGAATTATAAACTGTAATTTTAATCCAACAGATCCTTCAAATCTAGTATGGGTGGAACACATACATGGTTCCTAAACCTTAATATTCCATTAGAATAAATACTGAACTCAAGAATATTTCTTACCATCTTTTTCAGCTATACATCATCCATATGTTCCTCTTTAATCTTCACATAGAAAGATGTTTGAAAATTCATTTGTTCTATATAAGAGTTCTCCCCTTCTTTTAGGATTTATTGGTCCATACATTCTAAATCCATAAGTATTGGATATTTTTTATGCTAATCATAGATAATATAGAATGATCCTTTCAGGTTATATAGTTTTTAACCTTGTTCTCTTTTTCAGGGTGGTAAGGTATAGATAAGTCATAATCAGTAATCATCAAAAACCATCTTCATTGGGGCGTGTTTAGAACATTTTGAGTGAAAATATACTCTATAATTTTGTTATCATTCTATATTTCATAACTTTATCCATAAAAATATTGCCTATGTATCTTGAAAGAAAAAATTAATGAAGATAACTCCAAATCATGAGTTGGATAATTTTTATCTGGGATAATAAATTTTCATGGGGCATATGCTATCACCATATCATTTTCATGAGAACACATCACAGCCCCTTCTTTGATGAATCACTATAGATCACAAATATTTATTCACTATATGGTAGTGGGAGTATTGGTGCACTAACCAACCTTTTTTTCAGCTCCTTGAAATTCTCTTCACATTCTTCTGTTCATGTCAACATAACTCATTCCCATGTAAAATTGGTGATTAGATTATATAATCATGAGAAATATTTCAAAAAAAGTCATTAATATTTTTCCAACACAAGAAAACTATGGATTTGAGTCACTATGGTTTTTCTTGGAAATTTTTCAAAATCTTTTATCATTAAAGGGTCTACTGACATACCTTCTCTTGAAATTATATGACCCCAAAATAAAACTTTCTGATGAAATAATTCACACTTGGTAACTTTTTCATAAAGATTACCCTTCCTCTGGGTCTTCATAACAATACTCATGTGATCATCATGTTCTTTATAACACATTGAATATTCAATAATATCATCAATAATCACTACCAAAAACTGGTCAAGATTTTATCTAAAGACTCTATTGATTAAACCCATGAAGATAGAGGGGGAATTATTAAGACCAAAAGTCATCACTAGAAATTCATAGTTTCCAAAACATGTATGGAATTTTATCTTGGGTATATCCTCCTTGAAAATCAATTGATTATTTCCATAACAAACTTCAATCCTTGAAAAGTATTGACCTCTATATATTTGATCAAATAATATATCAATATAGGGAAGATAATACTTTTTCTTGATACTGAACTTGTTAAGATTTCAATAATAAATGTTCTTTCACATTGATCCATTTTTTCTTCTTAATAAATAGAACAGGTGATCCCCATGGTGGTATACTAGGGAATATAAATCGATTATCAATATTTTCTTTGATTTTATTCATTAATTCCATAAACTCAACTAGAGATATTTTCTGAGTATTTGAAATATGAATAGAACCAAGTATGGGTTTTATTGAAAAATTAACTTCATGATTCAGTGGAAGACCTATAAATTATATTGGAAATACATTAACAATCTTACGTACTATATATGTATCCTTACTTTTGATTTTCCCGACAGCCATTTAAGATAGAAAACATTAATTTATAGTAACAAATAACCACAAGGTAAAATAAATTTCTATTAAAATTTCATATTCATCCATGCATTGAAAAATTATTATCAGTTTATTTAGAATATTAAATGAGACTCCCCTTCCTCAGAAATTAATATGAGCCCCATGTATTGCAATCCAATATATTCCATGAATCAGATCGAATTAAACTAAAGGGGGAATCGCCAAATTTTCATGAATCACTTTCCCCAATACTTCAATTAGAGAAGAATTATAAACATGAGATGTGACTATTTTCCATTAGGATTTTCATAGATAACTCAACATCTCAATTTTGAGGTGATATAGTGATACCCTTATAAAATTTGTTAGAAATAAAATAGTGGATAGATCTAGAATAAAACAATAATTTAGTTAAATCTAGAGTGGATGATAATTGTACCTTTTGCAACATCGTTCTCATAACCCACATAAATAGTCATTATTACATGAAATTTCCCTTTGTCTTTCACCATTAGAGTTTTTTTATGGTGATCATAAAAAACCTTCTAATTCATTCAATGATTTCCATAATGATCATACTTCTTTCATATAAAGAATTATAGAGTGGGTGGTGCATTCTACGGTGTTGTATCTCTTTATACATCATTAGAAAACTTCCCTCATCACTTTAGTATTAATTTTCATGATTACCTTCCTTTAAACACTTTAAATATTTATTAGTCCCCATAAGACAATTTCCCCCATATTTCCTTCCACACATCGAGTAAAAATGGAAATCTCATCTTCTACTCTCTATGGTTTTTAGATTTTCCTTTGAATTATATTTTTCATTTCAAATCAAAACCATAAGATTTATTGGTACCTCTAATGTTAATATAAACCTTCATATAAAATATAATTATTTCTTCATAGCTATTGAATCCTTGTATAGATAATTTCCTTCAAATAATTTGTTTTATGCCACTGAAAAATCTATCAACCGTACTTTTAGGTTAGATGATAATTCCAGAAGAATACCTTGCCAGCCTTGTAAAAATTTTCTTCATTGGTTCTAATAGATTCATCATAATTTTTCATTAACTCAATGAATTCCTTATCAATTTTCATATGATAAATATAACTAATATACTTATTTAAAAATATTTTCTTGAAATTTTCCCAATCCATGGAGCCAATTTATTCGTATTGGTTTGTATTCTTCATAAGATTACACCATTAATATACTTTACCATCCTAATGATAAAAAGACAAAATGAATTTCTCGTGTTTTTAACAGTGGAGAATATAAAATATCTTTACAGTGGTACTAATCCATTTCTCTGCCACTAGTGGATCAGAAGACCCACAAAATGAAGTTGGATATTTTCTCATAAAGGACTCAATAGAATTTTGTCCCATCCTTTTCTCAGTGGGAAGTATAGCATGATTCATAGCTTCTTTGATCATAGAAATAATATTTTTTATTCCATATAAAATAACATTCTGTTTCTTAGGAGGATTGTTTTTGAATTTCCCATCACATTCTGAATTAGCATGGTTCCTTTGGGTTCCATCCATTAACTAAAACCAAAAATCATAGTGTGAAAAACACTAATCATATTTGTAAAACGACATGATCAATGTAAATTACTTATAATAATTCAATCTATAACACCTTAGGATTAATTTAGGTTATTCATGATCATTATAAAATCTTGATGATGTAACTTAGACCTTACATTAGGGTTATTACTAAGATATTTGTGTCCTAATTTCTAAGGGTAAACTAAACCTTTAAACAATTCCAACTAAAATGAAACATACATTTCATAAATATATATATTATGTCTAAATATATGAATATTAATTACATAACATAAAAAATCCAATCCATGGCCATATAGGATTACTATTGTCAGAAACTTGAAACAAAAACAATGAGTTCATAAGACATCTACAACATCTCTCTCTTATTCCATCAAAAGTTGAACCCTTTTTGACATGTGGTACTTAATACCTTTCTTTATATCTTGGTGAAAGTAAACATAAGAAAATGCTTATACCAGATACTCATTAAGGTTAAACAAGGGAGATATCAAAGATAACATGATCATGAGGCTATAAGAACATAAAATTTTATAATTATAACCTACATATCAAAGATCTTAATCATGAATCAGGAAATAAGCTATAGAATTTAATTATCCCTAAATCATAAAATTAAATGAGCCATGAGAGAATAACAACGGAATAAGACATGGAATTTGCTTCATACACCTTAGCATATAAAATCTATAGGTGGATACACCTCCGGGGTGGGAAACACCGCCATCCCTAGTGGAACCCCTTTCCTCATAGTGTAATGGGTTCACACACAAAACCAACATTGTAGAAAAGGTTCACTCTCAATACCATCATAGTTTAAAAAGTCCCTTGATGAATTAATTTAACATCATATTATAGTCCTTTATTAGTTAACTGAGTTTAATCATGATTCATGTACTGTCTTATTGAACCTATTTCACTCCCTATTTCAGTACTGTCTATCTCATGAGATATAATATCATTACCCAATACATTTAAATAATATATAGGTATGACATGTTACATAATTAAAACCATACTGAATCAATTTAACTCTTGTTTCCATTCTTGTATTATTGAACTGATTTTTCTCCCTACTTTAGTCATGTATTACATAACCATATTCAATCCCCATTCCATCCCTATCTTATATAAGTGAGTTAACTATTATTTTAGCCTTGTTTATCCCATGATATATAATATAAATACCCAATTTATTATATAGAGATATAGGACCTTCCCAAAATATAATGAAATCTATACATATGTGTTTGAGAATAACATAAATCATAATAGAACCCAAGAAAATAAATTGGGTTTCCAAATCATTTCACCATAGAATAACCCATGGAAAAGAAATAGTTTTCATAAAAATTATTCCACCATAAACATAATTCAACCATAAAAATAATAAGGATTTTATCCTTGAATAATAGACCAATTAAATAATAAGTAACATCAAATAATTTTATCTTAGATTGAAAATAATTTTGAATGATCACTTGAAATAATTCTTGAGGAAGTAAAATCATTCCATGTTTTGAAAACCATTTTTTAATATCTCACAATTATAAAAGAAATTATTTTGTTTGAAAAGGACTGTGTAAGAATGTAAAGGAATATTCATGAAATTAAGGAATCATGAGAGTGGTAAAATCATCTTAAGTCGTATATGTTAAAAAACATTCCTTCCATATTTTTTCTAAAATGTCTCAAATAACCTCATTGAGAACACAATAAAACGAATTATATGAATCCATTTTGTAAAAATTAAAACATGTGTAAAAGTGAATTTTAAAAATCATTATAGAATTTTAAAAACTTTTTTTGAAACAATTTTAGAAAACATATACATGGAATGAAAATGTAGTATTATGGGAAACTTTAAAAAGATAAATTTTTAAAAAAAATTACCTTATAAATATCATATAATTGATGTGAGCATTAATAAAATGAATCAATTATGTGTATCAGATATAAATCCATATAAAAAAAGAGGAAATAAAACATTTGGTAACCAAAATTATCCTCACTCATAATATTTAAATGGAATAATAAATTAATTATACGTCTAACAAAATGAATGGATATTGAGTTATGAAATCCATCACCACACTGTAATTAGTCGAATTGTATCCCCATAAAAGAAATAATTACCAAATGAAAATTTCAATACCATGAATAAAATGATATTCATGTTATTATATATAAAAGGGTAGTATATACACCACACAAAATAAATAAGTGGTTAATAAGGCATATCTCATTGAAATAAAAGTGAGACGAGAAACCCTTAACAGACACATCCCTGTAGTTTTTCAAATGCTAACACCTTCTATAATGGTTTAAAAAAATTATTAATTAATTAAACAAAAATAATAATATTTATAATACATTATATGATCCTTTTATAACATCTTACCACTCATTCATTCATAATTTTTCATTATTTTTTTGTTTTGGGTGCGTTCATTTCATGGTTTCATGGTCGGTTCAATTGTTTATAATTATGGATTTTCAAGTAAAATGGGAATAATACTCCAAATATGAAATGAAATGGTATTCATACTATAACATCCCGAGTAAATAAAGAAACAATGAATTCTATTTCTTATTAATATTTTGTGAATTAAATATTAATTTTACTTTAAAGGGGTTTCTATATTTGATGGCATACCTGATACGCAATAATGGGTTTCTTTGAAATCTGATGTTGCACAAGAATAATATAATATTATTATTTTAAATGGTAGTTAACTCCTAGCCATTGTATTAGTGGGAATGAAAAAAACTAACTATAATATTCTTATAGATTTTTGTTAAATGTATTAACATTTATCCAATAAAATTTAGAGGCTTAAAATGTGAATGAATCTAATTTTAAGCATAATTTACTTTAAAATGCCGATTTACCACCTTTTAATGGAGAACCCTATTTAAATATATTTTTGGTCACTTTTATATGTTCTGTTTGACTAAATAAAATTCTTATTTAGAATTAGGACATCAAAATTCACTTTGGGTAAATTTTTGGTATTTTTCTGATAAAATTCATTTTATTATGAATAGTGGAAAATACTGTATTTTAATTCAAAAGTGAATTTTAATATAATTTATTTATATTCATATATTATCCTTCAAATTGGTTTCAAAGTGAAATTAGATTATATTTTTACCATTTAACCCAATGTTGGTCATTTGAATTAATTTCACTTGGAAATTGGACATAATCAACTATCAATATTTTGATAGTTATTATTTATTAAAAACACGCTTTTTGTTTTGACAACAGGAATTAATTTTAAATTATTTAATACAACTTCTATGTTCTGAATTTTTTAAAATATAAATCATTTTTGAATTTGTAATATCAAATATATCTTAGGTTGAATTTTAGGTATTTTTCTGAAAAACTTCAATTTTTGATGAATAGTGTAACCACTAAGTATTAGTTAAAAAATAGACTATTTCATTTAAATGAAATTTTACCACTTCTATGAATTTAATTTCGAAAATCCAACATACATGTTTGTCATTAGTAAGTAAAATGTGGTTCAATAATATGAAAATAATTTTTGGTGAATAGTAACTTTTGACTTTTATTTTTAGCTGTTAAAGGTAAATAGGGTAATTCATGGTAAATATAGTATTAAATTAATATAAAATTACCATAAAACTTGTCCTAACCTTATTGGATTAGTCATGGCCGACCATGTGCATACTTGGGTCGATTTTAGGAGCCCATGGAGCCACTTAAGTATGATAATGACACTTTATTTTAATTAATTTAAAGTAAAGACAAAAATGACATAAACAAATATATTTTAGTAAATTAATGTTTACAAGGTGTTATATAATCTATATTTTAGACTATAAATATTCATTTGAAATATAAAAATATTTTCTACATCATATTATTTTTTATAATTTTTAGACAGTGAATAAATGATATTATATATAACACAACAATGATGTAGTATTTTCCACATTAATAAATGATTTCAATAAATAAGATTATAAATATTAAAATAATATCCAAAACCTTTACAATTGTTATTGGATGATTTTATTTCGACCATGAGTCATATTATATTTGGCTTTAATGATTTTTAGACCTTTTGAAACTGAAGATAAGTTTATAATAAAATAATTGTTTCAAAATTTCCTAAAGAGCCCATCCTCCCCCTTATAAAAGGACACCAATTCTAACCCATTACTCACACCTCTCAAGCCCCTATGATCATCCAAACTTTGCCCAATTGAGCTCCCTACATCCCTCTCCTCCTCCTAGGAGCCTTACCTTAGGTAGAAGGCACTTCAAGAAGTCATTTTGGTTGAGACCAAAGGAAGTTACCCAAATTAAAGGTAATGGTTTCTCTTAAATTATTTTATTTTATTTTACTTATCCAACCCCTAAACTATTTTTATTACTTTATTTTATAAGAAAAAAAGTATCCTAAATATACTAGGATGTTTTTATGAGAAGTATTCGAACAACACTTACACACACCTCCATCTAATGCGTGAAGAACATATTGTTTCTGTGGATGGAAAACTAAGACCTCATGAAATGATGATTGTTCAATTATATCATACCGCCTCTCATGGTGGCCATAAAGATGGAACTGTATTAATATATGATATATATTATGTTTATTTTTTCTTTATTCTTATGTATTTCCCATTTATATCATACCTTTATGGTTTCTATTATGGGTAAACGCGATAATTTCATTTGAGGAAGTGCGGACTACCGCCCCCTCCAAGTGATATGACTCGTTCATGCCATACGTGGGACGTAAAAAGGAGAGAGTTAATGATATTATATATGATATTATACTGGAATTATAATATACCTATGTATAATTTTTTTTAATTCCATTAAAATAAGAAATAGAAATGAAAGTAGCGTTCATGCGTACGTACGGCTTACCGTCTCTAGGAACGGTACATTTCATTTCTTACCTCCAAATGATATGTACTATTATAAATATATATATATATATATATATATATATATATATATATATATACTGGATATATATGATATATATGATATCTAAATAATGAATATCATTCTGGATATAAGGGTCTATTGACCACATGGACAACTTCTAAAAATATGGTGTTCATTTTTTACTCAAGTACCAAATATCGACAAAATGACCATTATTAACTTAAATGATTACATAATGTTTATAACATGGTAATAATTGATATAAAAGGATTAATAAACATGAAAAAGGTACTTAATCAATTAGAAATTAACTTTAGTTTATTATTCAGAAGATTAAAGAATGAACGGGTTAAGTCAGACATGAGGTAAGGGACTTCGTCTCAATCTCCTTTTATTGAGGCATATTTTGATAATATATACATTCTTATTTTACACGGTGTATAATAAAACCCTTTGAATTTTACTTTCATTCAAAGGGAATATTTTTTCTATGAAGCGTTTTACTATACGACAAATGGAATGTTTTTAACATTTGCGGTGACAATGACCTCTCCCTCGTCGTAATCATTATTTGGCTTCCTCTTTATGCCTTAATGTATTCTAAAATGAAAACGAAATCCATTGTTTTGTTTTTGGGTGTTTTATTATTGAAAATGGTTTCTTTAATGGATTGATTATTTCAATATCTTGAAATTATTTCTAGTGAATTCAAATTAAATGTTATTAGTGAAATGTTTATATTTTCAATATTTTATGTGTTATGATTTTATAATGGTACATGGATATTTGACGGTTGGTTATGTGATAAACCAAATGACGGGTGGTGTCATGATAAACAAGGATGGGTGGTTACATTATAACCTCCAATGCATTGGGTGTGGAATTCGGTTGTATGGCTATTCCATTTAGTGATATGTGGGGAAGTTGACTGTATGGTTATTCCATTTAAGTATGTTTATGTCCCAAGTTACATTTATATGTTATGTGTTCATTATATGGGTTTTCTGGTAATATTTTGGTTACAAAATGGTAAGTATTGATCTTTTATTCAATGAATATTATTTACTACTTCGTAAATGTGAAAAGTATTACTTATGATAAATTATTCATGGTTTAATTGTTGTTTCAAAAAACAAAATGTTTTCCTTCTTTGGGTATCCCCTACTCAGATTTTTATGTTCATCCCAAGTTTTTAAAATGTTTTTCACAGGACATAAAGTGGAATAGTGTTAAGGATGGGATCAAGAAAATTGCATGCTGTCTAAAACATGGAACTAGACATGACACTTTTTTTCAAGAGTTTTTATTTTGTGAAAAAAAATGGAAACTGAGTAGATGCATCTACATGTATTATTCAAGACGTCATGTATATGTTATGGCCAAATTCTCTAAAACTATAAACCAAAAAAGATCCTCAATGTGGATTATTCGTTTAATTCAAGATTATGTAATGTTATAAGGTCGGGTCCTTGTATTTAGTGTCAGAGGTCAGTTTAGATAACTTTAGAAGTTAGGGTATTGTTAAATTAATATCCATAAATTACATTATGTTAATATTGAAATGATATAGAATTTATAGATTACCATGATTCTTTGACTAAGATATTTCTGTGTTCAGAATGGTTTTCCGCAAAGTAAGTAGGGTAGCTATGTTGGGAAGACATCAGGAGGTAGACAACCTTTCAAATCAGTAACCCGATATGGTTGGAATTTAAAGTGAACAGTTTTTTGTAGGCATGGTTGAATTAGGCTATAAATGGTGGTGGTATCCCTACACGTGATCATCCAAATCAACCACATAGGAACATGTCAGTAGTAGAGAATTTCAGGAGGCAATGTCCCCCATCATTCAAAGAATCATCTCCCCCTATGCAAGCTAAAGGGTGGATTAAAGCACTAGATAAAATTTACATTATCATGGTTTTTTCAGAACATCAAAAGTTTAGTCTCACTGTTTACCATTTTGAATTTCAAGCTGATCAGTAGTGGTCGATGGTGAAAATATCATGGATAGTGAGGAGATTGATGCTCTTATTTGGGATGAATTCAAAGGTATGTTCCTTGAGAAATATTTTCCTAAAGTGGTTCGACTTAGGATAGAAAAAAAATTATTGGAATTGAGGAAGTAGGATGAGTTAGTGGCTGTTTACGAAGGAAATTTTACTCGACTGTAAAGGTATGCTCCAAATTTCATCTGAGATCTTGATAGTAAGATAAATCAATTTTACTCAGGACTGAAGTCGTGAAATCAAAGATCATTAGCCTCTCGTGATTCCAAAAGTTATGAAAAAGTTGTTCAATGTGCAGAGTAGGTGGAAATGGAGTTTTTTGATGATCAGGTGTTCTTTGACAAACAAAATAATAAGAGGTTTAGTTGGAAAGAAAAGGGAAAGAATTCATCAAAGAAACCTAGAGTTAAGAAAACTAAATATCCATCTTGTGAGAAGTGTGGTAAAAAGCATCCTGATATTGCTTGTAACTATAAGGAATATGATCAAGCAGGAAATTAAATTCCAGCAGTAAGATGTTTTAAGTGCAATGAAATGGGTTATTATGAAAATGAGTGTCCAGCGAAGAACTCAACTGAGGGAAATCAACCAGACTCAAAGCCGAAAGGGGTGGTGAAATCCTTTGAAACTAATCCATTAGATGTTGGGCCATTGAATGAAGTAGTATCATGTACACTGTTTGTTTGTTTAGATTATTCTAATGTGTTGTTTTATTTGGGGTCTACACATTCGTTCATTTATGAGAAGTTTTCATGTAAATTGGTAATTCCATCTCAATATTTTAATCCTAAACATATAGTAAAAACACCTAGAGGAAATGTTGAGACAAAAATAAAACATAAGAACCTTCTTGTCCTTGTGTATGGGAAGAATCTACAAGCAAAGCTTATTGTTTTTCTTCTAGTAGAGTTGGATTTTATTTTGGGTATGGATTGGCTTTCTGTTTATCATGCTAATATTCACTACAGAGATAAAGAGGTTTCTTTTCAGAAAGATTTTCATTTTGTGTACAAGAATGAACGCTTTCTTTTGATAACATATCAGAAAGCTGAGAAACTAGTAATGGATGGAAATGAATGTTACCTTGCACATATTGTTGAAATCAAAGGAACTGTTCGTATTAATGATGTTCCAGTGTAAAATGAGTACCTTGATGTTTTTTCAGATGAATTTCCTTTTTTATACCAGATCGGGAAGTTGAATTTACTATTGACTTATTTCCTGATGCAAAACCAATTTCAAAACCCCATTATTGAATGGCTCAAATTGAACTTTTAGAGTTGATGAAGCAATTGCAGGAGTTATTAGATAAAGGTCTCATTTGAACTAGCACATAACCATGTGGTTCTCCTAACTTGTTTGTTAAAAATAAAGATGGTTCAATGAGACTTTTCATTGATTATAGATCACTGAATAACATCACTTTTAAGAACAGGCATCATTTTCCTCATATCGATGATTTGTTTGATCAGCACCAGGGAGCTCAGTATTTTTCGAAGATTGATTTGAGGTCATGGTATAATCAGTTGAAGGTAAAGTAATAAGACATTATGAAGACCGCATTTCGTAATATATATGGCCATTATGGATTTGTAGTTATTCCCTTTGGGTTAACCAATGCACCTGTTGTATTCAGGAATCTTATGAATAGAATATTCCATGGGTTCTTGGATAAGTTTTTGGTTGTGTTCATTGATGGTATTTTGGTTTATTAAAAAAGTAAATAGTAACAAGAAAGTCATTTAAGGGTTGTCTTGAAAACCGTAAAAGAAAATATACTATTTGGGAAATTCAAAAAATGTGAATTTTGATTAAAACAAATTTCTTTCCTTGGTCACATTGTTTCAAAAAATGGAATAACTATTGATCCTACTAAACCAATAGTTTTTGAAGAATGGCCAAGACCCACAAATTTAACCGATATTCGTATTTTTCTTGCTTTGGAAGGATATTACTGGAGTTTTATTGAAAAAAATTCACAGTTATCTAGTCCACTGACTAAGTTAACTTGAAAATGTGTTAAGTTTATCTAAACAAAAGAATGTAATGATTGTTTTCAAGAATTGAAATGAAGATTGGTGAATGCTCCAGTTTTTGCACTACCTTCCAGAAATGGTGAGTTTGTTATTTATAGTGATACTTTGTTAAAAGGACTTGGTTGTGTCCTTATGAATAATGATTAGTTAATTGCATATGCTTCACGTCAATTGAAACCTCATGAGTTAAATTACCCTACGCATGATTTGGAATTAGCTTTTGTGGTTTTTTCTTTAAAAATTTGGAGGCATCATTTTTATGGAGAAAAGTGTGAAATATATACTGATCAAAAAAAGTTTTAAGTATATATTCACTCAAAAAGAATTGAACATGTGATAGAGGATATGGTTGGAATTAATCAAGGATTATGATTTCGAGATCCTTTACCATCTGGGAAAAAAAATAAAGTGGCTGATGCTTTGAGTTGAAAAAGTAGTGCTTCATTAACCATGATATGTTTGGAAAAAGATCTTTTGGTTTTTGATTTGATGAACATTGGCATATAATTTCTTGGTGTAGGAAATTATTCTGTTTTATTCAAGTTCTTTATGAAATCATCTCAATCGGGCAGAATTAAGCAAGCACGGTAGGAAGACAGTGAGTTACAAAAAAAGGTATAGTTGGTTCAGAAGGGTAAGTTTCATGAATTTAACATTGATAATGTTTGGGTTTTAAGGTTTGGTAAAATATTATGTATTCCTTGTGATTCATAGTTGAAGAATGATTTGTTATGTGAATCTCATAGTTCTCCATTTTTAGTTCATCCTGGTAGTATTAAGATGTATAGAGATCTTCATGAGTATTACTGGTGGGATGTAATGAAAAGAGATATTGCTGATTTTACTGAGAAGTGTTTAACTTGTCATCAGGTTAAAGCAGAGTGGGAGTTACCGAATGTAATGCTTCCATATTTACCTGTGCTAGAGTGGAAATGGGAAAATATATCCATGGACTTTGTTTAGGGATTACCAAAGGCATATCGAGGTAATAATGAAATATGGTTTATTGTTGATCGATTGACAAAATCTGCTCATTTTCTTCCTTTTCGAGATACTTTGTCTCTAGATCAACTTTCTCGGTTGTATGTTAAAGAGATAGTCAGGTTACATGGTGTTCCCCTCTCCATTTCATCTGATTGTGATCTCAGGTTTACTTATAACTTTTAGAAAGGCCTTCAGAAGTCATTGGGTGCTGAATTAAATTTTAGTATATCTTTTCATCCTCAATAAGATGGGAAATCAGAAAGAAAAACTCAGACATTAGTGGATATGCTATGTTCTTACACAATAAATTACTAGGGAAGTTGGGACCAACATCTTTCTTTGGTTGAAAATTTAAATAATAACATTTTCATTCCAGTATATAGATGCCTCCATTTGAGGCATTATGTGGAAAGTAGTGTCGAACTCTGGATTTTTGGGATGAAGTAGGTGAAAGGAAGCTGATGGGACCTGAATTGGTAGATGAGATGGCAGAAAAAAGTTCAGTTGATTCAAAAGAACATGAGAACAGCTTAGAGAAGATAGAAAAGTTATGCAGATTATCAGAGAAAGGATCTTTCTTTTGAGGTAGGTGATCATGTCTTTCTCAAATTTTTTCCATGGAAAAGTGTGATGCGTTTTGACAAGAAGGAAAAGTTGAGTCTGAGGTTCATTGGACCTTATGAATCCCAAGAGAAAGTTGGATCAGTTTCCTACAGAGTGTCTTTACCTCCAAGTTTATCCCAGGTACACAATATTTTCCATGCTTCAATGTTGAGAAAGTATATGTCATATCTATATCATGTTTCGAGCCCATAGGTAGTTCAGTTGGAATAGAATCTCTCTTATAAGGAACAAGTCATCCAGATTCTTGTCCGAAGAGAGCAACTGTTGCGGAATAAGCAAATTCATCAGGTAATTTTTTTTTGAAAAACCATATAGTTGAAGAGGCAAAGTGGGAATCTGAAAATGATATGAGGGATAAATACCCCCACTTATTTGATAAGTGAATAAAATTGTGAGGAAGAAATTTCCAAAAGGGGGAAGGATGTAACATCCCGAGTAAATAAATAAATAATACATTCTATTTTTTATTAATATTTTGTGAATTAAATATTAATTTTACTTTAAATGGGTTTCTATGTTTGATGGCGTACCTGATACACAACAACAGGTTTCTTTGAAATCTTACTTTGCACACTAATAATATAATATTACTATTTTAAATGGTAGTTAAATTCTAGCCATTGTATTGGAGATAATGAACAAAACTAACTACAATATGATTATACATGTTTGTTAAATGTATTTACATTTATCCAATAATATTTAGAGGCTTAAAATGTGAATGAATCTAATTTTAAGCATAATTTACATTAAAAGGTCGATTTACCGCCTTTTAATGGAGAACCCTCTTTAATTATAGTTTTGGTCACTTATATATGTTCTATTTGAGAAAATAAAATTCTTCTTTAGAATCAGGACATCAAAATTCACTTTGGCTAATTTTTTGGTATTTTTCAAATAAAATTCATTTTTATGAATAGTTAAAAATACTGTATTTTAATTAAAAAGTGCATTTTAATATTATCTATTTATATGGTTATATAATCTTTTTAATTTGTTTCATAGTGTAATTAGATTATATTTTTACCATTTAATCCAATTTTTTCCATTAGAATCAATTTCACTTTGAAATTTGACATAATTAACTGTCAATCTTTTGATAGTTATTATTTCTTAAAAACCTGCTTTTTGTATTGACAACGGGAATTAATTTTAAATTAATTAATCCAACTTCTATATTATGAATTTTTTAAAATAGTCATTATTTTTTAATTTGGAAAATAAAAAACAGCTTAGGCTGAATTTTTGGTATTTTTCTAAAAAACATCAATTTTTATGAATAGTGAAACCACTAAGTTGTAGTTACAAAATTGACTTTTTCATTTAAATGAATTTTTACCGCTTCTATGAATTGAATTTCAAAAATCTGACATATATGGTTGTTATTTGTAAGTAAAAATGTGTTTCAATAAGATGAAAATTATTTTTGGTGAATAGTAACTTTAGACTTTTATTTACTACGGTTAAAGCTAAATAGGGTAATTCAAGGTAAAAATAATATTAAATTAATCTAAAATTACCTTAAAACTTGTTCTAACCTTATTATATTAGTCATGGACGACCATAGCCATCCTTTGGTTGATTTTGGGACCCCATGGATCCACTTAAGAGATATAAGGACACTTTATTTTAATTAACTTAAAGTAAAGACAAAAACGACATAAACAAATATCTTTTTGTAAATTAATTTTTACATAGTATTATATAAGTTATCTTATAGACTAAAAATATTCATTTTAAATATAAAAATATTTACTACATCATAGTATTTTTTATAATTTTTAGACATCGAATAAATTAAATTATTTATGACACAATAATGATGCAGTATTTAACTCGTTAATAAATGACTTAAATAAATAAGATTATAAATATTAAAATAATATCCATAACATGTCCAATTATTATTGGATGATATTAATTTTACCATGATTAATCTTATCTTTAACTTTAATGATTTTTGGAAATTTTTAAACTGAATATAAGTTTATAATCAAATAATTGTTTCAAACTTTCCTAAAGAGCACCCCCTCCCCCTTATAAAAGGACACCACTTCTAACCCATTAATCACTCCTCTAAAGCCCCTTGGATCATCCAACCTCTTCCCAATTAAGCTTCACACATCCATCTCCTCCTTCTATAAGCCTTACTATAGGTATAAGTCACTTCAATAAGTCCTTTTGATTCAAACCGAAGGAAGTTACCCAAATTAAAGGTAATGGTTTCTCTTAAATTCTTTTCTTTTATTTTACATCTCCAACCCCGAAACTATTTTTATTAATTTCTTTTATAAAAAAACAAGTATCCCCAATATACTCTAATGTTGTTATTAGAAGTATTCAAACTACACTAACACACACCTCCACCAAATGTGTGAACAACATACTGTTTCTGTAGATGGAAAACTAACACCTCATGAAACAATGATTGTTCAATTATCTCCTACCGCCTCTAATATTGTCCATCAAGATGGAACTATATTTATATATGATATATATTATGTTTATTTTTTCTTTATTCTTCTATATTTCCAATTTATATCATACCTTTAGGGTTTCCATTATGGGTAAACACGATAATTTCATTTGAGGAAGTGCGGACTACCACCCCCTCAATGTGATATGACTCATTCATGCCACACGTGGGACATAAAAAGGATATATTTAATGATATTATATATGATATTATACTATAATTATAAAATACCTATGTATCCTTTTGTTTTAATTCCATTAAAATAATAAATAGAAATTAAAGTAGTGTTCATGCGTACGTACGGCTTACCTTCTCCATGAACGGTGCATTTCATTTCTTACCTCAAAATGATATGTAATATTATAAATATATATATATATATACTATATATATATTGTTGAACCCTCTGGGAATCTAGTTGCTTTATTATATTTTGATAATCCCAATTATGATTATTTGTATTTTGATAATCCCTATTTGATCAATGGTTAAATACTTATTTGGTAATCTAGTTTCTTTAAGTATTGTTCTATTATTTTATGTTTAAATATTAGCCTTTCGGTTAATGGATGTTTGTACACTCTGACTTAACCTATTATGCCAATAGAATGGTTAAACAGAACAAGCTACTGTTACACCTTAGATCTACTGATACAAACTAGCTACCGTTACACACAAGTCCACTGATATGTTGAATCTACCGTTATCAAAGGAAGTCTATCGATACATCAAAGTCTATAGCAACCGATAGGGACTTACCGCTACCGATATAAAACAAGTCTACCACTACCGATAGAGAGCTACTACTACTGATACAGAGCTACCACTACCGATATAGAGCTATTGATACAAGACAAGTCTAAAGCTACCGTTACACATCAAGTCTACCATTACACAAGAAGTCACCGATACAAGAAATCCTACCGTGACATCTACCTACCGATATCAAATCTACCGTTCCAGAGACAGAACCTGACACTACTTTAATTTCTTTTTCATTGTTTATTTTAACCAACGGTCATATTATGTATATTTTAATGCACCGACATTTATTTAATGGGTGTTTTTTGGTTTTCACGAAATCTTACCTCATACCTGCCAAAAGAAATCATTTCTTTTGTTGGAGCTCGTGCTTTAAATGAAAGAAGGATGTACTAGTGCTGAGAGAGGAATATATAGACGAATACACATAGACATGTATACCACGAGGTGTGCTGGAATAACAACCGAGTGTGCATGCAAAGAGACGACTGAACTTACATGAAGAACTCATTCATTACTGTATACCAGTGAAGAGCCGAGAACGAGAACATCCACACAAGAACTTCATAGACTACGTTTTTCTCTATCTTTGAACCTGGAAGTCAAGGAAGCAGACGGCCCTCTGTTTTCTGGAAAAAAACCATAATAGGACTCAAAACTTTTTTTGATCAATCCAATGGAGTCCAGAGCTGGAATGCAATCACTAGAGCCATTTCTAAACTCTAAATCTTTGCCTCTGTGATTTACTTTTTACATTTTGAGTAGTGTGTGTCATCTGCTGTATTTTACACACACATTATCTCCTTTACTTTAACTGGAGGATCTGTAAATCCTCAATCAAACTCTTACATTTTTATTTCCCACTGGGATAGTGGTAGAGGTCGTGCGTGACCTGGACAACTGTTTTGCTATTGTGATTATTTCCCACGAATAAGAGTGGTAGAGGTCGTGTGTGACCTGGACAGCTAGTGCTGTTGTTTTTGTTCCCACGGATACCAGTGGTAGAGGTCTTGGGCCTGGACATTTGTATACTATTGTAATCCCCAATACAGGGTGTCGATAACTTTTATATAAAGTTTTGAGAGGACTAAGTCTCTGCTTGAGACTGAACCTCTTGGTTAAATCTGTTGTGCTTACTTATTTTCAATTTTATTTTTATTCCGCTACAAACTACTTTAAAACCAAAACTTTTTTAAAGTCACTTTGATATTTAAACTCGCAAGTGTTTATATTAGTTGTAAATCAGTAAGTTAGTTTCAAAATTTAATCAATTCTTCTGATTTGATTAACAGGGAAATAATCAATCCTTTGAGAACCTAACAAAACCTTTATTTTGATATAAATTTGGGGGATTTTAAGACAAAGTTTTTTAAACAGAAATTTTAGTTGGAACTCAATTCACCCCCCCTCCCTTGAGTGTCCACTCTGACCAAAATTTGGTATCAGAGGCTGTTTAAATATTTTCTAAAGTACTCTATTTTTCAACAGTGATTTTAGTTGTATTTTAAAGTTCTTAAAATTTCTGTTATTTCTAAATTTTTATCTCTTTAAAATCTTTTCTCTAAGTAAGTTATCATGGATAACATACTTTAATGTGTTTATACTAATAGACCACCCTTTTTCAATGGCACTAACTATGCTCAGTGGAAAATCAAGATGAAAATTCATTTAGAGAGCATGGGTTTTGATATTTGGACTGCTATAGAATAATAATATAAAATACCTACTACTGTAAGATCTATTTGGAGTGAAGCTACTAAGGCTGCTTACAATAATAATTGTAAAGCCATGAATGCTCTGTAATGTGCTTTAGGATATGAGGAATTTAATAGAATATCTTCTTGTAAAACTGCTTATGAAATTTGGGATACCTTAGCTGTTTCTCATGAAGGAACAACTAATGTTAAGGAAATGAGATTGAACACTTAATACTAAGTATGATAATTTTTAGATGATTCCTGATGAACCCATTTCTAACATGTATCTCTGGTTCAACGAAATTTTCAACACAATAATCTCACTGGGAAAGGATGTTCTATCAAAGGAACAAATTATGAGATTTCTGAGATGTCTACCCGAAAGATGGAGAGGAACTTCTGTCTCAATTAGAGAATCGTGTGATATAAGTGAACTGTCAGTCAAGGAACTAATTGGAAAGTTGATGATATATGAAGAAGAACATAAGGTGAAAAAAGAAGAAGAAGATAAACCTAGAAGAAAGTCTGTTTCTTTCAAATCTTCAACTTCAAAGAACAAGGATAAAGAGAAACTTCAATCTATAAACGAGAGTTCAAGCTGTGAAGATAGTGAAAGTGATTCTGATAGTGATTCTGAGATGGCTCACATTTCCAGAAGATTTAAGAAGTTTTATAGGAAGAAGATGTTTTTCAGAAAATCAAATTACAAAGGTAAGTATGACAGCAAGGGTCATTGGAAAAAGGATTGGATGATATCTGAAAAAACAGATGAAGTTGTCTGCTATGAGTGCAAAAGAAAAGGACACATAAAAAGCAGACTGTCCAAAGCTTAAGTACAAGAAGAATTATTAACACAAGGACAATAAGTATAAGAAATCCATGAAGGCTACCTGGAGTTCTTCTGAGGATAGCTCCAGTGAATCTGAAGCTTCTGAAACTGAAATCAGAAATAAGGCAAACATGTGTATTTTGACAAACACTTCTGAGGTAACATCTGAAACTCCTACTTTAAATTCATATTAATCTGAGGATGATTCTGACTCAGAAAATATATCAAAATATGAACTTTTTGAATATTGTGATATGTTAGAAGAAACATGTAATGATATGAAAGACAAATACAAAGGTTTAAAGAAATAGTATTCTTTAACTGTTAAACATAAATCTGATCTTGATATTGAAATAGAAAAGAATGCTTGATTACTTAAATAAAACACTGAACTGAAATTATCTAATGAGAAACTTAATAAAGACTTATAAAAGTTTACAAATGGTAAAGATACTCTTACTCAAATGCTAGGTAAGAAAATAGCACCTAAATACACTACTGGTATAGGATACCAACCAGGACAAAAAAAATTACCAAAACTAAATTCATTCCTAAATCTGGACAGAATGTTGCTAGTTCTAGTTCTGGAAGTTCATATGCTTCAACTAGTTATATTCATAGTTAAAAATCCAATAAAGTTTATCTTTCAAAATCTGTTGATTCTAGAAAGTTTATGAGACCCATTAGAAAAATCTAGGTACCTAAAGATTTATTGGCTAACCTGTCTGGACCCAAGAAAATTTGGGTACCAAAATCATTTCCTGTCTAAATCTGTTTTGTATGGAACCTACTTAAAGAGATCCTATAGAAATACCTGGTACTTGGAAAGTGGATGTTCAAGACATATGTCCGGAGAATTCTCATGCTTTAAGAGTTTAGTGAAAGTTGATGCAGGGTTTGTCACTTTTGGTGATAACTCTAAAGGGAAAATCATCGGCTTAGGCCAGATTGGTAACACTGACTCAATATTGATTTCCAAAGTTTTATTTATTGATGGAATGAAACATAATTTGTTAAGTATTTCTCAGTTATATGATGATTGTTTTTATGTTAAATTTGAAAATGATTCTTGCAATGTTTTTAATTCTAAAAATGTTTTAGTATTTTCTTCCATAAGAAATGAAAATGTTTATGTTGTTGATCTGAATTCTTTAGCTAAGCAGAATATTACTTGTTTAAATGCCTTTAATAAAGAGTATTGGCTTTGTCACAGAATATTAAGACACTACAATTTACATTCACATAGAAAACTTGGTAGGAAGAACTTAGTTAGAGACCTACCCAAACTTGAATTTCCAGCAGACAAAGTTTGTAATCCCTGTCAAAAGGGAAAGAAACATAATGTTTATTTTAAATCAAAGAAAGAAGTGTCAACTTCTCGACCTCTCGAGTTGGTTCACATGGATTTATTTGGACCTTCTAGAGTTATTCGTTTAAATGGGAAGCATTATGTAAATGTTCTTGTAGATGACTATTCTAGGTATACTTGGGTATATTTTCTAGCTCAGAAAAGTGAAGCTTGTTCTTACTTTGTTAAATATTCCAAGTCTGTAGAAAATATTATTGGACTTAAAATTAAAACAATGAGAAGTGATCATGGTCGTGAGTTTGAAAATCATGAGTTTGAATATTACTTCTCACACAATGGCTATAGTCACAATTTCGCTTCCCCTGGGACACCTCAGCAAAATGGTGTAGTGGAAAGGAGGAATAGAACCCTTCAGGAAATTTCCAGAACCATGCTCAATGAGTATGACCTACCTATTTATTTTTGGGTTGAAGCTGTAAATCCATCTTGTTATATTATCAATAGAGTCTTGATCAGACCTGTTCTTAAGCCGACCCCTTATGAGTTGTGGAACTATAGGAAACCTAAGGTTAACTAATTCAGAGTTTTTGGTTGCAAAGTCTTTATTATTAATACTAAAGATAATCTTGAAAAGTTTGCACCAAAGAGTGATGAAGGAATTTTCCTAGGTTACTCTATTTCTAGAAAATCTTATAGAGTTTTCAATAAAAGAACCAAATGTGTGGAGGAATCTGTTCACATCAAATTTGATGAAACTGATCCACATGAACCTAACACCTCTCTTGAAAATCTTGAAGATGATCTCTCTGTTTTGAACCATAATGATAAGGACAGTGGACTTGTAGTCAAAACATCCAGTTCTGGAAATTTCCCAGAACCTGCTTCTATTGAACCCCAACCTGTAGATGAACCTGAAATCTCTAGTCCTACCTTTTCTAGACCAACTAGGACTCTAAAGAACCATCCTTTATATGTTGTTGTAGGTAATTTATATAGAGGAACAAAGACTAGAGCTTCTCTAAGAAATCGGGTTGAACATCAAGCTTTTCTTTCACAGTTAGAACCTAAAAGTATCAATGATGCTATCAAAGATGAATTTTGGGTAATGGATATGCAAGAAGAACTAAATCAATTTGAAAGAAAAAAAGTCTGGAAATTAGTAGAAAGACCTAAGGACACTTTAACCATAGGCACAAAATGGGTGTTTATAAACAAAGTTGATGAGTCTGGAAACATCATTAGAAACAAAGCTAGGCTAGTTGGACAAGGTTACAATCAAGAAGAAGGAATTGACTATGAGGAAACCTTTGCTTCTGTAGCTATATTAGAGGCTATTAGGATCTTACTTTCTTTTGAATCACATCTAAATTTCAAGTTATATCAAATGGATGTGAAAAGTGATTTTCAAAATGGTTTTATTGTTGAATATGTTTTTGTAGAACAACCACCTGGTTTTTCAAATCCTCACTTTCAAAATCATGTTTTCAAACTTTCTAAAGCTTTATATGGTTTAAAACAAGCTCCAAAAGCTTGGTATGAAAGACTTACAAATTTTCTTATTTCAAAAAGATTTTCAAAAGGAATTGATGATCCCTCTCTTTTTATAAAAAGAATTTCAAAAGATGTTTTAATTGTACAAATCTATGTTGATGATATTATTTTTGGATCTTTGAAAAATTATTTATGTACTGATTTTTCAAAGGTTATGCAGAATGAGTTTGAAATGAGCTTAATCAGAGAGCTTATGTACTTTCTTGGATTTCAAATCTTTCAAACTAAAGATGGTATTATTTTAAATCAAAGTAAATATACTAAGGATTTATTAAAATGTTTTGGTTTGGATAGTATTAAGGGAAGTGATACACCTATTAGTACCACCTGTAAATTGGATATTGATGAAACTGGTAAACCAGTAGATCAAACTAATTACAGAGGTATGATTGGGAGTTTACTTTATCTTACTGCTGGTCGACCTGATATTATGTTTAGTGTATGTATGTGTGCTAGATTTCAAGATAACCCTAAAGAGTCACACTTACTTGGTGTTAAAAATATTTTCAAATATCTTAAAAGTACTGCTAATTTGGGATTTTTTACCCAAAAGGACAATCATTTGATTTAATAAGTTATTCAGATGCTGAATTTTCTGGATGTAAGTTAGATAGGAAAAGCACATCTGGAACATGTCATTTACTTGGAAAATCCCTAGTATCATGGTGCAGTAAGAAACAGAACTCAATTGCATTGTCTACTATTGAAGAAGAGTATATAGCTGCTGGTAGTTGCTGTGCACAGATTCTGTGGATGAAACACACTTTACTGGACTATGGATTTAATTTTAAACATGTTTCAATTAATGGTGAAAACACTAGTGCAATCAACATCTCAAAGAATCTTATTTCTCACTCTAGAACCAAACATATTGATGTTAGACACCACTTTTTAAGAGATCATTATCAAAGAGGTGATATAACACTTGAATTTATAGGCATTGAACTCCAATTAGCCGATATTTTCACTAAGCCTTTAAGTTCAGAAAGATTAAGTTTCATCAGACACGAATTAGGAATGATAATGTATTCTTAAAACCGTTAGGAACCTCACCGTTAGAAACCTCACCGTTAGAGAATCCTCACCATTAGGAGATCTCACTGTTAGGAGACCTCACCGTTAGGAGACCTCATAGTTAGAGAATCCTCACCATTAGGAGACCTCACTATTGGTGCATCTCACGCAGTTTTAAAATTCTGTATTTAAGGTCGAGACTTCTAAAGTTTTTTTTAAAGATTTATTTTATTTGTGAATCTTAAATGATATTAAAACCTGATATTAGACTTCACTCAATCTCACCGTGAACTCGTCTGTTCAAATCCCTCCAACCAAAACCTCTCAGGCCGCAAAACCCTAAACCTAGATTCTGTAATGGCCCGCATCAAGAGACCTCGGGTTACAGATGGGAGTTATGAGCTGCAAGTTAAAAGACAGAAAGTAACGAATGCTAGTACCAGTGGAAGTGGAAGTGGAAATGTAGCTCGAAGGAAACCAGTAAACCCGCATCTCTCAAGGTGGGAGATTTTCGTTGAGAAAGAGGTGTGTGCAGAATGGATCATGGAGAGAAATTCCTTTGTTCTTAAGGTTTTATAAGAACAAGGTTGGACTGAGTGCTTTGCCAACAACAATGGACTTTATTATCTAGGACTGGTGAAACAGTTCTACGAATTCGTTTGTTTTGAAAAGTCTGAGGAAGAAAGTAGAATGATTTCTTATGTGAATAGACTGGAAGTTTCTTTTACTTCAGTGGAATGGGATGGGAACTTAAGAGTTCTGCATGAAGGAGATTGTGTTTTCTATTCAAAATCTGTTCCCTCAACTAGTGACTTGTTTAAGTATGAAGATGCTTTGTTAGTGCTAACAGTGAATGGGACCCCTAGAAAAATCATAGCTACAGAGATGGCAGGAGAAGATAAACTTGTTTTCAAGTTTATTCAACATGTAATTAGTCCAAGGATAGGAGACTTTGCTACACTAAGATTCCAGGACATTTATTTGTTACATCTGTTGAAGCATGGAGTTAAGGTAAATCTATGTAGATTGATTATGATTCAGATTGAGGATATGACTAGACCTAAGTCTAAGTCAAATGCACTGTTCTTCTCAAAGTTGATTTCTGTTATGATGAAAGAAAAGGAAATGGCAGGACCTCAAGATGAAACAATAGTAGTTAAGGATAACATCTGCATCACCAGGACTATCTGTAAATATATGAAAGTTAGCTGGACCCATGGAAGATGTCTTGGGTTAATGATGAAGGTAGGATTTATTACAAATTCACTCATGTGGATCATCCTTCTAGACCAAAGGAAGTGAGGGATCCTGGTCTTGGACCATATGAGTCAGAACCGGTCTACAGTGATGATGAAGCTGAAGCTGGGGAGGAAGAGACATCACTAGAGGAAGGAGGAGACCCAGACTTACCCCCTAGTCTTGTGCATCAAGTAATTTCTTATTGAGCAGATATCCCTCCAAAATAACTACCAAAGAGAGAAACTTTCTTGAAGGACAGTGATACAGAGACTACAGAAGAAGGAGAAGAAGCATGCTAGTATGTTGTCAGGGACACCTCTGAGGAGGATGGGGCAACTGAATCAGATCATGATGTTAATGGAGAAAAAGAGGCTGCTGGTGAAGCAGATGATGAGGAAAATGAAGAAGAAGAGATTAGTTTGAGCCCTCTGATAGACAGTACAGTCAAAATAGTTCCTGATCAGGAAGTAGAAGTAGCATCTATTGTTGAGAGAGTTCTTGATCCATCAGAGAAAATGGCTATTGAATCTGCTGCGGTTGTAGAGGAAATTATCGAATTACATCAAGCATAACTGTTGTAGGAGATACCTTAGGAGAATGTTCCAAGTGAGGGGGAGAATCTTGGATCAGTATCTGTGTTGTATGACATTGAAGGTTGGTCAGTAGATCTAGGATATATGGTTCTTGGACTTTCCTACGGAGATTTGGATGAGGAAGACCATCCCTAAAAGGAATATGTTACCCTACCCACTATGGCAGAAAATGTGGAAACCAAGGAAGACCTTGAGTCCTTAAAAGGTGAATTGAAAGAATAATTAAGGGAATCAGTGGAAGATATGAAGAAACGTATTGTTGAATATATGAAAAGCGTGGATAAATCCCTTGAGTTACCCATTGAATATGGTGTATACAGTCCTGTGAAAGAAATAATGGATGAAATTAAAGTGTGCCACACTCATATTGAGAGTTGGACAGGAGCTGTAGTTTCTTTGAGACAATCGATCTCTTCTATGAATCTCATGAATAGCTCTCAAACTCAAGTAAACTATGACATTCGATATATCAAAGAAGTGGTCAAGAAATTTGTGGAAGTTTTTGAGGCCTTTAATAAGTCGATCAAAGAACATCTGAACAGTCAGGATGAACTTGTTCAGAAGGTAGTTAGTAGTCTGACTCAATCCTTCAGGGAGACAGTGCCCTTCTCAATGAAACCTCTTCCCTCATATAGCTCCAGTGCGAACATTGACCAGATCAGAACTGTTATTCAGGAAGAGTTGGCTAAGGCCAGTACGAGTGGCTCCTTGGATACTCAGATTCTTGCTACCACTAGGGAAGTTCGTGATCACCTGCGGGCAGCTACTGCTTCTCAAGAGGCAATCAAGAATAAGGTGGATGCTTATTTCGATAAGGATTATACCAAGCAATGAATGAAAAACCATTTAAAACTTTTTATTGAGAATATGAAGTTGCCTCCAGTGACCCAAGCCTTCAGAGAACAGGTTAGTAATCTCAGGGAGCTTACTCCTGCCTTGGACAAATTCATTGAAAATTGAGATGATTTTGTGTCTACAATGGAGAGAGGAAGAAGTATTATTATGGATATCATGAATTTGCTGCTACCATTCTTGGATGTGGATGCAAGACCTATAATTTTACCTCCTGTCCTTCCTGCTTATGCCTCTGGGAGTACCCCTCAATTGACTCCAGTTCAAGCCATCAGGAGCTTGACACCAATGATTACTCAGAGGAGCACAAATTTCAGATCCGGTACAGTTTCTGTAGCTGAACCACCAGTTGTGCCTTCAGCTATTCCGAAACCCTCTGCTGACCCTGCACCTGAAACCTCTGTTGATCCTAAGGAAAATACACCTATTCCAGATGAGGATTGAGTGATTCTAGATCTTTTTTGATAGGATTCACTTGTATTTTTAAACTATTAATTTTCAAAGTGTATCTATTGTACCTTAATGAAAATTCTCTTGTATTCTGTACTTTACTTTGTTCCTGTTGCCTTGTCCCTTATTCTCTAATTTATCTTTTCCCTGCTACCCTTCTTTTTGTTAATCACAAAGGGGGAGAAAATGAGAAAATGATCCAATGAGAGAAAATAAGAAATGAGACCTTAGAGTTAACAAAGGGGGAGAAACACACAAAGGGGGAATGAGAAACTGAGACTTGAGACAATGACACTTAAGAGAGAATCTTGCAGTTTTGTCCTAAACAAAAGAAACATTTTCCTCTGATGCTAATATCTATTCTTTTTTTCCTCTAATACTATTTCATTTTTTTGGCATAAGTTGTGATTATCAAAAAGGGGGATATTGTTGAACCCTCTAGGAATCTAGTTGCTTTATTATATTTTGATAATCCTAATTATGATTATTTGTATTTTGATAATCCCTATTTCATCAATGGTTAAATACTTATTTGGGAATATAGTTTCTTTAAGTATTGTTCTATTATTTTATGTTTAGATATTATTCTTTCGGTTACTGGATGTTTGTACACTCTGACTTGACCTATTCTGCAAATAGAATGGTTAAACATAACTAGCTACTGTTACAGCTTAGAGATACTGATACAGACTAGCTACCATTACACAAAATTCCACTGATATGTTGAAGCCACTGTTATCAAAGGAAGTATACCGATACATCAAAGTCTACAGCTACCGATAGGGACTTTCCGCTACCGATATAAGACAAGTCTACCACTACCGATACAGAGCTACCGCTGCCGATACAGAGCTATCACTGCCGATATAGAGCTACTGATACAAGACAAGTCTAAAGCTACCGTTACACATCAAGTCTACCATTACACATCAAGTCTACCATTACACAAGAATTCACCGATACAAGAAAGCCTACCATGAAATCTACTTACTGATATCAAGGCTATTATTCCAGAGACAGAACCCAACACTGCTTTAATTTCATTATCATTGTTTAATCTAAAGAACGGTCATATTAGGTATATTTTAATGCACTAAAATTTATTTAATTGGTGTTTGTTGGTTGTCAGGAAACTGTACCTCGTACCTGCAAAAAGAAATCATTTCTTTTGCCAGAGATCGTGCTTTAAATGAAAGAAGGATGTGTTGCTACTGAGAGAGGAATATATAGATGAATACACAGAGACATACATACCACGAGGTGTGCTGGAAGAACAACCAAGTGTGAATGCAAAGAGATGAATGAACTTACATGAAGAACACATTCATTACTGCATACCAGTGAAGAGCCGAGAACGAGAACATCCACACAAGAACTTCATCGACTACTTTTTTCTCTATCTCTGAACGTGGAAGTCAAGGAAGCAGACGACCCTCAGTTTTTCGGACAAAAACCATAAGAGGACTCAGAACTGTTTTTGATCAATCCAAAGGAGTCCAAAGCTGCACTGCAATCACTAGAGCCATTTATAAACTATAAATATTTGCCTCTGTGATTTACTTTTTACATTTTGAGCAGTGGGTTTCATCTGCTGTATTTTACACACACACTGTCTCCTGTACTTTAACTGGAGGATTTGTAAATCCTCACTCAAACTCTTACATTTTTATTTCCCACTGGGATAGTGGTAGAGGTCGTGTGTGACCTGGAAAGCTGTTTTGCTGTTGTGATTATTTCCCACGAATAACAGTGGTAGAGGTCGTGTGTGACCTGGACAGCTGGTGTTGTTGTTTTTGTTCCCACGGATAAAAGTGGTAGAGGTCTTGGACCTGGACAGTTGTATACTGTTTTAATCCCCGATCCAGGGTGTGGATCACTTTTATATAAAGTTTTGAGAGGACTAAGTCTCTGCTTGAGACTGAACCTCTTGGTTAAATCTGTTGTGCTTACTTATTTTCAAAGTTATTTTTATTCTGCTGCAAACTACTTTAAAACCAAAACTGTTTTAAAGTCACTTTGATATTTAAACTCGCAAGTGTTTATATTAGTTGTAAATCAGTAAGTTAGTTTCAAAAGTTAATAAATTCTTCTAATTTGATTAACTGGTAAATAATCAATCCTTTGAGAACCTAACAGAACCTTTATTTTGATATAAATTCACTACAGTTTAATTCTTTGTTTTTTTTGGGGGATTTTAAGACAAAGTTTTTTAAACATAAATTTTAGTTGGAACTCAATTCACCCCCCCCCCTCTTGAGTGTCCACTCCGACCAACATATATGATATATATAATATCTAAATAATGAGTATCATTCTGGATATAATGGACTATTCACCACATGGACAACTTGTAAATATAATGTGTTCATTTTTTACTCTAGTACCAAATATTGACCAAACGACCATTATTAATTTAAATGATTACATAATATTTATAAAATGGCAATAATTGATATAAAAGGATTAATAAACTTGAAAAGGGTTCTTAAGAAATTATAAATTAACATTAGTTTATTATTCATGATATTAAAGAACAAACATGTCAAGTCGAACATGAGGTAAGGGACTTCGTCTCAATCTCATTTCATTGAGGCATATTTCGATAATATATACCTTATTATTTTACAAGGTGTATAATAAAACCCTTTTACTTTTACTTTCATTTAAAGGGAATATTTTTTCTTCGAAGAGTTTTACTAAATGACAAATGGAATGTTTTTAAGGTTTGTGGCAACAATGACCTCTCTTCTATTATAAGTGTTATTTATCTTCCTCTATAAGACATAATGTTTTCAAAAATAAAAAGGAAATCCCTTATTCTGTTTTTTGGTGTTTTAGTATTGAAAATGGTATTTGAAATGGATTTATTATTTCCATATCTTTAAATTACTTCTTATGATTGAAAATTAAATGTTATTATTGAAATTTTTATATTTGCAATATTTTATGTGTTATGATTTTATAATGGTATGTGCACATTTGACGGGTGGTTATGTGATAAACTAAATAATGGGTGTTGGCTTGATAAACCAGGACGGATGGTTATGTTATAACCTCTAATGCATTGGGTATGGAATTTGGCCTTATGGCTATTCCATTTAGTGATATTTGTGGAATTTGACCGTATGGTTATTCCATTTTGGTATGATTATGTCCCAAGTTACCTTTATATGTTATGTGTTCTTTATATTGGTTTTATGGTAATATTTTGGTTACAAAATGGTAAGTATTGATCTTTTATTCAATGAAGATTATTTTCTACTTCATAAAGATGAAAAGTATTACTTATGATAAAGTATTCATGGTTTAGTTGTTGTTCTGAAAAACTGACAGTTATCCTTCTTTGTGTATCCCTTACTGATCTTTTTATGCTCATACCAAGTTTTTGAAATGTTTTTCACATGACATAAAGTGGAATAGGGTCAAGGATGGGATCAAAGAAATGCCATACTATCTAAAACAAGAAACTAGTCATGAATCTCTTTTTTTATTGAGTTTTTATTTTGTGAAAAAAAATGGAAACCGAGTAGATGCATCTATATGTCTTATTCAAGTTTTCATGTAAATGTTATGGCCTAATTCTATAAAACTCTGAACCTGAAAAGATCCTCAATGTGAATTATTCATTTAATTCAAGATTATGTAATGTTATAAGGTTGGGTCCTTATACAAACATTTATTGAAGTTTAAATGGTCTCATATTTCATTTAACATTATTTTATGAGAATGATCCCTTAGATAAAATGTTAGCGATAAATGTTAAGTTTATTTTGGAGGTTTTGGTCACCATCACAAACTAGTTTCATTTTATTTATTATTATGTATATAAATTAGTTACAGAACATGAAATAGGTTATAATATAAATTTTTAAAATATGATTTACCGATAATAATATTTATATGATCGGCCTTGAAGTATTTAATGGTAAATGAAAAATCATTATCCATGGAGATAGTTAATGGCCATAATTTGTACAATGGCTTCAATTCTTTGAATAAGAGGATATAAGAAAAAGGATGGATAAAAGATATTCTATAAGAAATATAAAATTCCAGTATATTATAGATAATATATTTATTAATCATTTTTGGTTTAAGGATGATAAGATAAGTTAGAAAAGGATAATAAATTAAGAGAGGTTTTTTGAGAATGTTATCTCTTGAATAGAACATCTTTGAAGGACCCCTTAGGGAACAAGGAATTTGTCATTGGGTTAGCCCAATAGCACATAGATGTGGGGGGATTGGGTGGGAGAGGATTTGGAAGATATTTGTGAAGAATTGATTCTTTTAAGGATAATTTGGGTGTTGAGGATTGGAATTTATACATTAGAATGGGGTTTAAGTGATTAAAATATTATTATTTTATATTTAATGCCAGCAAAATTTGGGTGGGCATTAAATTCAAATAATTTGGTCGATAATAAATGAATTAAAGGATTTTTATGGTCAACAAAAATATCAACCACCATTTAATGATTTATTTTTTATGAATTTAAGCTTTAACCTTTTAACTTTAACCTACTATATTATTTTAATTAAACATCGGTAAATATTTTTTTTACAATAGTTACTTTTTTAGGTATAAAAATGAAAATAAACTTATAAAATAATGTGCAAATTCTAATTTTAAAATTGGAATCCATTTTTAAAAATTAAAAACACATAATTTTCAACATTACATTTAATATTAAACTATCAAGATGCATCGAAAGAACGGTTTTTTGAAAAATTATGTTTTTAATCCCAAAAATGTACTTATAAGAAAATAAGGAATAAATAATGTTTACATGAAATTAATTAGATAAACTATTACTAAAAATTAATTAATTTACTCTGATATCAATTTAAAATCATAAAATAAATTTTAAATATAATGGAAATTAGTGTTTTATAAAAATCAGTATATTTTTACAATTTAAGAAAAAATTAATCGCTTCATAAAATTGTAAAAATTAATCCTAAAATAGTTTTTAAATTTAGTATCAAAAAATGATTTTATTTTTATAAAATTCATTATCTCAAATTTTTAAAAATTAATTATATTTATTTTCTCATATAACTAAATAAAAATCACTTTTTTAAGAATGCATATATTTGAAGAACAAAATAAAATTACTAAAAATGAACAATTTATTTCCTAAGAATAAATAAATTTGTATTGAATAAGAAATTAATATATATTTTATAATATATTTAATCCTATTCACACCCACCAACTTAACTGCTAGTTTTTAATGGTCATGTTAAAATAATAATACATTGGATTTCATTTAATCTTAGTATTCTGTGCAATGTTAATTATCAAAGAGATTATATTTATTTAAAAAGATAAATATAATAAAATATTTGGGTTTTACATTATAAAAGTCATTTACTAATATAAAATATATTTTGAGGTTATAATTGGTTAAATTCATGAATCATTCGTGGATCATAATATTTATTCACATTTATATTTTTTCAAATTTTAGAATTATTTAGAAATGTCATTTATCATAATAGACTTTACTCTGTTATGATATGTCATTATAGATAGATATTTGAAACATGAAGGGAAGTATTGGGAAACCATACTTCATTTTTACTCTTATGAAAAAGGTCAATACATATAATTCTATATGTATAATTTACTTTATAGTATTCTAAAAAGAATTTGAAAACTAAATATGATAATTCCAAATATGAAATTCTTTGAATTAAGCATCATAATGAATGGAGAATTGGAATTTAATAAGTTTAATATTGAAGAAATGTGAGTTGTTACAATAAATGCTTCATATTTTCTCATTCCATGAAGATAAGTGACACATTATGATACAACATGACTTCATAAATTTTTTTAAGAAGCATTAAAAGGATACAAATTTTATAGAGGCTTTCGATAAAGGAAATAACCATATATTTATATAATTTTGAATTTATATTTTTTCTAGTAATTGAATGAATTATTTACTTGATAAAGAAAATCATTTTGTTTCTATATTCCAATTATGGATACAATATTCATAATATAATAGGATTATAAAATAGTAAGAGTATAAAAAGAGAGCTTGTTTTGAACTGATTCAATATTCTAAATGTGAAGGTATTCTATATATCCAACAATTGATTGAGTATATGATCTTATATTCGAAGAAGGATATTACATATCTGTATTAAAGGAATAAACTTCCTGCATCCAAGAGTGAAACGTATAAAACAAATAATATAATGATGAATAATTCTGATGATATTAATCTATTATATAATAAAATTTATAACAAAGAAGAAGGTTGGAACTATGAATTTTGTCTCAAATCTCATGAATAGGGTGATAATTAAGAGAACCATGCTACCCTATAATATTCCAATATCATGGGATATGATTGAGAAGATTTTTGAAGCATATTGAGGTTAAGAATAAGGTCAACATGAACACTACACAAGAAGGAAGAAGTAGTTGATGAACTTTTTGTGGGTTTTTTGGAAGGAGACTCTGAATAACTTGTGGGAGACAGTATAAGGAAAATATCAGGAGATGGATGGAGCTCTTTCAGAGACATCTCACATTGTTGGGATCCATTATAAAGAACTTATTATTAGGGTAATAATGATTTGTAAGATATCTCCCTCTACTATATTTACCTATATTTATTATTTTTTAGAGATATCCTATAATTTTACTCACTCATTTTTACTCGTTTAAATTTTTATCTTGGGACTTAACCCAAACACAATAAAGTGTAAGTATCCACATTATAACTGATCCATGAAAAAAATCTATGTTCTTCCATTATTATTTAATTACTATATTTCCTATTGTGGTATGGGCTTAAGGATAATATATTTTCTATACTTATTAATTAAGATATAAGTTTGAGAAATATGAATTTGAAGAATTTTACTCTAGAAAATAAAATATATTTATTTCAAGAGAAAAAATATTAAAATAAGCACCACTGATTCAATATCATCTTATCAATACTGAAACCCATTCCTAGGCACTAAAATTAATATCAAAGAAATGAGTATCCCTCTGTATGATACATATTTTATTGTAAATAGATAATTTAAATTTTTTTAATATTAAAGGAAATTCAACCTTCCATGTAAAACATTATTATGGATGGAAGAATAGGATAATTCATAATATTCCCTCACTCAGCCTAGAATTCATAGATACTTCTGTTATGGAGGTCCAAAAACATGAGAAGGATTAACCAATCTATTTTTAAGAAAATAGAAACCTATATACATATGGAATTAAAAGAACTCAAATTCTCATTTCTCTATCAGAAATAGTGTACAGAAAAGTAAGGGGACTTCAAACCACAAGAAATATTTATGAAAAATTAGAAAAAAATAACTTTTAATGGAATGTAAATTTTGCAGAAGAGAGGTTAAAAATTTGAAAAATGAATTTTTGAAAATTATAGGGTGGATATTTATAAAACTATAGATCATTAGTTTAAAAGAAATAATGAAATATATAGTCACATTGGAAGTTATGAAGAAAAATCAAAAGATTCCACAATTATTAATATATTGATTTAGAACATTCCATATCGATTTCATCTTAAAAAATTGTATTAGAAAATATAGATGATTTGTCTTCTAAAGAATTGCATAATATTATTCTTTATTATGAGATGAGTAAATATATAGTATTTAAGAATAATATCAAGGAATTAATTGATTTTCAATCAATGATAAATCACAAAATAATGTAAGATGTTGATGAGAACAAAAGTGATTCTGAATATGAAGAAAAAATGTAAGAATAGTATAAGTGAGTTGTGAATCCTTAATCAAGAAACATCATAATATAAAATGGAAATTAAAAATTAAAACTAACACTGATATATTTTAAATGTAGAGTAAGTGGCCATTGTGAAATTAACTTTCCATAAGTATGAGACTTATGAGTAATAAGGGATACCTTAGAAAAGAAATTGGGTAAAAGGTTAAAGAAAATTTTTAAATCTACATAAATTAAGAAAAACTTTCCTAGAAGGATGGTAAGAAGTGTACTAATAAGATAAGAGGAATCCTACTCAAAATTAAGTAGATAGTCAAATGAATAATCTACTAAATAGTTAACAAACATTATAGATCATGTTGAAATACATGAATAATCCTCAAGTAGTGAATAAGAAGAAGAAGAAGTTTTAGATTACATATATAGAGTACATATTGAATTCTGAACAAGAATCATTTTACTAAAAAATAATGAAATTAGGCTATTAAGGAAAGATAATGAAAAATAATTATTTTAGAAAGGAATATTTTATCAAAACAAGATATGGTTAGAATGATGAAGTTAGAAATAAAAAGTTAATGGTTGTGCATTAAGAGAAAATTTTAAAATAAATTGATGAACAACTTTCTCAAAATAATGTATAGTTAAATAAGTCAGAAAAAATGTCCTCAAGATATGAAATCTCTAAAGAATATGATTTAAGATTTTTATAATGCTTTGGAAGTTGAGTTTGAATCATATCAAGAAATTGAGAATTATTATCCTAAAGAAAAGGTTAAATATGAACATATTAAAATTAAAAAATATATCTTGTCAAACATTTCAGTAAATTACTTTTGAAAAGTTATGAAAACAATCTATTATATTAAAATTGTGCAAGAGTAATCAATATTAATTTCCTCCCCATGAAATATGAAAGCATAATATCTGGACGTAAAATAACAACATATTTCTGGAAATAAATTTTATCAAAATAGAAGATAAATATTTAGAGGTTTCTACTATTGTTATGGAATTTATGGGAATGAAACATTTTTATAATCATGAAATAAGAAATTTCCTTGTAGTAATGAAGAATCAAAGGTAAGATACATTAAAAATTAAAGAATTAATTCTGGAAGGATTAATAATGGTTTGGGGAATGAGAAATTAACAAATATGGACAAATAAAATATATTCACTCTGAGAGGAATTTATTATTTGGAAGATATTTTTTGAATATATTACAAAACAAGTAATTGTTCTAAGTACTGTATAACTAATATTTTTGGAAAATTTCTTATAGTGAAAAAAGAAATTGAATCCATAGAATGAAAAAGGATTAATGGTTATTCATTGTAAATTTCACTATAATGTTCAAAGAAATATAATCAATATATTATTTATAGTTTTTTTTATATCATATGAAATATGACATAAAAATAACCAATAATATTAAAGACCGTGATAAAGTAAAATTTAATTTTAGAAATTATATCTCTCTAAAATTAGAGTTGGTATGGCTAAACATGAATCTAAAAACCTGATATCAAAATATGAACTTCTTGTTGATGTGCATAAACACAATCTATTAGGTGTAATTAAACAATATAATATTCTAAATGAATTTATTTTCCTGAAATAATTTTTTTTATAAAACTTGATGTTTTGAAGTATTATCACTTAAAGAAAAAAGAACTAGTGAAAATCTATTTTAAATTAATAATCCTGAAAATTATTTTTATTTGAGTGCTAAGAATGAAAAAAAATTGGGGCACATAAGTCTTGGATATATTAGTAAAATAAATTTGAGTATAATCCTGAAGTATTATGTGGTAATAGACCTACCCCAACTAAATAGTGTGATTTATATATATATATATATATATATATATATATGTTCTTTATAAAAATTCTCTAAAAGTAAATATGGTTCATAGAACTCAAAAAGAGTGGATAATATGTCCACTATGCCACTTATGGTAATTAATTCTGAATTATATTAGCCTATGAAAAAAATCTTTTATAATTAATATTTACATTATCACATTTATTTAATATTTCATTTAGTTGGCCAATGTTATATTTAAGAACCAAAAATAAAATGAAGTATAAATATTCAAAATTTTAAGAAGATGTGTTGAAAAAGAGATGGGTGCCTATATAATACTTTTTAGGATAAATAATAGAAATTATTTTACTCTTACCTATTTTGAATAATATATTCCAATTCATGGGATAAAACATCAATATAGTACTTCCTATGATCCTCTGTAAAATGGTGTTGTAGAATAGAAGAATAGGTGCTTGGTTGAGATGAGAAGAATTATAATTACATTCCACAAACTCTTAAAATTATTCTTAATGGAAGCAGTGTGTACAGATATACATATTCAATAAATATTATTTCTAATACCTTATTCTAGTTTGAATAAATAAGAAATGTGTTACAATGTAAAGACTGTAGTGATGTACATCAATGTTTTTCTTAGTCCATTTTTCATGAAGACAAAAAACAAAAAAGCAATGAAAATTCAAGGAGAATATGAATAAGGGACCTTCATATACTATATATCAAATGGTTTAGGATATATATAATTTAATAATTCTATAAAAAAAGTTTTCGGATTGATTTTATATTCATATTATTGAAAATGAGCTCAAATATGGTGAATAAACTAAATAATTTTTTGAAAAATTGAAACTGATCAACATATAGATTTCTAGAAAATTCAAATAATAATATACATTAAATAAACCAATTTTTATTGATGTTAACTCAACTCAACCCCATGATAAGGAAGAATATACTGTAGATATTAAATTGAAACTTTATTTATTGTAGAATCATGTATAACTATAGTCTATTATGGGAAGGAAGGATGATCTAGTCTAGACTAAAAGAATATTGAGAATGAAAATCCATTTGAACATAATTTAATATATAAATTCCATTAATGGAGAGATTAATTTGATATATTATAATACCACTTTATAAATTATTACTATCCTTGAATGGAAAAATTTTATAGGTATCAATTGGGTATTCCAAAAAAATAAAAAATGTTATAGGTTTCAAGTGGGTATTCCAAAACAAAATGAATAAAAAAGTTAAGGTGAAAACAAAAAACAAGAATTATTTGAAAAGGTAATTCATAAATGAAATAAATATAATTTTATGATAATTTTATGTATATTTTAATAATTTCATCAATCAGAATTTTTATTATACTTTCGTCAACAACCACTACAATGATTATTAGATGGTTTTGAAATAGACATTTTTAAATAGAATCCTAGAATATGATATTTTCATTAATTAATTTCAAGGATTTATTCTTAACATTGATGGAACCATAGTTTTTAGGGTATGGAAGGCTCAATATAGGTTAAAATGGATCCTTAAATCCTTATATTCTATGCTGGATAGTTGTGTAAGTGAAATTATGTTTATAAAAGGTTTGGTTTATATCAAATTGTATGTGAAATAAATGTCCATAGGAACTCTTTATATCATAGTTTATGTTGATGATATAATTTTTATATGTGTAGAATAGTATATTACTAAGTATTATGCAATGAATATGATGATGAATTTTTAATATCTATGTTAAGATGAGATGACTTATTTTCTGGAATTATATATTTCACAAAAATATGATTACATGTTACTATTCAATGAAAAATAGGCCCGAGATTCATTGAAGAAATTTTATATGGTGAATTAAAAATATGTATCAATAACCATATCTGATGGAATGAACAAATATAATATAAATCAAGAAGTAATTTTAATCAAAAAGTATTCAGGAGAATCATTTAATGTATTCTTTATATAATTACAATTGTACCAGGCACTGTATTTGAAGTAACTCTTTATGAATGATACCAGAGTGACCCTAAGGAGTATCACATGAAAATAGAAAAAATAATCACTAGATAGGTTAAAGGTACACACTATTGTGGTATACTATACAAATGTAGTTCATTACTAAAACTACTTGGTTTTACAAATGTAGTTACATTTGATTATTTTGTTGATGTGAAATATATAACAAGTAAAACTATATTTTTCGGTTAAATATGTGTGAAATGGAATATAAATAAGTATAATTTATTTACTTTGGGAATAATAGATGATAAATGGATATCAGAAACTAATCCCTATATAAAAATTTTGTGGATAAAATTGCATCTAGAATACATAAAAGTTAATGTTAAGAATCCACTAATGATTTGTTATGACAATCAAGGAGAAATTGATCAATCAAATAACCTAGTAAAACACTCAATATCAAGTCATACATTTAGAAAATATAATTTAATAAATGGAAATGTGGTATATATAAGTATGAAACATGAAATCATTTCCACATAGGACCATTTGACAAAATAAATTACAAACATACTATAACCAGAGAGTCTTGTTGAGTTTAGGATGAAAATTTTTATTTAACCTTCCCCTACCACTTGAGGAGATGTTGGAATAACCCCAAATTAAATTATATTTAGTCATCAAAGTGGTTGAATATGTTCTTAACTCTTATATAATCAACTCTTATATACTTAACTCTTATAGGATAAGGGAAAAGTATAATATTCAATTTATGTTAATCTGATGTTTTTTTGTTTTAAATAAAATGAAAAAAAATTAAATTAGTGTATAGATTGATGAGGGATAATTTAAGTCACCTGGATAAATATTACTTATCACCAATTGATATATTTCTCTTGAAAAACAATACCTTATCTAAAAAGGTGGGGTTAGGACCCTTCTTAGTGAAAGAATATATGTTTTGATGGATTATTAACGTGTTTTTTATATTGGAAAGGATTTATTGAAGTTGATAAAAATAAAATGGGGATATTGTAAAGCCTAATGGAATATTTTAATAGTGTATTATTTTTTGTCAAATATTTATGAAAATTAGTGGAATCCATTTATGGTGTGTTTTGAGATTATAAAATGTATTTTAGATGAGTTGAGTTTGTTAAAGTAGTTTTTTATGGTTTTTAGGATGTTATGTGTTAATTTTTATGTTCCTAGATTTTGGAGAATGTTTTCTATTTACACTTTCATAAGATTCATTTGTGAATACATAAGAGTAACTATGTGAAGGGATTATAAAATCAGCTAAGTTCATATTTCTCCTAAAAATGTAAGTGTAAACTTACTTGTATATAAGAGTAACTCATCCTTATAACAGAATGATTATACTAAGTGTAAAACTATAATATTCATTAACTCTTTAAAAAGACTCATTTTCATTGTAGAGACTTAACATTTGGAAAATGGATGAAGTTACCAAGCTTAATCTAAAAATTCATAAGCATTGTTTATCCAATTTGTAAGAGTCGTTTTAAAATTACTTTTTGGTAGAATTAGAAAAATTAATGAAGACGCCTGGTAATTATATGATATATTTTAAAAAAATTTAAGTGTGATTTACTCTTACATGATAATTCATTATGGTTATATATTTGTTTCATAATAGTCATTTTCTAGTTCTATTACGATCATTATTGAATTTAATTTCAATAAATGGGATATATCAACTTGTATTATTAATATTCATTTACTCCTATAAAAGATACTTTGAATTGGTAAATCAAAAATTCATGGAATTATAAATATTTAGTAATACTTATTTAATCATATGAGAATTAATTTATTATCTAAAAATGTTACAAGGCAATATACTCTCATTGTGGTTTGTATGAGTCAATTTATTGATTCATGAATTTATATAATTCCTAAATAAATATCAAAATTATGAGGAGAATATGAAATTAGTGAACATAATTATGAAATATAACTGGATAAATGAGCTATTATTCTTAAATTAAATAATGTAAATATAATAATTATTTAGTTATTCAATATGATTATTTGATGATAATTAATGATAAACATTTACATTCCTTGGTTTCAGTTGTCGTGAGTGATGAAGAAGAGAAGTTATGATGGTAGATGCCACATCAAATTCTCTATGTGTTTTCATGAAAACATGAATCTCAATGATGCTACATAAGTTTAAATGATTTTTAGGAATCATTACATGATTAAATAATAGATATTATAATATCAAAATGCATTAGGAATCAAGGAATCTCATAGAACAATCCATGTTAAATTTTCTAAACATCAAATAAAAAGAAGAAAATTTTGGTGTTTAATATAATTACTTTGAGTGAATAATATTGGGAATTATTAAAGAGTGGGGAATTGAGATTGTGATAAGAGAACTTGATGCAGTATTAAAGAGGGTGAATATTTTTTTGTATCAAATGAGAGAAAGTCATAAGTTTGTGTAGTTGTTTTGAATACAAATTGGAAGTTTGAGCCATATAAGTGGACATGGAATATCTCATATGGTAATTTTATGAAATAATAGAACTTTAATAGATATCTTGTTCACTATACTGGTTGTTATCTATTAATAACTACTGGGACCCAGTATAATTTTGTCTGGAAGACAATGTGTTGTAAAAAACTTATACATAGAGAATGATACCTCTCTATTCACCTATAATTGGTGATTGATTTTATTGGAAAATTTGTGACTAAGACTAAAACTGACCACATAGTGAAGTAGGTAACCACATTGGGATAAAACCTTTTATAAAATATTTTTGTTTAATATTATTTTAATTTATAATTTTTTCCATAAGTATAATAATGAAAATTTTATTGGATCATACACAAAAAAAATTGGAGGTTTATTTCAAAAAAACAAATAGTATAAAAATAAAAAATTATTCACCCTCCCCCCCCCCCCACCAATAGTGTAACCCATTTATAGTCACATAAGAAAGCATCCATGACGCCAGATTCCCTCTATATGATAAATTTTTTTAGAAATATTGAAATAATATTTTATTAAAAGTGGTGGCCTTCCATCCTTATATGGAAAATATTATCATTTATTAAATACTATAATGATTCTATATCTTCTCTCACTCATCCTAAAATTCATTTTTATTGCTATTATGGGGTTCCTAAACTTAATAATGATTCTCAAATGTATTTTATTCACAAAAGAAACATTAAAGTTGAAGGAAAATGATGATATGGTGTTCTCATCCACTAATTATGAATAGTTTACAATAATGTAATGGGACATAAAAAGTAATGGAGACTTGGGAAATATGGGAAAGTTACATTGAATGAAATGTAAGGCCTAAAGAAAAAAATTAAATATAGAGAATAATTTTTGATGATTTAAGGATAGATGATGAAAAAATCATTTATGATTACCTTACAAGAGTCAATTAAATAGTTAGTAATATTAGAGGATATGGGGGAAAACTATAATACTCTAATATTTTCAAGATGTTAATTATGTACATTATTGATCGGTTTAATCCTATAATTTGTGCATTGAAAGACAGTGATGATTAGTTTATTGATGATATGTGTAATATTATTATTTCTCATGAGATAAGTAATGCTCCAACATTTAAGAAGATGGTTATGGATGAAGTGGAATTTAAAGCCTTGAAAAAATTCAAAATTGAGGAATAAGAAGATTAGAACTCCATTAATTATGAATATGAAGAAGAAATGGATGAAGAGTATAATAAAATGGTGGCTCCATTCCTTAAAAGATTCATAAAATGTTAAAGAAATAATAAAGGAAAACTACCTCTAAAATGATTTAAATTTGTGTTAATTTGGAATTGTTAAAATAATTTCCAAATAAATAATTATTATAAGTATAGTTATAATGATAATTAAAAAAACCTCAAAAATTTTGTAAAAGATAAAATAAAGTTTAAAAGATAACCAAAAGAAAGACAAAAAATTATATATAGATGATAAAAAAAATATATTGAGTAAAGAGAATTAATACTACTCAACTTCAAGTAGAAAATCAGATCAACTATATTTGAAAAATTTTACAAACTTCATGGATCATATTGAAATACATGAATAGTCCTCATGTTTTTAAATAAAAATAAATTTAGATAACATATTTGAAGTATATATTAAATTCAAATCATGAATCTTATCCTGATCAAAAAAAACTAAATATAATATCAAAATTGAGATATTTAACAAATATAAGGAAAATAATAATGAAGTAAATGAAGATATTATCAAAAAAATATTGTTATATTGATGAAACTATAAATTTATGGAGGATGTTTATAGAGAAATAGAAAATGGTAAAATAACATATTGAAAAAATATATGTAAATAAATAAGAGTTCAATAACTAATAATAAAAGTGTATTGAAGCTGAAAAATATCTAGAGAATATGAATAATGATTTTGGCATGGCTATAGTGTTTGAAGATGAATCTTCTCAAACTATTGAGAATCATTTCCCAAAATTAAAAGTTAAATCTATATATATTAAATTTTAAAGTAAATATATTATTTATAATAATGAAATTTCTTATCCCAAAAATTATAAAATTTATTATAATATGTTGGTGAAAAATCTTCTCTTACATTAAGATAATAATGGACTAATTCAAGAATAAATTCCTACATAATAAAGAAGGAATAAAAACATAAGGCAAGATAAAAAGAATAATTTTATGGATTTAAATTTAATCAAAATAAAATACCATATTATTATGTTAATATCAGAGCAATGTAATTTATGGATATAAATCCAATTCATGTGGGTACAATATATAATTTTATTGAGTAAGCATGAATCAAGGTGCAGTTAAACAAAAAATAAATGAATCTATTCTTGAAAGATGAAGATCATTTTTAGAAATAAGAAATCTATAATGAATAGCTCATAAAATCTATCTAGTTAGAATATATTTTATTTTATGTATGTTATCTGTATAATATGTGAAAATAAGTTTCATTTTGATATGAAGTGTGTGACTACCATTCCTAGAGAAAATTCCGTAGTTAAAAAGGAAAGAGAATTCTAAAATGAAAAAGGAATAAAATTCGTTAATTATTGAAGTTTCATTTAAATCTCACAAGAATGCTATGAAATGGAATCTTAATAGTGGATATTCATCTCATATGAATTTTCACACAAAATATAGAAGAATATAGAATATCATGATTGAGGGGTACCAACTATGAAAATTATAGTTCTCTAAAAATCAAAGGATTTGGTAATAATGAAATTCAACCCCGAAATATAAAAGATGTAATTTTTATTTATGTGGTTAAACATAATATATTAAGTTTAATTAAACTATATGATGATTTAAATTAAGTTATTTTTATTAAATACTCATCTATTACAAGAACTAAAAATATGGAAGTATTATTACACAAGGAAAAGCTCAAGTGGAAATCTAATTTAAATTATGGATCCCGGTAATTCTTGTAATTTGAGTAATAAGAATGAGAACAAGTATGGGTACATAAATCACTATATTTTTGTGAATTATATATGATTAGAATATAAAAAAAATATGGGAATATTCTGACACCTACTAAAGTGAGAGAGATAAAGATAGATATTTGTTTTTTTCACCACTTTTCAGATCGAGATGATGGTGCAAGGGACTCAAAAAAGTGTATAGATCTGGTAGACTTGGAAACTTAAGATAATACATTATAACATATATATCTCTATAAAAAATCAATGTTATAATTGTGATATTTAATTAATCAGTTTTATTAAGTATTTCACTTAAATATAAATTTTCATATTTATGAATCACATATTATATGTAGTAAATTTGTTGTAAATTTTAAGAATATAGGTTGAAATGGACATGTGAGTTTAGATCAAAAGGTTCAAAATATATAATGGAATAAATTTTAATTATAACTCTTCTGAATAATTCCATTAAAATCATGGGATAAAAATAAATACAATACCCCTTATACACACTAAATAAATTATGATGTAGAAAAATGTCTAGGATTTTGGTTGAGATGGGGAGAACAATGCTTTATAAACAAAAACTCTAAACATTATTATATGGGGATGAAAGGTGTATAGCTATATATATTAAGAATTTATATGATACCTTTTTAATTTATATTAAATATGGTATAAGAGATTTTCAAAAGTTAATTAATTCAATTTTTTGGTAATTAATGTTACATGACGGTCAAAAACACAAATTTGGGAATTTTTAATAAGAAAGGTAAAGAAGAGACATTCATGGGATATATATCTAAGGTAAAAGGCATCGTATTCTACAATAAAATACTAAAAAAGATTGTTTATTTATTTATGTGAATATTCTTCAAAATAAAATCAAATTTGGTGAAGAATGTGATTTGTTTTTTAAAAAATGAAGAACTCAACAGTGCATGGATTTATATAAAATTCAATGAAGACGAAGATGAAAAGGAATAAAATTATTTTAATTTTTTCTGTGATCAACCTAATGATAAAAAGAATATATTAGAGATAATAAATTGAAATATCATAGATTAAATAAACATGTTGAACCAGATAAAATTATTATAAATTTTGATACTCTAATTCATAATATAAAAATATTTATATTGGAGAATCTAATAGCTCTCATTCCATAGATTGATCCATAAATAATTTCAAAAGGTCATTGAGAATATATAATGGATAAATTCCCTAAATGGAGATCTTGATAAGATAGAGAATAATTCCACTTGTGAACTTGTTCCAATACTAGAATTGAAAATATTATAGGTTTAAAGTGTGTATTAATAAATTTTTTTAAATTAAAAGGTTGATGTGTCAATAAATAAATACAAAATATCTTGAAAATTGAATACGTAGATAAAAGGGAATGAATTAGAAGAGGCTTGTTCACTAGTTTTATGACTTGAATCAATTATACTATTTCATATAGTTTTATCTCATATACACTAAAAGGTTTCCCAATTAGATGTAAAGTATTCATTTTAGAATAGGGATATAGAATAAGAAACATTTATAGAACATCTTGAATGTTTTATTTATAGAAGTGATGGAATAAAGGTATAAATACTAAGGAAGGATCTATATGGGATATATTTTTCCCCTAGAGGCCGAAATTATATGTTTGACTGATTTTTGAGAAAAAATTAATATTACAAATGGAAAGGTTAATAAAAATTTTTATTTGAAAAAATATCCATGGGTACTATAATTTTCATTGTACTAGCTATTGGAATACTTTTTCAAGTGAAAAAGAGAGTGACTATAAAGAATTTCAAAATCATATGAAGATGTATTTTGATATGTCAATTTTGGGTGGAATGAGTTATTTTCTATGAATATATGATGAAAAATATATAATTTCTTCTTCTTATCCTGTGAAAATTATTCCAGATAATTGTTAATGAAATTGGGTAGGGGGTTCTAAATAATATTAAACACCCATAGTTGTTAGAATATAATTGAAAAAAGATGATGTATGAGGTTGTGAATTAGCATAGGATGTGAATAAATCATAGCCTATAATTTTGGAACAAGAGGAGGTGGAGGTGAAACTTTCTCATGGAGCAATCAGGGGACTTTCCTTCAATGGTATTTTAATTGTTGGAAATGGTATTGATGATAGGTACTCCAAAGAATATGGTCACATAGATGATGAAACGCTAATTCAAGAGGAATTTGATGAACAGGTCTATTTTGAGATGAACCTACACATCTCAATTGACAAGAAGGGTAAGATAAAGGTAGATTTCGTCTCCCCATCTTCTGTATCCTTTAAAAAGTGTTCTTATTATTATGTTATAGTAGGAACTCGGTATGCCATGAAGGTCCTTGTAAGGGTCATCCACGAAGGATTATATTATAAAAAGAAGCTGATTAATATAGATGATTAGGGCTTACAACTGGTCACCTACTGGAAATCCCCACAAATTGAAGAAACCCCAGAGACAGTCCAGCCCTGTTTCATTGATTCTCAAAAGGATAACTGAAAGTTTTTGAATTTAAATTATTCTTCTATGATTTTCAATTAGAATGTTGAATCTTCTTCGCAATGGGAACAATCCCATACTCTAGTGAACATGGAGTGGCCATATCCACTATATTTTTCTGATCTCATGAAAAATTAATATGATGTCTTATTCATGGAATCAGATATGGAATTTAACATTTCACGGGAAATAAATTATTATATCATCTATCCAGGGGAAAATAAAGGAGAATGGCCAATTTGAGGCATCAATAAGGAAGCAAAATACTGTTTAATTATGTAACATGAGTTCATTTTTTCTACGATGTGGCTAGATGAATTTGAATTAATTGACTACATAGAAGTTTAAATGTTTTTATTAATCAAAACTGAAGATGGATTCTGATCAAATACAGAGATGAACTTTCAAGATTTATCAGGGATCTTTGAGACTTGTTTGACTAGGGAATACTTTAAGGCATTAATGGATGAGGAATATGAGGCTCCACAAAGGATTAATACATGGAATAGAGTTTGGTACACAAAAGGAAGAGGAATATTTCCAAGAAATATAGGATCCAGAGGCAGGGATTGACCTACTTTTCTAGGGTTCTCCTTTTGATGTGGGTAGTTTATGCCATGTTTAACCTGTATCCTTTTTTTGTTCCATTTATTTTATTAATAAATTTGGTGTCATGATTTTGGTCTCAAACCCCAGGACTGGGCCTTTTTTATTAAAAAAAAATGTAATTTTATTGGTGTATGAGGGTAACTCTACCTCAAAAATAAAGAACTCAGCTAACTATCAAACCATAATAGGAATTTAACACATTCATAATATCCACACTCACTAGATAGAGTACAAATTTCGAAAATGGTTGAATTTAGCAAGAGTAATCTAAAAAATAAAATGGGTTACTTAATTGATTAACAAGATTCATTTTCATATTATATTGTGGAAGAATTTGGAAAAGTCAATAAGACCACTAAGAATTGTAAGTTTCATTGGAAAAAATCATAATTTTCATTTAATCATACATGGAAATTCATAAGGTTCATAGATCAGTATTATAATATTAATTCTCCGATTTCATATTTTGCATTAATGAAACAAATTCCATCAAAGGTAAGACACCACCATGTATAATTAATAGTCATTTAATCATTTGAAATAACATTTAATGTCAATTAATTTCAAATATTTCACAAGTTTCATTTAATATTATGAGAAATAATTTTATATATGAAAATTTAATAAATCCATAGAATCTTCTTATTATTGATAAGAGTCAATTTATTGATACAGGAATATTCCTAAGGGCCATATACATTTAAATATTTTTAATAGTATATTAATTTCTTGAAAAAACTTCTATAACATTTCTTGGATTATTTTATATTTTTATAAATTCAATAATCTCATGAATTTTTATTATTTCATGATTCTGGTAGAGTATTTCAGGAGAATTAAAGTGGATTATTTTCACACCATGGTTTAATCTAGGGTGAGTGATAATGAATTGTTACATGAGATTCCCTATAATATCTTTTGGGTGTTTTTCATGCATATATGGATGTCAAAGTGGAAGCGGTTATTTAGGAAGTCTTTATGAAACAACCCAATATTAGGTAATTTATATCATGAGAAATAAATATATGTATAATCAATAGTTATTGTGGATAAATAATTTGTTAAAATTATATAACCCAAATAAAAAGATGAAAATAGAGGAATTTGATACACAGACTGAGAGTGCTGAATATTAAGAATAACCAGAGATTGAAGAACTGAGATAGTGAGGTTTAAGAGGAAGAATATTTTCCTATTTTTCAAATAAGAGGAAGGTCGATGTGAATTTTGGGCTTTTTAAATAAAACTTATAAAAAAAACTCTTTTATGTTGAAGAAGAATATCTCATATAGTGATGTTCTACCATCAGGGAGCTTAACTAAAAATATTTTTTCATTATGCTGGTGGTTCATTAATATAAACTGGTGTGAACGATTATAATATATGTAAAGGGAAAAACTAATTGAGAAACATTTCTATATATAGGATGATACCTCCCTATACACTTGTAATTATTGATTCATTTCAATGTAAAATATATTATTCAGAATAAAACCAATCACAACAATATATAGGTACCACCATGCTACCAAACCTTGTTAAAAATGTTTGTGTCTTGTGTTGTTTTTAATTTTGTAGTATTCAAGTTAGTCTCAGAATAAATAATTGAGTTGGCTATAAAATAATAAGAAACATAATATTATTTCAAGAATTTAAATAGTAAAATAATCACCACTGATTCAACCCCCACTACTTAGTGGTGTAACCCATTCTTGGGAACATTAAATATAACTCCCAAAATTCAGTTTTAAGAATAAATTTTTAATTTTTTTTATATATTTCTATTTTTCATTGTTTGTTGTTATCATTATTCCATATATGAAGAATATTTTTCACAAAAAAATTAACTCATATTGATAATTAGATAAATTTCAATTGACATTCATATTATAAAAATGCAATATCAATGGGAATGTTACATGGTATATTCATTTTCTAAAAAAATATCTTGAAATGAATATTTATAATTTTATTAAAAAAATTGACATAAATATTATGAAGATACTAAATTTAACTTACATATATGAAATCTATCACACATACATTGTGAGAAAAAAATTTACAGGTTGTGGATATTGAGATTTCATATAGAGAAACATGAAAACAAATAATTATAATTCTTTCATACTTGATGTTTTAATCATAATATAACCTTTTAATTTGTCTCACTGTCTTCATGAGGTAAATTCTAACTTCATAGGTAAAAATTCCTTTCAGATAACACGATTCGTATTCTTGTATAAATTATATGTCATATAAATAATGATATAATTTTGTACTTTCTACATAAAAACATTCCTAAAAATTACTAGAAATTATCATCTTCTAACATAATTTATCTCTTTGGATTATTCACTTTTATTTGACCAAATTTAGAAATGCTTATTTATTAAGTTATATGCATCATAATATAAGACATAAAATATTCTCACTTATTAATTACATCAATTTTTAATTTATTCAATGTGTCAGAAAAAAATTCCCTCACCTAGTCATTAAGATACATATCAATTCAATTATTTATTATTAGGATTTATTATATTCTTTACTATTCTAGAGTAAAATCATCTCACCAAACTATGGGTTTAAATTCCACCTACTAGATTTATGGAAATTAATATACATTATTCTAAAAGTTGTACATTAATTAACAATTTTTAATTATCCATTTATTAGGCTTCTTAAAATTGTGTTTTTGATATTAATATGATAAGAAAAATTTCTTTTCTTTTCATCTAATTTAAATTTTATAATTAATATTTTTTTTGATAAATAAAACTCTTTCATAATTATTATTTTTTTATTTTTAAGAAAATATTTAGTAATTATTTTTTTTAATGAATTTTATCTTGCCTAGCTAGTGAGACAAATTCTAATTCAATATCCCATCTGGATACCAATATATTATATTGAATATATTGACTTTATGGAATTACATTAAAACATTTCTAATCTACTATCACTAAAATTTTGAAAATTTTAGGGGAAACATATCTCACCTAAGTAACCAAGGAATATGTAATAGTCCACATTTTTAGATAATTTCTAAAGTGATATAAGGCCTTGTAAAATGTAAGGTTTAGATACATAAGGGTTAATAATTACCCTATGATACTTAAGGGACCTTGACATAGAGAATTTTTATGGAATATGCTACATATTGAAAATCTTGGATATTTTATACAATGAATGATAGTAGTTCTAGAATATGCATAAAGTTGTTCTATAATATTATTTCCTTAAGGAAGAGGGAAAATAGATATCAAAATGATTGTTTTTAGAAGGATAAATTGTAAAAATTATTTCCTATGATATATATAGTTCTATACATAGTAAAAATTAAGTAAAATTATAATGGTTTGACATGTAAGGGTCACACACAGGTGATATTAATTTCCTATAGTCCTTAAATTTGGGTCCCAGTGTCTATTAAAAAGTTATTTTGATGAGTTTTTCTATAATTTTCAAAAAATATTATTAGTTTATTTATTATGTATAAAAGGGTAAATTATTCCATTTTTACCAAAATTTTATTGATATTCCCTAGATTTCATCTTTCTCTTATTCCTCTATTTTTGAGAGATCTTCAATTATTCTTGTTAGTTATTATTGATGAATTATATAGGAAGTATATAAGGGTAAGGATAATCTTCCTCTGTTGTTTATTGTCAATTTATGTAATATTTTCATTTATTTTTGTGGATTATTCCCTAAATATAAGATTTTGATGAGTGGATTTCTGCTAAATTAGGATATTTAGTTCCAAGATATTTCTTATATGATATATGTGTTTATGAATTGTGTAATAATTAAAACAGGGTAGGTATTTCTATGTGTTATAGGGAATATAAAACATGAGGTTTCCGATATTCAGAAGGCCTATATAGGGGTATACGTGTAAGGAAAATGAAGGATTGTTTTGGTATATAATGTATTTATTTGTGGTTTGGTTTGGGGGTTTGATGTGTATAACGTTGTATATTGTAAAGTGGTGACATGTGAGGTGTTCTAATTGATGTGGTTCCTTGGAAATGTGATGGGTGAACTCATATTAATGTGGGTTATATGGATCATCTAGAATTAGGAAGAAAGGGTTCACTAGTATGATGTAGATGGTGTTAACCATTTTCACACCTGTGGAAATAGTTTTTTAATGTGTGCTCAAATTATTTTGGAGTTTCAACTAACCTAGGGTTGAATCCATTAGGTTCATATTCACACTATATAGGTCCATGATATGGTTTTGACGACTAATTTCTAAGTGGTATCCCCAATATTTTTGAGATATCTGGTAGATGATGATGAGGTTTATCGATACAGAGGATGATACACCATAGTTGGATACAATATGTGTTGTATAAGACCACCATAAGAGAGATGGATATTCACTGCATCTGTGGTATATGATGGGGATAATGATCTATACATGGAAATTATGGGTATATTCATTCCTTACGTTTCATCATGATATAGAGTTAGTGGTTGGTGAAGGAATCAGAATACCAAGGTTCAAATGATATAGTACATGTACATGTTATTGGGGCATCATGATTTATTTGGAATGGTTGTTCCATGTAACATAGAATTTGTGGAAAATCTGAGGTAACTTCAATTATAATATACTATGGGTGTGTTGTTCCACTCAATCACAGGACAAGGTAGGTAAAGTCTCATTTAGAGTTTTTTTAGTATGAGTGGGGAATGTTTTTTGGCATGTTGAATATTGTTAATTATTTTTCACACATTTGTATACATGTGGATATTAAAAAGGGACATCATTTTTGGTAGCCTAATGAGTCCAGTCTCACATCATGCATAAACCCTTAATGAAATGTGCAAGGTTTATATCTCATTGTACAGATAATGATAAGGGAACTTCATCAATATAATAGAATTTATGGTTCTGTTAATAGTGCATGGGTTAGACATTGTGGATTTTAGATGGGATGAGTGGCTCTTAGGGGATTAGTATAGTGGTTTATTTTGGTTGTTTCACACATGTACATATGTGACAATCCTATGGGTGATACTAGTAATTTTTTTAAATGAATTTTCATCATACATTTTTATATGTCTTATTGTATGTAAATTTTTTCTTTTTTCCCTGATATACAAATTTTATTCTACCTCCAATGTACTATTATTATTATTATTATTTATATACAAAGGGTATAGTCTCCTTAAAATTACATCAGAAATCGTTTTTTCTAATTGTATCCATTTTTTGTAATGGGAGGCATGCCTATATTAATGTAGAACTTTGTTCTGATTACTATAGAGATATTAGGGTTGATACGGTATAGTTTAGGAGAATAAAAATGGGGATTTTCATTTATAAATTTCTTTATGGAGTTTTTTTATTTATCCATGGAAGTGTTTTTAGTATTATTAGTGTTTGCGTGTATTTTTAAAAAGTGATAGAGCTATGTGACTCGACTATAATGGGGGATAAATATTAATTTAGATTTCATAAAATAAACATTTTATGTGTAGTTTTCCAATAACTATTTTTTGTTATGAAAATGACAATGAATTTTTTCATTTGTAGGGAGCCATTGCTTAATCTAATACTTTTGGTATTGATTTGATAGCCATGTATTTGGATTTTCCATTCGTTACACCTAGATAAAATGTAATGTGATGACTTTGGTATATGATATGATGTGATGTCTTATGTTGGTAAAATGAGATGATGATGAGTCATTTTTTTGATATATGGCCATATACTTACTAATATTGTCCAAAGAAAGTATAATTTTTTCTATGTGACTTTTTTTCACCTAAACATTATTTACACATTGAAAATGATGTTTTTAAATAATTTAATGTTTTTATATATTTATATATTATCACTTTTCAAACTAAAAAGGGTGTTATGGGTTGTAGTGGTTTCTGTAGGGAATTTATTATCACTAAATGTACATAAACAACCCTCGTTCATATATAATATATGCATGATGTTTCATTTTATGGTGAGAGGCCTTTTTAGTATAATAGATTGGGGTTTTTTTAGTGTGGTTAAAGAATTCATACCAAAAAATTTTGTCGCAATGAGCCTAAGTATTTTCACACTTTTCATAGTGTGGACTATGTTTAGATGTCCTATTAAATGGGATCTCAAAGGATTAGCGGTTTTGATTCAACTTCTGTGAATGGATTTTATAAATTATCCAGTGAACTGAAGTAAGGGACTAATAATATGACTTTTTAAAGGTATTATCGCAAAGAAAATATATGTTCTCAAGAACAAGATTAAAATGAGATTCTTTTCAATGGAGTATAGTATCCCTATAGAATGGTTGAGGTGTAATTTCAAGGTATTTATTCACAGTTGGTTATTTGTTAGTGGATCAAGGAAAGGGTCCTCTAGAATTAGTGGTAAGATGTTAGTTACCACGACCTTAGATATCAGTTAATTTAATTATATTTCTTCTCGTTATGCTATTTTTTCATATCATATTTCTGTCTTGGATTCTATTATATAGTTTTTCCTAGAAATCTATAAGTGAATACTTTATTGGGAAGAATGGAGGATCATATCACAAGATATTTATCCTCTTTTATTTATATATTCCCTTCAGAAAATATTTTGGAATTATTTTTCTTATTGATGAAAGTATTTAATGTGATTATAAAATTGCGTTAGACGGAAAATTTTAACAACATACTGATTGGTAACAAAGATGTGTGGCTCTCTTTTCATCTTCTGGTGAATCACATGTTTTATTAAGAGAATGGAATTTTCATGTCAATAGATTTTGTTATGATTTTGGGAATTTAGGAGGATTATATATAATGTAATGTTACAAAACATTCCAAAAAATTACATAGTGAGTTATGGGTGTTGGATAATCCAAAAAAAGGTTTGATTAAAAAAATTTAAGATGGGAATGAAATTTTAACAGAGGATGAGTTTGGAAGAATAAATATTTAAACTTTAGTGCAATAGATTCCCTTGATTCATAGTCATTTTTATATGACTTATAATCTTGAGATGGTGGTTTTTTTGTATATAAAATTTTTTTCATGGATGAAACATGGAGTTTATCTGCGTAATGGAGTGTTTTATATCTTTATTTTAGTGATTCCATTTATTTTGGGGTCATTATACCATAGTGACCATTTTTTGTCATATTATAGTTCCTATATTAGGTTTCTATGGAGAAGGCTAGGTCTACACCATAGGATTATTAGGGGTCAATACTCCTTATCTCAACTGATCTGGGGGAGCTTATAGTGTGGTGTCTTGGGATACAATGTAGCCTTACCTCTATTATATAGGATATAGCATGGGTTGCATCATAATTCTTGGACATTGGTTTAAAAAATATCATTATGGAGTGGAATAAATTTTTTTCACAGTTTTTTGGAATACACTAGGGATTGTTTCATGACCTATGGTATTTTAACATGGTCTTACACTATTAATATGGGTATAAAATTGGAACTCTCCCTGATTTTCATTTATTCACCTCTCCTTCCATGGAATCTTGTGTGCCGCAAGGGATATTTTAAGAGCCCATTTCCACCTCTATTTATTGGATTTTATCCTCACTTTGGGAGATCAAGTATTGGTGATCTATGGTGATTCCTACCACTTTCCTTCATGGATTCCTCTCCATTCGTCAATCAAAGATAGTTGGGGTTATGAGATAAATCTTTTTCAGGATTGAGATCTACTTGTTGATAATGGGTGTTTTTCTTTAGTTTTATAAAGGATTCCCTTGTGTGATCCCAATATTGGGATTGTTTCTTCTATGAATTATCTCATATGGAGGATTTTGAAGCTCGAGCTGAGGTAGGCGATTAGATAAATCTCTATAATTCAATATAAATTATGGGACTAACAAGTTTTTTTCATCTTTGGGTGAGTAATAAAAATTGAAATAATAAATATAACAAACCATATATAATGAAATTTATGGTAATGGTGAGTTTTTCATGAGTTGTATTGACCTTTATTTTACTGTACTTGCACTTGATACATCCTCACTGCTATTTTAGAAAATCATTACTATTTTGGAGCCTTATTTGTTGATGTTGTCTTATTTTATTTTAATTCACCTTTTATAAAAGTCTAACCACTTAATGATTGTAATTGAACTGATTTCATGAACCATTATAATGAAATGATGTTTCTTAAGGGTAAAAGTTCATATATTACTGGTTTTAACTGGAATTAGTTGTTATGTGAATGTTACGATGTGGCCTTTTTGGATTTTTTAGTGGTTCCGATTGTGAAGGATAAGTGGGGTCTATTTTATAGTTTTTTATATGGTTAAGTTCGTTTTATTTAGTTGGAATGGATTTATCAGTGTGGTTGTAACTTCCTTGACTTCATAGGCAAGAGATTTATATAGTTGATGTTGGGGATTTTGAAACATGGATGTAGTTACCTTTCAATGAGTGGAAACAATAAATGTGTGGGTTATTGAGGCTTATGTCATGGTTGGATGATATGGTATTGTTGGTAGTTTCCTGATGGCGTGAGATATTATTTTTAATGATGAATTGAAATGGGTAGTGACTGTAATTAATATGGTTACATGATGGAAGTGTTTTTTATTAAATGTGAAATTAAAGGGATTAAGTAACATAAATTTCTTGGTAAATTCTAAATATATAAATTGAATAATTTCATTACTAACTTGGGTTTCGTGAATAACTATAGAGGTTGTTTTGTGTCAAAAGTGAGGATATTTGTGGTTTAATAGTTTGAATTGATACTATTGTGAGGCAGTGGTAGTGTGATAAGATTTATGGATTGAAATGGTGTCATTTGGGGTGAACCCTTTATAATGGGATTATGTGTAGTATTTATATTTTTAAATATATATAAATATATATTCATCTTTTTATTTCAATATATTCCCACCTGAGTTTGATCCCATTACTGATGCCCAACAAACATGTGGTCCTAAGAGGTATCCCCTAACATGTAGGTTCATAGGGAAATGGATGGCATACTACTACCTCTTACACACTCTTACTTCTAGGTGTAACAGAATAATTTTTTATTAAATTGGTACATGATGTACTGGATAATCAAGATGGGTAGAATTAGTTTAGATCATATAATCGGTTGTGTGGTTACTTCCTAGGTTTTTATTTATATTAATTCTTTGTATTTTTATTTTTATCAAATATTCAGGCATATTTGTCTTTTTATAGATCCTAGTTTATTTATTTTATGGTTTTGAATGGTGGTTAATTTTTTTGTTCCTGGGATATATAAGGGAAAATCCTCCCATTTGAATGTTCTGTACCTTTGTTCATAGTCCCCAACCTGGGGATTATTTGAGTTAGGCCACGGGGTCACACTCATATTCACATAGGCCTAAGTGGGGTTACTTTTGTGGTTAGGCTATGAAATAGTGGCATCAAATCTTTTGTTTGAGAGATAAAGTGGAGATTGGAGTTAGGAATTGGATAAAATGGATTGTATTTTTAGGTAAACAGTAATAGTTGATATTGGTGTGCACAGTGGGTAAGAGATACCAACTAGGAAAATATATCATTGATCCACCCATGATTTGATGAAAAGAATTTATGTTTATTAAAATACCAATTTAAGTTTTATTTCTTTCATGGTAGTGATCTATGGGAGGTACATGAATCATTATTGATTTTTCTTTTGTTTGAAATGGGGAAATCTTAGGAAAATTGAATGAATATTATTAAATTAATTTGATTAAGTAAATTACATGATATTAAGATTTATAGTTTGTTTTAAACTCTTATATATTCCAAATATTATTTTTTCACATGTATCTCGGGTTGGTGAGGTTTAGTAGGCTAGACAGATTGACTGTAGGTGGGTTGACTCAGATCAAGATGATGAGTTATAGAGGAAGAAGTCATGTGAGATTTTTCATCAAGGGATGATAAGTATGAGGGGTGTATTTGATATAGATATAGGTAAATAAATATAGGATCTTGTGATCTCTTTATATTTTAACCAAAAAGGGGTGATTATCAAGTTCTATGGGTTTTCAGTGAGATACATGGAGAATCGATGGTGTATAATAGGTCATCGGAGGTAAGGTAGGGGAGTTGAAAAAGGATAACTCCATGATATATATGTTCTAGCTCAAGAAGGTCATACGATAATATAAGGGACCATTTTCATATCATATATCATGGTTTATTCTTTGTTTGATTCTAGAGAGTCACACTCCTTTATTCCATTATCCATGGTATGGGTCATGGAAATCAAGGTGGAGTGGATTCCAATTCCCGTAGTTTTTACCATGTTAGTTGGAGTTTAGATGAGTCTTCTTGGTGTCCATTTCGTTTTTTAAAAGATATTGGGGAAAAATAAGTCAAATAAAGATTTATTTCAACATTATATTCTCCCATACATTGTTAATAAAAGTATCAAATAGTTATATTATAATTTCATCTTTATCGATTTCACCTAATGAGATGGTCTGGCTTACTTTTTTCATTGGATTGCAGGAGAATCATATGGGTTGTAGATGATCGGATCCATAAATGTCATTGTTAAAATCATTTTTATTTGCCATAGTGTAGGAACAATGATTAGACAATAAAAACGCATATTTTAATTACATTTTAATGGTATTAAATTTTCATTTTTTATCTTATGGGCTGGAGTTAGTGGATTTTAATTTTGAACAACCATTCTCATCATTTGTGCACTACATGCCTAATGTACACCAATTAAGTCCCAATGATTCATCTGAATTTAAGGATTGTAATTGTCCATATTTTAATTCTATATTTTGGGAAATTGATGTACACTTCAATAGGATCATTTTTCATGGGATCAATGGAGGATTCATAAAGGACGATGGGGATATTTTTAGATTAAAAGAAACAATTCTGGAGAAGGAATATTGGACACCAGTCCACTGATAAGAATGTGGGACCCACAATACAGGTCTATTGAAGCCCAACTTTCATGGGATTATAGAATAAATATTTAGTAAAAAATAATTCTTTAGGATCTAGTAATAATTTGGCCTCCATGGTGGTTGTTAAGGTGGCCCAAATAGAATATTAAAATATGGGCCAGAATATGTGGCCCAGAATGTTATCCCACTAAATCAGCCATAACTCCCGATCCACAGTTCCAACTAGTCCCAACGTTTACAAAATATTATGATATATCCAGATATCCATTTTCTCCCTCTATGGACCACTCTAATTCGGCCATATAGAAGGTCATTTTGACCCATCTGTTCGGTGGAAGCAAGGAGGCTTCCACTTTGGGTTAAAGGAGGGAATCAATTTCTCCACTAATTTCCACCTCCCTAAGGCCTAAATTAATTTCATAATTAGGCATAGATTGATTGAGGCTCGGCCTAAGGCATCCCAGTTTCCAATTTAATATAGTGGTGGTGAGGGGGAAGGGATCTCTCTTGTTTTTTGATGTAATGTTATTATGCCAAAGTTCCTTTGTATTGTTTTCAATTGCCATGTAAGTTTCTTTTTTGTATTTCTATGTTCTTAATAATCATATTTAACTTATATTCTTCCAATTTATTGAATTCAAACTAAATAATCACAAATCACAGTGACATATCAATGTTATGGTGAATTAGTTCACACAAAGGTGTGAATTTCATTCACACAGATGGAGGAGTGCTCGTTATTTCCGTGGTTTTAATTTCTTTAATCCAATTCTTTTAAGCCATCTTCCGCCCACCATTGAGAGTATACCATCAATGGATGGCTAACCCTTTAACGGGTATATCTTAAGAATATGAAAAGGCTGGAATGAATTTTATTTTATGAATGAATTATTTTTAACCGGTTAACTAATTTAAGACTTCCATTCTTCAGTTATTTCCACTCTTCATCCTCACTGTGTTTGAGGAAGCTGAATCCAAGTACTAAAATGACCATATACCTTATAGTTATCATGAATTTGGTTCTCTAAGTATGTGAAGTAATATTAATTGAGTTTATTTATCATTAAAATATAAAATTATGAAGGTTGTGTTATTTTGAAGAATGGATTCGTCAGGAAGTAATAATACCGTAATTGTCTAGAGAAGTAAAATTCATTCAATCCACCCCGAGCATAATCCTAAGATCAACCCATTTTCATTGAATGGAATTTACTTATGTTTCTTAGTGTTTATAAAAACTGTCTAAAATTAAAACTATGATGGCCACTTCATAGCCAAAAATATGTCTCATAGGTTGTGTATCTTCGGTATCTTATTAGGTCCCAGTGGATTTGACAACCCAATCTAGACTTCAAGGGTTGTTCTACCTTCTTCTCTGGGGTAAGTTTAAGATTTAATCACACACGCAATGGAGTTTCCTTAAATCATTGGGGAGTTTCCCGATTTGTTTTTCAATGAAGCTTTAGATTTACCTCCTCATTCTGGTATCTTGTTCTCGATACAGCTTCATCTTGGTGACTCACCGATTTTGATCAATCCCTTTTTGATGAAATCTTTAGAGTTGCACATTCACATTGACGATATCATACAAAAGGGCTTTATCTAGCCCATAATATCATAATGGGGTTCATTTGTATTATTCACCGTGATGGATATTAATTGTTTTTTATATGTATAGAATATCAGTGGTTAAATAAATTTATAGTGAATAATTATTACCCTTATTCAAGGATTTCTGATCTTTTCAGCTAGTTAAAGAGATCCATCTAGTTTTCCCAAATTGATTTTTGGTTCGTATGCCATTATATAAGGGTGAAGGAGGAGGCCATCCAGAAGACTACTTTTAGGTATCTCTGTAGTCATTTCAAGTTCATAGTTATATCATTCATTTTCATTAACACCCCATCTCGGTTTATGGGTCTCATGAACTCTATAGTTTTCTACTTCCTGCACTAGTTGATGTCCATGTTCATTGATGAAATCATTACATACTTGAGGTTGGAGGATGATCATATTGAGCACCATAGGGATAATTTTTAATTCCTCTAACCCAAAATTATTTATGGAAATATTTACAAGAAAATTATTTAGACATAAGACGTGCACTTCCTTGGGAATGTAATGTCTTTGTAATGTGTGGAAGTGGATCCATATAATATTTAGTTCATTAATTCTTGGGTTCATGATTTATTCCATGGGTTACAGATCTATTTATATCTTCATAAAATTATCATTTCATTAATTTGTGAGAGTTTGATATTTAGGATGATTTGATGTTCATAGAGGGACTATTTGATATATAGGTACATTTGAAGCTAGTATAATGTGGGTGTGTTATCCCCTTGGTGTTTATTTTTTTCATGTTGGAATGGAGGAGATCACATGGGAGCATGATTAATATATTCATGCTCAGTGTCTAATGATATTTTCATCTTTTATTTCTTTTTTGATGAGATATTTTTTGTTTTCAATTATATAAAGTATATTTTTGGATGATTTTATGAGTTTTTAGTAGGGTTCCATGTGCTTTACTAAAGGCTTCATCCAATTTGAGAGGTATCACATGGGAGGTGTTTGAATTTTTTTTGTTATTCCCTTCTAGTTTTGGTTTTGATTACCAGGGATGAGAATCATTTGAAAGGTATCTAATACAGTAGTATAGAACTTTCTAACATTTCAATATATGGTTTTTGGGATTCAATATTTCTCTGAGGTATCATGAGGGAAATCTAGTATAATTAGAGCTAAAATTTCTTCTAATAAGGAGTTTTATGGCATGAATATTTTGGATTCGGTATAGTGGAGGATTGTTCAGCATAGTTGGGGCCTTTCGAAATAAGGGGATAGGATTATGATTTTGGTGGCTATGCCAATTCTTTCATGGATATGTTGTTGATGTGATCTATAGCATGAATTGTGTCATATGTGATGTTTGGTGGTTCTTTGGATTTTGGGGTCTTCTTTTCACAGTTCCCACGCTGGCCCATAGTATTGTTTGGGGGTAGAGTGTGTATGACATAGGTAGAGGATATTCCATAGGTTTCCTCAGGGTTCCGAACCCCTATATTTTCTGATGTATTCTTAGTTATGGCGAGGTTTCTTGGTCCTCATTATATCCCTACCCCAGGTAAATAGGATCTATTATGGATTTCAATGCAATTATATGATGTTGGTTTGAACTAAGCTCATTATGGTGTGTCATAATAGTTTTAACCATTATGTTTTGGAAAACCCTATGAGTTTCATAGTAACCTGTGGTTTTTTTATGTGGACATTTTCTTTTTAGCTGGGAATAAAATTGGAAATCACTCATATTTTAAAACATTCACATCTCCTTCCCATGACTCTTGGGTGACCTAAGAGGGATTTTAAGATTCCATTCATTCCACTCATTATTCTATTTTTCTCCTAGCATGAGAGATGATGTATTATTGATCTATGGTGATTCATACCCCTTCCTCCTTAGTTTCCTCTCCATTCACAACTTAGATATGGTTTGGGTTATTAGATATGGTCAAATTAAATGATTTCATGAAATTGGTTGATGATTAGTGATGTTCTATGTGTTTTTTAAGGATTTCCTGGGGTGATCTTAATCTTAGGATCTTTCCATCCATTACTAGTCTAGAATAGTTAATTATAAAGATTTAGTCGAGGTAAGGGAATCTAGAACACTTCTTATTTTGGTTTAAATTGTCATTTTTTCATTCTTTTTCTTATTATGTTGAGTATTTTATATTTACCAATTAAAAATAAAGTACCTGTAATAATAATATTGATGGGAAGGGTGTGTTCTACGTGTTTTTTAACTTCTTTCATGTTGTTGTTTTTTTCACATGATGCATCCTCACTACTATTATGAAAAACCAATACTATTTTTTATCCTTGTGTGTCGATGATATGTTTTTTTATTTGGATTAATCTTTAATAAATTAATAACTACATAAATATGATAATTAAATATGTTTTGTGATGTATGATAATGGAATGATGTTGTTTTCAAAATAAAAAAGGGGTTGCGAAATTGATTTTTATAGGAATTATTGATTATGTACTTATTGTTATTGTGGGACTTTTTCTAGGACTTTTTTGGGGTTATGATGGTGTGGTTGTGTGGAGGTTATTTTTTGAAATTTTCAATGCCTGGGTTCATATGTGCTAGTTTCCATGGATTTAGTAGTGCGTCACAACTACATTGTTAACGTAGTCAAGTAGGGGATGTAGTTGTGGTTGTGGATTGTGAAACAGACTAAGGATGGAATGCCTTGATTAACAGGAGGGAACGAGTTTTTTTGTGGGTTAGGGCTTAGTATTCTAACATGGAATTATTAGTATTTTCCTGACAGCATAGAATATAATTATTCAAAATAAATTAAAATGAATAATGGACTGAATTAATATGGGTATAGAATGAAGTGGTTCGTTGTTAAATATGGAATTAAATGTCTTAGTAAATTTCAATTGGATTTTAAATGGTAAATATAAAAATTAGACAATGTCAGGATTAACTAGGATTTTATAAATGATTATGGTGGTTGTTTTATGTGAGAAGGGGGTTTGGGTGTGGTGTTATAGTTGGAAGTGATTTTACCATGAGGTGGAAGTAATATGGTGATTTTTGTGAGTTGTATTGTTGTTGTTTGGTGTGGATCCTTTAGGCTGGGACTGTATTTGGTATATACATGTGTTTGTGTGTGTGATGTATTCTCCTTTTAATTTTTCTATGAATCCCATCTAATTTTTATCCCCTTACAAACTCCCTTCATTCTTTGGGACCCATGTGTTCTCCCCTAAAATCTCGGTTACTGAGGGAATAGATGGATAACTACTACCTATAACCCAGTATCCTTTCTAGTTGTAGTATAGAAAGTGATGGTTCAAGGGGGAAAATGATGTACTGGAAGACCCTATACGGTATTAGTGTGACTATAGGTAAATTGTGTACTTGAAGACCCCACATGGTATAGATAATGAAGTTATTGATGTACTGGAAGACCCTAACGGTTATTAGTGTGAAATGTGGTACTTAATGTGCTTGAAGACTCTTTGGGTAAAGATAATGAGGTAAATAGGGTATGAGTAGAACCAATGGTGTATTTACAACATGATTTTACAAATTATGTGTTGTGCATGGTAGGAGGATGGTATGAAGTTAATTTCCTTGATGTTCATAATACCATACTATACTTGATGAGACGTAGTGTGTTCCGGCATGGGTATAGAAGGTATTAGGAGCACAAAACCTTTAGCATTGGTTCATGGGAGAGATGAAATAGTGGGTGATTAGATGTGTGGTACCTTTTTATCATATTCTTATATATTACCCTATAATGTTTTGGAAGTGATGTCTTATGAGTGTGCCTTGGTGAGGGTGGGTGGTAGTTAATTTGAAAGGTTTCTATTAGTTTTTTTATTTCTTCATAGATACATTAGTATGGTCCTACTTCATTTTTTATGAGGTCTTGGTTATTATTCTACCAGTATATATGTTTTTCTCACCCATATATATAACCTATTTTTTAGGCTTTTGGGGAAATGTTTTTGACCGAGATGGGTAGTACTAGCTTGGATCTTGAGTTCAGATATGGGGTTTCTTCCTAGGTTTTTATTGGTATTTATTCTGGGTATTTTTATTTTTTTGGAATATTTATAGATATTAATATTTTTTGGATCTTGGTTTAATTTTTATAATAGTGTTGATCAGTGGTTTATTTATGTGTTACTTGAATATCTGATATTAATGTCTCCCATTTTAATGATTTATACCATTAGTGATAGTCTTTAACGTGAAACCTATTAGAGGCAGGCATCGAGGGTCACTCCCTTCTTCACTATAGGCCCTGGAGGGGTTCTCAATGGGGGATTGTTTTTATGTACTAGGTTAGGATTATATCGAACCTTACACCTCACTCGATCTATGATAAAACCCAAAATGAATTCATGATCATCCCTATCTACCGACTTGCATTTTTTATCAAATATATAATGATGGTAACGATTTATCCCAAAATAACCAGGATCAGATAACAAAAATCGATCATACAGCATAAACCTATAATAACTAAAAATCAAAAAATACATAAAAAAGATCCACAAACTGCAGAAAACTGAACAAAAAAGAAACTGCATATCCAAACTAAGACCAAACCATAATGACACGATCTTCATGTGACCTCTTGGTCACCACCAACCATAAGAACGACCTTCTACAATAGAAAACCCAAACTAGAAACCTGAATATGAAAAACCTCTTAGGTTTAGAAACACTGAGTGGCACAAATAGGGTGTAAGAATACAACACTTTGGTAGGTAAGCACCATAAAATCGATACATTTCCTTTCTTGAAATAGTCTAAAAACACTAGTTGGAAAAAAATAGAATATTTTTTTTATCATTTTTAAGAATCAGGCACATATTTCTTTTTCAAAATCTTATTCCCATCCCAAAATCCAGTTTATAAAACAAAAACTCAAATAATAATCAAACCAATTAACAAAAATACATGCTAAAAATTAACGAAATTGAACAAAGAATGCATAAACTAACAATTCTAAAAACCAAGGTGCAGTTAAAGTAAAAATACAAATACATATATGTAATCATGGGTATTTCAAAAACATATCTAGAAGAAATCCCTAGATATATTCAGTCTAGACTCACTTTCCAGTTTATAGTGTAGCACCACAGTCAATAACAAACTGGATTCTCTAAACTGGCCTCACAAGTGGCACATTCCACCTAGCCTATCATCAAATATAGGGTTTACCAACCAGTCTAATCAGGGTTTTTATGCAATTGTCACTCGAACCTATAAATGATGACTGTAAATCCCATAATAGTAGTACATGGTGAATGGGTATGTGATCACATGTATGACATAAACCAATAACCCCTAGATACTATTGTCCATTCCTAACCCAGTCCTTGACACCACACTTGTGATGTCCTTATACTATAAGGGACTACCATAGAGGTTCCCATCAGATATTAAACCATCCAAAGTGTTAACTCGTCCATCACTTGACATGAGTTCCAAAACAATGTTCTGAAACATCACAAAGTACCAACCGGTCCATTACATTTCCATATCCCAATTCATTTATAAAAACATTTTCAAAGTTGATGAGAGAACAAACAACATGCTCTAAGAGTGCCAAACAAGACTTTATTACCATTTGGTTACCAAACCACATTAAAAGGTTTCAAATGGGACAAGATTTAGGAAACACATTTGTAACCACTTATGAATTAATTTGAAAACCAAGAAACCATTTAGAATACCTTGGGTTTTAGAATAACCAATTTAAAATAAAAAATGGTTATAGAGGAGAGGTGGTAAGAATGAAATATGTTTTAAAATTCGTGTTTTAAGATAAATTTTTTTACCAGAGACCATCTTCATTTATGTTCCTATATATATGTTCACTCGGTTCACACATAGATATACCAAAATCCAATGGAATATTTTTACTGAACCCTAAAAATACTCAAAGACCAATCCCAGAAATCACCACTTGCACTACGTATATTACACCAACCAAAAAAAGTCACCACAACTAACACACAAGGCTCAAAAAACAAACAAACCAAACTAATTAAACCTTAAAATGTCCAAAAAAACCAAAGAACTCAATTTCACTATTAATGGTCAAGTGGCATTTTATCAAACACTTTATATACATATACATATAGGAATAATTAGGAAACCCCTTTGAAAAATAATTTTTCCCAATTTTCCAACATAAAATCACATTAAAAGTTTACACAAACACGGCTTAAGAATGATAATCACTTTTATAGATTATTTAGAACCACCCAACCATCAAATGGAATTTGTCGGAAAGACAATTAATAGAAACACCAACCTCAATGGTGTACATACACAATTAAACTCAAAGGGGGGAATAACTAATTCCAATGAACAAACTGCACACCCAAGCATCAAGGAAAACAACCCACATTAAATAACCCTCACTCTAGGGTTTGTCCAAGAAAAAACCAAGCTAATATAAACAAGGCAAATAAAGGAGGAATAGAAGAGGAAGAGAAAATTGACCATGAAACCCAAAGGAAATCACCTTATAACTTTAGAGGGGATTCATCCATTGATTGATATAAAGGGAGGAGGATATTTAGGATCCCCCTAGTGGTTCTAGATTGAGAAAGAGGGTAGAAAACCTGAAATGGGTTAAAAATAGGTTGAGAAAGAGGGTGTAAAACCAGAATAAGGATACTCGCATTGGTTGGCCGCATAGTTTGGTAAACTATGCGCTATCTATGAAATTTGTCTCTATAAAATTGTAGAGCCCTCATTCATTCTTGCTGCATGTTTTATACTAATCGTGTGTAAGTTATGTTCCTCAGACCATCAACCAATAAAGAGCCACATAGTTTCCCTTATAACTTGCACAGTTTGGCCAAAATCCTAATCAAGCCACACCAGGAAAACCATGCAAGAACAAAATAAACTGGAAATGACTTCATCCCCAACAGGATTCATGGTTAACCCCCAAACCATGCACACAAACCATGCCCAAGGCCAAAACACACCCAAAGCCTCCAAATTCAAAACATATCACTAAGAACATGACCTGAAACATAAAAAATAACTAATATCAATAAAAGAATAAAATAATGGAAAATATGTGGTAGGGGTGTGACAATTATCCCAACAAGAAAAACATTCATGCCCCCAAAATTCACCCATCCAAACAGGAACCAAGAATCAAGCTTCACACTGGATGAAACCAAAGAAATAATAAACCTTAGTGTGACCTTTCAACTTCACCAGTCACACCCAACCAATTCTAATGAAAACAAAGCAAGAGAAACCTTAGGAAGAAATAAGAAAAAAGGTTCTCCCCACCACATGAACCTAACTAACACCGTGTAACCAATGATGGAAACCCAACACAAAGAAATCTGAGAACCTCCTACTAAACCAACCAAAAAAACAATTGGGAGGTCCCAACCTGAACAAACAACCCCCTACACAATGGGAAATCCCTGGAAAGAACTCTAACCCAATAACAAAATAAACCAAAATTAATTATTTTCTCAAGACATGAGCATCTCAAAGATGATCAAAACATAAAACCAAAACTAACAAAACCCACAAGGTTAACCACATAGATTCTCAAAATGAAAAACAACCAAGAACCTTCATGAAAATGGAGACACCAATCCTTTAACAAAAAAGAGTAACTTACCTTAACTAATGGAACTACCACAATCAAACTCAAACTATACCCACTTCAATATCAGAGAAAAATTATAGGAAAAAGTTTCACACACCCCTAGTGATTCCTGACTACGTAAAAAGCATCACTAAGGGGTCTATAGATGGATATCTAATGAATTAAAGAATCTATTTACCCACAATTATGAGACAAAAACATTAAATGAAGACTTCCTTTTATGTAAAATATGCATATAGAACTTCTACAGGTGACCCAAATGGCCACATCAATAGCAATCCATCAATGGGTGACAAAAATACGGTATTGAATGCCCAGACTGGACACATTGCAAGAACATGAGTTAATGATCTGACAAATGAGAAGATGGAACTGAAAAAGGAGATCTCTTAGAGATAGGTTCCTTTGGAAGACACTTATCACTAGAATGGGAACCATCAAGAGACTTAAGAGAAACCAAATTTTCAAACTGCCATAGAGTACACCCTAAGAACCAACTCATTAAACTGACCAACATAGGCCTTCATTATTTTTTGACATTTTTTAACACCCAAGATCTCTACCAGGTTCTTCTCCATCAACTACCTGGGTATAAACCATTGGATAAAATCGGTCTCAATCACTTCCCAAGAAAATCAATATGGAAATGATGATGTGATGATCACCTTCCATCGATCCAAACTCAAACCTTCAAAGAAACCCAAAAAAAACACACACTCTCAAAACTTTGTGTGTTTTGAATGACTTAAAAACACCTTAGACTTCCTCAAACCACTCTGAATAATCTAATATACCTTGATAACCATAGAAAATGGGCAACAACTGAGATGAAATCAACTTTTCCTCCCCCCTAGGATTCTAGGTAGGGCCACAACTAGAAGAACCATTCTGGAGAACTTGGTGACCTTTGTGGGTGGCATAATATAAATAATATAAAAATCAAACCAAATAAACATCCAATCAAGGATCAACCAAAAAAATATCCCAAACCAAAACATCTATCTCATGATCTGAGAACCAAAAAATAAAACCAAAATCCTATTTTAAAATTTTCCATTTTATTTGAAGGTCACTTTTGAAATTATAAACTCACATTCAAAAACAATGTTAACCACAAAATCCCAATTTTTAAACAAAATCAAACCCTAAAATAATTTCCCATTTAAAACTCCTCTTTTTATAGAAAAGAAAATCATTTCAGAACTCACTCACATCGACCGAAATCAAATAAAAAAACATACCACATAAAACTCCACGAATAAGAAACTAGTGTCTTTGCATAACCCGTCGAAAAGTTTAGTGGGACATGCCCCAGGAAAGAACCAATCCCTTTAAATATATTGATTAGTTCAATATAGATCCAAATGGGTATCTACTCCATGTGAGATTTCAATACAACACCAACTCGCTTACATTTTAATTCCCTTCCCACATAGAAAAAAACAAAAAACTCCAATCCTAGACTATCCTTGAAAACTCTAGTCTCTGAACGAGTATGAGTTCATGATTCCCTTCTCATACATATTTTTTATGTTCTAAAATCCCTATATCTAAACTACCTGACTACCCAAACAAAAAAGGGGTAATATGATATCATTTTTCCACGAACCAAGCTGGGCTTCCATCGAACCCAACACCCAACCTGATATGTGACAAGTCCCAAAAGGTATTACAGATCCTTCCATATTGGTGAATAACATCAGGAATAAAATATATACTAATGGGAATGATTTATCCCAAAACAATTAGGATCAAATATCCAAGATAGATAACGCAACATAAACAAATAAGAACTAAACATCAACAAATAGATGAACAAGATCCACATATCACAAAATCTATAATAAATAAGAAACTATAAATCAAAAACTAAAACCAAACTGGAATGACATGATCTCCACGTGACCAATTGGTTACCACCAACCAAAAGATCAACCTTCTCAAATAGAAAACTTGAACTAGAAACCTAAACCATCAAAACAACTTGGGTATACTGATATCGAGTGGCACAACTAGGGTTTGATCATGCAATAGATTAGTAGGTAAGAACCACAAATTCCCTTCATTTAATTTCCTTAAATCATCTGTAAATAATAGTCTTAAATACATATAATGAAAATAAGTTTTTTTCATTGTAAAAAAACAAAAACAGCTTCCTTTTTTAAAACGGTTTCCCCATCCCAAAATCCAGTTTCTAAAACCAAAACAAAAATAAGAACCCAACCAGGTGATAAAAATAGTTTCTTAAAATAAAAGAAACTAAACAAAGAAGTAATGAACTAATAGTGATAAAAACCAAGGTTCATAAAAAGTAAAACAACAAATACAAAAAAGTAATTATTAGTATTTGTTAAACATCCTTTTTAGGAAATCCCTTGTGCACTCAGTTCAGACTCACCTGTCAATGTATGGTGCATATCTAGAGTCAATAACCAATTGGATTTCCTAAACTAACCTCACTAGTGGAACATCTCACCTAGACTCTCAGATAATATAGGGGGTACCAACTAGTCTAATCAGGTTCAATAAGAAATCGTGAATCGATCCTCTAGATGATTCCTAGGAATACAATGATAGTAGTACATGGTTGATGGAGAGGTCATCACACACATGGAATAAATAAATAAAAAATTGATTCCCCTATCCATGTCTACCCCAAACACCAACACTACATATGAAATGTCCAAATCCTCATATGTACTACCATAGAGGTTCCCATCACACATTAAAACACCCAAAGAGCCAACCAGTCTGGCACATTACATTATTTTTAAAACCAATTTTCAATACATAGGAAATTACCAACCTGAACTTTACATATCTGAATCACAATTCATTTTTAAAACCATTTTTAAAGCCTAGTTTGTAACATACAACATAATATAAGAGTTTCAAATGAGCCTTCATTACCAGACTGTTACCAAACCAAATTCTAAGGTTCCAAACTGACAAGCATTAGGAAACACATTTGAAACCACTTTTGAATTCATTTTAAAACTAGGAAACCATTTATAATTCATTGGGTTTTATAAGAACCATTTAAAAGTAAAAATTTGTTATATAGGAGATGTGGGAAGAAAGAAATATGGTTTGAAATTAGGTTTTTAAGATGAACGTTTTTATCAAATACAGTCCTTATTTTTTGTACCAATCTATATGTTCACTAATTAGACTGATGGATATGACCAAATCCAATGGAACATATTTTTATGACCATGAAAAATACCCTAAGATCAATCCAAGGAATATACACTTGAAATATATATATAGTTCCAACCAACAAGATTTACCCTAACTCATACACAAGTCTCAAATCCTAAACAAACAAAACTACCAAAACATGAGGCCAGGACAAACCCAAACCCAAATCACACAATTTCACATTTAAAGTCCAAGTATAATTTTTTCAAACACTTTACAAACATGTGAATATTGGAATAATTATTAAACCCCATTAAAACCCAATTTTCATCAATTTTACAAAATAAAAACACTTTAAAAATTCACACAAACACATCATAAGAATGAGAATCACTTTTATAAATTATTTAGAAACAATCAATCATCAAATGGAATGTATGAGAATGGAAATGGATGTAAACACATACCTAAATGGTGTGTGAATGAAAAGAAACTACAAGGAATGGAATAACTATGTCCAATGAGAAAAACTCACACCCTAACATCATGAAAAACAAACCAAATTTGTAAAACCTCACTCTGGGGTTCTTCCAAGAAATAATCAAGCCAATGGAATCAAGGGAAACAAAGGAGGAAAATAATAAGTGGAGAAAATTGACCAAGAAATCCAAATAAACTCACCTTAGAACCATATAGAAGCTTTATCCTTGGATGGAGAGAAATTGGGGAGGGTTTTTGGGATCCCCTTGGTGCACATAGTTTGATGAAGGATGAGGAAAACCCAAAATGGGATAAAAAGTGGGAGGGGAAAAAGAATGGATTTCATGATATTAAAGGACCTGGGAAGCCTTCATGGTTTAACCGAATTGTTTTCCAAAACATTTTCCAATTGTGTAAACCCTACAAGAGAAGAAGGACACCTGCATGGGCTGGCCACTCTATTTGGGGAATTGTACACCAACTGTGCAATTTGGATCTGTCAAATTACAGATCCCTCCTCCACACTTGTCCCACGGTTTCTCCAAACTGTGTGAAAGTTATGCGCCTTGTCTTAGGAACCACAAAAGAGCAACATGGTTTCTTCTAGATCCCTTATTGATTGACCCAAACCATACTCAAGTCATTCCAGAAAAGCCATATAAGAATAAATTGAACTAAAAATGTCCTTAACCTCAACAAGTTGCAAGGTTGACCCAAAAACCCTACACACAAAGCATGAGCAAGACCAAAACGCACTCGAATCCTCCAAAACTCATAAATTATTTCTGGGAACTCAACCTTAACCTTAACCAAAATAAAAAACCTGAAGAAAATAATTAAATAAAGTAAAATGTTATTTAAAACAAGATAAAATAGTGGTAATGTTGTTTGTCCAACTTTAATAAGGTCGCAAATTCAAATCTTCATAGGCACAAGGCTATACAAAATTAGGGAATTAAGTGGGGTGCCGATAAAGGGGATGGTGGTGTTGATAAAATGGTGGGGTGGTTGGGTGGGTGTGGAATTGATAAAATGGGGGAGGCATATGGTTGGATTCCTAAATGATAAGAAATATTTCATGAGTTTTATCATCACTAGAATCAAGAAATGGTGAAATTCATCTTCATCAATTCTAAAAAACATAGAGATAAATGACCTACTTTGTTAACTCTTTTTTCATGCAGATAATAGTGATTGGATTTTAAGGTCACTTATAATTCTTTTTGTAATGCTGATAAACATGAATTATAACACTATTAAAAAGAAATTATATAGTAGTGATTTAATTTATGTGCAAAGCCTCATTAAAGATTGATTTAACCACCGCAAAAACATATATTATTTTCTATCATTCACCTTGGATCGCACTACACTAGTATTTTTTCAATTATGTTGTATGTACATCAACTAAACTACTTCAGATTCATGTATATTAATCTCTTAAATTTATCTATTCTAAAAAAATTCTAATAACAGGTTAGGGAAACTTTTTTCAGCACTAAAAAACAACAGACAATATGGTATATTTTAACAGTGCCTTTTTTAGTGCTAATAAAGGGAACTATGAAAATTTAAATTTATTTATACATATTTATATATTTCTAAATATGATTTATATAACAATAAGTATATATATATATAATATATATATATGATTTATATAATTATATTATAATAAAAAAATATCAATCTTCTTTTCATAAGTTTATATATATAAAATATCAAATTTATATTCATCAAAAAAATGATTGATGGTATGTTTATATACATTAATTAAAAAATGTATATATTAATACAATATATTAATATATTTTTAAAACAGTTATATAATTATATAAATTAATTAATTAATTAATTTAAATATAGATTACATATGATTTATAAATTTATATTCGTATTAAATAATTTAAAATATACACATATTTTTGAATATAGGTGTATGCATGTGTATGTATGTGGATATATCTGTACGTTTGTATATAGGTGTATTTATGTGTATGTATGGATGCCTTTATAAGTGTTGTATGTTTGTAATGTGTTGTGTGTGTATGTTTATATTGATGTATCTTTTTGTATGTTTAAGTTTATGTGTACGTATCTATGTGTGTGTTTTTGTGCATTCATATGTTTGTGTATGTATGTAGGTGAATGTGTGTTTGAATGCATGTGGATGTACGTGCATGTATGTGTGCATGTAAGTGTGTTCATATGTGTATGTGTATGTGTATGTGTATGTGTATGTGTATGTGTATGTGTATGTGTATGTGTATGTGTATGTGTATGTGTATGTGTATGTGTATGTGTATGTGTATGTGTATGTGTATGTGTATGTGTATGTGTATGTGTATGTGTATGTGTATGTGTATGTGTGTGTGTGTGTGTGTGTGTGTGTGTATGTGTATGTGTATGTGTATGTGTATGTGTATGTGTATGTGTATGTGTATGTGTATGTGTATGTGTATGTGTATGTGTATGGGTATGTGTATGTGTATGTGTAGGTGTATGTGTATGTGTATGTGTATGTGTATGTGTATGTGTATGTGTATGTGTATGTGCCTGCGTATGTCTGTGTGTATGTGTAGGTGTATATGTATGTGTATGTGTATGTGTATGTGTATGTGTATGTGTATGTGTATGTGTATGTGTATGTGTATGTGCATGCGTATGTCTGTGTGTATGTGTACGTGTATGTGTATGTGTATCTGTATCTGTATCTGTATATGTATTTGTATTTGTATCTGTATCTGTATGTGTATTTGTATGTGTATGTGTATCTGTATCTGTATCGGTATCTGTATCTGTATATGTATGTGTATGTGTATGTGTATGTGTATGTGTATGTGTATGTTTATGTGTATGTGTATGTGTATGTGTATGTGTATGTGTATCTGAATGTGCATGTGTATATGTATGTATGTATATGTATGTATATGTGTATATATGTTTGTATGAGTACATTTTTTGCACTATATGTATGTCTATGTAGTATGTGTATGTACGCACATGTATGTGTATATAACTGTATATATGTTCATGTATGTGTATGTATGTGTATGTATGTGTATGTATGTGTATATATGTGTATGTATGTAATTGTAATTGTATGTATGATTCTGTGTATACATGTGTGTACGTGTTTGTATCTATATATGAATATATATATATATATATATGCATGCATATGTATATTTGTATATATGTATTTATATGTGTATGTGTATGTATATGTGCATGTAAGTGTACATGTATTTCTATGTGTGTGTGTATCTATATGTATGTACTGTGTATGTCTGTTTATTCATTTAATATTATTTATTCATTTTTAATATTTTTTATAATTTATTTATGTTAAATATTTTTTTTCATTTATAATATTTATTCTTTTGATATTTTTGTAATATATTCTATTTTGATAATTATCTTTACATTTTTAAATAATAATAGTCGATACTTTTAATATGTATGTAATTTATGTAATTAATATTTGTTTATTTTTATTTTATTATATTTTTTTTAAAAAATGATACAATCATTTTTTATTCATTAAAAATAAGTACTTCATTACAAATCACTTTTTTTTAATTTTTTAAAATTTATTATTCTTATTTTAATATTTATTCATTTTTAAGATTTCATTAATTTATATAATTAGATATATTAATACCTTTTTTAGTATTTTTTTCAATTTATTCACTTATAATTATTAAATTATATTCATTTTTAATTTTTATTCATTTATCATTATGTATTCATTTTTTATAATCACTTTTAATTTTTTGAAATTTTTTTATTTTTAAAATTTAGTCATTTAATATTCCTATAATTTATTCATTTTTAATATTTATTTATACAATTTATTTACTAATATTTAATAATTTCAATACGTTTTTAATTTACATAATTTTTATTTATTAATTTTTATTTTCATATTTTTTTATCTAAATCATTGTACAGTTATTATCTATTTATTTTAAATTTAGGAATTTATTTTAAATTTTTTTAATTTAAATGAAATTTTTAATATTTATTCATTTTTTAAATATTTATTCTATTACATATTTTATTATATATAACTTATATAATTTATTCATTTATAACATTTTTGTAACTTAAATAATTAATATCATTTATTCATTTATCATAATATTAAAAAATTTCTCATAATACTATCACATTTATTAATATATTTATTATAAATAATATTGTTTATTTATTTTTAAAATTTATGTATTTTTTTGTTTTAAATATTTATTATTTTTTATTTTAAAGTAATTTTTAATATTTATTTTTATATAATTAGTATTTTTTGTAATTTTCAAATTTAAATTTCAAATTTTACTTTCCGCTAGCCCTTATCACTACTACATTAACTGCTGATAAAATCAACTTTTCTCTGCGCTGGTAAAAACATTGATAAAATAAACATTTATCAGTGCAAAAATGGAAAGTGCTGGTAAATCATAAATTTATTAGTGTTTTATGTTTTAGCACAGATAAATGTGTATATTATGTTGAGTTTTTACCAGTGTTGATAAAACATATTCTCCAATTTTAAAGGAACCCTAACCATGATCACCCATTCTCGCACCATTAAATCTCTCACAGAATCCCGATTCTACAGTCACATTCTTCGAATCTTTTTAAAGAATCTAACAATAAATTAAAGATTTTTAAATCCTTAGTAATTTTGATCGACATATCATTTTTTTTGTGATTTTTTTAGTTCTTCTTGTTTGGTTCTTCTTTTATGCCTGATGTTTTAACACTGTTTTCTTCAATTTTAGTTCTTCTTCATAGTTCTTATCATATGATCAATGGCTGGCTCCTTATTAGGATAATTTTGTTCTATTTTTTTATCGATGATTGGCCAATTGTTTTCATAATTTTTTTGTTCTTCTTGTTTTTTGAATTTTGGGGTTTTCATTACATGGACTTATTTTCATAAAACATAAAGAAATTATGTTATTTATATAAGTTCTTAAAAACTCTCATTATCATTTTCCTATTACAAATGGTTTTTTCCTTTGATGTTGGATGTCTAATATTGGAATCCATGTATTATAAATTCAAATTCCATATGAAAACATTAATGTATTCAATGTGATCGAATTAATTAATGGGAAACCAAAAAAACATGGGTATTAAGGTTTATATGTTAGTAATGATAATCATTCTGGTTAAATTTCATGGATGTTGGATGTCAGACGTGTATCATACATTTTTTTATGTGAACTATTTGAGAATAAAAATTGAATTGGTTAAAGTAAAAGATCATCTTCATGTTAAAAATTGATTAAGGGTTGTTTTTAACCATATGAACCTACCATCTACCTTTTCCTGGTTCATTGATTCTAGTATTATAAAATTGATACTATATTCCTACCATAAGGAAATTTATTTTTGTTTATTTTTTACAATAAGAATGGTTTTTTAAGGATTAATAAAAAAAGTGTAAAATTACATCAATGAAATGTTTCATGGTATTATACATGATATTAAAATTTTATATATCCTATACTTTATAATATTCCTATAATTTATGAAATAAGATGGTCGAAGTTAACAATTGAATATCATTTTTATCATTACCACCGTGAATAAAAAAATAAAATCACGTCCAACTGTATCTTAAATATCCATTTTATAGTTATTTGAATATAAATCATTTGATATGTATTGATCTTTTTAATTGATGAAGTGACTAAAATTCATTATAGAAAATAAAAATTAATATAATGAGTTGTTATCCCTCAAAAATATATGTGTGTATGGCTCAATAATTATACAATTAGTGGTTTATAGTACTTTGATACCTTTATAGTTGATTTTAGTTTATATAAAAAATTATTTCTAATGAAACACAAATATTGAATCTTCAAAATGTTCCAAAATATCTAATAACTATGTAAAAAATAATCTTGGAAATGTTATTTAATTGTTTTAACAAAATTGATGGAGTGGATACCTAAGTAAAACGTTTAGAAACTATTTAAGGGGGTGTGGTATTATATCATAATCAACTCATTTGGAAATACCATAGTATAATAGTGTATTAAAAGAAAAAATATTATTATATTAGTTTCAAACAATAATGATTTAAGATTGGGATTCTTATATTAATTTGGGATTAGGATTTAGAAACATTAACATTCATGGTTATCCAAGTTCTATATATGACATATCATGATACAGCGTATGAGATGTATCTTAAAAGAAACCAAAATTTTGATAAGTAATGTTTCACCAAATTTACCTCTAACGACTTCAAATGACCTTGACGACCTTTGATGAAGAGAACTATTTGGAAATGGTGATCTCCATTTTAAATGTCTACATTATTATCTCTCATGATGGATCCATTTAAAATAATAATAATTTATGAAATTTGAATTCTTTTAATAAAAAATACATTGTTATAATAATTTAAATTCTATTAATTTTTGGACATTATGTGTTCCAACAAGTTGCCGACGTAATGCAAATTTATATCAAATATGTTGAATATATGTGAGTACAAATAAAGAGTAAACTTTTAGGATTCTAAGCTCATACCTCCAATATATTTATTTATTATTCATAAATATGAATATTATTGAATCAAATAAGATGTATATGAATAAAAAATGAATGGATTTCAATCATATTCTAAAAGAGTATGAATATGGGGTAAAAGAGTTCATCATGTTTGCAAACCATCATGCATATGACCCTTCTCAAAACATTTCTATCTGTTTTCATTTTTGTAATTCAAGAGAAATTAGTCCATGGAAGTTGGAATAACATTTGATTTTTCATTACATAGATCGAAGGTATAAATGTGGTAATACACATGATGATGAAATGAATATAGCTAGTAGATATGACAATATTGCATTTTATAGATCATCTGATAAGATTACTAGTGTGAACAATGATGAAGATTTTATTTAGGATATGATAATTGGTGTAAATGATGATGCTGATGATCATATTGACCAAATGAACATGATAGTTGAAAATAAATTTTATAATTGTCCAAATATTTTTCAAAAGTTTAAGAGCAGTAAAAAGATTCCATTATTTTCTAGTTTTACTAAATATACAACATTTGCAGTCATAATGAATCTATATAATATAAATACTAGAAATAGATAAAGTGACATTCACATTACTTAACTAATTTCTATCTTTAATTATATTCTACGATAAGATAATGATCTTACATTGTGATCATAGGATAGTAAAAAAACTATGTTCAATGGGTATGCTCTCTAAATGAATAAATTCATGTCCAAATGTTTGTATATTGTTTCAAAAAAACCTTAAGTCACATAAAAAAATCCCTAATGTGTTGTGTGTCTGGAAACAAGAAATGTGAATCAGGTCCTTTGAATGTTGTATGTCACTTTCCAATAATTACATTATTTAGGTGTATATATAGAAGTGAGGATACTTCAAGGAAATTGACATGGAACACAGATACAAGAAATAAATATGAAAAAATTCATTTCCCATATGAATCTCCATATTGGAACAAAATTGATCTTAAGTATCCAAAATTTCGCAAAGATCCTATAATCCTTTATCTTGACCTATCTATAGATAGAGTGAATCCTTTTTATGTAATATGTGTAACTCAAAGTACATGGACATTTATGTTGTTGAATTAAAAATTAACACTATGGTTACGCATGAAGAGAAAATAAAATATGTTTTCTCTACATATATTAGGATGGAGACAACTAGGTATTGATGTTTATTTAGCTCCATTGATCAAATATCTAAAATTAATTTTAGATTCATGTGGTGTGTTTTATAATTCTTATAGAAATGAAAATCTCACATTAATAGACATGTTGTATTGGTTGATTAATGAATTGTATGTTTAGGGAAATTTATAATGATGTATAATTAAATGAACTCAAGGGTGTCCAATTTGTGAAAAAATTTCACACTTAGTTATGATGAAACATTCCTAAAAATTTATGTGTCTCTGAAATCATAAATTTCTATCTTAATGAAATAAATACCGATCTTAGAAAACATCATTTTCTGGTAATTCAGAATAAGTTACAACAATATATCCACTAAAATGTTATCAACAATTTGATTAAGTGAATGATATGGCCACTACTTTGGGTAATACTTATTCAAGAAACCATATGAAAAATGATATCAAAAAGAGATCAATTTTTTTAATTTCCTTACTGGATGTTTTTGTATATCCCAAATTTTCTGAGTTTCATGCATGAATAAAAATTATATGAGATAGATTCATTGGAACAAAACTAAATAAATCTGAAAATGAAAATTATGATGTTAAGGCTAGGATACACATGATTCACAAGCAGATATTAGAAGATTTGGTGCTAATGAAGGTTGAAATGTGGACTTTTTTTCCTCCATATACTTATACTCTTACAAGGAAATATATATCAGTTTTGAAACATCCAAAATTATGTAAAGGATCCAAAATCATGAATATAATTTCAATTACATATTTAAAGTTAAAGGGGATAAAATCACTTGATTTCCATGTTTTTATGTAATATTTAGTGATTGTATTTGTCAATTTCATTTTTTATAAAATACATTTCATACATTAAGCATTCATTTTTTCTTTTCCAAATATATATATCGTATTATTATAGACCTAGGGAAATTTACAAATATTGAAAAGGAAATAGATTTCATATTATTTTAATTATAGATGTTTTACCATCGTCATTTTTTTATTTGATTTTTCACTTTTTTAGAGAGATCTTTCTATGTGGTCTTGTACATTATAGATAGATATACACCATTTAATGGTCTATTAATATTTTTAAAGGGTATTTCAAATATAGAAGTTGGCCTGAAGGTTTAATTACATAGAGATATATCCTTTAGGAATTCATTTAATTCTATATCGAATACCTATCTAATGTAGAAAACATTGGTCTTCCAAACTCCCATCAAAATGGGTGACTTTTGGGTGAAGAAAATTCTGGAATAATTGTTTTTACAATTAACTTAAAGAGTGGTAGTAGATTCACCTTTACAATTTACATAACATTTTAGAGGTCTCTCTATATTTTGAAACCCATAAAGTAATTCTTATGTATTTTAATCCATAAATAACAAAAATATGGATATCAAATACACATAATAGAAAGTTTAAAGGTTGCCTTCAGGACCATATTTTTAAGAATTCAAATGCAATTTCAAATTCAATTTCAGAAAGACTTTTATGGATATCTAGAAGACCAAATTTTTATTTATTATCTTATAATGGCTATGTTATTAATGTTTACATATTCTATAAAAAATAACATGATTAATTCAGTACCACAAAAAATAGTGGAGATACTCTTGTGGAAGAAGCAATTAATGTATCTAGTACTAAGGACAAAATCATGTTTATAAAAATATTTCATACTTTGGAATCAAAAAAAATTCAGAGTTAAATTATACAACATTAGAGTTGATGATTTTTTTACTTAACATGGGATAATAAAATGAGTGTAATTAAAATCGATGAATTAGGTTTTGTGAATGTGGATTTATTAAGGAATGGTACAAGGAAGAAATATTCATAATGGCATCATATGTAGTACTGTAACTTATGTACTTGTTCTCGAAAATAGAATGTTTTCAATTTTTCTATTATTGACCAAAACAACTATAATTTCATATGTAAATGAAATTGTGTATGACCCTTTATTTGGGATGTCATAATCATTTCTGTGTGGCCTTAATTTAGATAGTATCTTATATTCCAGATGATACCATAATGAGAAGATTTTCATACTCAATAGTGGATTTATGTCCTTTAAACCCTTAAAGAAAAAAAGGATATCTCAATAACGAGTTTAATTTTTTTAATATACATCCTATTATCTCATAGTATTTTGTGTTCACTACTTAATTTATGTAATCTAAATTAAATGTTCAACCATTCCTATTGTTAATGGATTATCCACATGTCCATTCTCACAATCTTGAGAAAGAACATGTTTATCATCATATTGATGCTCCCAATCTATAGGAACAAAAGGATTCTCCAATTTTTGATACTACTAATCTTGACGAACAACATATTAAAAATGTTCAAACCAAGGAAATGGTAGAATGTGAAAAACTATGTCATAGAAAAATAGGAGTGTCATAGCATGAAAATATTATCAAAAATTATTATGGGAGACGAATAGGTGAAAATTTTGAGGTTTTATGGAATATATAGGACCATACTATTAACACCTACAAGTACATTTTCATTAGTTACACTGCGGTCACTAATCTAATGCAGGTGCCTATTGATGTTGATATTTGGTATAGCGTTGTGCCCATGATCAAATAACTGAATTGGGAAGTAATTATATTAATATTATGATATAAATTATCTTTTTTTTAAAAAATTCAAAAACATTTATCTACTCTTCATTATCCACTAAATGATGCATTTATACTTGATATATGTTGAATTAAATTTTCATAAATGATCTATAAAAAGGGTCATAAAGACTTTTATAAAATTCATAAAAATTATTATCTCAAGGATTTCGAAGGGTAAGTAAAATCGAAACCACAACTAATATTTTCACACATGATAAACCAAGAAACTTTTAATTAATTTATTTGTCATCATGAGAAGACATATTTTCATGTACATTGTGATTGGTAATACTTTACTTGTAAATACATGTATTAACCAATTTGATTAATAAATTTAATTTTATGAAACAAGAACCAAGTAGTGAAAATTAGTAGTGTGCATAAAAACAAATATACCACTATCATAAATTAAGTATGAGGTACACTTCACTTGAAAAAAAATATTTATTTTAAAACTAGGGTTATACTTTTATATAGCTTAAAACAAAAACATATTTATGATCCCTTATTTATATGTAGATTTATGATTGACAATCCAAAGACAATTCCATCCCATATCCTATGATATATAAATAGGATCATGTAAATAAAATGAAATACTAGTATATGAAAAAAAACGTAGTATGAAAATCATGTGTATCTTTGACATAGTGCAAAAAACTATTAATATATTACATAATAATGACTACAAATTTTCATATATTTTTTTATCTAATTTTTAAACAATAATCATCATTGGTTGAAGCCAATTAATTACTACTTTTTGTGGCCTTTAAGTGGAAAAAAAATATGATCTTATTAGAGATGTGGGTTTTTGAGTGACACCTCAAACATATTTTCAAAAAATAAATGCACAAAGGGATAAAGATATTAAAATAGATTAGATGTAGGAAAAAATAAATTTTCTTAAATAAAACATAATTGGAAATCTGATTTGTTAGATAATGTTATTGGATAGAATCAAATATAAGAAATAAAAAAACTATAACCAACACATGAATATACGTCCCCCACCCTAGAATTAAGTCCATCCATTCCCATCGATGTTTTTCTTTCCCCCAGGTAATCGACATTTTCATAACTTTATATCTGAAATGTAAATTAATAAAATAATCATTCCTTTCCTATACTAGTATTATACAGGGTAAAATTGATTTCAATTTAAATCTATCATCACCCAAACGTGACCTTGTTTTGAGGGGAATAATGACTAATATACATGGAGATATTCTACACAACAAAAAAATTCCAAGATATCATGTAAATGTATGGATTAACGTAGCTTATAAGTCAAACATTGAGCTTCCTATTTCCCTTGATGATATAGATGTTCACACAATATAAATTTATATTGTAACATTCATATCATATCCATTTAATCTTGTAAAAGTACATTTACCCAATGAGTTATGTCCTTTCCAATTAATTTTTTATGTGAAACCATTAATAATTAATGAATAATTTCCAAAAATAAGGATTTTTATAATAGACTGATAAAGGTATGGGGAAACTGAAGGTTGAATCAAAACAATCAATAGGATCAAAAATCCAACAGAAAAGACATTTATAGTGTAACTTTCCCCGCTAGTTCAAATACCACTTTTTGATATATTAAAAGCTCACAAGGCTACAACATTAAAATATTGAAATGTGAAAATTGTTTATTTTGAAGAAAAAATGAATGGGGATGACATTAAATATTATCTCGTACTTGAGAATATAGACAAAATAATCAATAATGCATGACTGAGATTCTCAGTTATAAATGCGTACATGAGGTGCTTTTTCATAATCATTTAATCCAATAGCAGATCTACTATGATAATTAAGGTCAAATACTCTTCAAATTTTGAACATGTATATATATATATATAAAATTTGAAGTTAAACCCTATGAATAAAAATTCAGACTCATTTTTCATAAAATAACCTCAACACAACAATGATCATGGGAAGAAAAAGAAAATTTTAAAATATTGGATCAACTATCCACAATGTTTGAAAAGAAACTTATAGAACATAAACTCTTCTTAATAACCATAATTCAGGGGAACAACTCTATTGTCTAATAATATAAAATATATTTCTGTTTCTTCCATTAATTATTCATTTTTATTTTAAGTGAGTATTGGGTTCTCATTGAAATCGATTCGAATACTCTAAAGAAAGTTTTTTAAAAAATCAATGTATGGATTTCCAAAAAATTGGCCATACATGATAAAATTTTAAAAAAATTAAAACACTAAATTAAAAAATTTACAAATAAAATTCAAGTTATACATTTTATATTATGTTTTAATAAAAATTTTGTTATAATCGGGTAATGTTTAAATATTGGCAAAATCATGGTATGAGGACGGTCCATGAGAAAAAAATCCAATATATTTCTATTTATAGATGAGTATTATGAAATATATAATAATATTTCACTATCAAAATATATATATCAAAAACTTATTTGTCTTACAGTGTTTCTATTATGTCTAAAACAAACTAATGACCAATATTGTGGTTATTAAATTTGAAAATATATGAATGATTTCAAATTAAATTACAATGTAAAATACCCAAATAGGTATTTAATATAATAATGAATATTTCATTGAAAATATTTATTGATTGATTTTTATTCAAATTTTTTCAGTATTATCAGGACTTTTGACAGTCCATGTTTTCAAAAGAGGAAATAGATTTATTAAGAAACAACTGGTCAGAATACATGGTGTCAAAATGTATATATAAATCATGATGATGTGATATCCTACAACATATTTAGTAAATTTTATCATCATTTTAGAGACTTATTTTTTAGTTAATTTTCTTATCAATTTTATTGACTACATATTTAATTAATTTTTACAAAGCTCAAGAATAAATAACTTTTTCAGAATTGGTTTTTCTAAAATCATTTTGTGCTCTATAAGGATAAAAATTTAATATATAAAAATCAATTCTTGATAAATTCCTGGATTATAATTTTGAAAAAATTTACTATTTTTTTATTTATAGATCTGTTTTTTCTTTATTTGATCTTATTATGTCCAGAAGTGTGTGTTTTTAGTTTACAAATGACTCAAAGTGTGTCTTTTCAAAATAAAATTGAAATTTTAGTTAAAAAATGGACCTATTAATGAAAAATGAGAATAGAAATTATATTATCTTTATGTTTTTGTAAAAATACCCATAAGTCATTGGTGATGTATAGGAATTATCATCTCATCAATCTAGCACACGGTGTACCAGGTATGACTCAAAGTGTATGTTTTTAGTTTGAAAGTAACATTTTAGTTCGAAACATATGTCACTAACTAAAAACCAAGAAAACACATAGAGGTTATATTTATACTTTATTAAAATGATCCATATGTCATTTTTTTAAATGTAAGAATCATCCACATGTCAATTAGACATTGGTGTGGTCGGTATGATTAAAAGTGAATGTTTTTATTCAAAAGTGGAATTTTATTTCAAAACACAAGTCACTCACTAAAAGAAAATAAAACTTTCTCATATTATCTTGATACATTATTATAAAGAACTATAAGTAATTTTTTATGTGAGGGGGTTAACTGTATGTTAATCTGACAGATGTTGTGACTGGTATGATTGAAATTTTGTGTTTTTATTTTAAAAGTGACCTTTCAGTTCAAAAAATATATCACTAACTAAAAACTAGTAAAATATAAATGTATTATCTAATAATTTAAATACATAATCCATAAATATTTTTTTAAATGTTGGAATCAATTTCACATTATTCTAGCACTTGGTGTTCCCGATATGACCCCATGTGTGTGCGTTCAGTTTAATTAGTTCAAAACATGTTTCACTCAATAAAAACCAAAAAACCTCATATAGTCTTGATACTTTAGAAAAATTATACATATATTAATTTTTATATATAGGAATCAACCCCATGTAAATCTAACACATGGTGTGCCTTGTATGATTTGAAGTGTATGTTTTTAGTTTAAAACTGACATTTCAGTAAAAAAAATGAGTGTCGCTCACTAAAAAAAGGAAAACACACTCGTATTGCATTTTTTTGGTAAAATAATCCATAATTTATGTTTTATAGGTGGTAATTAACTATTTTATAATCTAACACATGGTGTTACTAGTATAAATTACAGTGCATGATTTCAATTTGAAATTGACCATTTAGTTTAAAACATGAACCGCATACTCAAAACTAATAAAATGGTATTATATTATCTTAATACTTTATTAAAATGATCCATAATTAACTTGTGACATGTAAGAATAATCCTCACATCAATCTGATACATGTTCTGATTGGTATTATTTAAAGTTCATGTTTTGATTTAAAATCAAAACTTGAATTCAAAACACATGTCACAAACTAGAAAATAGTAAAACATGCTTGGATGGTCTTATTAATTTTGTAAAATGATGCATAAATAATTTTAAATATATATGATTCAAATGCACATCCATATTACACAATATGTGCTTGGTATGACTCAAAGTATGTGTTTTTTGTTAAAAAGTATCATTTTAGTTCAAAAAATATGTCACTTATGGAAAATAGAGAAAACACACTTGGATTGTCTTGATAATTTATTAAAATTATTCATATGGTATTTGTGACATATAATAATTATTCATGCATCTATCTATAAAATGGTGTTCCTGATATGATTTAAAGTGTGTGTTTTTATTTAAAATCAACCTATTAGGTTAAAACACACTCAGTATACTCAAAATAGATAAAACATGCTCATAATATCTTGATACTTTAGGAAAATTATTATTAATTCATTTTTTACATGTAGAAATAAGTCGAATGTGAATCTAATACACGGGGTGTCTGATATGACTCAAACTGTGAGTTTTTAGTTTAAAATCAATATTTTAGTCCGAAACACATTTACATGATGAAAACCAAGAAAAAACAATCATATTGTCATTATAATTATGAAAATGATACAAACATAATTTTTGTCATTTGAGAACCATTTTTACATCAATATAAAACCTGGTGTGGCTGGTATGACTATTGTGTGTGTTTTTATTTAAAATTGAAATTTTAGTACAAAACACCCTTCACATAATAAAAACATCGAAAACACACTCATTTTGTCTTTAAACTTTTGGAAAATGATTCATAAGTCATTTTTTACATATAGGAATTAGGTATACAAAAATCTGACATATGGTGTGGAAGGTATAACTCAATGTGTGTGTTTTAATTTTAAAATTGAAATTTTAGTTAAAAAGACATGTGACTTAATCAAAAAAAGAAAAAAAAATTATTCTCTAGATAATTTATTAAAATGATCCATAATTCATTTGTGAAATGTAGAAATCATCTTCATCTAAATCTGATACAAGGTGTGACTGGTATGACTTGAAGTGAACGTTTTTAGTTTAAAAGTGACATTTAGTTAAAAAAAAGTTTCATTCACTAAAAATTATGAAAACAAGTTTAGATTGTTTTGATACTCTAGTATAATGATTCATAAGTAGTTTTTTAAGTTTACCAATCAGCCTCGCATTAATTTGATACAAGGTGTGACCCATATGACTCAAAGTGTGTGTTTTTAGTTTAAAATTATATTTTCATTAGAAACATGTAACTCACTAAAAACTGATCAAACACACTCAAATTTTATTCATTTTTTTTAAAATATCTTTAATTATGCATATAAATTATCCACACATCACTCCATAAAACAGTGTGACAATTATGACTCAAAGTGCATATTATTAGATTAAATATGAAATTCAAGTAAAAACTCATTCCACTCACTGAAAGCTAATAAAACATAATCAGGGTATCTTAATACTTTATAAAAGTTATCCATAAGCCATTTTGGACCTATACCAATCAACTAAATTTTAATTGGAACATGGGGTGACTTTTATAACTAAAAGTTCTCATTTTTCATTAAAACTGAAATTTTAGTTCAAAAGACATGTGACATACTAAAAACATAGAAAAAAAATTCATTTTTTTTTATACTTTAAAATAGTGATCCATAATTCATTTGTGATGTGTAGGAATTTATCTCACCTCAATTTGATTTATGGTGTGACCATAATGACTTGAAGTTTGTGGTTAATGATTAAAAGTGACATTTTAATTAAAAACATGTGTCATTCACTAAAAACCAAGAAAAAAAATCTGATGGTTTTGAAACATTAGAAAAAAATCCATATGTCATTATTTAAGTTATAAATTATTCACACATCAATTTGATACACGGTGTGGCCGATATGACTCAAAAGTGAAAGTTTGTAGTTTATATAAAAATGTGACCCTTAATGAAAATCAATAAAAAAAATAGTTTCTCTTTATTTTTTAGGAAAATATTCCATAAATCATTTGTGATGGGTATGAATCATTCAAATTTCAATCCAATATATGATTTGACCATTATGTGTCAAAGTGCATATTTTCAATTTAAAAATAACATTTTAGATTTAAAAAGTCATTCCATGAAAACCTAGGAAACACACTCTAATTTTCTTGATACTTTAATAAAATAGTTAATAATCCATTTTTTATGTGTATGAATCAATCACACATCAATCAGAAACATGGTGTTCTAAATATGACTAAAAGTGTGTGTTATAATTTAAAATTGAAATTTTCATTCCAAAGACACTTGACATACTAATATCTAAAAAACAATAGTCAAATTATTTTAATAATTTATTAAAACATTCCATAAGTCATTTTTTGATGTATAAGAATCAAAAAAACCTTAATATGATACATGGTGTGACCGGTATTATTCAAAATATGTGTTTTCATATTAAAAGTTTCATTTTAGTTAAAAACTTGTGTTGCTGACTAAAAAACACACTTTTATGGTCATCATATTATAGTAAAATAATCCATATATCATTTTTGACATTTAGGAATTATCCACCCATAAATCTAATTCATAGTGTGATCGGTATGACTCAAAGTGCGTGTTTTTAGTTTAAAAATGACATTTTATTGAAAAACATGTCACTCAATAAAAACCAAGAAAAACACTCATATTCTCTTTATATTCGAGTAAAATGATCTATAATTCACTTTTGTTAAGTAAAAAATAGCCACAAATTAATCTAATATATATTGATTTTGGTATTACTCAAAGTATGTGTTTTATGTTTAAAAATGACTTTTTTTATTAAAAACATGTCTCACTTACTAAAAACCATGAATAAACACTTATATTGTCTTGATATGTCTTTAAAATTACCCTCATGTAATTTTTGAGAAGTAGGAATCAAATACACATCAATTAGAAAACACGATGTGGCTAGTATAACTCAAAGTGCATATTTTAATTTCAGGTTGACATTTTAGTTCAAGATATGCTTAATATTATAAAAATAGAGAAAACACATTCATATAATTTTTATACATTGGTAAAACTGCCCATATCTCATATGTGATTTTTAGGAATCATCATTACCTCTATCTGATACATGGTGTGACCAGTATGAATCAAAATGTGTGTTTTCAATTTAAAAGTAACAATTTTGTTAAAAACATATATCACTGATAGTAATATAATAAAACACAGATTTATGGTCCTGATACATTCAAAAAATGATCCATAAGTCATTTTTTACATATAGTAATTATCCTCACATCAATCCCAAATTGGTTGTGACTGGTATGACTCAAAGTGCGTGTTTTATGTTTAAAAATGGAATTTTCGTTAGAAAAGGTTACTTTTTGAAAAATAAGTAACCATACTTGGATATTATATATATTTAATAAAAATTACCCATAAATCATTTTTAATGTGTTGGATTCATCTTCACCTAAATCCTATACATTACATGGCTAATATGACTCAAATTTGATGTTCTTATTTAAAAATGAAATTTTAGTTCAAAAAAGAATCACATACTTAACATCACTAAAATTCACTTGGAATTTATTGATACATTAGGAAAATGATCCATAAATAATTTGTGAAATTTATGAATAATCCACACATTAATCGGATACACGGTGTCCCCAGTATGACTTGAAGTGTTTGTTTTCAGTTTTAATGTGACATTTTATTAATTCATTTTATCATATTTAGGATTAATTTATTTCAATATAATATTACTAATATAAGAATTTTTTATACAGTTAAAATCTTTTGTTCTGGCTTGGGTGTTCTTTTTAGAAACTGGTAGCATGATTAGGCTCTTTTTAGTGGGTCCAATGATAATGGAACATTAATGTTTTTGAATTTTTTGATGTTTGTGATAAATTATACATACTAATTTAATTTTATATACAAATGTTTGATTTTTTTTAATCATTTTTCAATGTAATTTTTTTATTTTTTTGTAAATTTAATTGATATTAAATTATATATTTTGGTTTATAATGTACTGTTCCCTACCACTCTTCATAACCCAGCTCCCCACGGTACTCGCTACCTCACCCCTCTCCACCACTCACGACCCTACCCCTAACATCACTCATAATAGAATATTGAAAATCATTCCTTTTTCAGTGCTATAAATGTATTTTATTATTTCTAAAGAATCATTTATGTTGTAAGAGCCATTAAAAGTTGGTCACTTTTATCATTTCTAAATAAATATCTCATAAATTCACCCTTTATCAATTATAAAAAATCATTGATAAAGGGTGTATTTATGAGTTCTAGTTTGATCAGTGATAAAAACCCCTAATGAAAATAGAGAAATATTTTTTTCAAATAATTTGAGGTATGTCACTATCTCCAACCACACCTTTATCAGTGCTCACTCATCCTCACCCCTCCCCCAGCCCACTACTCTCTCTTGGTTCCCACTATGAATTTAGCACTGCTCACCCACCAACTCGTCCACCACTACCATTATCATTGCTATCCCCACAACTAGTTCTACAACCCATGCATGTCTTTGCCTATATTTGAACATGGGACCTCCACCCTCGCACTCCAATTCTCTTACCCCTACTCATTTTTTATTTCTTCTATATTTTATGATATATTTATTTATTTATATATATTTACATACATCTTTTTTATCCATATATTTATATATATATATATATATATATATTGAATACATTTTTAAAATGTGTTTTTGTGTGTATTGATATATATATATATATATTTATTTACTTATTTATTTATTTATTTATATTTATATTTATATTTATATTTATATTTATATTTATTTATACATATTTTTGAGTGTATATATAGAAATATATATTTATATTTATATTTATTTGGATTTATTACATATTAATATTTATTTATCTACATTATAATATATATTGTGTAATATTATTATCCTTCGTCTCCTCACTTAGGTTTATAATTTCTTTCTAGGGTTGAAGATTTGGTTTTTTCAAGTCTGTAAGGGGCCTTTGATAGGGATATCCACTCTCTCCAAGGATCTTCATCATTTCCCATGTTTTTCTAAGAAGATACCAAAATAAAGTTATTTCAAATGGATTGATTCATCTATTTAGAGAAGAGTGAAATTTTTCTAGAATCTCTCATTTATTTTTCACAGATTATAGGATTTTACTCACAATTGTATTAATAAATTCAATTAAAAACATCAAGATTATCCTCCATGAATATAGTAATAGAATTGTTCAAATCATCAATGTTAGAAATATTTGTTTCTATATATCTAAAAAATTATTGGTTAATAATTCCAAACATATCAAAAAAATACATCAAATAACATAAATAAATTTCCCAATGGAATATCTAAGTAATCTCTTGTATAATGCATGAATTCACATTCAATATTTTAATGGTATTATAAATAGAATCACGTGTACTGTTTTCAATTATAATATTTTTTTTCTTTTATTAAAATGGTGTATCACTTTAGTTAATAAGGTTCTTTCCTCCAACCATATGAATTTTATTTTAATTTTCATATCCCCGAGGACTATCTTTAAAAAAATTGAATTCCTCCTCAACAGTTTCATCTATAACTCTTAGAACGAGGGACATTATCATTGGTCATGTTGGTCTATATTAGAAAAAATAATCTTATCATGAGGAATGGATATTAGGATTATCAAGGAAAATATGGTTTGTTTGTAGGATAATATAATTTTTGAGGCTATCTAAAAGAGTTCATTATGGTCTTGTTACATCATATGAAAAAAAAAGAAAATTATTTCTTACTACACTACTGACTCTAAGGAAACTTTTCTGTGGCACAACCTTCAAGTTAAAACTCAAAATATTCTTGATTATAATTGACAGATTACCAGAAGGGGGATATCTCTGTCGAGAAGGAAATTTGGGTGTGTACCTATCTCTTCTATCCAGTATGTGTTGTGAAAGATATCACATTAGGGAAAGATAGTTCTCATCCTACATTCACTGATGCAGTTCAGAATGAAGAGAATAACAACTTATATTATATTATCCAACTGTGGGATTCCCGTAACTACTATGTATTCACATTATTATCAATGATTATTTTTAGATGGTCTGATTATAGTGACATTATTCACCTATTGAAGATGTTTAATCCAATGGGATGAAATATCTAGTGTAATGTTATTTTCAACATACTCAACTTTCTCATTTGATATATTTGTAATTAGTACATCTCTATGGATATGAATGGTCAATGTAATGTTATTTAACTTATCTAATAATTAATGTTCTTTGATAATGATAACATTGAATTGGTGAACCATTTATTTATTGAAAGTTATTGGGAAAGATACATTTGGGATTCCCCTGGGGGCATATTGGTTGTCTTTGATCGTTATAAATTAGTCGAAATCCTTATTCAAACCTATATCAAAGTCCAAAATTATGTTCATATCAATTCTCTAAGGAGGTTAATTCAATTTTCCTCTTGGTAATGGGGTGCATTGTAAAAATAGTATATTGTATGACACTAAGGAAAGAAAACTAAAACTAATGTTTTAAAAAGTCATTTTCTTGATATCATTTCTTCAATTGAAGCACTTTGTAATGAGACTATTATTAATTTATCCATTCTAAAAAAAAATTTACAATCACCTACATCTGATATGATCATGCATGGATCAATTGGTTATGGGAGTGTTGTAATGCTCCTTGATAGTGGATCAAATAGAGTACCAATGGCTCATGGGTTCATGGTTTAATGTGTACTGGTGGTATCATCTAGGAACATTGGGGATGAACCATCACGTAATTATCATATTTCATAGGAGGAGTTAATTCATTGAAAGTTGAGGCATGAGCTATGCACACTAGAATATCTCTTTGTAATGTGAATAGCATCCATATCCCAACTGTTGAATCTCACTCATCCATAGTAATGGATGCACTACTGGGATTCTCTATTTTCCCCTAGTGTGTTACTTACATCATCCAATCCTATAGGAACATTATTCATTATAGTGTTTATATTATTCATACTTAGTGGCAGGATAATATGATAATTATTCTTCTCGCTTCTATAGGAGACTAGAAAGAGGGGCTGATAATTTTTTTCAAACCATTGTTCTTTCCCATTAGATTATAATATAATTATCTAAGGGGATTCCCTCATACTTTAAAATTTTCTTCCTCACTAACTCTTAATTACCTAACTTTGTTTTGAATAAAATTCATCAATTATCAGTCATAATATATACATAAATATATATCGATTTTTTATAACAAACAAAAACATTGATGTATTTATTTAGAAACATTATATTTTAATTTTATTATATATATACATATTCATACATTTTTATTTTAAATAAAATGGATAATTATTTTCTATTTACATATGTTTTATATATTTAAAAATATATTTTATTAGTAAATACGTTAAAATATTTATTTATATAATTACATTTTTATATGTAAATATAAAATTTATTTATATATATTTAATTATAAATAACACTATATTATAAACAAAAATTGAACACAAATATATCTATATGAAAGTAAGAATGTGTGATAAATTAAGAATCCATTGAAAAAAGAAAATAAGACCCTCTTAAATGATGCTCAAATTCAATCAAATATTCAAAAATTAGGGTACACAACAAAAAGATCATTTTCTGAGCCTTCTATGGACTTTTTGACCATTAAAAATAGTTACAATAGCTTTCCCTTATTCCAAATGGTAAAAATCTCTTCGCGGTATTTGATTTGAGATCTCATGGACCCCAAATTGACACCCAAATCAAAAGTTATGGCAGTTTTAAATTCATGACACATTCTCAACTTTTCATAAGATATTAGTTGATTTATCGATTTTTTATAATCATCTAATTCTCCTCAAATTACTTTTATTCAAAACATATTATAAAATTATTAATTAATACTAATTTTTAATTATTTTAATAAAATTTTCACTAAACATATTATATATTAAGTTTCAATTTATATCTAGTATTATATGAATCATATTTAAGTAAATATTATATAAATAAATAGAAATATTGTTTTATATTAAAATAATATTTTTCATAATATATAATTTTTTTATAAAGATCACCATTATCATCACTAAAAAATCACTGATAAATTATGTTTTTATTAGTTCTAAAAAATCAATGATTAATGAAAGTTTTATCAATGTGAATAAAAATGTTGATAAGGGTAGACTTTCATCAGTGTATTACATAGTCCTGATAAAGCTGTCGTTATTTTTTTTCTAGTTCTGAAAAAAATCACCTCTTTATTTGAGCTTTTTTTGAGAGATTGTGAAGGGTGTTGCTAGATAAGCATAATGTTATAGCAGTGATGTCACCCCAATTGACACTGACCCACATGAACCCATGTCTTATAGTCATTGTAATACCTCCCTATCACTATTTACAATATATCCATACTTTTAGAATGCCTCTTCGATTCCCTTATCACCTTTCACCCATCAAACCCAACCCAAAACCCTAATTGTTTTTAGAACCATGGAATCCTCATTCTTGGGCTACCCTATATATATAAATATATATCCACCGTTTTTTTATCCCACCCCTCATGTTAGTGACTCCACTTAAAATTTCTTCTCAAACAACTGGTATTCTAAATTTTCAAATTATTGTTTAATTTTTTTAATTTCATTAGAAAAAGTGTAATCTATGTTTAACACGGTGAAAATTTTCCTCTAAAATTCAAATTGAATTTTTTTTTTTTATTTTAGACTAAATCTTATTTGATGATTTAAATTTTGTTTATTTTTATAGTCCTTAAATTTCAATTTAATTTTTTTTCTATTATTCTGATTATTGCATTAAATTTATATTACAGGTTTAAATCATGATTATGTTTTTGGAAAATTATTCATTGTTATAAAAATTTTATACTCGTATTTTTTTTTACAATAGGAAATTTCCAAATGACATGATGTATTTTTTTAGTTATTTCATAGTTTGTTATTTAACTTTTTTAAATTCTGAGGTGATATATTGTTAATATATGTGATCTTTAAAGTATTGAGATTTAATTTAAGTGTTTAAAAAATAAGATGGATTATTTAACATAATATTTTAAATTTTAATAATATTTTTTTTACTTATTAAGGTTATAATTTTTTAAAATATATGTTTAGAGTATATCCTTCGTAGCCCACAACCCACAGCCATTGAACAATTGAAGATAGCCACCACCACTAAGATCCACCTCATCTTGCCAAGATTTACATTACATGTGTTAATCAATGATCTCCTATACATCCACATTCTCCCTGCCCTTTCCTCGCATCCTTATTATTCCCATATCTACATGGAAAAACTCCATTTATATTGGTAAGTGTTATTTTAGAGATTTAATTACTGAAATTGTTGTTATGTGGCTCCAGATTTTGATTGATTCAATTGAAAACTTAGGTTGTTGGTATATCCATTTTGGGAATGTTACCAACTAGAATCATCATGAATGTTTCTATTTATATTAACATTTCCTTGACCCATACTTTCAAATTTTCATGGAGCTTATTTTATATAGGTTTTTTTAATCACTACCATCAATTTTCATTTAGTTAAGACATTTTCAGAAGAAAAAAAAGTAATTATCACATGTGCTTTGGGTTTCCAATATGGCCTTTCATATTTGCACTCATTTTTATTAAAGGTATTTATTATTCAATCATTCATCTCTCTAGAATTTGTTTCTAGAAGTGATGAATATTAATTGTTCATGTTTTTAAATTTTATTTTTTATTAGTATAAATATATTATTGATATTGAGTATTATGTAAATATACTAATGTTTCTAAAAAAATATAAGTCATGTGTGTTGTATTGTAGTTTTTTTTCACTATTTTTATGTATGTGTAATGTTATTCACTATATTCTTGTGAAATTCATGGTTTATTAATAAAAAACATGTCATTTATTTTGATATTTATGATTTTGATACTAATTTTTTGTCGATGTTTATCTATATTGGATTCATGTATTATTGATTTATTTCTACTTTACATGTACAAAAAATTAAAAACATATATATTTTTATGTTCTTATTTTGAAATTCAAGATGTTCATTCATATTACTCTATCCATAATTACTTCAATTTTTTATTTTGAATATAAATACTCTTAATTAAATTTACATCTTATTATACATGTTATCTATTTGATTTATATTATTTTTAATTCAAACAAAATATTAATAATAATGATATTTAAAATTTAAAATAATAGTATTTTTTTAAAAGAAGTTTAATAACATCATGATTTGGTTATTTCTCTATTTTTCATTATAATTATATTTGGGTTTTAGTGAATTTATTTACTTTAATCCCTATGTTATCAATCTTTTTTTTAAATTATTTTGTTTTTTTATATATAAAACTGAAGTATAGTTTTATGATATGTTATTCATTCTTAATTTTTACATTTTTTCTAGTTGTTATTAATTTAGTCAAATTTAGAAACCATGGATTGGTTTTATTTCATTTTTTTTAGATTTATTTTGTTTTAGTATGGTTAATTTTGTATATATTGGTTAAATTTTATTCTTTAAAAATTATGATTAGTTTGTTTTATCATTTTTTGGTTCTATTTGATTTGAATCTAATTTTGATTTTTTTGTACTATTTAATTTAAATTGGACTTGTTTTATAGGATTTTAGTTCAGTTCATTTTTTTCTTATTTATTTTTTTTATTAAATTTTTTTGATGAATAGGAAAAATAATGGTTTTTCTAACTCTAGTTCACAATTGATCAGTTCTGTTTAGATAAGTTTAAATAATTATATATCAAATTAAGGTATTTTGGGTAATTTTTAGTATGTTTATTTTATTTTGTTTTCATTTAGTATTGAATTATTTGGTGGTATAGTCTCTACCACTAGGCTGAAAAAACAACCCTCACCTAGGTTGCACACTGGGACTATGTGGTTTTCAAGGATTTCTACTATATTCACTATTTTATATAGATGGATAAATATAGCTATTTTTTTAGTTTTTGTATGGATTTTATGTAATGATAAAATTTAGTATTTTTTTCATGGGAAACAATGTGAACCTATTAATTTTATTTGTGTTCCTTTTAATTTTGTTGAGGAATTTTGGGATGTTTACTACACAGATATTAGTTAAATATATCATAATTTTTGTCCTCCTATTAGTGTGTTATTAAATTAATGTTGATGAATTTTTAATTGAGTGGGATTTGAATGTTGTTTAGGAAGTGTTACATTATGTGATGGTATCTTTATTGACTACTATTTCCAATGATTTTTTCTAGTATTACATTTTCTTATATACAGGTTAGGATAATGTTTATTGGATTTTTTTGTTTTGCATGGTATTTATAATATTATTATCAAATTTTAATCTAATGTGGATATTTCTCTTATTTTTTATTTTATACATGATCTAGTTTATTTTCAGTCTATCTTGGAAAGAGTATTACATCTAGGTGTAAGCTTTTTGAGTTTTATATTTATGTGGATAACTTGTCAACATAATTCATTGGGTGTTTTTTGGGGATTGGAATTCTCCCTATGGTTATATTTTTAATGGTTGAAATTTTTTTGGATGGTTGATTTACTTAGTTATTAGTAATGTTTTTTGAATTTATAAATGATATATTGGATGTTGGGATTTATATTTTCTATTTTCTATATTGTACTGGGATTCATTATTAGTTTTCGGTTGTGAGTCTCTAAATAGAGTTTGTGTTGGATGAATGTGATAAAGATTTTATTTAAATTTTTCTATGAAACTATTGATATATTGATACAGTTTTATTTCTATTTTGGTATTGTAGATGATGGTGTGTTGTGTGTAAGATGAAACTTTATTATTATTATTATTTTCTTCTGTTGTACTAGAGGTGATAATTTGTATGATTGTGTCATCCTAAAAGGTATTATAATACCAACATTCTGTTCATTTCATTTATGTTATTTCATTTTATAATTTAGTCTCATTGAATTATTGTTTTTTGAAATCATTCTTCATGAAATCTAGTCATTTATATATTATTTTCAATTTTTTATAAAACTGTCTATTTTGAATATTAATTTTATGATGTTTTATATTAGTGTTTTAATTATTTTATCAAGAAAAATTTAAATATTTTATTTTTATTTTTATTATAAATATATTTATGTTTTGTTTTTTCTAATTATCAACAATATTTTAGTTTTGAAAAGAATGAATGTGCATTAGTGATTTCCTAAAACAGTCATTAATGCCAAGTTTGTTTTATAAAAAATATGTTTATATTGGTGTCGACCATTAGCTATTGCAAAAGATATATTTGCTACCCCATATATAGTGACTGAAATATTAGACACTTCATGATTTCCAAAATTGGCCACCCCATGACTATTTGTGTCATGTAAACCCTATCCAAAATTACTTTTGGAGGCCAAAAATGGTTATTTCGCTACAAGTGGTTCGATTTTACTATGACTAAAACCATAGTCTCTTCTAAATGGAGTAATTTTTTCTGAAATTGTTTTTTCTATTCATGAATTTTTTTAATTTAGAAAAAGTTATTTGGAGTCGAACATTTTTAATATACTACTACAATAATCATTATAAGCGAATTCCAAATGTTATTGTTAATGTTATTTAGCGGTCACATAGAGGATGAATTTGAAAATTTTTATTTCTTTGTCACTATAATAATGCCTATGATAGGATATGGGGACTGTCATATGGTAGTCATTATAGGCCCACCAACATCACGGTATAGGGGCTACCATATAGAGGTCTCTATAGGGTTGATTTCTTAAAGTAGTACTACAGTTCGTGATTTTAATAGAAAAATTGTCTTTAGCAGCATTATAAAAGAACTGTTAATCTAAGAATTGTTAAAATCCTCCCATTATAAGTGATAAAAAAAAGTTTTGATAAAGGGGGGATTTTTTTTTTCTCCCCTCGTCCTTTTTTCAGTGCTTTCCCCCTCTTTGCCAGTACTTTTCATTTACTCGACCCCCAACCCACCTGTAACTTGATTTTCCATACCCCCCAACTTTTTCAACAGTGAGAATGCATCTTTTTCAGTTCTTTTACAATTCTAATCCTCATGTTCACCACTTGTGCTTTCATGGATATGATCCTTGTAGCTCTTTTGAAATTGGAACACCTTTACCACTAGACCAATATGTTTTTTTTTGTATTTAGTGGTATTTTTCTTTGTATATATATACACATTTATATTTTTTATTTATATATTTATATAATTATTTTAAAATACATTTATAAAATATATGTGTGTGTGTGATATATATATATATATATATACAAACTGATATTTATTTAAATATATTATATTTTAATATTAATTTACATATATTAGAATATAAATATAAATATATTTTTTTTATTAATACACACGCACATATATATATAAATTATATATATATATATATATTGGTATAAGTATATATATATATTCATATATTTTAATAATGTAAAAAATAGTTAGATATTGTTTTAAATACATTTTTTTAATATATATATATATATCGTATATTGAGATATAAATTTTATACATTACATATATATTTATATGTCTATATATTTATATTTATACGTATTCACATATAATTATATATTTACATATATATATTTCATAATTTATTTATAAATATTTATTATAAAATATGTTTATATACTATATTTAATGATAATGATAATAATTTATTTATAAAAATACATTTATATATGAATTATATACATAATATTGATACACACACATATTAGCTCACACAAGTATACATTTATATTTCATACATACACATAAAAAATAATTACATATATATGCATTTGTCACTTATATTGGAATATACATATAAATATATATTTGTATATTGACAGACACATTATTATATATAAATATTACTTAAATAGGTATACATATACATGCTAATGCATTTTTATAAGGTAAATAAAATGGATAATTTTTTATTTTAAATAAAATAAAAATAAATATTTATTATTATTTTATTTAAATATTTAAAAATGCATTTTTATGTAAATATTCTTAAATATTTATTTATACAATTTAATATTTTTTGTAAATATAGTAAAATATGCATATATTTAATTATAAATAAAATGTAAACATGAAAAATGATAAAATTTTAAAACTATTATATCAATATGAATGTAAGGATTTGGAATAAATTTAATCTTCACTAAAAAATTACAAGAAGACTATATTAAAATAATATAAAATACTATTGAATATTAAAAACAATATAGGGTAACCCAACTAAAAATTTAGTTTTAGTGGCCTTATAACCCTTTTTGACCTCTAAAAATATTCCTCTAGGTATCCCCAAGTTAATGAAGAAAATATCTCTTCATAGGATTCAATTTGATTTATAGTAGATCTCAAACAGACAATCATATCAAAATTTAAAGACACGGGATGCTCGAATCATGTTTTCAAGATATCTTACATTGTTCATTAGTTTATTGTATTTTTATTTCATCCAGTTGTTATTAAATAACTATTAATTAATAATAATTTGAAAATTATTAGTTTATATTTTTAAAAATATTTAATATTTTATTTTCCACTAAATATCTTATATATTAAGTTTAAAAGTGTATTTAGATTTAAATAATTCATATTTAAAAAAATATATATTATATTTATATCAATGTAAATATATTTATATATTTATATATTATTTTTAATGAAATACAATATTTTTTTGAAATATTTCCTTTATCAGTGCTAGAAAAATAAATCACTGATAAAGGTGGGCATTTATCAGCACTCATAAAAAAACATTGATAGTGACACCCTTTATCTGTTCTTAACAATTATAAAGGCCCCCATTTAGCATCATTTTTTTTCAAATGCTGATATAGGCTATTTCTATATAAACCCAAATTTGTATCATTGAATCCCTAATTAATTCCATAAAATTTCCATTATAAAAGTTCTTTAAAGATAATTACAAGAAATAAACCTCACCACCTACTCGTAAAAAATATCGATCATAAATTAGAAATTCAATATATTCATGTACTATAAATAATATATTTTTTAATCCCAAAAGGGTATTTAGTGTGAGATAACCTAAGGGGTAGTGGAATTAATCCTGGTGTGGGACTTGTTCCAATTTTGAAAATTAATTATCAAACTCACACTTACCTAAATGATCATGACTTCATTAGTAGTATGTTTACTCTTAAAATAAATTTTAGATGATGATCATATTGCAATTTCACTTATGTTCTCATTAATATAGTTTTATTAAGGATTACTTATCCCATATACATTGATTTATTTATTCAAAAAATTATGTGCAGAATCCATACAATGCATTTTAATTTAACTTGGTTCACCCAAACTAGGCTAATATAAAGACCATACAATGAAGTTTCTCCAATATAGAAGAATCCATTAATCATTTTTCAATGGGGGTTTAGTAAATATCATCCCAAGACTAGGTTAACTCCCCATTACAAGGTTTAGAGATGTTGTACAACCTCCCAAGGGTAACTCCCTCACTCCTTTCTCTTTCCTCACTTCAAAAGAAATGGAAAAAAAATTTCTTATTAGCTAACACAATAAAAAAAATAACTATTTCTATCAAAGAACTAAGTATAGATAGGTGGTCTTTGATATCCACATCACAAATCCTCTTCACAATGAAGTGGTAAATACATCCATTAATGCAGCTCCACTTTCCTTATTGTTCTTCAATAAGTCATTAAGGAATAATTCCATCTTGGTTTTCCTTTGAAATATCTTCAATGATTATTAATGATTTATTCCTCCTTTCCCTTCTAGAAAATATTTTTAATGCTCAACTCATTATTACATGATCCTCTATTCCTTATTAAAGAGAAATATATCTCATAAAAATTTAGAGAATCTAAAAGTTTCCCTCATTTTAGATATTTAATTTACCATGGTAATTAAGGGAATATTTATTCATCCATATTTTTCAAGTTTTTGTCAATGTCATCTACATTACATTACAATAATGGTTAATATATTCCAAAAATATCTAATTATTTAATTAGCAAATATATCTTAACCAAATCTAATGTTTTTCCTTTAATTAATCCTTTATTAATTCTACTAAAGATATTTATTCAAAAATTTAATTATGAATAAAACCCATGTCAGTCCAAAAGATAGAAACAACATATCTCTATTTTATCCTTCATAAAAATATCCATGCCTTTCCATATTCAAGTTAATAAATCTTGTATTGTGATATATCTATAATATATAAATCTATATTTTCTCTTTACTCTTTAACTAAATGAAATTTTCATATCCTTCAAAGATCTACCAAAATTAATAGTCAGAAATTTTCTATATTTTTATTCCATTAATTATCCAAAAATAAAAATTCATAGACTTTCCAAAATATCACCATTACTCTCTATCCATGAATTCTTATAAATCTATTTAGAATTTGTTCATGATATTCTCTATCAAGACTCCTTTATTTTATCTAAGTTAAAACACCAAGAATACACTTATAAAAGTTTCTCCAAGATTTGATTCAACTTCCATTAATTTATATCTATTAAAATCTCTAAAAGATATGAATATTGAATTTATAATATTCTTCTTCACTCAAAATTGTTGTAGTGTAACCATCAACACCACAATATAATTCCTTCCTTCACATGAAAACCTAAAAATGGGCTAAGGAAAAATTTGGAATTATCTGTGCATGTTCTTTTCATTTTAAGTGCAATGTAATTTTCCTTTTGTATTCCCAATCTATAATCTTACATTCATAGAATGGATATATAATATAAAAAACCTTCTACTAACCCTCCACAGCATGATCATCCATCCGTAGTGTAAACATCGTTTTCTAGGAATATCTATGGAAATTCATTGTAACTGCTTCATGGTTTAGACATACCTATTAAGATGTGATTTCACTTATATCTCTATATACCACGGAACTTAAATTTTATGAGGTCACTATTACAGTGTGAAACATTACTCACAATACTCATCTTCAAAATTGGTTGTTATGATGTATCATAGTTGTGGTGTTACATAATGTATTATAGTGTGGTATATCAATATGTTTCCTTACACATCTTCAATATATTCCTAATTTGAAAAGAATGAATATTACGTAGGTCTCTTATGGGATGGATTGACCCCTCTTATCTCAATCACTCTTTTATCCATAACACATTAATCTCTTGGGTTTGGACTAGTTTGAAAAACATTTTATGGCTAAGTCCTGTAACATAAAAAATGAGTGATTTATGAATTCTGGAGCATAACCACATGGAGATGGTTATGTGATGGTACTAATGTCCACATGTTTGAAATAAGGAACAATGAAACCAGTGAAATGGATCCAAATTCTATAAGGTGGATTCTACATAAGAGTTGAACTAATCTTACATTAGAATAACTGGGATGATTTTTAGAATGAATTAGATTAATTCAATAATAAATGTAATACTAATATAGAATAGTGGATTCAGATCAAACATTGTTCACCAGAAGTATTGGTCATGTTAGTTGTTTACATTTACATAGTGAAGGTATTCCTATGAAAATTATACCTGGGGAGTATACTCTTCATGAATATTATAAATTGGTGGGAACAGAATGACTTGATTTCTATAGTGTACTTTTCCTATAAATAAAGGGGAATTAGTTATTTTTTGTGATAATGTACTTAATTATAATCATATACAATTCCTTAATATAATATTAAGTGTTCTCACTATAGATAAGGTCATTTTCAAAACCACAAAATTCCTTCTTTTTTTATTTTTTATTTTTGTCTTTTAAAAGATTATTTCTAGTGTATGGTGGAATTATAGTTTGAGAAAAGAGTGAGTTGTATTATTAGTTCCAAAAACATCATTGTATAGGATTTTTCCAGTTAAATTGTAACCAAAATTTTACAATGTTTTGAATCTCTAGGTATGATTTCGTCTCAAGAGCTTCTAACCCAACATGTGTTATCATATCTCAATTATAGAGTTTGGTCCAACCATACATTGTATAAGTTGTTTTATAGCTCATTTTAGTAGCATAATCCTACCCTTTTCCTTATAATATTATTCTAATAATCAGCTTCGGGTCTCTCTAATGTTTTTTTAGATTCATTGGAGGTTTATTAATTCTGAATGGATGACACTAGATATGGGTAATGTGTAGATTGAAAAGTTTAACAAGTTGGTTTTCTAGTTTTTGAAGATATAGATAGTTGAGTGTTTACTGTATAAGGATTGATATATTCAATTGATGAGTGTTAAATCAAAATTTATGAATAATTAAGAATGTATAAGTCTATACAACAAATCAGTAGGGTTTATTTGGATTTCACTAACTCAGAACATATCCTATAACATTTATCAAGTAATGATGACTTTAGAACATATTAACAATATTTTTAATATGTATGAGAAACCAAATGTAATGAACAATTTTTTTTCCATTATATGGGATATTTTTCATGATAATGTTGAAGTTAAATCAAGAAATTTATCTTGAAAATGACTTCAATGAGATTCAGAGTTAGTCATTATCAATAAAGGTTAAGTTCATAGATCCACATTTTTCATTTTTGTTAATTTCATCAATCCCTAAATCATGGGATATGATGGTAACCACAATGATAAATTTATGTTTTAAGATATACTTAATGTTTTATGATCCTTGATCTACTTATGAATAATGTTATTTAGAGAAATAAAATCAAAGTTTCTACTAGAAATTATTATTGTGTGGAAAGAAGGTTAATTCCGCTACATAGAAAAACTAAATGAAAGGGAAAGGGGAAAGGATTATAAGATAATATATAATGGATAAATTATACCTATCATGATGGAATTTTTGGAATAAATTCTATATGATTTCATTTATTTAAGATACAATTATAGGAAACATTCTTTTTAATGTGTATTCATGCACACCATTTCAAAAGATATATGTGATCTCATTCAGTGTCTCTCCAGTCAACTTTTTTCTTAGATTATAGACTATAGGGATTCGTTTCACACTATATTTGAGAGGAGAAATATGATAAACAATACTTATGAAGGGATCAACAGGGTGTATCTTCTAGATATAGAAACTCTCAGGATAATCGGAATGGGTTATGTTTCCATTCAGACCTAGAATAGAATCTTGATGGAATAGTAAGGCATGAAAAACATATTGATGTTAAGGAATAATTTGATTTTGATATGATATATTGATGATTTGGGTTTCTATAATTTTTTTTGGCTGGAGTTTGTAAAATATCATGTGGTTCCATGATTGCGGGAAAAGGAGTTAATAATTAAACATTGTAAAATAATGGAATTTTGGATAGAGAAATGCAAGCTAGAAAAACAACTTCCGGATTAAAGATGCTATGTCAGGAACATCTTGGTTACTTGAGTGAGAAAGGGATGAAATTTTTAATTTAATAATGCATATGAAGCTCATTATCATAAAATTTGAAACATGTGAAGAGTGTATTCTTATGAAGTAGTGTAAATTTCCTTCTAGATGTAAAAATAGATACCCAAGGATCGAAATTTAATGATTGTTCATAAAAACATATTGGCGAATGAACTTGTATGTTTTTCTAGATGTTTACTGTACTATGTTAACTTTAATGATTATTATACATGAAATGTTTTTTTATTCTTTATCCTGTATAATTCTGATGATTTTCGATCTTTTTTGATTTATATAAATGGTGGAAGAGGGGGTCAGATATAAACTAAAATGTTTTAGGTTTGATAAAGTTGGGGAATATGAATGTAGTGAATTATAATTGTTCTAAATGTGGAAAGGAATATGATTTTAGAATTATGTATTATGAACCCTAGAGATAAAATAGAGTCACAACTATCATGAAATTTAATTTGGTGGATAAATTAAAGAGAATGAGGATACATAGATTATTACCCATTGATTTCTAGATAGGGGTTGTAAATTATGATGCCTACTTGTTGAAAATGAGTCCCTCTTCTCTATTGGGGAATGGAATTATATAAATGTTTAGGATGGGAATGATGGTTCATATTTCCCTCTCAAAATTATTTAGATCGCTCGCATATGTTCACCTTGATCCTGGAAAGAGGAAAAAGGTATAGGTTATGTCATGAGTGTGTTATTTATATAATATGGTGACATAGATTTTGTATTTTTACCCTAGGAAAATAAATTACGGAATGTATTTATAATTGAAAAGTCATGTTTAATGATGAGAACCTTTGTAAGGATCAGAACCTATAAGATATCATTGATGAGAATAAAGAATCATCTTAATCTATGGATCTTCCAAGTGTATGTCAAAAATTTATACATGGTTCTTGGAATATAATAGTTCTGAAAACACCAGAATGTCTGGAAGGAGTTTCATATGGAAATTATATTATAATGCTGCTTCCATGGATAGATATACTATAAAACATTTTAATTATATAAAATTGTGTTATATATTTTGAAGGAGAAGATCTATAATCAATAGTTCTTTAATGATTTGACCAGTAACGTCAATTGTAGAGGTTGACCAGGACTCAATTCTATGTTAAAAGGTACGTAAGTTATCTATTACACTTTCTTACCATGGATGATGGAGAACTAGAATGTCCATAACAAAAAGTACTTCTGAGTCACTTGAGTTACTAGGAGTTAGGGATAAAATAGATTCTTTACATGCTTCTAGGACATCAGTGCTGATATAATGACCTAATGGGAGGAGAGTACATCATAATAAATGGGGTTATTATTTGAAGAAGGAAGCATATAGTTTAAGGTTTTATAAGGTAGGGATCATTATAATGGTAGTTCAACAAATAAAATGTGTAGTTTTTTCCAAAATATTTTCTCATGTTTCTAAGCATACAATGATTCATAAAGTAATCAAAATGGTTATCATTGAAGGATTTTATCCAAATTATTTGGATTTTAAGGCCAATTTCCTTCATAGATATTTAGAGGAGGATAATTTCAAAGAGATGCTAATGGGTTTTGTGATAAAAAGGAATGATCATATGGTATGTCAATTCCAATAGTGTTTGTATGGGATGAAATAAGAACCCATGAATTGGAATTTTAATTTCAATGTCTTCGTGGTATAATATAGTTTTGTTTGGATAAATTCATATCATTTCTATTACCATAGGTTTATTATTATTTTTATCTTAATCATCCTTATTCCCTTCATCGACAAAATTCTCTATGTAGGACTGATAAAGAAAAGGCTTGAAGAGATAAATGATAAATATTCTATAAGTTTTGAGATGAATAATCCTAGTGAGGAAAAATAGATTTTGGTAATATAGATAATAAGGGACTTAAAGTCCAATTTTTTTTACTTAGTATGACTATATAGAAAAGGTGATGAAATATTTTAGAATTAGTGAAGAAAATTCATTAACCACTCCTATCATCATAAAAAATCAAGTTAAGCAACAAGAACATGCCAACAATTAAATAAAAGGTTAATTTTTGGGGGTAGTTTCTATTTTCATCAACCGTTGGAAGGCTTGATATATGACATGGTTTGTACATGGTTAGAAATTTCACATGTAGTGAGAATAGTTAACAGGTTCATGGAAAACATTGTAAGGGAACCCTAGGATGTGGTAAATATATACTTTTATGTCTCAACAGTTTTGGAGGTTTACTCATGATATTTTAAAATATATTAAATGTTACAAGTGTTTGTATATTTGAAAATTCGGGGAGATGTGGACTCTTATAGGAGTACTACTGGTTATGTGTTCACTAATGAAGGAAATATTTTACTAGTTTTACCACTTTCAGCATTGAAGGTGGAGTATATTCCAATTATGGAAGATGGGAAGGTCTTTATTTGGATCAAGGGTCTATAGGAGGATCTCAAAAGAAAGAAAGATAATGTGATGTTATTCTATGATTCAAAATGTTTGATAAACTTATATAACAATTTGATATTTCACTCCTAGATGAATCATATTTAGATAAAATATAATTGTATCCAGAAGTTATTAAAGGAGAAAGTATTGGATCAAATGAAGGTCGGTGGAGTCTAAAATCTGACAAACATGTTGACCAATGTCATAGTCTAGGATATTAAAGGGTATTTTTTGTATAATTTGGGATAGGATGACATGAATCATGTTGGGGAACCATATAAAAATGAATATCATGGACATAATTGTGTTATTGATGTAAATGGAGGACTTAGTGGAAAATCTGGGAAAATTATTCTCAAATGGGATATTATTAGGCTTTTCTTGTTGTGAAACCTATTTCCTTGTAATGTCATGGAACTTATGAAAGGATTAATTCTATAATTCCAAATAAAAAACTAATTAGGTATAGTGATGTGGGGGTACCAATATATGGATTTCCATAACTATTCCCAATAGAATAAGTAGAACATGACCATACTTGAAAAGGTTGAGAATATGTAATAGTAAAACAAACCTCAAGTCAGAATAATCAAGAAGATTTAATGGATGCATAAGAATAGTGATATGAGCTATATAATATTAATATATTATAAAGGATTCAAATTTTATTTTTTTTACTAGAATGAGGGGTTATGTAAATGGTTTTCTTTGACCAAGTGAATAGATTCTTGTGATTATCATATCTATACTGATACTCTCTATAAAGATAAAAAGGAAAGGGTAACCTATTAAATGAGTGGGTTTGGTAGAATTATCCTATAATTTCAGGGGTTGTGGTCATTTTTTGTGAGACTATTCTAAATTTTAATCATCTTATGTTCCTTAATAAAATTTTGTATAATTCCCCCTATGATGTTAGACTTTATCCAAACTATTTAAATTCTTAATGTTGTTCATTTCCATATCCATTTTAATCACTATCTTTTAGAAGTTCATTTTCAGTGTATGGTGGTATTTCATTTTTTGGTTGGGGTGAATTGTTTACTCATTTCCATAAATATCATTGTATTGGTTTATTATGAAACTAGATTTTGAGACATTATTCTATATTTTGAAGTTATGAAGGTGCTTCCTTTCCATGAGGTTATGAGCCCAACATAATATAATATGAAACCTATTATGGAATGATCTATAGTGTTTCAACATGCTATCTTCCCTATAAATAAAATTTTCATAAATTATTCCAAACACCTCCATATATGAAAACTATAAGAATACAATAATGAATGACCAAAGATAACTTCATCATGAACTTAATATTTAATGTGATTGGAAATAACTCAAATAATTTTAATCCTTTACTGTGTTTGAAAAAAAAACAACATCATCTATTCTCAATTTAATGATAAAAATTTTCCCATTTGAATTTTTTGGAAACACTAATAATGAATCCAAAAATATGATAGTTCATTCATTATTAACAATGAAACTCTAATGGGTTTTGATAGTTATAATTAATTTATTATTTTTATTTTATTCATTAATTTCATTCTATAAATAATTATTCATTACCACAGTTTTGGGGGCACTATGGGAATTTGACGACCAACTATAAAGTTCCATGGATTATTAAGAGTAGGTATGATCAATGGTTTTTTGATGTGGGTCATAGGGAATGATGGTGTTATTCACATTTAAAAATATATACTCCTAAGAAGTGATATGACATCATTTCACCCTTAATCTTCCTCACATTAATAGGGTTCCAGTATATTGCTTCATGCCTACCAGTCTTATGCCTCACCAGAACTACCATGTATAGAAGGTTATGAGTATTCCTCTATAAATACCAATGATCTCACTGTGAATATGATTCTTGTGAGGCTGGATTTAAAAATATCTAACATATCCATTAAAGAATATTTTCATACCACTAGAGGTGATCATAGGAATAAAAAAATGAAGTGAAATAACACAAGATTTTATTTCTTCAAATTGGAATAATTTTAAAATGCACACAAAAAACCCTATTTATCGCGATATAATCAGTCACCAAAAAAATTAAGGAAACGATGAGAAATAAAAAAATAATCCACATATCAAGTATAGTAGGTGTCACCCAATCATCTGAATCCAAACACATCAAGTATCAAATCAAGCCTCCATTATAACTGTAGAAGGTTGGTTCCTTCTAGAGAAAAATAGGTTTTTTATTCCAACATCCCCCTTAAAATAGTTTTTCTCATGTCCCAGATATTTTCATTATCATTCTTCATATATTCGGGTGGTTGATCAGTAGTTTCAATGACATATTCCTTTTTCTAGTATCTATTGGATATTTAAATGGAATTTATGACCCTATGTTTCAATTTCCTCCATATTTCATAGGAATTAACTTCCTAGAAGCTAACTAGATTAGAATTCATCAATAGATAATAAAAATTTTCATACTCCTCCATTGGTTATATTCTATCATATATATTTTTAAGGTTTTAAATGTTTTAGGTACATATATGATAAATTTATAATTCTATGTCTTCATATGTAGGAGTATTTAGTGACAGAGTCATTGGTTATTCGACTCTTAATTCCTACATTGGTACTTCTTCAACACTTTATTTATCTTTTAGAGTGAGTTTTAACTCTCTAGAATCATCATCTTGATTCCATTTACATGTCTCATTTTCATCAAATATTACTTATCATTTTAATATAATAATCTTAGTGATATAATTATACAAGTGATATCCCATTTCTTGGTCTCTCTATCCAAAAGGACACACTTCAATCCTTTTTCCTTAGAGATTTTGAGATATTAAATGGACCCAAAAACTATAATATGGATTTTTATTGGATTATTATTACTCTAAACTTCATGTGAAATTTTTTCCTCAAGATTATTTATTGGGAATCTATTGAGTAGACACAGTAAACGGAAAGTTTCTTCATCCCAAAAAGTCATGGTCTCTTCTTTTTATTTCAGAATTCTTCTTTCTATATTGAGAATAGTTTTATTTTTCCTTCCGACCACTCCATTTAGTTGATATGTGTAATCTAGAGTCATTTTTTTGGTAAATTACATATTTTTTTAGGTATTATGGAAAACATTAGAGGTCTAGTCTCCACCATGATAAGAACTCAATGTTTTTATGTGATGGTTTGTTTGATTTTCCACCAGTTCCTTGAATTATTTGAAGACCTAAAACACTTTAGACATCATCTTTAGAAAGTATATACATATTTTCTATCTATAATAATTGAAAAAAACCAAAAGTACCACTATTATCTATTTGATTTTGGATTCAATGGACCTCATATATCAGTGTGGACTAACTCGAGTTGCTCAACAACATTCTATTTCACCTTCAATAAAAAGTCGTTTCAATGTTTTTTACTTAGAAAAGAACATTAACATATTTTATTTATGTTTCTACTGATAGGAAAAAAATTAACTGCCTTTTTTATTTTTAATAATATTAAACTTTTAAAGATTAAATTTATGAAGGTGATATGCCATATCTGGAATTTATCATCAAGTTCCATCATCTAACAACATTGTAAGTTCTGTTGGATCATAATAGGAAACATGTGGTTCTTATCCCTTGATAATTTTGTGAATGACCTTAATTTTTAATCAAAAATCGTCATTTTTTATTTTCATGCCTTATACGAAATCATTTTTCCACCAACTTCTCATGAATCAAGATGCTGGTCTTCATGTTGGGTACACAGTGGACGTTAAAGATAAAATCATGATTTTTTTCATTTTTCTTTATTAGAATACCTCCTATTCCTTGTAAATATATTATTAAATATTCAAATAGAATTTCTCCTCAATCCCTCTCAACTAGGTTCATAAACAAGTTATTATGACCTATCATGTGCTTTCTAGATCCAGATTAAAGATATGACATACCTTGATTTTTTGTTAATGTTTTTTAAATAAATGCATGAGTCTCTTTAAAAATATTCCCTACTTCAACATCATGTGCCTCCTTGGTTTTTCCCTCTATGGGTTTCTTTATCCAATATTCATTACTATAATTTCCATATTTTTGACAATTATAGCATTGAAAATTTATTTCATTAATTGGTTGTAAATTATTGAATCCTCCTCTTCTACCATATCCTTGTTCTCATGGAGTACAATTTTAATATTCATTCCCTACTTGGTTTGATATTCTTTCCCCTCATCCCCCACTTATTGGATTATCCACGTAATTCTCATGCTCGGATTCTTTGAAATGTCCCCCGATAGTCCTTTTCAGAGTTGTTGACATACATCTTTGATTGTAGTGAATGATCCACTCCATTGGTATCACTCCAACAATTCATTTTTAGGTCATGGGATTATAGATACCTCATGAGTTTTTAGATAGATATCATATCAAGGTCTTTCGTTTCTTCTAGGTAAATAACTATGTAATCAGATTTTATATTTAAGGATCTAAAACTTTTATCACATATCGCATGTCGCCAATATTTTTTCATTTCTTCATAGTTTGTCCAGTACAACCATTACATGAGTATAATACTCAGTAATGGTTTTAGGGTATTTCAAAAATAGGGATTTGAACTCACCTCATAGATATTGAAGTCATACCCACTACACTTGGTAGGCTTATTTTAGTGGTTTCTGAAGGTTTTCCCATATCTTCTTTGATGATTTCAAATAATCGAGTATCTAGAACATCAATTAATCGAGGACTTGATATAAGTTATATTTATCCTTTCTATATATCTTATGTTCCTCATGAAGAGTTTTATTTTGAACATCTAGAAGAGAAGCCTCTACTTCTTTGGATTCTTGCTCAGTATAACCATCCTTTATGATGTCTATGAATTCTTAGGTTCCAAGGAGAACTACAAATTTGATTAAAAAATTATAATTGTTTTCCTTTGTCAACATTGGGATCAAATATAGTGAAATATATTTCACCATTTTGATTAAAAAAATTATTTTTATAGGAATGTGGTAGATTCAAATATTCTAAAATGCAGACTCATGTTTTTTTTAGAATTTTAGGCTGCCAATTTTTTTGGATATGCAAACTACTCATTTTTTCTTTAATATAGAGGAATGGATAGGTATTTTTTATTATATAATATATAGGATTATATATGGAAGAGAGGCCTTTTATGGGAGGATGGAATGTGTAAGAGGAATGATGGTGTGGGAGGCTCACAAAGTCCAAATGAATTTTTTTAAAAAATATTGAATGGATTAGGAAAACATAATGAGGGGGGAAATGGTATGAGAAAAAAAACATTTCAAAAATAAAAAATGCAAAAAAAAAGTAAGAGAATGAAAAATTGATTCCATTCATAGAAGAATCTATAGTAATAGTTCAACTATTCATCTTCTTATTTATTCTCTGATGTTGTAGTTTGATAGCAGTTCTGAAGGAACTCTCACACAAGTAGTTGATTCACCTTCAAGCACTCAGATACAACTGAAGGTGGATTAAGTGGTATCTAAAAAATATATATAAGTAAATATGAAAACCACAGGTCATAATCATAGGAAAAAACATTTCAATGGAAACACACTGGATTTTTTCTTGAACTTGGAATATTTTTACAATGCACACAACACACACTCTTTATAGGGATACAAGATCACAATGAAAAAAATGATGGAAAATAGGGAGAAATAAAAAATACATAGATCTGGTATAACAGGTGTTTCCCAATCATCTGAATCCAAACACGTCAAACTTCCCTTCAAGCCTCCATCAAGGAAGAAGAAGTTTGGTTTCATCCAAAGAAATATGAAATATTTTCATAAATTAGATTTCTATCATTTTAACCAAATATGTGAATTGATTCTTACATAAGCATGAATCCAATATTTTTCATCACATTGTGATTATCATGTTCTTTTGTACAGAACATGTAACCATTAATTACAAAACCATTGTAAGATATAACATTTTCATTTGGTCCCCTGTCTAGAAACTCAAGTTGTTCGGCAATTTAATTCATATTTTCAGATAACTCTTTATAAATATGATCTCGGAACTATCCTATAAATTATTAATTATATGTATTTGATATCCATCCTTCATCCCCTGATGAATTCAAATGTCTAAGAATTACTTTGTGGGAATCAAAAAATAAAACAACATCATAACTACTATATACAATGTAAATGTGAGCTTTCTCTCACTATATAATGGTAATTGTAATAACATCACTTCTGTAAATCCCTTTACCCATAAAAATTTTGTTGAACTAAGACTTTAGGAGACTAATGATATCAATAATTGATAGTTAATCGGTATATAATTCAATAGCTTCTTCCACAATATATCATTCTGCAATACAACCTTCTGGATGACTTTGATTTTTGACGTTCTCTTTAAAAATATTTATATACCATTCTATGGGGTGCATCCATATATAATGGACAAGGATAGATAGATAAACATATCTAACAAAGTGACTCATCTGGTGAAAAATTATATCAAATAATTATGGTGGGAAGAATATCTCTATTTCACATAATATGACTGTAACTTCATTATTAATGATTGGAAACTTCTTCAGGTCTATAAATTTACTGAAAATAGATTAAAAAAGGGATTATATTCTGGTTATTATATGTCATATATTTTTAAGTATAATGCAACATAAAGATACAAATATCAAATCTATCATTATAACATGACAGTCATGTAATTTTAGTCCATACAACTTCAAATTAGTCATTTAAATGACATTCTTTATGTTTAATGAATTCCCCTCTATAACTTTTACAACATTATGGAAAATGAAAAATTGCAACTTATCTTGTCTGGATAGAGTGTACGATGCTGGAGGAAGAAACGCCCACCTTTTACCCTTCACTAGTTTCATCTCTTCCCTTCTCCCCAAGTCAATCATTTTCAACCTTACTTTAATGACATATTTTCTTTTTTCAGGATCATTTAGTAATGTGATAATATCACTATAAAATATATTTTATCCTATATGCATGAAATCAAGAAAATATGTGATGTATAAAAATTTTAATATTATAATTAAAAGATAATTGATATTTTTTATAATCCGGTTTCATAAGGTTTGACTATAATTCTTTACTAGAAATAGTGTCAATATTTGTTTATTTATCGAATAGTTGATCACACGTTAGTGGGGATACTGTTTTAACTTGTTCAACATTCACATAGAATGTTTTCATCAAGAATTGATATTTATGTCATTGAGGAAAAAAATTTATGCTCCCCTAAAACTGAAGTCTTTGATGAATGATTCAGCTGAACTGAGTGTGTGCATTCTTCAAAAATTGGAAACCCCAAAATTTATTTAATGTTATATTCTGATAATTTTCTATAAGTATAAAAGTAATTTATTATAAGGCCCCAGCCTTAAACCTTACTTAATCTTGAGTTATTACAAGATTACACATTGAGGATCTTTTCGGGTTTAGAGTTTTAGAGAATTAGATCATAAAACTTGCATTACATTCCACATATAAACAAAGTGGTTACATAAAGATAGTATTCTTCATTCCCATCAATGGAAACACATTTAAAATAAAACATGGATTATTTCTTGACACATCCTTTACTCTATCATCTTATCATGTACCTTTCCCTTGACCTGTGAAAAACATTTCAAAAACTTGGGATGAGCATAAAAACTCAGTATGGGTTATAAAAAAACATGGAAAGGAAACATGAGTTCATATATACATAATAATGAAATCATACTTTACCCATAAAACATAGGCACTTTAGCATACCTCATAAAATCATGAATAAATCATAGAAATCATAAGACGTAAATGTAACTTGAGGCATTCATAACATTCTTACGTAGGGAGTAACCCTCTTGGTTACATTTGGAATACTCATCACAGTATATTCCCTAAATCTCTTCAAAGAAACCTTTATGTTTCACTCCTTCGCGTTACCCAATGCATTGGAGAGCTATAACGGGCTCACCCGCCCTTAGTTTATCACGGAACCACCCGTCTTCATAATAATGCCCAAGAACCATAACATAATCATATCACATAAAACATGCATAAAGGAAACATAAAATTTCCAAATTTCAATCACGAGATATCAATACAACACATTGATATAAAAACATTATGAAAACCATTTTCAATACTAAAATAAAAGTAAAGTAAAACATGGTATTTATTTTTCTTTTAAAAAGAAGGTATGGCTTGTAGAGGAAGCCAAAACTCAAATAACGGTCACGACGGCGGAGAAGTCGTTGTCGCCGCATACGTACGACAAAAACATTCCCTTTTGTCATTTAGTAAACGCTTCGTATAAAAAAAGATTCCTTTTGAATAAACGTAAAAGTCAAAGGGGAATATACACCGTATAAAAGAAAGTTGTGTATAAAATAAAATATGCCTCAACGAAAGGAGATTGAGACGAAGTCCCATACCTCGTATCCGACTTGACCCGACCGTTCTTTAATCTCCTGAATAATAAACCTGAGTTAATATCCACTGGCTTAAGAATCTTTTTCAAGTTCATTATTCCTTTTATACCATGTTATGAACATCATGTAATCATTTAAGTTAATAATGTTCATTTTGTCGGTATTTGGTTCTTAAGTCAAAATAGACTTCTTACACTTACATGTTGTTAATTTGGTCATAGGTTCGTTATATCCAGAATTATATTAATGATTTGGATAACATATATATCATATATATTCATCATATACATGTATTTATAATATTACATCACATTTAGAGGTAAGAAATGAAATGCACCGTTCATGGAGACGGTAAGCCGTACGTACGCATGAACGCTACTTCCATTTCTATTTCATATTTTCTGGAATGGAATCATAATGATATAAGATTATATTATAATTCCAGTATAATAACATATATAATATCATTAACTTTATCCTTTACACATCCCACATATGGTATTAACGAATCAAATCACTTTCAGGGGGCAGTAGTCCGCACTTCCTAAAATGAAGATATCGTGTTTACCCATAATAGAAACCATAAAGGTATGCCCAAAATGAAAAAAACAGAATCTTAAGGAAAACATAAACATATTATATATCATATATAAAAATAGTGACATCATAATGGCCACCTTCGAAGGTGTTAAATGAGTATTGAACAATCATCGTTTCGGGAGGCAGAATTTCGCCATCCACGGAAACCGTATGTTCTTTAACCATTTGATGTAGTTGTGTGAGAGTGTAGCTCAAATAAATATTATAACAACATCCTTGTATATTGAAGATACTGGTGTTGTTACAAAATAAGTAAATAAAAATAGTTTAGGGGGTTGGAGAAGCAAAATAAAACAAATGAACATGAGAGAATGAGTTACCTTTAAAAGTGTAACTCCTTTTGATTTGATCCTAAAGGATTCCTTTGAAAGGATTCTGCCCAAAGGGAATCCTCTAGGATGAGGATAGGGATGTGGAGAGAGTAAATGGGCAGGGTTTGGCCGAGCCAAAGGCTTGAGGAGTGTGTGAAATGAGGTAGAGGTGAGGGCCTTTTATAAGAGGAGAGGAGGGGCACTTTTGGAAAGTAAAGAAATATTACTTTATTTGAAAATGTGTTTCAGTTTTAAAAGGTCCCACATTGATATAATTCGTGGATAAGGTTATAAGGGTTCGAAATCCAATCATCCAATTGGTTTTGGCCATGTGTAGTTCATAGATTTTACATTGTCTTTCCATTTTATTTAAATCGTCAAATAATGATGTCATCGCTGCATCATTATTATGTGATAAATATTTTAATTTATTTAATGTCTAAAAATCATAAAAAATACTATGATGTAGGAAATCTTTTTAGATTTCCAATGACTATTTATAATCAAATATCTGATCTTTATAACCCCATGTAAAAATTGTTTTCGTAAAACATATTATGTTTGTGTCATTTTTACTTTTACATTAAATAAAAAGTTATTTATGTCATTTCCCAACCAAAATGTCTCCATGGGGTCCCCAAGTTGACCCATGGCTTGTCTTGGTCGGCCATGACACAACCAATAAGGTTGGGACATGTGTCTAGGTCATTTCATATTATTAAAGCATTATTTATACCTTAAACTACCCTAATTACCACAAATCGCGATTAAAAACTTAATAAGTTACTATTCACCAAAAAAATATTTTAATACCATTGCACCACATTTTACATCTTAATGACAACCATGTATGTCGGATTTTCAAAATTCAATACACATTAGCGGTAAACTTTCATTTAACTGAAAAATCAGTTTGCTTGATTACCACTTAGTGGTTTCACTATTCATCAAAAATTGAAGTTTTTCAGAAAATTACCAAAAATTCACCCTAAGCTATATTTGATATTCCGAATTCAAAAATGAAGTCTATTTTACAAAATTCAAATCATATAAGTCACATTAATTAATTTAATAATTAATTCCCGATGCCAGAGCAAATAGCGTGTTTTTACAAAACAATAAGTATCAAAAGATTGACACCAGTTTAAGTCTAATTTCAAAGTGAAATTGATTCCAATGACCACTATTGGATAAAATGGTAAAAATATATTCTAATTTCACTTCAAAACCAATTCAAAACATAATCTAATCATATAAATAAATTAGATTAAAAAGCAATTTTGATGTAAAATGCAGTATTTTTCACTATTCATTAAAAAATGAACATTGTCGGAAAAATACCAAAAATTCACACAAGGTAAATTTTGATGTCCCAATCATAAAGAATAAGTTTATTTTGACAAACATAGTTTATAAAATTGTCAAAATATAGATTCAAAAATGGTTTTCCATCAAAAGGCCGTAAAAAAATCTTTTAAGAATATTAGTGTATTCCATGCATAAGATTGTATTTATTTTCATTTTAAGCCTCTATAACACTATCTTAATCATTAATAGACATAGATAAAAATATCTATTATTCATTACTTACTTTGGATGTTACATCCTTCCCCCCTTTAGAAAATTGTGTCCCCGCAATTTATTTACTTATCGAATAAATGGGGGTACTTATCCCTCATTGCATTTTCAGATTCCCATGTTGCCTCTTCAATCATGTGGTTTTTCCACAAAACCTTTACCTGCTTAATCACCTTATTCCGTAACACTTGCTCCCTGTGGTCAAGAATCTGGACCGGTTGTTCCTCATAAGATAGGTTCTCTTCCAGCTGAACTACCTCTGGACTCAAAACATGAGATGGATCTGGAATATACTTCCTCAACATCGAAACGTGAAAAACATTGTGTACCTGAGATAAACTTGGAGGTAAAGCCACTCGGTATGCAACTGATCCAACTCTCTCTAGAATTTCGTATGGTCCAACAAACCTTGGACTCAACTTTCCTTTCTTACCAAATCTCATCACGCTTTTCCAAGGAGAAACCTTGAGAAAAACATGATCACCTACCTCGAAAGATAGATCCTTCCTCCGGTTATCCGCAGAACTCTTCTGCCTGCTCTGAGCTGTTCTCATGTGTTTCTGAATCAGCTGAACTTTTTCTGCCATCTCTTCTACCAATTCTGGTTCCATCAACTTCCTTTCACCCACTTCATCCCAGAAAGCTGGAGTTCGACACCGCTTCCCATATAATGCCTGAAATGGTGCCATCTGTATACTGTAATGAAAACTGTTATTATATGAAAACTCAACCAAAGAAAGATGTTGGTCCCAACTTCCCTGATAATCCATAGAACAAGCTCGTAGCATATCCTCCAATGTATGAATTGTTCATTCTGACTGCCCATCTGATTGAGGATGAAAAGTTGTACTAAAATTTAATTCAGTACCCAACGACTTCTGAAGGCCTTTCCAAAAGTTATAAGTAAACCTGGGATCACGATCCGATACAATGGAGATAGGAACTCCATGTAACCTGACTATCTCTTTAAGATACAAACGGGAAAGTTGATCAAGAGAGAAATTATCTTGCATAGCAAGGAAATGAGCAGATTTGGTCAAGCGATCAGCAATAACCCAGATTGCATTATTACCTCGAGATGTCTTCGGTAATCCAACAACAAAGTCCATGGATATATTCTCCCATTTCCACTCTGGCACTGGTAAAGGCTGAAGCATCCCTTTCGGTAACTGCCGCTCTTCTTTAACCTGCTGACAAGTCAAACACTTCACAATAAAATCAGCAATATCTCTTTTCATTCCATCCCACCAGTAATACTCCCGCAGATCTCTATACATCTTAGTACTTCCCGGATGAACTGAAAACGGAGAACTATGAGCTTCACATAACAACTCTCTCTTCAACTGTGAATCACAAGGCACACACAATCTCTTCCCAAATCTCAAAACGCAATCATTATCAATGTTGAATTCAGGCAACATACCTTTCTGAACCAGCTCTACCTTTTTCTGCAACTCACTATCTAGCTTCTGTTCTTGCTTGATTCTATCTGATAGAGAAGATCTCACTGATACTTGAAACAAAATAGAGGTACTTCCTACACCAACAACTTCTATGCCAATTTCATCAAATCGTTAACCAAAGGATCACGTTCCAAACGCAACATTGCTAATGAAGCATTAATTTTTCGACTCAAAGCATCAGCCACTTTATTTTCTTTTCCCAGATGGTAATGAATTGTACAATCATAATCCTTGATTAATTCCAGCCATCTCCTTTGTCTCATGTTTAACTCTTTCTGAGTGAATATATACTTTAAACTTTTGTGATCGGTATATATTTCACACTTTACTCCATACAAATGATGCCTCCAAATTTTTAAAGCAAAAACAACAGCAGCTAGTTCCAAATCATGTGTAGGGTAATTTACCTCATGAGTTTTCAATTGTCGTGAAGCATAAGCAATTACCTGATCATTCTGCATTAGGACGCAACCAAGTCCTTTCAATGAAGCATCACTGTATATAACAAACTCACCATTCCTGGAAGGTAGTGCCAAAACTGGAGCATTCACCAATCTTCTTTTCAATTCCTGAAAACAATCATCACATTCTTTTGTCCAGATAAACTTAACACCCTTCCGAGTTAGCTTAGTCATTGGACTAGATAACTGTGAAAAAATTCTAACAAACCTTCGGTAATAGCCCGCCAAACCAATGAAGCTACGAATCTCAGTTACATTTGTGGGTCTTGGCCATTCTTCCACAAATTTTGTTTTTGCAGGATCAACATTTATTCCATCTTTAGAAACAATGTGACCAAGGAAAGAAATTTGTTGCAACCAAAACTCACACTTGCTGAATTTCCCATACAATTTCTTTTCTTTTAAGGTTTTCAAGATAACCCTTAAATGTTTTTCATGATCCTCTTTACTTTTAGAAAACACCAAAATATCATCAATGAAAACCACCACAAACTTATCTAAGAACTCATGGAAAATTCTATTCATTAAGTCCATGAATACAGCAGGTGCATTGGTTAGCCCAAAAGGCATTACTACAAATTCATAATGTTCATATCTCGTACGGAACACGGTCTTCGGAATATTTGCCTCCTTTACCTTCAGCTGATGGTACCCCGATCTCAAGTCAATCTTTGAAAAAAACTGAGCTCCCTGGAGCTGATCAAACAAATCATCGATATGAGGCAAAGGATATTTGTTCTTAACAGTGATATTATTCAAGGCTCTATAATCAATGCAAAGTCTCATAGAACCATCTTTCTTTTTAACAAATAAAAAAGGAGCACCCCATGGGGATGTGCTAGGTCTAATGAAACCTTTCTCTAATAAATCTTGCAATTTCTCCTTCAACTCTAAAAGTTCAATTTGTGCCATTCGATAAGGGGGTTTTGAAATTGTCTTAGCATCAGGAACTAAGTCAACAGTAAACTCAACTTCCCGATCTGGTATTATTCCAGGAAACTCATCAGGAAAAACATCAGGATACTCATTTACCACTGGCACATCATTAATCTGAACAGTTCCTTTATTTTCAACGACGCGTGCAAGGTAACATTCGTTTCCATCTTTTACAAGTTTCTCAGCCTCTTGATATGTTATCAAAAGTAAGGGTTCATTCTTGTAAACAAACTGAAAGTCTTTCTGAAAAGAAACTTCTTTAGCTCTATAGTCAATCTTAGCATGGTAAATAGAGAGCCAATCCATACCCAGGATAACATCAAACTCTACTAGAGGTAGAACAATAAGGTTTGCAAATAGGTTCTTTCCACAGATAAGGATAGGAAGATTCTTATAAATTCTTTTTGCCTCAACATTTCCCCCATGTGTTTTTACCAAAATTTCAGGAGTCATTTCTTGAGATGGTATTCCCATTTTACTAGAAAAGGTTTCAGAGATGAAAGAATGTGTAGACCCCGAATCAAACAACACACTGGCATAATCTGAAAAAACAAACAAAGTACCTGATACCACTTCATTTGATGGCCCGACATCTGCTGAAGTAGTTGCAAAGGATTTCACTACCCCTTTCTTCTTGTAGTATAACTGCTTCCCATCACTCAAGCTCTTTGTCGGACACTCGTTTGCATAGTGACCCATCTCATTGCACTTATAACATTTCACTAATTGTAAATCAAATTTGTTCTTACTTTCACCTTGATCCTTTTCAGTGCAATCACGAGCCTTATGTCCCATCATACCACATCGGTAGCACTTCCCAGAATTCAGAAGACATTCCCCAGCATGCCTTTTGCCACATTTATCACAAACTGGAAACTTAGTTCTCTTACCATCAGACTTTTTTGAAGAATTCTTACCTTTCTCCTGCCACCTCGGTCTCTTCTTCTGCTGGTTGTTATAGAAAACTTGGTCATCGGCAAACTCCATTTCCACCTTCTCAGCACATCGAACAAGCTTTTCATAACTTTTAAACTCACGAGAAGCTAATTCCCTTCGATACTTTGGCTTTAATCCTGAGTAAAAATGATTGATTTTACTATCAAGGTCCCGGATAAAATTTGGAGCATACCTTGCCAATCGAGTGAACCTTTCTTCATAGGCAGCCACTGAGTCTTCCTCTTGCCTCAATTCCAAGAATTTCTTTTCCATCCTAAGTCGAACAGCCTTAGGAAAATACGTCTCAAGAAACATACCTTTGAATTCATCCCAGTCAAGAGCATCAATCTCATCGGCGTCCCTGATATTTTTAACCATAGACCACCACTGATCTGCTTCACCCTCCAAACGGTAAATAGCAAGACTAACCTTTTGATTGTCTGAACACCCCATGACATCAAAAATCTTCTCCAATGCTTTAATCCACCCTTCAGCTAGCATAGGGTCAGATGATCCTCTGAATGATGGGGGATGTTGCCTCATGAAATGTTCCACCACTGACATGTTCCTCTGCGGTTGATCTGGCTGATCTCGTGTATGGATACCGCCGCCATTTATCGCTTGAGTCAACTGCGCCATTACTGCAACAAACTGTTCAGTTCCAATTCCAACCATTTCTGGATGCTGATTCGGAAGGTTATTTCCTTCTTTATGCCTTCCTAGCACTGCTTCCCTATTTCCTCTACGGAAAACCATTCTGAACAAACATGTCTTAGATGAAGCAACATGGTAATCTTCAAATGCTATATCATTTCAAAAAAAATATTTTCGGATAATCATTTAATAGAATTCTAACTCCTAAAGTTATCTAAACCTCCCTCTGATACCAACTATAAGGCCCCAGCCTTAAACCTTACTTAATCTTGATTTATTACAAGATTACACATTGAGGATCTTTTCGGGTTTAGAGTTTTAGAGAATTAGATCATAAAACTTGCATTACATTCCACATATAAACAAAGTGGTTACATAAAGATAGTATTCTTCATTCCCATCAATGGAAAGACATTTAAAATAAAACATGGATTATTTCTTGACACATCCTTGACTCTATCATCTTATCATGTACCTTTCCCTTGACCTGTGAAAAACATTTCAAAAACTTGGGATGAGCATAAAAACTCAGTATGGGTTATAAAAAAACATGGAAAGGAAACATGAGTTCATATATACATAATAATGAAATCATACTTTACCCATAAAACATAGGCACTTTAGCATACCTCATAAAATCATGAATAAATCATAGAAATCATAAGACGTAAAGGTAACTTGAGGCATTCATAACATTCTTACGTAGGGAGTAACCCTCTTGGTTACGTTTGGAATACCCATAACAGTATATTACCTAAATCTCTTCGGAGAAACCTTAACGTTTCACTCCTTCGCATTACCCAATGCATTGGAGAGCTATAACGGGCTGACCCGCCCTTAGTTTATCACGGAACCACCCGTCTTCATAATAATGCCCAAGAACCATAACATAATCATATCACATAAAAAATGCATAAAGGAAACATAAAATTTCCACATTTCAATCACGAGATATCAATACAACACATTGGTATAAAAAAATTATGAAAACCATTTTCAATACTAAAATAAAAGAAAAGTAAAACATGGTATTTATTTTTCTTTTAAAAAGAAGGTATGGCTTGTAGAGGAAGCCGAAACTCAAATAACGGTCACGACGGCGGAGAAGTCGTTGTCGCCGCATACATACGACAAAAACATTCCCTTTTGTCTTTTAGTAAACGCTTCGTATAAAAAAAGATTCCTTTTGAATAAACGTAAAAGTCAAAGGGGTTTATACACCGTATAAAAGAAAGTTGTGTATAAAATAAAATATGCCTCAACGAAAGGAGATTGAGACGAAGTCCCATACCTCGTATCCGACTTGACCCGACCGTTCTTTAATCTCCTGAATAATAAACTTGAGTTAATCTACACTTTATTAAGAATCTTTTTCAAGTTCATTATTCCTTTTATACCATGTTATGAACATCATGTAATCATTTAAGTTAATAATGTTCATTTTGTCGGTATTTGGTTCTTAAGTCAAAATAGACTTCTTACACTTACATGTTGTTAATTTGGTCATAGGTTCGTTATATCCAGAATGATATTAATGATTTGGATAACATATATATCATATATATTCATCATATATATGTATTTATAATATTACATCACATTTAGAGGTAAGAAATGAAATGCACCGTTCATGGAGACGGTAAGCCGTACGTACGCATGAACGCTACTTCCATTTCTATTTCATATTTTCTGGAACGGAATCATAATGATATAAGAGTATATTATAATTCCAGTATAATAACATATATAATATCATTAACTTTATCCTTTACACATCCCACATATGGTATTAACGAATCAAATCACTTTCAGGGGGTGGTAGTCCGCACTTCCTAAAATGAAGATATCGTGTTTACCCATAATGGAAACCATAAAGGTATGCCCAAAATGAAAAAAACAGAAGCTTAAGGAAAACATAAACATATTATATATCATATATAAAAATAGTGACTTCATAATGGCCACCTTCGAAGGTGTTAAATGAGTATTGAACAATCATCGTTTCGGGAGGCAGAATTTCGCCATCCACGGAAACTGTATGTTCTTTAACCATTTGATGTAGTTGTGTGTGAGTGTAGCTCAAATAAATATTATAAAAACATCCTTGTATATTTATGATACTTTTTTTGTTACAAAATAAGTAAATAAAAAGAGTTTATGGGGTTGGAGAAGCAAAATAAAACAAATGAACATGAGAGAATGAATTACCTTTAAAAGTGTAACTCCTTTTGATTTGAGCCTAAAGGCTTCCTTTGAAAGGATTATGCCCAAAGGGAATCCTCTAGGATGAGGAGAGGGATGTGGAGAGAGTAAATGGGCAGTGTTTTGCCAAGCCAAAGGCTTGAGGAGTGTGTGAAATGAGGTAGAGGTTGGGGCCTTTTATAAGAGAAGACGAGGGGCACTTTTGGAAAGTAAAGAAATATTACTTTATTTGAAAATGTGTTTCGGTTTTAAAAGGTCCCATATTTATATAATTCGTGGATAAGGTGATAAGGGTTCGAAATCCACTCATCCAATTGGTTTTGTCCATGTGTAGTTCATAGATTTTACATTGTCTTTCCATTTTATTTAAATCGTCAAATAATGATGTCATCGCTGCATCATTATTATGTCATAAATATTTTAATTTATTTAATGTCTAAAAATCATAAAAAAATACTATGAGGTAGGAAATCTTTTTTTCTTTCCAATGACTATTTATATACAAATATATGATCTTTATAACCCCATGTAAAAAATTTTTTCGTAAAACATATTATGTTTGTGTCATTTTTACTTTTACATTAAATAAAAAGTTATTTATGTCATTTCCCAAACAAAATGTCTCCATGGGGTCCCCAAGTTGACCCATGGCTTGTCTTGGTCGGCCAAGACACAACCAATAAGGTTGGGACATATGTCTAGGTCATTTCATATTATTAAAGCATTATTTATACCTTAAACTACCCTAATTACCACTAATCGCGATTAAAAACTTAATAAGTTACTATTTACCAAAAAAATATTTTAATCCCATTGAACCACATTTTACTTCTTAATTACAACCATGTATGTCGGATCTTCAAAATTAAATACACATTAGCGGTAAACTTTCATTTAACTGAAAAATCAGTTTGCTTGATTACCACTTAGTGGTTTCACTATTCATCAAAAATTGGCGTTTTTCAGAAAATTACCAAAAATTCACCCTAAGCTATATTTGATATTCTGAATTCAAAAATGAAGTCTATTTTAAAAAATTCAAATCATATAAGTCACATTAATTAATTTAATAATTAATTCCCACTGCCAGAGCAAATAGCGTGTTTTTACAAAACAATAAGTATCAAAAGATTGACACCGGTTTAAGTCTAATTTCAAAGTGAAATTTATTCCAATGACAACCATTGGATAAAATGGTAAAAATATATTATAATTTAACTTCAAAACCAATTCAAATCATAATCTAATCATATAAATAAATTAGATTAAAAAGTAGTTTTGATGTAAAATGCAGTATTTTTCACTATTCATTAAAAAATGAACATTATCAGAAAAATACCAAAAATTCACAAAAGGTAAATTTTGATGTCCCAATCATAAATAATAAGTTAATTTTGACAAACATAGTTTATAAAATTGTCAAAATATAGATTCAAAAATAGTTTGCCATCAAAAGGCAGTAAAACAATCTTTTAAGAATATTAGTGTATTCCATGCATAAGATTGTATTTATTTTCATTTTAAGCCTCTATAACACTATATTAATCATTAATAGACATAGATAAAAATATCTATTATTCATTACTTACTTGGGATGTTACATTTATCATCCTGAACAAGATGGTGATCATTGTGAATTCTTCGCTTCTATGAGAATCATACATTATAACTCATGTATCCCATATCAATTTAATATATTTGATTAATGGATCCAAAAATTCATCAATATCATTATTGGTTTACATAACTAGATAGGTACTTTGTGTTCTATTATATATAGAAAAAAGATTTATTACATCTAAACATAATGCAAGATGGAAGTTTCATGGCACATTTCTAAATTTTGGATACTCATAACCAATTTTCTTCCACTAAATTTGCTACATGACGTAGTGTCCTATTTGTATCTGTATTCCATGTCAAATATCTCAAGGTTTCCTGACATCTATATAGTCTTCTAAATCATGAAATGTTAGGAATGCACCATACATATTTTGGAGGACTATATTCATCTTTCTAGAATTTATTTTCACCACACATAGGTCATTTTATAAGTGATTCATTTTCCTTATGAGACAACATGAAATCATTTGGACAAACATGTATTTTTTAGTGATCATTCCCATTGAACGTAGAATATATTTAATTTAATATTATCGACAAAGAATTTAATTTTTTTCTAGTAGCATTTCATTCAGGAAACCAAGTAGTTATTCAAAGGTCTTGTTATTGCATCTGTTTCTAGCATTATAATCATATAACTTCAATAATGGTGATAATATTGTGTATTTAGTACAACTGGTATATAATGGTATCTTAGCGTGGATATTTAACTTCAAAAATAATTTTCTAAAATCACATAGCTCATATTTAATTTCTATTTTAATTTATTCCTTTCGATCTCCATTATCATTTAAACTATTATTCGTATTAAATTATCTATAAACAGCAGTTTTATACCAGTCAGGGATAACATTTAGTTGTTTCCCATGTTTTATCCAATATTTATAGCTATGATATATTTTGTGACAATTCAAATGTTCTTCCTACTATTTTGGAATAATTATTAAATAACAACAATATATATAAGGAAAATGATTTGATAAGGGTTTCATTCAAGATATATACGAAACATGATGAACTCTTAAACTCCATCTTCATACTCTTTTTTCACATGATTAGCGTACATCCATTTTCCATTCATATTCATCCTATTAGGTTCAAAAAATATTTATTTTGTAAACAAATACACATAAGATAATAATAATCAAAATATAATGTTATAGATAATCATAATATGGAAAACCCAACATTTGATTGTTATCAGTTATTATTACAGAAAAGTTATCATTTTATACAATGTGATATAAAAAGAAACAACATGGGATAAACATGGTTTTTGGTCTAGGTTCTTGATTTCATGTTGTGTAGGATAAAAAGGTGTTAATAAATGTATTAGAAAAAATTATTTATTATTGGTTGGAATAATTCCCAGGGAAATTCTTGTTTGTTTTTTCATTTATTTTAGACCTGTATTACTAAATTTTTGTAAAAATATATTTTGTCATAACATATAAGGTCATGTAAACCTCATATTTTGAAATAGGGTCAAGGAGATTGAAATTTCATGAAACAAATTTATGATATTGTTATTGATGATAGATGTGAAGTTTGAGTCTATGTCACTCTCTTTTTCTATATATTATTCTAGACCATATATTATAGTTATGACATAAAATATATTTATATTATACCCCACTGATGAACACCAAATTCAAAAATGGTATAATTATCAATCTTAAATATATTTCACATGTCTTAAAATATCAAAAAACTCTATTCAATTTCCTTAAAAACGCCACAAATTATTTTCATTAATAAACATTCCAAACAAAATTAAATAGCATGAATTTCACATCATTAAGATCCAAAAAATTCTGATTCCAGCTCTAATAATGAAAAAACAATCACTATAATATATCTCCCACATCTTGTAGTCAAAACCTTTATAGGTATATAAAAAATAGTATACTCATTATTAATAAAATCCATACAAAATTTATTCTTAGGGGAGATTATAAAAAACATTATAAAATTATTCAACAATCTTTAAATCATGTTTGTGTCTGAGATAACTTTTTTAAAATTTTAACTTTTTAGGGGTGACACTCAAACCATCCCTAATAATACGAAAAAGATAAAAATAATAATAATATTGTGTACATAACTTAATAAAAATAAATAAAGTTATAAATAAAAATATGGAATGTATTCACACCCACACACCTCAAACCATGACAAAAATTTTCCTTATCCACCCCTCGCATTTAATGTAACTAGATAAGAAAATGAATTTGAAAAATCAGTTTATCAACATCTATATTAACCAAAGAAAACTCACAACACCTACATTCCGAGGATTCCTATTCTAATAAAAAATAACACTCTAAAACATCTTGAAACGCCCCTAAGAATTGATAGGTCAGTTATATAGCTATTTACTAGAATGTAAATTGAAAAAAGGTTTTATAAAATATGATGTTATGTATTCACATAATGAGAAAACCTCATACCCTTTCAACTCTATCTGAAGTTGATATAAACCTTATAGTGTGATATTAGAAATTATACACCTCAAACCTTATATATTAACATGATCATATTCTAAATAACCCAAATAAAACACATAGAAAACCCCATTAAGAAACATATTTAATAGGCCTCTAAAATCAAATATAAGCTTCATCAAAACCAAGTGTTTACACTTAAAACAACATGTTATTATTTTTAACTCAAAAAATATTTTAATTCATTGTTTATTTTTACAAAAAAATAACCATTTATATATTTAATCATTAATACTTTATAAATAATTTTTTTTAAATCCCTAACTATTCATATTCATTTTCAAAACTAATTCACTAAATAAAATACAAAACAATTTCATAGAAATAACCATAAAAGAATAAAATTTAATTACCAACCTATTTTTGAATTTCAAAACCCCAAAAATACCTTCTTATATTTAAAATATTTTCAAAAATAATAGTAAAAAAATAATATTGAGTTTTGAATCTAGATAACCAAAATCCTTAATTTTATAAAACTATAAAATCTACCTTCAAATAATACATATAAAAACAAAATACCCTTTAAAAGAAAATGGAGGGGTAAGTCTTGATGCGTCTGTCATCTGAGGGAGTGGATGACGGGAAAAGGGTGGTCACCAGAGGGCTACTTAACAAAATTGGTTGGTCATACCATGATGAAGACATGGAGGTGAGGTGGAGGAAAGTAAGAAATAAGGCACACAAAAGTATTACATGGTTTAGACCAGGTGTATACAAGATAGGTGATCAATGAAATTGATAAATAAGATAGTAGGAGAAGTAATAACATACCTTAGATTTAAGAGAGTTGATTCTCCTAAGCGAATATCTAGGGGAGTAGTGGCAAAGACGAAATTCCCTAATATCTTGAACAACACAAGAGAAATTGGTTTGGTTAGGGTTCTATTTAAAATACCAAGAAGACATTAATCATCACATTCAAAAAATCACTGACAAAGAGGGGATTTATAAGCACTAAAACAATAAGCACTGATAAAAGAACTCATTATGAGTGCTAAATTTTCAGCACTCCTAATGATATGTTTTATCATCGCTTTATTAGCGCTGATAAACAAATATCTCTATCAGTGCTCAAAAAACACAGATAAAGGATTATTAATATAATTAATAAATTTAATTGTATATAATTATAAATAAATAAATTTAAATTTAAATATTTACATATATTATTATAGATATATATTAAAAATTACAATTTTAAATAAATATTTTTGTAAATATTTTTATAAATATTTTTATATAATTTTAAATATAATTGTATTATTATATATATTCATATATTCATATTTATATTTAAAATATATATATATATAAATATAAATATATAAAATATATTCATTATTTTAATATATTTATTATATTTTTATAATTATTTAAAAATATAATTATTTATTTATAATATTATAAATACATTTTAAAACAATTATATTTATATATTTATAATTAAGAGTATATATTTCTATATATGTTATAAATTTTCTTTTATACATATATTTTTTTGTAAATATTAATTTATAAATATATTTTTTACATCCTTGTGGAATATATAATCTTAAATGTAAGAATGTTAAAAATAAATGAAATTAGATAATTACAAATGGGTAGTGTTTAAAAATATTAAAAATGGATAGCTTTTATTAGATATACAAATTATTAGAAAATAAAAATAAGGATATATTTGAAATGAAGATGGATACATATTGAAAATATTAAAACATAGTAAATAAATATATATATATAAATATAGGAAATGATTAAATTCAAAAAATATATATATAATGAATAGATAATACAAAATAAAATAATATAAAAAACTAAAAAAAAATTGATTAAAAACATGATATATTAAATATATTATGTTAGTAAATGAAATTCTATAATGTATATTAAATTTTGAATAAATTATATAAATAATATGTGTGGGTGTTTCTATATATATATGATTTCATTAATTTTGTAAATATTTGTGTGTGAGAAATTAATGTGTGTGTGTATATATACATATGCAAGTTTGATATATGTTAGATTGGAAAATGTAGCTATATAATATATAGAATATATTAATCAAATAAATAATAAGAAGAATGAATAAATTTAGAAATTCAATAATTATTATTAATTATATAGATAATTTAAAAAAAAATTAAAAATTAATGTTCAAATTTGTAAAAATATAAATGAATATATATTAATTATATAAATTATAACAATGTTAAAAAATTCAATTTTAATAAAAAAATATGTAAGTAAATATAATAAAATTAATTAAATTAAAAAAAAATATTTTGAATAATGAAAAATTGAAAATAAATAAATTGAAAAAATATTAAATATATTAATGAATAATTATTTATAAAAAAACATTAAAATGAATAAATTAAAAAATATATTTAATTAATATTTAAAATTTATAAATTAAAACAAAAAATTAAGCACAAATATAACATTATCAATGAATAAATTATATTAAATGAATTCATGTTAAAAATAAGTGAATTTTAATTTTATAAATAATTAAATAATTAAAATACTATCTATGATTAATAAAAGTGAATAAAATTATTTAAAAATATAATATAATATATATATAGTAATAAATAGTATATTAATTATTTAATTAGAATAATAAATATTTAATTAGTATATTAAGTATTTAATTTGTATCTAGCAATACGTATTATATTAACAATTTAATTATTATATTAAGTATTTAATAATTTTATTCATTTTTATTAATTAAAAAATTATATTAAATATTTTAAAATATATATATATAATTAATAAACTATTTATTACTCTAAATAAATATTAAATTTAATAAATTTAATTTTAAATAATTTAGGGGTTAGACCGGTCCAGTTCGTGAACCAACATTAATATATGTTTAAATAAAACTGAATATATATTAATTATATAAATTAAGAATATATTAAAAACATTAAATGTTACAAAATTTATTAAAAATTTAATGAAATGTTTATTTATAGGAATTATGCCTTTAGGAATACGGTTCATGTAAGGTTTCTTGCTCAACCCATAAAAGGTTGTGTTATAAATCAATAAATAAAAATATTGATGGCCTTCGAGTTCGGTTGATCTATATTAACTATTTAATAAATTAAATTATTTTTATTATTAATAAACATTATATTACTTATTTAAGTGACAGATGATGGAGGAGTGGGAGAGGAACCCTACGTTGGCTCTTAGAGATTGCGGTGGCTACGACTATCCCTGTAGCCTCAACCTAAATTCATATGTGCCCAATCATCCCGTTGAAAGTCATGAGATGATTTATGTGGTCCAAGACATTGATTCTGCAAAAATTTTCACTCCACACGCTGGTTCCTCGGGGGCTTCATTTGCATTCATCAAGGATCATATTGGCCAGCGGATCATTAGAAATGGTTTAATGGAACACGTCTCAGCCTTCGATGGAGCTATTTCTGAGAGAATTGAGGTTAGTAAGTTTTCTTTTATTTCACGTATTTCATTGTCGAAGGGTATGAATCTGTGGAGGGTCTCTGATTTGGTTTATAGATTATCTAAGATTTGGGGTTTTTCCGACTTCAAATGTGTGTCCTTAGGTCACGGATTCTTCCATGCCCTCTTCCTATATGCTGAGTTAAAAATAATTTCTTAGGGTGCTGGGTCGATTAATCTCAAACCAGGTGTTCTTCGAATTCAGGACTGGAATCTGACTTTTAACCTTAATGATTTTAAAGAGACATGTGCTCAGTTTTGGGTTAAAGTACATAGAATAAGTTGGGTTTTATGGCACCCAAAAATTCTCTATGGCATAGCTTCAGTTATCGGTATCCCAATCCATATGGATAATGAAACTGAAATGGAAACTTTCAGTCACTTTGCAAGAATACTAGTAGAAGTTGATCTAGGAATTTTTCTAATTGACCGTGTAATTCTCTCAACCCCAAAATATGAGGTCAATTTGGGAATTGAATATGAAATAAATCCTCCATTCTGCACTATTTGTGGTATTATAGGCTACCTGATCTCTAATTGTAGAAGTAATACATTCTGCTCAAATTATCTCTTAAAGGGGCATGAGTCTAGCCAATGCAGAAGAAAGAAAATTTTAGCAACTGAATCCACTACACTGATTAAAGAGCTTGATGAAACTTGCTGCTACAAAATCCTCCGAAAAATTGATTTTGGAGACTAATGTTATTCATAGTATTGCTGGTATAGAGGATCCCCCTAAGTCCCAGGTTAGGGATGGGGCTGAAGTTCCCATTAGGCCTGATGGGGGGGAAGAGTTGGTTGCACCCTTGCCTCCTATTAATGTTATTTTGTTCAAGGTTAAAAAAATATATTGGTTCGATCTTGTAAGTGATTCACACCTCTACATGTCTTGGAAAGAAGCTTCTCATTCTGGTTCAGAGGATGACAGACTGATAATGATTTAGATGATAGTCAGGGTGCTAAATAATTGTCTATTCAAGCTGATGTTGATATAGAAATTTGGCCAAAAAATTTAAAAGCCTCAAAGGTCCAAAAGGGTAAGGAAAAATTGATTCTGCAATTTCATTGAAATCCAAATGCAAAAGGGCTACATCTGAACAAGGGAAAACAAGAAACCCTGCACATTAGAAATGCTATGTGGAGGTTGATATTAATAATAAACCACTGGAACTGGCCTCCTCCAAGTTATATGATGGGAAGGGTGTAACTGAGCATAGCAGGGATTTGATACATGCAGCTTCAGCAGCAGGCCCTCAAACACTCTACAATCATGCAGTGATTTAGCAGTTGTCTCAACCCTCTATCTCAAAACAAAGGCTGCCCTCAGTTCCAGATCAAGTGCAGGGTAATTATCTTTTACCTTATCATGGTAAGATAATAGATGTTTCTACTAAAAAAACTCCTAGGAAGGAGGATGACTCTGGTAATACTGCTATGTTGGTGTCATGTAAGTAGCCAATTGATTCTTCACATGACATAGGAGGGTTGCAAACTCCTAATTCTGGCTTGTCACAATCTGCTAATGACAGGGGATCAAAAATTGAACCTATTGGCTCTCTTATGTCTCGTGATACCTCACAATCGTCTAAGAGAAAAATGCATACCATGGTAAGTACGCACAATTCTTTTTCTCTGCTTGAAATTGGAAGCAGGGAGGAGGATGGAAAATAATACAACCATGCATTCGAAGATGAAGAAATAAAGGAAGTTGTTGATGCGGGACTCCCAGATGACGGAGGAGGACCATGGGAGAAAATGAAAACATGTCGAAGATGGAGGCCTCCTCGTGGTAGGGGTGGCTGTTACCTACACCACTACATAAACACCCAGTCTCGTGCTGCATGAATTTTTCTCTGATTTTGTTTGGCTTGTTTTTTTGGACATCAGCTACTCTTTTCCCCCTATGTACTTTTCTTTTTTATTATCTTATATAAGGGGCCATATGCCCCAAAAAAATTATATTACTTATTTAATTATATATATAATATTTATGTAATTTATTAATTTCTAATTAAATAATTATTATGCTACTTTTTTAGTATATATATATTTATATATTTAATTTAATAAACTATATATATAATTAAATAATTAACATATTATTTATGAATATATTTCAATATATATTAATATATATATTTTTATATATATTTATATTTAATATATATAAATAAATTTGTATATATATCAATACATATTTTTATATACATAATAATAATTTAATTATAAAAAATGAAAAAATATAAATAAATATTAAAAACAAATTCATTTTACAAAATATTAAAAAAATAAAATATAAAATATAAAATTTTCATATATATATATATAGTAATATATTTTTGAATATATCAATAGAATTTAATAATATAAAAAATAAATAAATAAAAATATTAAACAAATAAAAATAATATATATATATATATATATATTAATTTATATATTAATTTTCAATATATTCTTATATGTTAATATATATTTTCATATATGAAATAAGAAGTTAATTTTAAAAAATTTAAAAAATCAGTTAGACCTCAACCTAAAGGGTCGTCCATTTAGGCATCCCAACATGTAAAGCCCACTTAGAATAGGTTGGACTGTGTCCCACAGCGAGGAGAGGGTGTGTCAAGGCCCACGGTGAGCAAAGGGGGGATGAGGGTCGTGCGGGACAATTCGGGTTGACCATTTAGGTGTGTGAGAGTGTATGTGGGAGCTCATCCTCAAAGTAGGGTTACGGTCCGCTAGTATCGTGGAATCATATAAAAAGAATCAGTCAACCATTCATATGTTTGAGGACCCTTGTGATAGTTTTATCATCACTTTAACTACTAAGGATAGAGATAAACTTTTTCGATTTTAGGAAAAACTACCATAGATCAAGATTTACACATCACCACCCTTTAACAATGCTAAAAATGCTGATAAAACTATCGTGCGAGTGAGACCACAAGGCATGACTATAAATTCATAGTTCCCATAACATATATGGAATTTCGACTAGGGTATATCCTCCTTCTTGAATCTCAATTGATGATTTCCATAATGAAGTTCAATCTTGGAAAAGTATTGATCTTTGTATAATTGATAAAATAAATCATCAATATGGGGATGAGGATACTTTTTATTGATAGTGAACCTGTTAAGTTCTCAATAATCAATGTCGGTCCACATTGATCTATATTTATTCTTAATAAATAGAATTGGTGGTCCCTATGTTGGTGAACTAGGGCATATGAATCCCTTATCAATATTTTCATGTAGTTTCTTCTTTACTTCCTGCAACTCAATTGGGGATATTCTATAAGGGGACTTTGAATTAGGAATAGCACCAGGTATGGGTTCTATTAAAACTCAACTTCACGGTTTAGTAGAAGACTTGGAAATTCTTCCAAAAATACATCAAAAAACTCTCATACAATTGGTGTATCTTAAGGTGGAGTTTCTCCCAAAATATTTGAGATATATAACATTCAGTTATAGTAATTAATACCCACAAGAAGAAATAAATTTCCATTAGAAAATCGTATTCATCCATTCACTGATAAATGATTATCGGTTCATTCAGAATATAAAATTTGTCTTCCCTTCCTCATAATTAAATATGATCCCCATATAAAGAAAGTAATGTCATGCCATTAATCACATCAAATTCCACTAAAGGAGGAATCACAAGATCTTCATAAATCACTTTCCCATAAAATTCAATCGGAGAAGCACTATAAACATTATATGTGACTATTTTTGTATTAAGAGTTTTCAAAGCTAACTCAACATATTTCTATTGATGTGATATAGTGATACCCTTATAAAATACTTTATAAATAAAAGAGTGGGTGGATCTATAATCAAATAACGCATTAACTATTTTAGAGTGGATGATAAGTTTATCTTTCACCACATCATTTACATAACCAACTTTGACATTCATGATCATATGATATTTCCCTTTGTCTTTGAGAATAAGAGGTTATAGATGATGATCATCAAAAACCATCTGATTCATTCACTGGTTGGCATAATTCTCATACTCATTGAATTTAAGAATTGGAGAGGGTGTGTTGCATTCTGTAAAGATCTATCTCTTTTCACATCATTATCTATCTTCTCCCCATCACTTTAGAATTCATTTTCTTGATGACCTTCTTTCCCACACATGAAATATTTACTAGTCCTTGTATGATAATTTTCCCCATGTTTCCTTCCACAATTTGAGAAAAAAAAAGGAAAGTTCATCCTCTATTCTTCATGGTTTTTAGAATTGCCTTTGAATTCCATTTTTTTTTCTTATCAAAATCATAAGATTGATGGATAAATATAATGTAAATCTCAACCTTGATATCACATCTAACAATTTATTCATTTCTATTGAAGTTCTATATGGATAATTCCCTTCGAATACTTGGTTTTATGCCACTAAAGAATCGATTAACCTTAATTTAAGGTTGGATAATAATTCCATAAGCGTACCTCGCAAGACTTCTAGAATTTTCTTCAGAGGTTCTAACAAATTCATAATCCTTTTTATTTAACTTAATTAATTCATTATCCATTTTTGTATAAAGAATATGAGGATTTTACTTATTGAAAAATAATTTCCTGAACTCAGCCTAATCCATTGATTCAATTTGTTCATATTGCCTCATATTATTGATAAGATCCCACCATTGATCTGATTCACCTTCTTGATAATAAAAATCCCAAATGAATTTACCATGTTCTTAACATTAGAGAACATAATATATCTTTTCAGTGGTACTAATCCATTTCTCAACCACTAGTGGATCAGAAGACCCATAGAATAAAGGTTGATGTTTCCTAAAAAATGTCTCGATAGAATTTTTCAATTTATTTTCTCATTTAGAATTATTGCATGATTCATATCTTGTGTAAGCATAGAAATAATATTTTTCATTCCATATCCCATAACATTCAGTTTCTCGGGAGGAAAATTGTTGTATTTCCCATCTCATTCAGAATTAACATGATTCCTTTGGGTTCCATCCATAGACTAAAACCAAAAATCATAGTGTGAAAAACACTAATCGTATTGGCAAAACAACATAATCAAGGAAAATTACTTATAGTATTTAAATCTAAGAAACCTTATTAATGACTTTGGTTACTCATGGTCATTAGAAAATCTCAAAGATGTAACTTAGACATTCTCCTTTCATTCTTACTAAGGTTTTTTCTTATCCTATTTTATGAAGGTTAACTAAACCTTCAGATGATACCAACTAAAAATACCCATAATTTTCATAAATATATATTACATATAAATAGATAAATATTCATTACATAACATAATAAAACCATGCCAGAATTGAATGGGATTAGTGTCTTTGGAAACTTGAAACAAAAAACAATTGGTTCATAATACATCTATATCATCTCCCACTTATTCCATAATTAGTAAAACACCTTTTGACATATCATACTTAATACCTTTATGCATATAATGGGGAAAATAACCACACACAAAAAAATTTATCTTGGATTATCTGTAAGGGTAAACAAAAGAGATATCAAATATAACATGAGATTGAGGGTATAAGAATAGAACATTTGAAAATTATACATTGCCTATCAAAGATCATAATCCTAAGTCATGTAATAAATCATAGATGCTCATAATACATGAATCATAAAATAACATGAACCATGAGAGAGTAACATTGGAATAGGACATATAATTTTTTCATACACATTAGAATATAAAATCTATAAGTGGCTACACCTTATGGGTGGGACACACTACCATCCTCAGTAGAATCCCTTTCCTTATATTGGAATGGGTTCACTCCCCAAACCATAATAGTAGTCAAGTTTCACTCCCAATACCATCATAGTGGAAAAATACCTCGATTATCTGTGTTCACTTCTCGTTCTAGTCATTTATTACTTAACGGAGTTTAATCCCAATTCATGTCATGTCTTACTAAACTGAGTTCACTCTCCATTGTTGTTTTGTCTACCTCATGAGATATAATGTCATTACCCAATGCATTGTAGGTATATATTGGTCTCACACATCACATAATAAAAACCACACTTAACTGAGTTCACTTCCCATTCCAGTCCTTTGTTACTGAACTGATTTCACTCATTTTTTTAGTCATGTATTACTGAACATAGTTCAATCCTCATTCCAGTTCTATCTTACGTAACTGAGTTAACCCATGTTTCAGTCTTTTCTATATAATGAGATATAGTATAATTACCAAATGTATTGTAGGAATATATAAGTCACACCCATAACATAATAAAATCTATACATATGTGTGTCTTAATAACATAAATTGTATTAGAACTCAGGAAAAGAAATTGGGTTTCATAAACATTTCATCATAGCATATTCCCTGAAAAAGAAATCGGTTTCATAAACATCATTCCATCATAAACATAAATCAACCATAAAAATAATTAGGATTTTATACTTGAATAATATCCCCAGTAAACCATAAGTAACATTAAATAATGTTATCTTATATGGAAAATAATTTTGAATGATCACTTGAAATAATTCATGAGGATATAAAATCCTACATTGTTTTGAAATCATTTTTTAAATACCTCTAATTTATAAAAGAAAATATTTTCTTTGAAAAGTACCTTGTAAGAATTAAAAGAAGGTTTATAGAGATTAATTAATCATGGAATAAGTAAAATCCACTAATTCTATATAATTTCAAAAATATTCCTTTCATATTTTTTTCAGAAAAGACACAAAGAACCTTGTTTAGAAAATGACAAAAAGGACCTTTAAAACCATTTTTTAAAAAGTGAAACATGTGTAAAAGTTATTTTAAACAATCATAAGATAATAATAAAAACTTTTTTTGAAACAATTTTAGCAAATTTTGACATTGAAGAAAGGGGTATTTTTAATTAAAACTTTAAAAAGATAATTTTTTTAAAATAAATTCCCTTATAAATATCATATAATTAAAGTGATCATTAATAAAATGAATAGATTATGTGTATTATATATAAAACCATATAAATGTGTACATAAAACATTTGATAACCAAAAGTCACATCACACATAATCTTTACATGGATTAATCAATGAAGGTGAATTTTAACCTAATGAATAGATATTGAGTTAAGAAATCCCTTACAACATTGTTATTAGTCAAATCATATGACCCATAAAATTAATAATTATAAAATGAAAATTTTAATACCATGAATATAATTAGATTCATGATATGGTATATAAAAGGGTATTATATACGCAACACAAAATAAATAAGTGGTGAATAAGGCATAACTCACCGAAATAAAAGTGAGACAAGAAACCCTTGCCTCATGTTTTCCTGTAGTTTTCCAAACATTAACCTCCTATATAAAGGTTTAAATAATTTTAGTAATTCATTATAGAACTATAATCATATTTATAATACTTTATATGATCATTTTATAACCACTTACCACCCATTCATTAATAATGTTTCATTGTTTTGTTTGTTTCAGTTGTGTTCATTTCATTGTTTCATGGTCGGTTCATTTGTTTATAAATATTGATTTTCTAGTAAAATGAGAAGAAAACTATAGAAGTGAAATGAAATGGTATTAATAAATTTTTAGAAGTTGAAATGGTCTTATATATCATTTTACATTCTGGTATGAGAACGATAAATTTGACAAAATGCTAATGATAAATGTTTAGTTTATTTTGGTGGTTTTTTACCATCATGAACTAGTTTCATTATATTTATTAGTAGGTATATATATTAGTTACAGAAAATGAAATATGTTATATTATACCTTTTAAAATATAATTTATCCATAATAAAATTTTTATGACTATCCTGAAGGCCGTAATGGAAAATAAAAAATCAGTATCCATGGAGACGGTTAACCATCATAATTTGGACAGTGATTTCATTTCTTTAAATTAGAGGATATAAGAAAAGGGGTGGATAAAATATATTGTATTAGAAATATAAAATTTCATTATATACATGATTATATATTTATTAGTTTGGTATGGGTGAATGTGGTGAAGAGAATATATAAAAATATAATAAATTAAGAGAAGTTTTTTATGAAAGTTACCTCTTGAATATCACCTCCTCAAAGGACCCCTTATGGTACTTGGAATTGGTATTTGGGTGACAAAAACTGCACTTTTATGTGGGTAGAATTGGGAGGAGAGGTTTTGTAATATATTTTTTAATCTTCAAGGATTTATAGGAGAATGGGGGTGGTGAGGAGTGGTATTTATACTTAAGTATGGGTGGTTTTAAGTGACTAAATAATTATTATTTTATATTTAAAGCCAACCACATTTGGGTGGGAATTAAATAAAAATAATTTGAATGATAATTAATGTTTTAATGGATTTTTAAGTTCAATAAACACATCAAAACCCCATTTAATGATTTAGTTTTGAGGTATTTTATTCTTTTACCTTTTAACTTTAACCTGCTACATTATTTTACATATACAACGGAAAATATTTTCTTATCGAGGTATCTATTTAGGCATAAAAATTAGAATAAAATTATAAATAATTTGGAACTCTTGATTATAAATATTTAACACTTTTTTACAAATTCTAAACACATACTTTTCAAAATTATATTTTAAGTTAAACCGTCAAGACGCAATGAAAAACAGTTTTTTAGAAAAATGTGTTTTTAATCCCAAAAATGTACTTATACTAAAATAAGGAAAAAATATTTTTAAAATGTAATTAATTATATTATATATTACTAAAAATTACTTAAGTTAATTTTATATCAATTTAAAAGCATATATTTAATTTTAAATATTATGAAAATTAGAGTTTTATAAAAATCGTTATATATATACTATTCAATAGAAAATTAAATATATCTAAAAATTATCAAAATTAATCCTAAAATAATTTTGAAATTATGAATAAAATTTTAATGTTAAAAGATATATTTTCAAAAACTTCTAAAATAAATTAAATTTATTTTTTCAATGAAATCGATAAAATTTCATTTTCAAGAATGCATATATTTAAAGACCAAAATGACATTACCAAAAATTAACTATTAATTTCCTAAGAATAAATAAATTTTTATTTAACATGAAATTAATATATATTTCATAATATATTGAATTATATACACACCCACTAATTTAACTACTAGTTTTTAATGGTCATGTTAAAATAATAATATTTTGGATTTCGTTTAAGCTCAGTGTTCCGTGAAAAGTTATCTATTAATGAGATTAAATTTATTTTAAAAGTTACATATAATAAAATATTGTGGTGTTACATTATAAAATTCATTTTCTTCTATAAAATATCTTTTTAGGAGATAATTGGATAAAATCATGAATCATCGATGGATCATAAGATTCATTTACTCTTACATTTTTTCTAAATTCCAGAATTATTTGTAAATGTCTTGTATCATAAGAGTCTTTTAATTATTATGATATTTCATTTTACATAAATATTTTTAAAAAGAAGGGAAGTATTTAGAAACCATATTCCATTTCTACTCTTATGAAAAATTCATACATATTAAATTCTACAAGCATAAGTTACTTTATATTATTTTTAAAAAAATTTGAAAACTAAATCTGAAAATTCCAAATATAAACTTCATTGTATTGAAAATCATAATAGAAGGTGGATTTGAAATCAAGTTGTTTGAGATCAAAGAATTATTCATTTTTTTCATTTAATTTTTGATATTTTTCCATTCCATGATTATAAGTGACACGTTATGATACTACATGATTTCATAAATATTTGTGAATCTGATTTTTCATTCAAATAATGAGAGATCATATGTGTATCAAAGGAAGAAACTTACCACATATAATATTTAAATCTATTAAATTAAGAATATAATGAAGAAGGATTATAATGATATTAATCTATCATATAATACAATTTATAACAAAGAAGAAGGTTGAAACTAGGATTGTTTTCTTAAATCTCATGATGCGGGTGATAAGTAAGAGCACCATTATACCCTATGATATACAAATATTGTAGGATATGATTGAGAATATTTTTTAAGCTTATTGAGTTAAATAAGAAGCAAAACATGAAAACTATACCAAAAGGAAGAAGTGGTTGATGAACTTTTTGTTGGTTCATTGGAAGGAGTCTTTGAATAACTTATGGGATCCAGTATAAAGAACATGTCAAGAGATAGCTGGTGATTTTTGGGAGACATTTCCCTTTGATGGGATCCAGTATAAAGAACCTCCTGGGAGGATACAAGGTATTTTTAGGAGATATCCCTCTACTCCATTTTCCTATGTTCAATATTTTTGAGAGATATCCTATAATTTTACTCAATATTTTTTAATGGTTGAAATTTTCATCTTGAAACTTGACCCAAACAAAACAAGGAGTGGGTACCCACATTAGAACCGAACCTTGTAATAAATCTATGTGCTTCCATTCTTATTTAATTCCAATATTTTCTATTGTGTTAAGGGTTTAGGGAGCATATCGAATCCATATTTCCAAATTAATATACAGGTTTGAGAAAGAATAATTTTATAGACTGTACTCTAACAAGTAAAAGAGGATTATTTCAATAAAAAAATAGTGAATGAAGCACTACAAATTCAACATATCCTTCTCGATGGAGAAACCCATTCCTAGGAACTAAAAACAGTACCAAAGATATTAGTATCCCTTTATATGATCCATTTTTTATTATTAATAGATAATATAAATTTTATTAATAGTAAAGATATTCTAACCTTCCATGTAAAACATTATTGTGGATGGAAGAATAGTATAATGCCTGATATTCCCTCACTCGCTGAGAATTCATAGATATTGCTGCTATAGGATTCCCAAAACATGATAAAGATGATCTTGTGTATTTTTCTGATAATATAGTCCAATAAACTTATATAAATGAAATAAATTATATTCTCATGTATTTATTAGAAACATTTTACATCAAAGTAAGGGTACTTCAAACATCAAATGATATTTAGGAAAAACTGTAAAGAAACATTGAATGTCATGTAAAGGTTAAAGAATAAAGGTTGAAAATGTGGATGAGAAAGCTCCAAAATGTGAGGATTGATAATTATGAAACTATTGATGATTAATTTGGAAGAGATTATGAACTATATAGTAACATTGGATGTTATAATGGAAAACTAGAAGATTACACTATTATCATGATTTTGACTTGGAACATTCCATACATGTTTGATCTTAAAATTTCTGTATTAGAAAATATATATGATTTATCTAATAATGAACTATATAACATTATTCTTGCTTATTATATCTATTAGTTAATAATAATATCAAGGAATGAATATATTGTAAGTCGATGAGAAATCTCAAAATAATGGAAGTTGGTGATGAGAAAAAAAGTGATTCTGAATATGAAGAAGAAATGGATGAATATTATAAGTGAATTATGGATCTTAAATCAAGAAACTTCATAAAATGAAAAATAAATTAACAATTATAACTAGAACTGATATATTTTAAGAGTGAAAGAAGCGTCCATTGTGAAATTAATTTTCCATAAGTCTGAGATTGATGAGTAAGAAGAGAGACCATAGAAAAATAAATAGGGTAAAAGTTTAAAGGAATTTTTGAAATATAATAGAATTAATAAATCCTTCCCTAGAAGGATTGGATGAAGTATAATGATAATAAAATAGGAATTATACTCAAAATTATGTTTATAATTAAAAGAATAAGCTGCTGAAAATGTAACAAACATCATAGATCATGTTGAAATACATGCAGAATCCTCAACTAGTGAAGAATAATATGAAGAAGGTGAGATAATAGATATGGAGTACATAATGAATTTTGAACATGAATCATTTCACTAAAAAAATAATAAAATCCTACTATTAAAGAAAGAGAATGAAAAATAAGAATTAAGGAAAGGAAGAGATATTTAAAAAGATATATGGTTACATGGATAAAATTTGAAATAAAAAGTTGAAGGTTGTACATTAAGAGAAAGTGGTAAAATAAATTTATGAAAGATTTTCTCTAAATAAATAAGAGTAAAATAAGCCATCAAAAAAGTTTCTTGAATATAGTAAATCTATAAATAATATTATTAAAGAATTTAACAATGCTATGGAATTTGATACAGAATCTTATCAAGCTATTGAGAATCATTTCCCAAAAGGACAGGTTAAATATGAACCTATTATAATTAAAAAAATTATTATTTCTAACATTTGAGTTAATTAGGTTTAAAAAGTTATGAAAATACATCTCTTTATTAAGTTGTAGATAGAGTAATTCAAGAATAAGTCTATCCCCAAGAAAAAAGGAAAAATGATATTTGGCAGAAAAATAACAATTGTTTTTTGATATAAATTTTATCGAAATATAATATCATGATTAAGAAGTTATTTTTAGTGTTATAGAATTTATGGGAAGAAAACCTATTTATACTGTTAAAATATTCCATTTCCTTAGAGAAATAATGAATCAAAGTAAAGTTACACTAAAAACTAAATAAGTAATTATGGATGGATTAATAATTGTTTATGGAATGAGAAATCAATGAAGAAGAGCACGTCAAATCTATTCACTATGAATGAATTTTATTATTTCGAAGATATTTTTTTAAGATATGACTAAAAGTGTAATTGTTTTAATTATTTTATGAGTTAAATTCATGGAAAATTTTCTATAGTGAAAAATTAAATGCAATTCATAAAATGAAGATGAAATAAAGGGCATTCATTGTTAAAATTTCATTATAATATTCCAAGAAATGTAGTCCAAATATTTTTTATAGTGTTTTTTCATAACATATGAACGATGGAATAGAAATACTAATGAATATTAAAGAGAATGATAAAGGAAAAAATAAATTTTAGAAATTATATTTCTCTAAAAATTAGAGGATTTGGTTTTGCTAAAAATGAATCCAAAATGATAAAATCCAAATATGTTCTTTTTTTTAATGGTCTTAAACGTTTCTATTAAGTTTTATTAAACTATATCATAATGTCAATGAGGTTATTTTCTTCAAATAATAATTTTTTTCATAAACTCAATGTATGTAAGTATTATCACTCAAGGGAAAAATAACTAATTGAAATCTTTTTGAATTAATAATACTACAAATTATTTTTATTTGAGTGTTGTGTTTGAAAAATATTTGGGCCACATAAGTCTTGGATATATTGGTAAAATAAATTTGAGTAAAATCATAAAGTATTATGTGGTCAGAAACCTAACCAAACTAAATAGTGAGATATATATATATATATATATATATCTTTGTGTGTGTTTTTGTGTGTGTAGTTTATGAAAAATATTAAAAGGGAAATATGGTTCCTAGAACTCAAAAAGAGTGGATAATCTATCCACTAGGCCACTTGAGATAATACATTCTAAATTTTTTGGGCCTATAAAAAATAAATATTTTAGAGTCAATATTTACATTACCATATTCATTTATGATTTCATTAAGATGGAAAATGTTATATTTATAAACCACACATAAAATACAGTATAAATAATCAAAATTATAATAATAAACATTAAAAAGAGGTAAGTGTCTACATAAAAATGTTAAGGATGGATAATGGAAATTATTTTACTCTTACCTCTTTTGAATCATGTCTTTAAAACCAAGGGATTAAACATCAATATAGTACTCCCAATAATCCTCTATAAAATGGTGTTTTGAAAATTATGAATAGAAGTTTGGTTTAGTTGGAAAGAATGATAATTACTTACCACAAACCCTTAAATTTATTCTTAAGAAAAAAAGTGTGTATAGATATACATATTCAAAAAAATATTATTTATAATAAATGTTTCCAATATGAAACAATATGAAATGTGGTACAATAGAAATCCTACAGTGACGTACTTAAAAGTTTTTCTTTGTCATTTTTTACATGAAGTTAAAAAACAAAAAACTATAAAAATTCAAGGAGAAAACTGAATAAGGGAACTTCATGGGATATATATCAAATTATATATGATATAGATACTTGAATAATTGTATGAAAAAGTTTTTGGATTTTTTTTAAATGAATATTATTGAAAATTAACTCAACTCAGATGAAGAATCTAAATCAGTTTTTGAAAATTTGAGACTAATCAATGTATGGATATATGTAAAATTCAATGAAGAAGATGTTGTAAAGAAACCAAATTTTATTTATTTTAACTCATATAAACCCAGTGATGAGGAAGAAGATACCAGATATATGAAATTTAAACATCATCGACGGTAGAATCATGTAGAACTAGAAAATATTATTGGTGGGGAGGATTCTCCAGTTTAGACTAGAAGAATATTGATGATGAAAATCCATTTTAGTATAATTGAATGTATAAATTCCATGAATGGAGATATTTAATTGATAGATTATAATACCACTTGAAAACTTCTTCCTAGCCTTGAATGGAAAATGTTATAGGTATCAAGTGGGTATTCCAAAAAAATTGAAAAATATTGAAAGTTTCTAGTGGGTATTCCAAAACAAAATGCACAAAAAAGGTGAGGTGAAAACAAAAAAAAAACTAGAATGGTTTGAAAAGGGAATTCATAAATGAAATGTATAGACTTTGAAGATAATTTTTTTTATGTTGTAAAACATTCAACAATCATAATGTTTCTTATATATTCATTACACAAACACTATAATGTTTATTATATGGGTTTGAAATATACCTTTTTTGAATGGTATCCTAGAAGAGGATGTTATTATTGATTAATTTTAATTCTTTATTATTAAAAGGTATGGAAGAATAGTGTGTAGGATATGTAAGGCTCTATATAGGTTAAAATAGGTCCCTAAATCCTTATATTCAATGTCAGATGGTTTTCTAAGGGAAATGAATTTTACAAAAGGACTGGTTGATATCAAATTTTATGTGAAATATGTTTCCATAAGTACTCTTACTTTCACAGTTTATGATGATGATATAATTTTTATAAGTGACCAAAAACATGGAATTAAGAAATATGTAGAGAATATGATGATGAGTTTTGAATTTCCAATGTTGGATGAGATGATTTATTTTGTGGGATTATATATTGCAAAAAAGATGATTACATTTTATAATTAAATGAAAAATATTATCAAGATTCATTGAATATATTTTGTATGGTGGATTCAAGAGAAGTCTTAATAACCATATCAATTGGAATGAAATTTATATAATATAAAGAAGGAAGTAATTTTAATCAAAAATTATTCATGAGAATCATTAGATGTATTCTTTATCTAATATAATCAATAACAGACATTGTATATGTAGTGAATATTTTTGAATTATATCAGAGTGATCTTGAGGAGTCTCACATGAATATAGAAAAAATATCCTTAGATATATTAAAGGTACACTATGTTGCGGTCAAATATACAAAAGTAGAAATATCTGAAACTATTAGGTTTCCCAAATGTTGATTCAGTTGATGATTTAATTTACATGAAATATATATTAGGTGAAACTATATTTTCAGGTAAATTATGTGTTAAATGGAATATAAAGAAGAATAATTCAATTACTTTGAGAATAATAAAGGCTAGACAAATTGTAGATACTCATTCCTATACAAAAAATTCAATGGATGAAAGTGCATCTAGAAGAAATAAATGTTAATGTTGAGAATCCACTAAAGATTTGTTATGACAATCAATGAGAAATTGTTCAATCAAAGAACCTAGTGAAACACTCAATATCAAATCATATTTTTAGAAAATATCAATTCATCAATGAAGATGTGGTACATGGAGGTATGAAGCATGAAACAATTTCAAAATAGTTTCATATTATATAATTTATTATAAATGTACTATCAATAGAGAGGTTTTTTGAGTTAAGGATGAAATGTTTTTTCCAACCTTCCCCTCTCACTTCAGGATATGTTGGAATACCCCCAAAATACATTAGAGTTTGTTGGTCGAAGTGAGTATCTCAAGAGGGTAGTGAATTGAGTGCCCAATAAAGATATCTATCAAAAATGGATTATTTTTGAAATCCCACAAATATTCAAAAATAGTTGAGCTTATCAAAATAAGTAGTATGATATATATCTTAATCATTTAAAATATTTCTATTAAGATTGATTAGGCATTAGATAAATAATATATATAATATTATTGAATCCTTTTAAATCAATTTACTTGATCAAAATACTATATGAACACAAATTAAGATAAACTATCAAAATATAAATTCTGTTTATAGTTAAAACAATTTTTAATTTTAAAGAGAAAATAATGTAAGTAAAATTAAAACCCCAAAGAGGAAAAATTAATACATGAGGATTAGTCTCAAATTGAGACTTTATCCTCTCCTCTTAGTGATCACCCACCACCAACCATTTTATATGATATAAAAAGATGATCCCCTGTCCGGATTGGGTTTTACAACAGATAACATTGTTCATGTCACACATGAACTCTTCCACAGTTATGTGTGGGTGTATGGGTAAACTATCCCCAAAAGGACCCCTTCCACTCTTATCCATGTGAAAAAAAATAAGAATATATTGTATATCTTCTAGTTTAGTGTAGAAGGCATTGTGATTATATAAAATAGAGTATAGAACACACTACTCAAATGTAATAAAATATAAACAAAAATAATAAATCAAGAAGTATAGAGTTTATAGGTGATTGGTATGTTGAAATTCATATTTTGGATCTAGATTCGGTTCAGTAATAAAGATTGAGTTTAATTTTCTTGAAATATTTAGAAAAACATAGTTTTGCAAACTCATGTTTTCTGACTAAAAGAAAACATTGGATCAGATTATGTAGTTTTTCTTCCTCATTGAGAATTCACAAAAATTCATATCTTTTTATTTTCAATAAGTTAATATCGATATATCTATGTATTTTAGTATTCTCTACTATTTCTTGCATGAGTTATATATTTCCACGATGAAGTGTGATGTGATTTTATCAGCAATAGCAACATAGAGAATATTTGAATCTACTTCCTCATACTACTCATTCTAACATGATTTCTATTGGAAATTTAAGGCATAATCATTAAAATATAAAATAGCATTAACTTCAATAAATATATCCATTAGAATAATATAATTCAAAAAATAATTAAAGTAATATACACAGTGACGGTGTCTTAAGCTCTGGTGGTGTCTCGTTTTCTGGTAGTGTCTCATGTTCTAGAGACATGACACTGGCGTTATAACATTGATGTTACGTTGATCTGCAATGTATTAGAGTTTTCTAATTTTCTAGAAATCTTTTGTTGTCTCTACTAGTGGTGTATGGTCTGACGGTGTCTCAGACATAAGAAAATGTTCGGTGTGAGTGGTATGAGTCTAATGGTGTGACATCGACGGTGTCTCATCGGTCAATTCTTTACTCCAACGGTATGACTGTCTAATGATGTGATATCCTATCGATATCTCAGACTTAGATATTTTTTGTACTAGGAGTGTGTTGTGACAAACAGTGTCTTAGACTTAGATGGATTTATCACGTGTTCTCATAATATATATTACTTACAGGTAAGCATGAAATTTATTAGTATTATTAAAAAACTGATTTGGGGATCCTTAAAACTTGGATATCAACAATCTCCCCCCTTTTGATGATCATAAATCATTTCATGAAAATAGTAATTTAAATTAAAAAAACAATTCATCAAAGTTAGTTGAGAAGAGTAAACATGATATCCAATTCAAATCAAGACTTTTTATTAACAGAATGTGGATATGGTATTAGATATAAAATAAGAAAATAGAATCAAAGATAAGAACATATTTTAAAAATAAAAAAATTAAAATAGATAGTATCATAGATAAAGATAATAATGTATCAAAAATAAAGTAAAAAATAAATAAAATAGTGTAAAATAAATCCAAAATAATATGTATGCCATAAAAATTCACTACCTTTTGGGATTATCAAAAAGGTAAAGAAGATCAGAATAAAAAAATTAAGATATGTGGAATGGAAGATAACAGTAAAATATTCATAATGAACTGTAAGAAATATATTCAGAGGTATTAGCATAAATTTACTACAAGATATATCCCATAAAAGACATTAGATTCCAATCCAACAAAATAAAAAGGTTAAATGTTGGCAGAAGGTTCCATCGGGTCTTTTCCTTTAGCCTAGGATGGCACTTTATCCTGATATATGGTAGTCAGGTATAAGATATGTAACACTAGAATAGAGTCCCACAATAGTTCAAGGATGGTCTTCTACAATCACAATTGGCCTGAGGTGTCTGATGGATTTAACATGAGACATAGAAAAAGGTTGAAAATGAGCATGTAATGGTTCTAAAGGGTCTTGGACAACTCCAAGTTTGAGAGATAGCTGAGTAGTAATAGGAATAGCTTCCTAAGAAACCACTGCTTGGCCATGGACCTGAAGAAATGAATTCATGAGGTTTATGAAATCCATGATAATTTGGCCACTACATTACATTTCACTGAAGAAATCACCATTTTCTTCTATAAAAGATTTAGGACTGGGTTCATCTTCTTAATCTATCATATTATCTCTTTTAAGGCTTGGGTCACCGGAGGCAGTCTCAAATTCTCAACCAAGTATTTAAAATGGGCATCCATAGCATGTTTGAAATATATTTTCGAGAGATAGAACTTGATATAATTGGTAATAGTCCATATTTCATCATTCATATCCTTGACATACTTTCATATCATCATGTTATCAAGATCAGTTCCTTTCTCAAACTTACTTATAATTTATAATGGAATTATAGGTTCTCCACTAGGGGAACCACTAAAGGCAGTTGTAAATCCGTCTATAACTACTGAATATATGACATCAACATTAATGGATGGAGGATAAGGTGCGGTAGTAGCACAAATATCTGAGGAAGTATCCCAAAGAAATTTAACAATATCCTCTAAAGAAGCTCTGAACTTAGACTTCACTTCCTCAGCCAAAGATTTGATAAAATCCATCTCATTTTAAATCTACTTATTTTATATTTCCACATCATGGATGTGATGCATATTTTTTGGTTGGGTATGCTAGATAACCAACACAAATAAATACCTTTCATCTGTTTCACTGAGTTTTTTCAGAAGAGGGGTTTGATTTATTACATAGTTGTGAAAATCATCCATCCAAATTTCACCAAAAAAAATTATGTCAACTTGACTGACAATATCCAAAGGAATAATTTGAGGAGCTAGAGGAGGTTAAGGTATAGGAGGTTACACAGAACTAAACTTCTCAATTATACATTCAATGTCAATATAGGCTATCAAGGATCCATTAGGAGCACCTTCCATAATAAATTCATGTTTATCAATCCTTGGAGGACTTCTTTCAGTATTAGTGAACTTTACCCACTCCTCTTCCATAGTGCCAAAACAACTCTTAGAAATATAAACTATGGAAGTGGGAACCACACTAGTAGAAAAAACTGAAATTTCATAATTCCTCTAATTTTCTAAACTCTGAGCAGCCATTGTGTGTACAGCATAAGTAGGCTTGGATTCCAACTATGTATCAATAGTGGGGGCATCTTTCATCTAAACATATCTTTGAGCATCAACAGTAGTGTACTCACCTTACACAATTTCTTCCAAAGTGGACTTATGAATATCAACCAAATGTTCATTCCCAAAATATTCTTCAATCAACTCTTTTTTCTCTTGCTCAACAATATGTTGTTCAAAATTATCTTTAACACTCAACTATTCAGCCACAGTAGAATCTGAAACCTCTTGACCAGTGGAAACTAAGCTAGTCTCAATAGCAACACTTGATGGAGTATCACAAAAGGTCTCTATTAATGGAGAATGCTCCCCCTCAACAAATGAATCATTAAGCTCAGAAGAAATTTCAACATCCTACTTCTTGATTCACCCACTATCATTATCAGGTTCATAATCATTTTCATCATTACTTCCATCATTTTTATCCACTTACTCATTGCGATATTTTTCTTCTTCCTCATCATTATCATCATAATCGACTTTATTTGACTTATAATTGTTATATTTATCTTCTTTAGAGACCTCAATCTATTATTCATCACATTTTGATGAATTTATCTCTTTTTGGAAACCTTCTAGGTGGACTAGGATCTCCATAGGTTATGGGAGAATTTTTGGGAGTCAGATCAAGATCACTCCCTTCATCAATATATTTTTTCATTTCTTCTTCAATAGTAGACTCTTCATCCACTACATCAGAGTAAAGCACTACCTCATCAGGTTCCAAACTATGATCAACTTTATCTTTATATTTTCTAGGATGGCCAATTAGATTATACTCTCTAAACAATTTCTCATAATCTAAAACCCATTGTATCTTTAATGGGTTCCAACTTATATTTATTCTAGATCATGTGGTACTTGTTATATAGAAACTACCACAATAAATAATTGATTCGTCATAATCCTAAACTAGGCCCTTGGCCTTCAATATAGCAGAAATCATCTTTGGGTAGATCCACTAATTAGATCTAGAGAATTATTTTTTAATCTCCCACATATATACCATTAGATACCTACAAATATTAATCTTATTACCCTCTATAATCAGGGAAATAAGATACACATATTGTTATATCAATGTAGAAAAATCTTCCTTACATAAATAAAGCATGTGTTGAAAAATCTTGAAAAGTAGCCTACATTCTCCATCCAGTTTAGAGGAAACAGGTATTCTTGTTAAACCATCTAATGTTAATATAGTAAGGGATTCTTCATAAATGAAATGGTTACTGGATTTGGGTATGCTTACTTTATGATCATAAAAATCCATCATGGGGTACATTTAAACACTTGTCCTAATTTTATTAATAAAAACCAAACACCTGATCTCTTACATAACTTTTTAACCAATATGCCCCCATATTGCTTGAACACAAATTGCACGTAATAATAAAACTCATATACCAGCTTTAGGTAGAAAGGCCTTTAATTTAATTAGAAACACTCCAACCACCCTTATTTTTAGAGAATATTAATTACTATAGACTTACCTGATAGCAGACACTTCAAATCTACTTCCTTTTTTGGTACAACAATACAGTTAGCAAGCTCGGGGTTAACAGGAGAAACCGGAGTTGGAACACTTGATTCCATCTTCAAATTATTTGATGATCTTGACTTAAATGGATAAGACACCAAATTTCACTTCATTCTCGACATTTAGATAGACTTGGAAAACTCGATCATAGGTAAGATGAAGGTTTAAAATGAATAAGGAAAAGAGTTGCGCTCATACCTAGAGAGATATGTTAATATAGAATGGGTCTTAATATTTGTTGGGAAAAGACTTATTCTATTTTTATATCATTTGGGATATTAGCTATTCTAAAATCAAATTTATACATCAAATTGAAATCAAAATCGAGATAAAAACATGCATTGGGTTTTAATAAAAGAAATAAACTGGAAAATAAATCGAATGTTCATAGTATCAAGAAACAGAAAAAATTTACAAAGGAATAGAATCGATTGTATAAAAACAAATGGTATGAAAAAAAATATAATAAAAAACAAAAGTATGAAAACCAATAGAATTTAACCCAATGTTATGATAACCAACTGTATGAAAAACAATGGTATAAAAACAAAGGGTATGAAAACCAAAGGTATCAAAACCAACGGTATGACAACCAATGGTATGACAAAAATAATTAAACTTAACTGAAATTTATCATTACTAATTATGGTTTGATATAATCCATTCTCTCAAAATTCAAAGGTTTTTTAAATATATCAGTTAAATAATGATCAATTCTAATAAATTAAACAGTAATATATCCCTTTTGAAAATGATCTCTCAAAAAAGTGATGTCTTATATCAATATGATTTGTTCTAGATTGAGAAATTGGATTTTTAGATATATTTATCACACTTGTATTTTTACATTTTATAGGGACATGTATGAATTGATATCCATAGTCTAGTAGAGTGTGTTTTATCCACAAAAATTGTGCACAGAAACTACCTGTAACTATGTATTAAGCTTCGACATTAGATAATGTAACATAATTTTTCTATTTACTACACCAAGAAAATAGAGACTTTCCCAAAAATTGACATGTTCCATAAGTTATTTTTCTATCAAACAAGTATCCACCAAAATCATCATTAGAGTAACTTATTAAATAAAATTCTTTCCCTTGGGGTTAAAATAATCCAAAATTAGTTGTATATTTGAGGTATTTAAAAATTCTTTTAACAATAACTAAGTGTCAATCATTTGGATTTTCTTGAAAATGAGCACACATACACACTCTAAACATAATGTATGTTCATCTATAATTCAAGTATTGAATACCTCAAATCATACCTCTGTAACTGGTTTGATCAACCGATTTCCTAGTTTCATAAAAATCTAATTTACAAGTGGTACTCATAGAAGTATCACTACATTTAGAGCTATCCAGATTAAAACATTTTAAAATATATTTTTTATTTTTACTTTGGTTTAAAATAATTACTTCTTTGTTTTGAAAAATATGAAATCTAAGAAATAACTTTAGTTCACCCATTAAACTCTTTTCAAATTTATTTTGCATCATTCAAAAAAATCAGTACAAGGATATTTTTTTGAAGATCTGAAAATAATATCACCAACAAAGATTTGAAGTAAAAATACGTCTATTGAAATTCATTTTATGAAAAGTGTGGTATTATCTATTCCTTTTGAAAAACCTTTTGAAATCATAAAATTTTTGAGCCTATCATACCAAACTCTATGAGCTTGTTTTAAACCATATAAGTCTTTAGTTAATTTATAAACTTGATTTGGAAAATGAGGATTTTGAAAACCATGGGGTTTTTCTCTAAAATAATCCCCAACTATAAAAACATTTAATAATTCACTCTTGACATCAATTTGAAAATCTTTTAAATCTAGATGATATGCATAGTTAAGATTGATTCTTATGGAATCAAGACTAGCTATAGGTGAAAAGGTTTCTTCATATTCAATTCCTTCTTTATGAATGTATCCTTGTGAAATAAATATATATTTATTTCTAACTATATTAAGTGAATTGTAAACTTTATTCCTAAATACCCATTTAGTGCTAATAGTCAAGGTTTATTTTGGTTCTATCTATAAGTTCCCATACTTTGTTTCTTTTAAACTGATTTAATTTTTCTTGCATTTTTACTACCCAGAATTCAACATTAATTACTTCATTGTTATTTATAGGTTCAAGACGATACATGAAATATTTATGTTTAACCTAATTTCTATAGGAATATCTAGTTTGGGTTCCTCTATCTAGATCTCCTACAATATCATCTAAAGTATGGTTATTTATAGTTCTAATACTTATAGAGAATGTAGGATTGGTTACTTTTATATATTCAAGTGGACGTTCTAAAAATCTTCATAACTGGATGATTCTTCAACTTTTTTTATATTAGAATCTAAAGGTTTGGAATTTAAGGTTAGAGAATATAAGTAATCCTTGAAGTTTTTTAAAGATGGTTTAGGCTCATGTGGATCAGTTTTATAAAATTTTATATGGAATGATTCTTCCACGGACCTGTACTTTTTATTGAAACTCTATAGGATTTAATGGATACTGAGTAATCAAGGAATATTCCTACATCTATTTTGGAGGGAATTTTATCAAAATTATCCACATTGTTAAGAATAAAGGCTTTGTAATGAAAAACTCTAAGTAATTAACCTTAGGTTTCTGATTATTCCACAACTCATAACGGGTCTTCTTAAGGATAGGTCTAATCAAAAATCTATTTATGATTTTGCAGGTTGTATTAAAAGATTCTACCCAAAAATAGATAGGTAGGTTATACACATTTAGTATAGTTTAGTATAACTCTTGTAAGGTTTAATTTTGTATTTTAATTATTTCATTTTGGCGAGGAGTCCTAGGATAAGATAAGTTATGAGTACATCCATTTTTTGAGAAAAATGATTCAATTTCTTGATCTTAAAACTCACGACCATGGTCACTTTTTAATGTTTTAATCCTAAGTTATCTAAGATTTTATATAGACTTAGTATACCTAGTAAAGTAAGAGCAGGCATCACTTTTGTGAACTATAAAATATACCCATTATACCTAGAATAGTCATCTATAATAACATAGACATAGTGTTTCCCATTAAAACTAGAAACTCCATAAGTTCCAAACAAATCCATGTGACCCAACTCGAGAGGTTGAGAAGTTGACACTTCTTTTTTTAGTTTAAAATAAACTTGGTTATATTACAATTTAGGATAGGGGTTATAGACTTTATCCATTAGGAACTCAAGCTTTGATATATCCCTAACTAACCATTTTCTATTTATATTTCTAAGTGATTGAATGTTTCAATAGCCTAATTTCCTATGTCAAAGCCATGATTCCTTATGAAAATCACTCTAGCATGAAATATTCTCAGAAACTAAATAATTTAAACATACAATATAAACATTTTCATTTCTCAAGGTAGTAAATATTAAATCATTTTTAGAATAAAAAATATTAAAATAATCATTCTTAAATTTAACATAGAAACCATCATCAAAAAACTATTAAATGATAATCATATTAATTTTTAAACAATAAACATATAAAACTTTATAAATTAAAACTAAAATTTTATTACCAATCTATCCTAGGCCGATGATTCCAACTTTTTCATTGTCACCAAAGGTGTCATGGCCACCATCAACCTTGATAAGACTCTTAAAGTAGTAATTTTTTTTATCATGTGTCTTCAACACCCACTTTCCAAGTACCATATACATCTACTTTATATATTTAAACCTTTTCCAGTAAAATAGTTTTTAAACAAGAAATGATTTTGGTACCCAAATCAGGTTGGGTCCAGAAATGTTAGTAATAAATGATTTGGGAAACCATATTTTCCGCATGGGTTTCCTGTAAATTTATTTCATACTCTTATAATTAAAAATATTGTTTTTTTCCTTTGAATTTTTTTAAGAATTAGAGCTTTCATGTCTAGATTTAGGAATAAAGGTACTTTTAGATATCATTCTTTTTCTATGCTCGTATCCAATTATAGTAACATGTTAGCAAGAAATATTCTTTCCTAATATTTATATCAATTTATATGTACCATTTTTAAATTTTTCAATGTTTTTCTTTAATTTCTCATTTGAAATTTTTAGTTCATTTTTTTCTTTGATCAGTTGTCTATTCTTTACTTTTTCTATAGACAACTCAGATGTATAGTTTGCAGTTAGAGCATATTATCTTTCAAAAAAATTGTATTTATATTTTAACTTATTAAAGGTTCCTTATAAAATATTGTAAAAGTAAAATAATTCTTCATTTAATATATTTTCACAATTATGATTTTCATTTTCAAACTTATCGGATTCATCAAATTGGTGCATAGGCAGAATATTAGAAAAATTGGGTAAAGCAGCTACCTCACTGAATTTAGTCATAAATCACATATTTTCTCTATCCAGTTTTTATTTAGGGGAAGAAGGTGAGTCAATTGAAAAATATTTAGATTCACTCTAGTTGGCTTTCATGTCCTTATTATATCTTCTTCACTTATCTTCATATTTATTTTTTTATTTATTCTCAGGACAGTCAGATTTTATGTGACCTTTCCTTTTACATTCATAATAGAAAAATACCATTGAATCATCATTCTTCTTCTTCCAATTCCCTCTGTTGTCATATTTTCCTTTATAGTTTTTTTTTTGAAAAACTTTTTCTTCCTATAGAACATCTTAAATATTCTAGCTAGTTGAGCCATTTCCTCGTCACTATGAGAAGATAATTCATTATCACTAAAATCAACTACTTGTACCTTTTATATTTCTTTTTTTCTTCTGATATGTAGGGTAAGTAGTCTTGAAAGCTTCTGAATTTATATTATTCTACTCATACTCCTCAAGTTTTACCTTAATTTATTCTTCTTAAATCATAAGATTACATATTAGTTCCTTGATGGGAAATTTACTGATATCACAATATTTTCTTATTGACATTGAAGTGCCTCCCCATATTTCATATAGACATATTAACAATCTCATTATCTGGTCCATGTCTGATACAAGATTTTCTAGTGACCTTGTGGTATTAAAAATCTCATTAAACCTGCGATACATATCATAAATATACTCATCATGATTCATTTTAAATTATAATATTTAATAGTGTAAGTGTTAAGCCTCATTTATTTAACATTTTTAGTTCTTTCATGTGAGATAGCTAGAGTATCCCAAATCTCAAAAGATGTTTCACATGCATAAATTATATTAAACTCTTCATAACCTAAGGCATAGTATAAGGCATTCATGTCCTTGATATTATTATTATAAGTAGACTTAGTTTTATCATACTAAGTATTTCTAGAGGTAGTAGGAATTTTATACTCATCTATCATGGAATATCATATTTCAAAACCTATAATTTCAATATGAATTTTCACTTTCATTTTTCATTGGGTATAATTAATCCCATTGAAGAAAAGAGGTTTTTTTGTAGTAGAACCTTCTTGATGATTATCAATACTAAATGACTGGAATATATATATATATATAATTGAAAATTTAGAACTAACAAAAATTGTAATATATTTAATGATAAACTAAAATAATAGGTAAAAAGTATTTGAGAATGATTTTATTATGACCTTTGATACAAAATGTTAGAAAAAGTGATTATCTAAAGAGGGGGTGAATTTAGTACCCAATAAATATTTCTGTCTTAAATGGATTACTTTCAAAATCCTCTAAATATTCCAAAATAGTCCATATGATCAAAATAAGTAGTATGATATATATATTAATCATTATAAATATTTATATTAATATTGATTAGGTCTCGGATGAATAATATATATATATATTATTAAATCCTTTGAAATAAATTTACTCGATCAAAATACTATATGAACACAAATTAAGATAAACTATCAGAATATAAATTTTTTATAGTTAAAACTGTTTATAATTTTATATCCAAAATAAAGTAAAACAAAATTAAAATCTCACATCAGAAAAATGAATACAAGAGATTTTGTCTCAAGTTTAGACATAGTCCTCTTCACTTTGTGATCACCTACCACTAGGCCATTTATATAATATAAACAGATGATCAACAACCTGGATTGGGTTTTATAACAGATAACATTTTCCATATCACATGTGCCCTCTTCCACATTTATTCATGAGAGTAAAGATAAACTAGCCACATAGGGACATCTACCACTCTTATCCATGTGAAAAACAAATAATAAGAATGTTTGAGAAGATATTGTGCATCTTCTAGTTTATCATGGGAGAGAATATCCGTATATAAAATAGAGTATAGTTCATACTACACAAATATAATAAAATAAAAACAAAAACAATAAATATAGGAGTATAGAGTTTATATATAGTCATTATATTTCAATTCAACTTCTGAATATTCATTTGGTTCAGCAATAAATCTTGAGTAGTGTTTTCTTGAAATATTCATAAAAACAGTGTGCTGAAAACTCTTTTTTTCTGACTGGAAGAAAGCGCTGAATGAGATGATGTAGTTTGTCTTTATCATCGAGAGTTTATAAGAATTCATCTCTTTTTATTTTCAATAGCTTTAGGTTGATATATTTAGGTATTTTGTTCATATCTACTATTTCTTTCATTTGTTTTATATTTTCATGATAGAGTGTGATGTGCTTTTATTAGGAACAAAATCATGGAGAATATCTAGAGCTACTTCCTCATATTAATCATTCTTACATGACTTCTATCGAACATTTAAGACACAATCATTAAAATAGTAAATATAATTAAATTCAATAAATATATCCCTCAGAATTATAAAATTCAAAAAATAAGTAATGTAATAAAAATAGTGATGGTGTCTTAAGTTCTTGCAGTGTATCATGTTCTGGTGGTGTCTCGTGTTCTGGTGGAATGACACTGGTGGTACAACATTGATGGTAAGTTTCTCTATCAATGCCTTAGACTTATCCAAATTTTCAAAAATATGGTGGTTTATCTACTAGTGGGGTATGTCCTGATGGTCTCTTAGACTTAGAAATTTTTTTAGTGTCAACTGTATGAGTCTGAGAGTGTGACATTGACAGTGTCTCATCTGTCAATTCTTCAGTCCAGCGGTATGATAGTATAATGTTGTGATATCTTAGTGGTATCTTAGAGTTAGATAATTTTTTAACTAGCATTGTTTCATGACCAATGGTGTCTTATACTTATATAGATTTATCAAATTTTCTCATAATATAGATTTCTAATAGGTAAAAATGAAATTTAATAGTATTGTTAAAAACTTGATTTTGGGATCATTAAAACCATGAGATCAATAGAGTTTGTTATCAAAGTGGGTGAATAAGTTCTCAAATATTATATAATCAACTCTTATTCGATAAGGGGAAAGTATTCTCTTTAAATATTTTTAATATGAAGGTTATGATATTTAAAAGAAATGGGATAAATTTTGAATTGGCCTATATATTGATGAATATATAATTTCAGTCATTTCGATAAATATTCCTTATCACTAAGAGATATATTTCTCTGAAAAACATTACATTATCTAGAATTATGGTGTCTGAACACTTATTAGTGACAAAATATATAATTTTATGGATCAATAATGTATTTTTTTAGATTGTAAATGAGTTATTGATGTTGATAAAAAATAAAAAAGGGGAGATTGTATAGCCTAGTGTAATAGTTGAATAGTTGTCTTTGTTTCCAAAAATTTATGAAAATTAGTGTAATCCATTTATGGTTTATTTATGAGGTGTTAAAATGTATTTTAGATGAGTTTATTTTGTTAAAGTAGTTTTTAGGATGGTTTTTAAGATGTTCTGTATAAATTTTTATGTTCCTCTATTTTAGAGAATGTTTTATATGTACTCTTTTATAATATTCTTTAGTGAATTCATAAAATTAACTATGTGAAGGAACTATAAATTTATCTAAGTTCTAATTTCTCCTAAAAACATAAGTGTAAACTTACTTGTGCATAAGAGTAACTCTTCCTTGAAATGGGATTATTATACTAAGTCTAGAACTACAAGTGTCTATAACTCTTTAATTAGACTCATTTTCATGTGAGAGACTAAAAATTTGGCATAGGTATGAAGTTCATAAGAGTAATATAAAAAATCCTAAGCATCATTGATCTAATTCGTAAAATTCATTTTCGAATTTGGTTGTGGTAGAATTTTAAAAATTCATGAAGACCCTAGATAATTTTAATCTACATTTTAAAAAATTGTATGAGTCATTTAATCTTACATGAAAATTCATTAGGTTCATGGATGAGTTTCATAATAGTCATTTTCATGTTCTGTGAGGGTCATTAGTGAATCAAATCTCAATAAAGGGAAAATAACAACTTGTATTTGTTAGATTCATTTACTCCTATAAAATATTCTTTGAAGTGGTAAATTGAATAGTTATGTAAATATAAGTATTTGGTAAGAACATTTACTAGAAATCATTTACTATATGAAAAAATCATAAAGTCATAGATTCTTCATGTGGTTCATATGAGTCAATTTATTGATACATGAATTTTCATATGGGTAATATAATTGGAAAATTGTGAGGAGAATATGGATTTATGGAGCATAATTTTGAAATATAACCCAGACCATGAGGTTTTATTCTTAAATTAAGAAATGAAATTTTGATGAATATTTAGTGATTCAAGATGAGTATTTGATAAGAATTAAATATAAACATTTCTATGCCATGGTTTTATTCATCATGAGTAACTAAGAAGAGAAGTTAAGATTGTAGATTCCATATCAAGTTTTCTATATGATTTTCATGGAAACATGGAGGTAAATGTTGGTGCCGAAGTTTAGATGGTTTTCAGAAAACATTATATTATTAAATAATAGATATTTTAAGAATGAAAGACAGTAAGAATAAATGATTATCATAGACCAATCCATGGTAAAATTTATTTAAAAAAAAAAGAAAACTAAGTAGTTTGACACACTGAATGAGAGTGAATAATATTGAGAATAATCTAAGAGTGAGGAATTGAGATTTAGATAAGAGTACTCAATATATTATTGAGGATGGTGAATATTATTTTGTATCAAATGAGAGGAAGGAAAAGTGTGTGTAGTGCTTCTAAATACAAATTATAAGTTTGAGTCTTGTAAGTGGAAGATGAATATCTCATATGGTAATGTTATGAAATCATAGACCTTGACTAGACATCTTGTTCACTATACTGGAGGTTTTATATTATGAACTATTGGGAATCGGTATAATTTTGTTTGGGATAAAAAGTATTGTGAAACACTTCTATGTAGAGTATGATACCTCCCTATCTACTTGGAATTGGTGATTAATTCTAATGGAAATCTTTTCACTTAGACTAAAACTGACCACATCAATAAGTAGGTGCCACATTGGGATTAAACCTTTTATAAATTATGTTTGTTTTATAATGTTTTATTCTATATAGTTTTTGGTTAAGGATATTAAATAATAATTTAGCAGATCGTACACAAATAAGTTGTGGATGTTTATTTCAAAACCAATAAATTGTAGAAGAATCAAGGATTCACCCCCCCCCCCAGTGGTGTAATCCATTCCTAGTCACATAAAATAGTATCAAAGAAACAATTTTCCCTAGGTAAGATAAATATTTTTTAAAAATATAGAATTAATATTTTATTAAAAAGTATTGGTCTTTCATCCCTTTATGGAAAATACTATCATCGATGGAAGAATATAGTGATACACTATCTTCTCTCACTCATCCTAGAATTCATTATTGGTGTTATTATAGGGTTTCTAAACTTAATAATGATTCTCAAATGCCTTTTACTGATAACAGAAACATTAATGTTGATGGAAAATAATTAAATGGTATTCTCATTAACTCATTAGACAAAGTGTAAAATAAAGTAAATGGACTTCAAACAATAATAGAGACTTGTGAAATATAGGAAAGTATGATTGAATGAAATGTAAAGGCTAAAGAAAAATATTGTAAATATAGATAATAAGGTTTTTTGATGTTAAGATAGATGATTAAAAACCCATTTATGATTAGCTTCAAAGATTTAATTAATCAGTTAGTAACATTAGAGGATATGCTGAAAAACTAGAATAGTCAAATATTTTCAATATTTTAATAATGAATCTTCCTTATCACTTTGATCTTGTAATTTGTACATTAAAATAAATTGATGGTTTATCTATTGATGAATTTTATAATATTATTATTTCTCATGAGATGAGGAGTGCTCCAACATTTAATAAGAATATCAAGGATGAAATAGATTTTAAATCCTTGAAATAAATTCCAAATTTTGGAAGAAGAAGATAAGAACTCGACTGATTTTAAAGGTGAAGAAGAAATTGATGAAGAGTATATGAAATCTGTGGTTCCATAATCTAGAATATTCAAAAAAATATAAATTAAATAAAAAGGAAAGCTACCTATAAAATTATTTAAATGTGGGATAATTGGTAATTTTTTAAATAATTTCCAAATAATTACTTATTTTTTGTAGAAGGCTGATGAGAAAGAATAAAAACCTCAAAAAATATGGAGTAAAAGATAAAATTATGTTTTTATGTAAACTAAAATAAATAAAAGTTTTTCTATATATTATAATAAGTGTGACGATTAGATAGGAGGAAGGCAACTCAACTTCAAGTGGAGAATCACATTAACTAGCAGCAAAAAATTTTAAAAACCCCATTGATCATATTGAAAGACATGAATGATCCTTAAATAGTGAAAACAAATAAGTTCAAATAACAAATATGAAGTATATATTGAAGTATAATCTTGAATCCTATATTGATCAAAATAGTAAATAGAATAGGGAAATTAATTTTTTTTCAAAACAAAGAATGAAAATAAGAATGAAATAAATTAAGATATTTTAAAAAATAGAGATGGTTGTATTGAAGAAACTATAAATTTATATATGATGTTCGCAGAGAAAGAGAAAATGATAAATTCTATATTGAAAAACTATATCAAAAGAAATAATATTTAAATGAGAATTATTCAAAGTGTATTGATGCTGAAAATATCTGGAGAATATGTTTAATGATTTTCACATGGCTATATAGTTTGAAGATGAATCTTCTAAAGCTATTGAGAATCATTTCCTAGAAGGATAATTTAAATCTAAAAATTTTAAAATTAAAATTAAATCTATTATTTCTAATAATTAATTTTCTTATACCAATATTAGTTATAATTTTTATAAGAAAAGTGAAAAAAAATATTCTCTTACATTAAGAGAATGTGGAAGTAATTCAAGAGAAAATTCATCCCCAATAAATAATAAAGAAAAATATATTCAAAGATAACAACAATAGTTTTACGGATATAAATTTTATCAAAATATAATACAATATTCTAATGTTAATATTTTTTTATGGAATTTATGGGTAAAAATAAGATTCATGGTGGTATAATATATCATTTTCATAGAGTAGGCATGAATCAAGGTGTTGTTAAACTAAAATTAAAAGAAATAAAATCTAGAAAGATGGAGATTAGTTCTTGGAATGATAAATAAATGAAGAAGATCCCCTAAAATCTATATAGTTAGAATACATTTTTTTTGGAAGTTATGTATAGAACATGTGACCAACAGGGTCATTTTGATAAAGAGTGTGTGACTACCCTTCTTGGGAAAATTTTTTATAGTAAAAAAATGGGAATTCAAAAAATAAAAAATGAAGAAAAGTCATTGATTATTGAAGTTTCTTTAAAATATAACAAGAAAGGAAAGAAATATAATTTTTATAGTGTATATTCCTCTCATATTACCAGTCAAACAAAAATATGGAAGAATATATTAGATCATGATGTAGGGGTAGCGACTTTGAAAATTATAGTTCTCTAAAAAACAAAGTATTTGGTACTAATGAAATTGAACCCCAAAATATAAAATATTTTCTTTTTATTGAAGGGATTAAACATAATATATTAAGTGTGATGAAAATAAACGATGATTAAAATGAGATTATTTTTATTAAAGACTCGTATATTATTAATAACACAAATTATTGAAGTATTATTACACAAGGAAAAGATCATGTACAAATCTATTTTAAATTATGAATCCTACTAATTTCTATTACTTGAGTACCAAGGATGACAACAAGTGAGTTTATAGAACCCATTCTATTTTGGTTAATGATATATGAGTAGAATCCCAAAAGTATTATATGGGAAGAGACCCACCCCAACTGAAGTGAGAGTGACAGAGAGAGATAAATTTAATTTTTCAAAATTTTTCGTAATAGGAAGATGGTGCATATGACTCAAGAAAGAGTAGAGATCTAGTACACTTGTCCATATTGGCTAATACATTATAACTTATATTGACTTATAAGAAATCAATGTTACGAATTTGGTCTTGATTTTATCTTGTTTATTAATTATTTCATATAGATAACAATTTTTTATTTTTGAATCATATATCATATGTGGTAAAATTGTTCAAAATTTTCAGAATATATGTTCAAAAAGAGTTTTCAGTATAAATAAAAATAATGATGGTAGATAATAGAATAAATTTTAATTATAAATCTTTTGAATCATTCCATTCAAATCATTAGATAAAAAATAATACAGTACATCTTATACACACTGAATAAATTAAGATATTGAAAAAATGTATAGGAGTTTGGTTGAGATGGGAAGAATAATTCTTTATAAAAAACTTCTGAAAATTATTCTAGAGTGATTGAATGTGTACAACTATATATATTAATAATATATTCCTATTGAGACCTAATTATAACATTAATTTATATTAAATGTGGTATAATATATTTTCAACTGTGAATTAATTCAATGTTTTTTCTAATTTATGATACATGATCAAAATCATAAATTTTGGAAAGTTTAATGAGAAAGATAAATAAGACACCTTCATGAGATATCTATCTAAGGGATCAGGATTCATATTCGGGAATATAATTCTAAAAAAAATTGATTTTTTTAGGTGAATATTATTGAAAATAAAATCAACTTTAGTGAAGAAAATGATTCATTTTCTTAAAATTCAGAATTTGATAGTGCATGGATTTATAGAAAATTCAATGAAGAATAAGATGGAAAAGAATTAAATTATATTAATTTTGACTCAGATAAACCCAACGATAAGGAAGTAGATATTGGAAATTTTAAATTAAAATATCAAATATTTCATAAGCAGGTAGAACCAGATAATATTATTGGTAGTCAATATACTCTAGTTCATAATATAAAAAAATTATAATAGAAACTATAATAGCTCTCATTTATAAAATTGATCCAGAAATAATTTTAAAAGTTTGTTGAGAAAAAGGAATAGATAAATTCACGGAATAGAGAGCTTTATTAGATAGAGAATTATTCCACATGGAAACTTTTTTCAAGACTTGATGGGAAAATATTATAGGTTCTGATTGGGTATTAATAAATAAATTGAATGAAAAAATTAATGTGTCAAGAAATAAATTGAAAATAGTTAAAAAATTTAATTATTAGATATATGGGAATGAATGTGAAGGACTTTTTCACCTATTTTATGAATTAAATAAATTGTAAGATTTAATATAATTGTATCTCATAGACACTACAAGGTTTATCAATTTGAGGTGAAGTAATCCATTTTTGAATAGAGATATAGAATAACAAGTTTTTATAGAAAAACCTAAATGTTTTATTCATAGAAGTGATTTAATCAATGTATAAATACTAAGGAAGAATCTATATGGGCCAAAGTAGGCCCCTAGATCCTGGTATTTCATGTTGGATGGATTTTTGAAAAAAAACTAAATATTATAAAAGGAATGTTTGATAGTAATTTTTATTTGAAAAAATAACCACAGGTACTATGATTTTCATATTATTAGTTGTTAGCATAATTTATTCTGGTGGAAAAGAGAATTCCAATAATTAATTTAAAAATCATATAAATATTTATTTTTAAATTTAAATTTTGGGTGGAACAATTTATTTTCTACTAATAAATATTTTAAAAAAAGATGATTACATCTTCCTATACCAAGAAAAATAATCGAGATAATTATAATGATATTTGGTAGAGAGGATTCCAAATAAGTTTAAACACCTATAGAAGTTGGAATATAATTGTGAAAAGATGATGTAGGAGTTTTTGAATTGGCACAAGATCTGAATAAATTGTGTTCTATTGTTGTGGAAGAAGAGAAGGTGGGGGTGGAACTTTCTCATGGAACAATCAGGGGACTTTCTTTCATGGATGTTTTAATTGGGAGAAATAGAACTGATGCTAGGTGCTCCCAGGAGGATGTTCAAATGGATGATGAAAGGATTGTTCAAGAGGAAGTTGATGAATAGATCTGTTTTTAGATGAACCTACACATATGAATTGAAAAAAAGGGTAAGATGAAGGTAGATTTTGTCATCTCTTATTATGTCTCCTTTAAAAGGGGTCATCTTTTGATGTTATAGCTAGAATTAGGCACACCATATATCCCCTATAAGCCACATCCATAAAGGACCCTCTTATAAAAAGAAAACCATTAATTTGGATGACGAAAGATTTCAAATGGCCACATATAGTAAATCCCCACAAATTGAAGAACCACCGGAGTTAGCCTAGCCACATTGCATCGATATTCAAAAGGATGATCGTACATCATTGAATTTAATGTATTCTTATATTATTGTCAATTAGGATGTTGATTCTTCTCTTCAAGGGTAATTATCCCAGAATCTGGTGAACATAGAGTGGTTAAATACACTAAATATTTCTAATCTCCTGAAAAATGCATATGATGTCTTTGGAAAGGCCTCATATGTGGAATGTAACATTACATGGGAAAATTATTTTATCATCCCTACAAAGGACAAGAAATAATGAGGGACAATTTGAAGGGTCAACAAGGAAGCAGAAAACTGGTTCATTATGAAACTTGAATTCATTTTTTCTATGATGGAGCTGGATGTATTTGGATTCACTGACAACATAGTTGTTCAAAAGTTTTTATCAATTAGTATTAAAGATGAATATTGAGCCAATCTAGAGATGAAATTTTGAGATTTATCTTGAAATTTTAGAACTTCTTCCACCCTATAAGTCTCTGATTTTTCAATGCGTGAGGAATTTGAGGCACCTCAAAGGGTGAAGACATGGCGGAGAGGTTGGCACCCAAAAGGAATAGGAAGATTTACAAGAAATTTGGGATCTAGGGGTAGGGATTGGCCTACTTTTCTATTTTTAAAATCTTTTATGGAACTACTACAAAACATGCTTTTAACCATTCTAGAATCGGCCATTATCTATGCAAGAAAAGCACTGATAACCTTATAATAGTTAAAATTCCATTGATTTTATCATCACTAGAAAAACACTAATAAAGGGTATATTTATCAGTGAAAATATAGGCATTGATAAATCATAATTTTATCAGGGATTTTAAAAGTGCAGATAAAAGACCCCATTTATCAATGATTTATTTAAAACTAATAAATAGTACCTTTATCATCACTTTGAAAATCTATGAGAAATGGAAACTTTTATCGGTGATTTTATTTGCGCTGATAAAAGTATGATTTATCAGTCCTTTTATTTGCACTGATAAAAGTATGATTTCTCAATGATTTTTAATGGATTGATATAGATACATTTTATTAGTGCATGTATAAGTGATGATAAAGGATTAATTTATTAACACTTCTAATAGTTATGATAAAGGAAATATTTATTAGTTCATTTAGTATGACTGATAGTGGTGAAACCTGCAGTGTGATGCTGCAGCACACTGCACCACCAAAAACAAGTGCAGTGTGCTACAGAAACACACTACATCAATAGAAATAGCCAACAAATTACCAAAATAAGATAAAAATACTGAATTTAAATGAAATAAACTTTATAACAAAAATATAAGAAAAATAAAACACTATTATAGAGTATTTCAGTTGTTTTTTTATTAAAATTAATTTCATTTTTGAATAAAAAAGACACACTTGGAGTCATATCACTCACACTATGCATCAGATTGAGGGGTGGCTGAATGATAGACGTCCCAAATTTTTCATGGGTCATTTTACTAACGTATCAAAACAATCCGAATTTTTTTCCTAGTTTTTAGTATGTCATTTTTTTTATTAAAATTAATGTCATATTTGAATAAAAATATTCACTTAGAGTCATACATGTCACATCATGCACCGAATTCAGGTGAGGCTGATCCCTACACATCAAAAATAATGTATGGATCATTTTTCTAAAGTATCAAAACAATTGGAATGCATTTTCTTGGTTTCGAGTACGTCAGTTGTTTTTTTACTAAAATTAATGTCAATTTTGAATAAAAAAGATGCACTTGAATTCATACTAGTCACACTGTGTGTCGGATTGAGGCGCAGATGAATGATACACATCCCAAATGACTCATGGATCGATTTCCAAAAGTATAAAATTAATATGAATGTGTTTTCTTGGTTATGAGTACGTCAATTTTTGTTTTTTATTAACATAAATGTCACTTTTGAATAAAAAAGTCCCAGTTGAAGATATTATGGTCACATTGTGTGTCATATGGATGTGTGAATGATCCCTATACAACACAAATGACATATGGATAATTGTTATAAAGTAACAAAATAATCCAAATGATTTTTATTTGTTTTGTGTATGTCAATTGTTATTGACTAAAATTAATGTCAATTTTGAATAAAAAAGACACACTCATAGTCACACTATGTGTCAGATTGATACGTGGCTGAATAAAACATGTCCTGAATGACTAAAGGATCATTTTCTTAAATTATGAAAAAAAAAATCTGAATTCCTTTTCTCAGTTTTGAGTATGCCATTTTTTATTAACATTAATGTCACTTTTGAATAAAAAAGACACAGTTGGGGTCATACTAATCACATCGTGCATCAGATAGATTTTCATTTGATCCCTACATGTCAAAAATCACGTATGGATTGTTTTCCTAAAGTAAAAAAATAATCTGAAGGAGTTTTCCCAGTTTTGAGTGTGTTAGTTGTTTTTTTACTAAAATTAATGTCACTTTTGTGTAAAAAAATTCACTTGGAGTTACACTATGCATCGAATTAAGGCACATCTAAATGATACATATCCCAAATGACTCATGGATATTTTCCTTAAGTATCAAAAAAATCAAAATTTGTTTTATCAGTTATGAGTATGTCGGTTGTTTTTTATTAACATTAATGTCACTTTTGAATAAAAAAAGATGTAGTTAGAGTCATACTGGTCACACCATGTGTCAGATAGATGTTTTTTTGATCCCTAAACATCAAAAATAATATATGGATTATTTTCCTAAATAACCAAAACAATTCTAATGTGTTTTCTCAGTTTTGAGTATGTTAGATGCTTTTTTACTAAAATTAATGTCACTTTTGAATAAAAAAGACGCACTTGGAGTTATACCAGTCACACCATGTGTCATATTGAGTTTTGGATGATCCATACATGTCCCAAATGACATATGGATAATTTTCCTATAGTACCAAAGTAATCCAAATTAATTTGATTGGTTTTGAGTACACCACGTGTCTTTTTTAAAAAAATGACATTTTAAACTGGAAAGATGCACAATAGATCTTGTCTTAAGTGACTAGTGTTTTTTTCACATTTAAATAATTATTCTCAAACACAATCATGGTATTATCCTTATTCTAATTAATTTCCCAACAATTTTATTGTTTTCCAGTCAGCACTTCTTATACTCCTCTGCCTCGGTCTCTACTTCAGTCTTCACCTCTATATCCTCCTTCATGACAGACTTTGACTCCAACTCTGCCTCCACCTTTACCTCCACCTCTTCCTCTACCTTTACCTAAACCTCCACCTCCTCCTCTGCATTTTCTTAGAAATTTTATTATTTGCAGTTCAATGCTTCAAAAAAATTGATTTCCTATATTAATCTTCTCCATGAGAAAAAGATCAAAAATAATATATAAGAATTTTGTCACTAATTATTCACACCCTAACTATATTTTTAAGGTCATAACTCATACTATATCACAAAAATATAATTTATTAACAAAACGTTTTTGTCAAGATATATTCTGACAAAAATGATGCTACCCACTCATCTCTAAACAAATTAAATTATTCTTTTGAGTAACTCTTTTTTCGGTAGTCTTGATAGTATTGAGAAAATATAAACAAAAAAAGATTATGTAATATATTTAATGAAATTATCATTACCTTTAGAAATTACTAGTTAGGGGATGTTGGTTTTATCATTTTTTATGATTTATCTCATAAATTTTCAAAAATAATATCCATAATTTATTGCATTATCTTGTTTCGGACATTGCATTAACATTGACCAAAATAAGTAAATTGTTTTGAAATTTTTTGATAGTTAAATATTTATATACATAACTTAATTTGTTTCCATTTATAGTAATCTATAGGCTTTAACTTGTCAGACACCGACCTCATGCCATGATTTTTCTTGTATTTAGATAATGCCCCGTTATAACAAAATTCACATTAAAACACATATTGAACATATAATATGATGTTTATTTATAAAATTTTTATTATTGTGTATTATATATTCACAATACACATCATTTATGTAATGTTGTTTGGAAATCCATGCATTTAATCCAATAAATAAATATTCATGGTTTTTATGTTAACTGCTATCAGCATCCATTTCATCCTTAAAAAACAAAAACAATTGAGTAATAAAAAAATTGAAAATATATTTATGTGGGTAGATCATATAGTTTTACCCATTCATTTTAAGAATCAAAAATCATTTTTTTTCTAATGATTTTTTGTTAAACTCTTTGAGTAACTCCCCTTTTTCTCTATTTCTTTCTTCTCTAAAGTAATTTTTATCCTAGAAATGATACTAGGATTAATGAATCCAAATCATGCTTCACATGATCTTCCCTTTATATAGTTGTAATATAAATTCTTGTAGAAAATATGAATAGTTATTAACTTTAATAAACATATTTAGCTCACTATTTGGAAATACGTATTATGAAAATTTACCTTATGTATGTATTCTCAATTAAGATGCCAGGCCATTCATGCTTAAGAATCTAATTTACATAATCGAGACTAATTACATTTGTAATGGAAGAACCAAATATTTTCTCTTAATAGTGAATGTAAGATATATCTTTATCTTTAAATGTGGTCTTTTTATGAATTTTTAATGTTGATAAATGTTTCTCTAGAACTGGAAGAGAGAAGTTACTCTTAGAAGCTTGTTTTTTTTCGTGGTCGATTTACTAGATTTTATAGATTTGTCCTTTCATTTCTCTACCACTTTATCCATTTGTAATATCATACATCACTTCGGACCTTTTTTTCATCAACTATTGCATTTTTTTCTTTGAAAAATTTTGTTAAATATGTACCTCATGTATCTTTATAAGATTAGATGTCCATGCTATAAAAGATCCAATAGAATATTTGGTTGTTGTAATATCTGGATCATTAAGTGGAACAGGAAACTTAGCAGTCGGCTCATAAGATACCCTAATCCCCACTATCATGTGATCTTTTTATTTAGTCAATAAGGTTTTCCTTATGAATTTTCCATTCCTTCATACATGGGGGAGATTGTTAAGTCATTAAGGCTTTCTTTATGACTTCATGATTCCTTCTTGTTTTGAAAATCACAAACACCTTATCTCAAGGAAAAACTCTTTTTATCCTATGTTTTACTTCTATAAGGAAAAATTTACTTCCCAGAGGAAATTTATCCTTGCCTTATTTTACATAGTTTTTCATCTTGTCTAAGTATAAAATTTGGTGTCATAAAAAATCCTATGAATCATATAATACTTATATATGAAGCATTCTGTTTAAGTCTCTGAATTTTGGTTACGAACTTTCTGAGTTCTGACTCCGAATTCTGAATACGAATTATGGATATGAACTCTTCTGAGTTCTGACTCCGAATTCTGAATACAAATTCTAGATACGAACTCTCATGAAGTTCAATTCTTAATTATGGATAAGAACTCTCATAAAGTTCAAATATGAATTCTAGATACTAACTCTCATGAAGTTCAACTACGAATTCTGGATACAAACATTCATGAAGTTCGACTCTGAAATCTGATTATGAATTCTATTTACAAACTTTTCTATATTCTGACTCCGAGTTCTCTGAATACAGACTCTGAACTCCTATGAGTTCTGACTCCTAATTCTCATGAACTCTGACTCCGAACTTTGTATGTTCAGGTTCTGAATTTTAATGAATCCATAATCTGAATTTCCTTGAAATTCAGACTCCATAATTCTATAGAATTCAGGTTCATAATTCCTATGAAACAGAATCTGAATATCCTTGTATTGTAGACTCCAAATTCAATTTTGGTTAGACTCCGAACTTTTATTTCCTTACATTCCGAATATAAAATTCTAGTTATTCTTACACTTATTTAGTTATAAAATGATGTCGTGATTTCAGTTACTCACTAACCATTGTTTGAGTAAAACATGTACAGGTCCCTCCGAAATTCAAAGAAGAATACGATTTTTGTAGGATGGATCCAACGATTACAGCTATGCCTATAAATAAGAGCTCATTTGAACATTCTCAATACTTTTAGAGGACTTTTTGATACTTTTTACAAAGTGCTGGTGAAGTGATTTCTAGAGAGAGTCTCTTATAAACTCTCAGGCTTCGTGCAGAAAGTTTTTAACTGCTTGTTTGAACTTTTCTTCATGCAAATTTGCTTAGTGTAGAGGCTCAATTTCCTTGAAATCAGAGACTTCGGGTTGTGAAGTCAGAGGTGCTGATTTCTTTACAAATCGAGGGCTTGCGGGGATAGCAAGACAGATACCGATCTTCGGATTGAGGGCTTACCTGTGTTTGGGTAAGACAGACTTTCTTGAAAGTATAAATCAAGGGACCTTTTATCTAGGGTTGTTGGATACCCTCCTCTTTGGGTTAAAAGAGTTACTAACTATTACTTGTATTATTTTGTTTTCCACTGTGTATTTTAGTTGTTTAGGTAAGTATAACTTTCATATACTTCCTTAAGATTTTACTCTGATTTTATAGGATTTTATACGCTTTAAGGTAGAATCTTAGTTGATGTAAATTTTTGTTATGTTTCATTTCCGGAATCACTTTTATGGAATCAAGCAAGATAATAGAACTTAGAGGTGTTGTGTATTTTGGTTACGCAAAATTTCCTTAGGGATTTTTAAAAGTAAAATTCACCCCCCCCCCTCTTTTATTTGAGCATATCATTACATATTCGATCCTACATTTGGTATTATAGAGTATAAAATACTCAGAAATACCATCTCACAATTGGTATCAGATCACTTGGAACAATCTGAATTAATCTCACGATTAGATTCAGAAGGGAAATATTGGAATTGAACTTCCGGATTCACAACTTTTCGGAATCTGTTTTTTGGACTCATAAAGTTCTTACTCATTATTTCTTTAAGATAGAATATATAGTTTCTTGCTTTGGATATTTTCTCTTTTTACAAACACATACTACTAACAAGTTTGTGTGCCAAATATTTTCTTAAGGATGGTAGGTTTAAATGTTGGTTCTATTGATAATATAAATCCTACCAGACCTCCTATTTTTGATAGAAATTATTATGAGTACTGGAGAGATAGGATAAAGACTTTTGTTATCAATACTGGAGTTGATAACTATTTAATTCTTACTGGAGATTATAAGATTCTGAATAAGGAATTGAGAACCTTTACGAATCATGAAAATTTAGAATATTAAGAAAACTTCAGAGTCAGAAATACTTTGTTATGTTCCATGACTAGGAACATCTATAGTCAAATATCATCATGTGAATATGCAAACAGTATCTGGAAGAAACATGAGGTTACACATTTTGGTACATCCAAATTCATAGATACAATAAGAGCTATGTTGAGAGCTGAATACCATAGCTTTAACTTTCCTTATGGAGAAACTATAAGAAAAGTACAGCAAAGGTTTATGACTATAGTGAATAGATTAAAATATATGGGAGAAAAAGGTTTGGATGATGAGGATCTTGTAGACAAGATTATAGATATCATTCCAAATGAATGGGAATCCAAGAGTACAGCTATTGATGAGAACAGGAAAGTCACTCAAATTTCCTTAGATGAGTTGTTCGGAACTCTTCTTCAGCATGAAACCATAATAAAGAGAGATGATGAAAATGTAAAAAAGAAGAATGGGAATAGCGGTGTTTATTTTAAAACAACTTCTAAACATATTAAATCCAAGATCCCAGAAAGAGTAACTAGATCAAAGACAAAGAAAGTTATTATTCAGTCAGAATCTAGTGACAAAGAAAAGTCTGAGAATGAAGTAGCTAATATTGCTTGGAGAATGAACAAGATTATAGCTCAAAAGAACCATCAGAATAAGTACAAGAATAAAGAATACAAATATAATAAAGATGGATAAGTTACGTGTTATGAATGTATAAGAACAGGTCATATCAGACCTAATTTTCCTTTATTGAAAAGGAAGGAAAAGAAGGAAAGGAATTCAAAAAGTAACAAGAATAAATTCTATCGATCAAAGCACAAGAAAAGCCTTAAAGCTAATGATACTTGGAGTGATAGCTATGGATACTCTTCAGGAAGTGAATCTTCTGAATATGATTCATCATCATAGAATAATATGGGATTAATTACTAATACTTCTTTCCCTAATACATATCTTATAGCCAAGGTACGCTCTGCCGAGGCTTTAACAAATTTATCTCTTGAAAAGAATTATTATTCCGAAAATAGTAATTCAAATGAAGATACGTCATCCTCATAAAATGAATAAATACCTTCATATGAAGAAGTTTATATATTTTCCAACTTACATGAAGCAAGAAATTGTAAAATTTCTATGAAATTAGACAAGGAAAATACTAGGAAATAAATTCTTACAAAAGAGATTTCAGATCTTTCTAGAGTTCTTAGAGATAAAGATGAGCTTTTAGAAAAACTTTCTAAAGAACATGAGAAAGAAAATTCTGTTAAGGAATAACTTTCTAAAGATCTTAATAATGTTATTTTAAAGATAAAATTTTTTGAAGAAAAATCTAACTCTAAGGAAATGATTCCTGAGGATAAGAATTTAGTCATCAGAATAAAATCCGAAATATTTTCTCTTAAGAAGCTTCTTGAAAACTTTACCTCTATGAAGGAAAATTTTGAAAATATGTATTCTCAAATTAAACCTCAAAGAAACACTATTGGAGTAGGTTATACTCACCAAAAAACAGTTTTCAAAAACAACTTTTTTGTTCCTTCAAGATCCCCTTTTTACAAAAAATGTCAAAGTGGTGGGCATTGGAAGAAAAATTGCTCCTTGAATAAAGTTCAATCTCTTGGGTTTCATACAGCTTATTTTTCTAAACAAATGTGGATACCCAAAGTCTTGTTGTCTAACCATTCCAGAACCAAGAAATTTTGGATTCCAAAAGTCTAACTCTTTTGTTTTCAAGAAAATAGAGAAGGTACCAACAGCAATACGTGGTACATTGATAGTGGATTTTCCAGTCGTATGACTGGTAACAAAAATTATTTTGAAAATATTATCAAGACGAAAGGAGGAAAAGTAACTTTTGGAGATAATTCTCAGGGAGAAATTATTGGTATAGAAAACATCATTCTTCTTGGAAAAACTTTGATTTCAAATTTTTTATTTGATAAGGGTCTTAAACACAACCTCATTAGCATAATTTAGTTATGTGATGAAGGTTACCTTGTGAATTTTAGGAATGATAAGTGCTTAGTACACAATTCCAAGGAAGAATTTATTCTTTCTGCCAATAGGAAAGAGAATGTTTACACACTAAACTTAGAAGACCTTAGGAACCAAGATCCACCTTGCCTTAGTTCAATGGAAGATCAGGTTATGGCATGGAAGGCTAGGACATTTTAACCTTAGGAACTTATCCAAAATTTCTAAGAAAGGACTAGTTAAGGATCTACTAGAGATTTGATTTGATTCTTCAAAATTTTGTGACCCTTGTCAATATGGAAAACAACACAAATAAAGTTTTAAATTATTAGGTGAAGTCTCAGCTACTAATGCATTACAGTTAGTGCATATGGATCTTTTTGGTCCTACACAAATTGGAAGAATTGGGGTAAGTATTATGTATTTTTCTTATTTGATGATTACACTAGATTTATGTGGTTCTACTTTCTAGAAAAGAAGTCTGAAACTTTTTCTTATTTCAAAAGTTTTAGAGCCCAAGTGAAAAATGAGAAAAGCCTTCCCTTAAAAACTATTCATAGTGATCATGGAGGAGAATTTCAAAATTCTGATCTTGAAAATTTTTGTAGTAGAAAAGGTATTACTCACAACTTCTCAGCACCCAGAACACCTCAAAAAAATGGTGTTGTTGAAAGAAGAAATATAATTCTTCAAGAGATAACTAGAACCATATTGAGTGAGTATTCTGTAGCCAAACATTTTTGGGTTGAAGCTGTAAGTACTGCTTGTTATACTATAAATCGTGTTTTAATTAGACCTTTTCTTAACAAAACATCTTATGAGTTATGTAATGGTAAAAAACCTAGACTTTCCTACTTTATGGTTTTTGGTTTCAAGGTATTCATTCTGAATACTAAAGATAATTTTCATAAATTCGCACCAAAATCTAATGAAGTAATTTTCTGAGGCTACTCCACAACTTCTAAGGAATATAGAGTTTTCAACAAAAACACTTATACTGTTGAAGAGAAAGTACATGTTAAATTTGATGAAACTGATCCTTTTGTTTTTAAACAACTCCAACCTACATCCTCAGATGTGTTTTCAAAAACTGATTATCAACCTATGATAGAAGATCCTTCTAATAAGGAAAATTTCCAAGAAGATACTTTTGAAACATTTACCCCAGAATATTTCCTACCCTATGTTGATGAACAGGTTTTACAAAACCCAAATCAGTTGTTTCTAAAGAATCATCCCAGTTATAGTATCATTGGTGATGTGAATCAGCCTATAAGGACAAAATGTTCCTTAAGAAATGAAGTAGAACATCTAGCATTCCTTTCCCAATTTGAACCAAAAGGCACTGATGAAGCTTTAGGTGATGATGATTGGATAAAAGACATGCAAAATGAATTAAATGAATTTTAAAGGAATAAAGTCTAGAACTCAGTTGAAATACCTAAGGAAACTTATATTATTGGAGTAAAATGGGTCTTCAGAAATAAGTGTGATGAAAATGGAATCACAGTAACAAATAAATCTAGATTAGTTGCTAAAGGATATAATCAACAAGAATGAATAGACTATGAAGAAACCTATGTTCCTGTATCTAGACTTGAATATATTCGTATTCTACTTCCTTTAAAGCATTATTCAACTTTAAACTTTTTTAAATGGATGTAAAATGTGCTTTCCTTAATGGTTATGTTCAAGAGGAAGTTTTTTTTGAACAACCACCTGGGTTTGAAGATACAAAACATCCTGGTCATGTTTTTAGACTTACCAAAGCTTTGTATGGCCTAAAACAAGCCCCTCAAGACTGGTATGATAGACTTACAGGATTGTTTCTTCAAAATAACTATGTTAATGGAAATTCATATACAACCCTTTTTATAAATAAATATAAGCAAAAATGTTTTGATTGTTCAAATTTATGTTGATGAAATTATATTTGGTTCAACTCAGAAATCTTTAACTGATTCCTTTGTGGATCTAATGAAATCTGAGTTTGAAATGAGTATGATGGGTGAGTTAACATTTTTCCTTGGTTTTCAAATTTCTCCAAAACCAGAAGGAATCTATATATCTGAACATAAGAATATTAAATATCTTCTTAAAAAGTATCGATATGACAACACTAAAATTATAAGTACTCTCATTGGTACCTCAAACACACTTGATCTTGATGAAGCTGGGAAACAAGTAGATCAAAAATCTTTTAGAGGTTTGATAGGAAGTCTACTTTACTTGAAATCTAGTCATATAGACTTAATATTTTCAGTATGCTTATATGAAAGATATCAATCCAATCCTATGGAATCTCACTTAAAGGCAGTGAAAATAATTTTTTGCTACTTAAAGGTAACCCTGGATTTATGACTATTTTATATTTCTAGAAATGATTTTGTTTTAAAAATATTTTCGGATGTTGACTTTGGTGGATGTATAATGGATAGAAAGAGTACATCCGGAACTTGTCATCTCTTAGGAGATTCATTATTTTCTTGGTCATGAAAGAAGAAACACTTAGTAGCACTATCCACTACTAAAGTTGAATATGTAGCAGCTGGAAGTTGTTGTGCTCATGTATTGTGGATGTAACACACACTCACAGACTATGGCTTGATTTTTTCCACAACACAAATTTTGTGTGATAATACAAGTTCCATTTCCCTTAGTAAAAACCCTGCACATCACTCTCGTGCAAGGCACATATATATTAGGCATCATTTTCTTAGGGATCACACACAAAAAGGAGATGTCATTCTTAAATTTTTCGGAATGCAAGATCAACTTGCTGATATTTTTAAAAAATATTTACCCTCTGATAGATTTGAATACATTAAACATAAGTTAGGAATGATAACAATAAGGTAATCCTCCTCAATAACTTCATTTTAAACCATTATCCTTACTGTAATAAACTCATTTTCATAGGGGGGGTACATTTCATAATGGACCTTTTTCATAATTTTACGTAATGAAGTTTTTTATATTTTTCATAATTTAGTCTTTCATAATTTTTTGTAATGAATTTTTTCAAATTTTCCATAATGTAGTTTTTAATAATTTTTCGTAATTAATTTTTTCATATTTTTCATAATGAAGTTTTTCATATTTTTCATAATGTAGTTTTTCAAAAAAATTTGTAATGAAGTTTTTCATATTTTTTGTAATGTAGTTTTTCATAATTTTTTGTAATGAAATTTTTCATATTTTTAATAATGAAGTTTTTCATATTTTTCATAATGAAGTTTTTCATATTTTTCGTAATGAAGCTTATTCATATTTTTCGTAATAAAGTTTTTCATATTTTTCGTAATGAAGTTTTTTATATTTTTCTTAATGAAGTTCTTCATATTTTTTCATAATAAAGTTTTTCAAGTCTTTTGTATTGTAGTCTTTTAAAAATTTCGTAACGAAAATTTTTGTGCTTGAAATTTTCATAATGGAAATTTTCGTACTTGAAATTTTCATAATAGAAATTATCGTACTTAAGATTTTCATAATGAAATTTCCATTCTTGAAATTTTTGTAACGAAAATTTTCATAATTGAAATTTTTGTAATGGAAATTTTGGTACTTAAAATTTTCATAGTAAAGTTTTTTGTACTGAAGATTTTCATAATCAATATTTTTGTAATGAAAATTTTTTTAATGAAGATCAGTGTACTCAATATTTTTTCTTCTTCGTTTACAAGTTTTTTTCAGAATCTAAATTCCTTCAAGAATAATTTTCCTCAATACGAATAATTCTCCTGACAATATGAAAGGTATGATTCTTTCTTAAGTTTTAATAATTACCTTTTACTTGCTGGTAGTTTCTTTTGTTTTTAAAATTTCTTGGATTCTAGTTTCCTTAAATCTGAATTTTTTTTAAAACCTCAAAAGATCAGATCATAAAAAAATTTCTTGCGGCTATTATTTCAACCGTCAGATCAAATCAGAAGAATTCTCAGCCTTTGGATTGAAATGGGAAGTTCAATTATCGCTCTAAAACCTATAAAAATGGAACCCTGATGGTTGTATCACATCGGTTTTCAAATCTTGTGTGTGTCGAAGCTCTGTCCCTCTACAAAATCCCATTCTGAATTCTTCAGAAGTGCTCCCTTCCGAATGACTGCAGAAGTCCCTTCTCAAGATATATCTATAGTCAAGCCGATTCTGGAGTGGAAAATTTACAGGGAGAGGTTAGTACATCCAAAATTCTTCAATAAATATAACTCTATTATCTCCAAGAACATCAAGCTCAATGGATAGTATATTGTAGCCATTTTAAAGACACGATCTCTGGATGTATTCTATCCAGATCTTCTTATAGAATTTTATTAACCAGTTTCTTTATTTAAGGAAGATGGCAGAGAAAAATTATCCTTTAAAAGTTATGAAAATACATATGCGCTTTCTTATACCAAGGAGGCTAACTTGGTGGGGTTGTCCTATGAAGGGGAAGCCGAGTTTTGTTCTCAAAAATTTCCAGAGGTTCATGGAAGTTTCATTAAGGAAAAGGCTATGGAATTTCTTGGCCTTTTAGATGTCAAGACTGCAATGATTTCTCATATGTCTACAAACAATCGACTCCTACAGCTATGGGTTCAAGGATTTATCGTGCCTAGGAAGGTTGATAAGGAAACCCTTAAGAAAATTGACATGTATATCTTGGACTTTTTAGTAAACCTAAGTAAGGTCAACCTCATGAGACACATTTTCTTTAGGATAGAGAATATCAAAAATAGGAATCTGAGAGCTCAGATTATTATGTACGATGCCTTACTTTCCAAGATGATAGTTCGGTGCCTAGAATCTTTCAAGATCCCCTGCAGTTCCAAGCTGAGGAATTGCAAGGTGATGATTATCAGTGATGATACCCTCAAGAGAATGAATGTAGGTTTCTCTAAAGAGTCAGGTGAGTTTTATGATCTACCTGAGGATTAGGTAGAAGCAGTTCCAAAAAAATATAGAAGAGGCTGAACCATCAAAGAAAACTAGAAAGAAGAGGAAATTAAAGGAAGTGGAATCAACCTAAAAAAACCATAAGTATAAGGAAGTCCAATCCTAACCTTCTAAACCCAAGAAGAAAAAATCCTACCTAGATGAAGTTCTAGAAAAATGGAGGGAGGATAAGAAGAATAGAAAAGCAGGGGAGCCATAGTTCAGTTTGGATCCTGCTGAGGCTAAGGCCTTGAAAGAATCAACTGCTGAAGATCTTGAGAAGCAGGATAAGGAAAAGAAGCTGAAGAAGAATATGTCAGAGGCTAAAATTTTTCAATACCTTTTGAGGGATACTGAAGTAACATCTGATAATATCCTTGTTCCAAAGTCCTTCCTAGTGGAACCATTACCTGAGACTCTGGGTAAGAGGTTTATGACTCCAAAAAAACACAAGGGAAGATTGTGGAAGAGAATAAAGCATCATAAGAAGTAAAAGAAGATGAGAATAGTGGCGTCTCTGAGGATGTGATTAAGAAAGTTGAAGATTATTAGGAAAAGGAAAGTTCTTTCGAAAATTTGTCAATACGGACTTCTCAAGCTGGATCCTCAAAACTTGCTACTCCTGGAGCTGATGAGAAGGTTGAAGAAGAGTAATTAAATAAGTTGTCAAAGGAAGAGAGTCATAATCATGACTTCATTCTTCCTGAAGACATTGAGGCTAGATCTGAGAAATAAAAAATTGATTAAGATAATATTGTATAATTATCCGGAAGTGACCATGAATCTCCTGATTAAGAAGCTATTCTGAGAATCAGAAAGGAGAAACAAGTGGTTGTTGATACCCCAACCAAAGATATTTTTAGGAATAAAGAAGCTAGAGGAACCTCTAAGAGGAAGCTGGTAGATTTATAAGAAGAACCATCTCCAAGTATAATGTCTGATTCGGAGTCAACTTCCTTAGGACATGATTTTGTTGTTCAGTCTCTGAAGAAGTTGGTGGATACCATTCCGATTTTTCCAACAATTTATTCTAGATTCTAGATGCTTCAGCACAGTATGAATCAAAAATCAGATTCCATATCCATGGTGATGGATATATGTGTTAAGATTGAGGCTAATCACAATAATTTCCTAATCAACTATGAAGCCCACAGAAAATCTTTCAAGAAAATGACCAGATGGTCTAAAAAATCATTTGGAAGAGCTTGATCAATTTCAATAAGATGTCATGGAATATTTTGACACTGAAGACACGAAAATCAAAAATCTTACAAAGAGCTTTCAGGAAAAGATAAATCTTGAACAACATTCTCGGATTCAAGATGTCAAAGATCTTAATGGGAAGCTGAGTTATTTTGTCCAAAGCTGGAAAACAAAAAAGGATCTCCGGATTGAGATCCAAGAAAATCTAGTGAAACAAGATGAATTGCCGAAGGTTCAGGAAGAGGCCATGAAAGCTCATTAATATGGGATCAAATCATTAGAAAATAAAGCAGAGGAGGATCACAAAGAGCTGAAAAAGCTAAAGACCATTGTGAAGAAGCTAATTCCCAAGGAAAAAAAAGAAAAATAAATCCCACTCCGATCTTTTGTTTTATTTTTTTTTCCTTTCACTAGTACTTCCAATCTCAATGAAATTGTGGATGCTTCTTTTGTTTGGTTGTTTGTACTAATATTTCATGTACCATTCTTTTTTCTATTCCCTCAAACTCTTTTTGAAAATCACAAAGTGGGAGAAGGAAAAATAATTCTAAAGGATGGAAGGAAAAAGGTTTCTAATTAAGGGGGGGTTTTCTAAGGGGGAGTTTATCTAAGGGGGGGTACTCATTACGAAGATTTCCATACCCAAGATAATGAAAATCCCATTTCGGAAATCTAGAATATGATCCTTAGTGTTCCAAAGCCTAAGGGTGAGTTAGTTTTATTCATCTTTGACAATATGAAAAAGGGAGATAAGTTTTATTTCAAATTCTAGATATTTCTTCTAAGTTATTATATTCTTTTTCGTAAGGATGTTTGTGCTTTCCAAAAATGGGGAGATTGTAGAGTAAATAAGGTTTTCCTTATGACTTTTCCATTAATTTATACATGGGGGAGATTGTTAAGTCATTAAGGATATCCTTATGACTTCACGATTCCTTCTTGTTTCGAAAATCACAAACACCTTATCTCAAGGAAAACTCTTTTTATCTTATGTTTTACTTCTATAAGGAAAACTTTCCTTCCCCAATGAAATTTATCCTTACCGTATTTTAATTATTTTTTTATCTTGTCTACGTATAAAATTCGGTGTCATGACTAAATACTCAGAATCATATAATACTTAGATATGAAGTATTCTTTTTAAGACTCTGAATTCTAGTTACAAACTTTCTGAGTTCTGACTCCGAATTCTGAATACAAATTCTGGATACGAACTCTTCTGATTTCTGACTCTGAATTCTGAATACGAATTCGATATTTGAACTCTCATGAAGTTCAATTCCAAATTATGGATACGAACTCTCATAAATTTCAACTCCGAATTCTGGATACGAACTGTCATGAAGTTCAACTCCGAATTCTGGATACAAACTCTCATGAAGTTCAACTCCAAATTTTGGATACGGATATTCATGAAGTTCAACTCCTAATTCTGATTACGAATTCTGGTTATGAACTTGTCTAAGTTCTAACTCCTAGTTCTCTTAATACAGACTCTGAACTCCTATGAGTTCTGACTCCAAATTCTCATGAACTCTAACTTCGAACTTTGTAAGTTCAGGTTCTGAATTCTTTTGAATCCAGATTCCAAATTTCCTTGAAATTCAGACTCTGGAATTATATATAATTCAGGTTTTTAATTCCTACAAAATATAATCAGAATATCCTTTTTTGTAGACTCCTAATTCAATTTTGGTTAGACTCCAAACTTTCATTTCCTTACATTCCAAATATCAGATTCTAGTTATGCTTACACTTTTTTAGTTATAAAATGATGGCATGCTTTCAGTTACTCACTAACCATTGTTTGAGTGACATGTGTATAGGTCCCTCTGAAATTCAAGGAATAATATGACCATTGGATGAGGCAACCAACTGTTGGATATGTTCCTATAAATAGGATCTCATTTGAACATGCTCAATACTTTGAGAAGACTTTTTGAGACTTTTGAAAAAGTGTTGGTGAAGTGATTTCTAGAGAGAGAGGCTCTTATAAACTCTCAGTCTTCATGTAGAAATTTTTGAACTATTTTTTCAAACTTTCCTTCGTGTATATTTTCTTAGTGCAGAGGTTTGATTTCCTTGAAATTAGATACTTCGGGTTGTGAAGTCATAGGTGCTGATTTCCTTACAAATCTAGGGCTTGCGGGGATAGCAAGATAGATACCGATCTTCGGATTGAGGGCTTACCTAGGTTTGGGTAAGACATTCTTTCTTGAAAGTATAAATCAAGGGACCTTTTATCTAGGGTTTTTGGATACCCTCCTCTTTGGGTTAAAAGAGTTACTACTTGTTACTTGTAGTATTTTGTTTTCCGATGTGTATTTTATTTGTTGAGGTAAGTATAACTTTTATATACTTTCTTAAACTTGTACTCAGATTTTATAGGATTCTATATGCTTTAAGGTATAATCTTAGTTGGTGTAAACTTTTGTTAAGTTTCATTTCCGGAATCACTTTTCCAAAATCAAGCAAGATAATAGAACTTAGAGGTGTTGTGAATTTTGGTTACGCAAAATTTCCATAGGGATTTTTAAATGTACAATTCACCCCTCCCCCCCTCTTGTATTTGAGCATCTCATTACATATTCGATCCTACATTTGGTAGTATAGAGTATATCATACTCAAACATACCATCTCACACTTTTGGAAGGAGTTGATTATGCACCTGGTCTCCCGGTATATTATACAATGTACCCCTCCCAACACGGTGGTATGTGGGTGTTGATAGAAAAAAATCACATACCATTACACCCTATATAATTTTAGTAATATAAAGTAATTGGAATTTGTTTCATTCACATTTAGAATAAATAGTAATGAAAAATTTCATTACCCTAGGTAAGGTTTGGGGGGAATGACTAGCCTCAAATATAGTGGGATTATTTAGATAATGTGCATATCTTTTCTCCACTACCAGTTCACTTTGATCTTTTCTTATACATTGGTCTTCCAAACCTGACTACAAGATATTATCTTGTAGTGAGTTTATTTGTGTTTGCATTCAACTCCTCATATTATATGTATCTTCATGTGGTTTTATATTCTCAAAATATGTTTGAGAATAGACTCCAAAACCTTATCCTCTAACATGGCCATATTTTTCAGGCCCCTCCAAAGCTACTGAAATTCGCTTTTCTTCTGGTATGGTCCTTACCAATTCTAGTGTCAAAACCATATAAAAAATATAAACATATTTATTTTATGTAATTTTTTTACAATTCATAACAAATTACAATTATTTCAAACTTACACATGCTTCCCATACTTCTTTTGTGTTTTCATCAACTAATATACAATTCATATTTACATGAGCCTCCTTCTGTAGCATATGATGTGGTATGGATGTGGCTTCAGATATTGATTCATCAATCAGCATATAAATAAAGGAACATATGTTGTTTCATATCACATAATTAATCTTTTTGTTTTTTATTTCAAATACAAACTAATTTATTCTATAATGAAGTGTACCCCATCCTTCCATTTTGATAAAGTTATGTTGGTTTTGATGCATGTTCATTATTTTCAACACTCTTTTATTTTTTCATAAATTAACAATTTTGAATCAACTTTGATAAAATCAATAATTTCAAATAATATATTATCGATCGCAATTTAACTAAAATGATTTCTCATTGTAATGATTTCTCAAATCAGTCCATGTTTCCTGCTTTATAATGTGTGAATAATAAATTGGTGGGTGCGTCTTTATTTTCCCCTCAGAATTACTAATATGTAACTTCATCAGAAGAGGTTGGAAGCCTCTATAGGATTTTCTATCAGCCATTAGAACAATTTTTTTATGGAAATATTCTAAAATATACAATTTCTACAATAAGTAATGAAAACTAAATCAATGTCTCATTAATTAATTTTTTAGTAAAATAGAGAAAGTATATTATGACATTACCATTATTTCATTCCAATGGATTTCCTTCATTAGAGGTTGGACGCAGTTCCATGAGTCAATATCAATCGGCACATTCATCTTCATTGTGACCCCAAGATAACTAATGAGTGTTGAATTTTTAGGTTTAATATGTTGGCTATGTTGATTCCAACCAACCTCGTATTTTATACCTTGTCTTCTTACCTTGATAATTTTATTCAAAACTATGATGTTGCATCGTTGTTGTTTTTTTTCATTTTTTTCATCAACATGTTTTTGATCCCCTAATAATTCCACAGTTTCATCATCAATAGCATGTTCTTGCTCAGGATTGGCAACATCATCATGTTCAGAATCCATTGTTTGCATGAGTAGTCAAACATTTAATTTTTCTTGAAAAACAAAAATGCAATATGCTCCATTAATAAAAATTCCACAATTGTGTCTATATTACATGAAATCATGAATAGAGATATAATAATTAAATACAATAGTACAACTAACCTTCACTACCTTTATTTAGTCTGTCCTCAAATGCTTGATTTCCTTCCATCTCTTGATGATGGGAGGAAGGCTAGTTTGGAATAGGGATTCCAATCCATCCTCAAGAGATGGAAGTCAATCAAGCGTCTAAGGATTAAAGTGTCCTAGGAACCTAAAATAATGTAATTACTCAAAAATTATCCTCAATTGATATATAATAGCCATATGCTATGGATGAAAAAATAAATCCTTCATATCATAATATATAATATTGAAATAATACAATATGACATTTATTTATTAAAAAACTAATAGATTAATACATTCTTTCCATGAAGAATAAGTCTCTAATACCACTTATGAGTTTTACAATATCATCATATTATCATAATATGGATAAAAAACCTAAAAAATTGATTTATCTCAAGCATAATTGTCAATGGAAATAAAGAAAAAAACACTTATGTCATACTTGTAATATAGTATCCGTAGAATCGATCTTTATGCATCAATGAAATAAGTTTTATTTATAACACTGAAGTAGAAAAAAAATTATTCTATCCTTTCAGTAGATAACCCTATCCTTCAACCATAGAAATATTCTTAAGTAACCTAAATCACTAAATGAGTTTTGGCGCCTTAACCTGGTGATAAATAGTGATCAAATAAGAAGATAGGTTTTTCTATGGGATATAGAAATAGTTAATTTCAATAGGGGGATCGTATCTCTATTTTATGATTTTTGTATATGGATAGAAAAATTATCATGATTTATAGGACATAAAAAACTAAACCATCAAATGTATATTTTAATCAATTTTTGTTCTCTATATGGTTATTCACTATGTTAGATGGATTTCCAAATTATTGTTATGTCCTAAAAATTTATTATATCTCTATTTTTATTATTAAATCTATTAATAAATCACATATAATAGTTTCCCTAATCAACTATCCAACCATGGATAACTCGCTAATGGTAAATACACTCTTTATATGTTGTTGTGTATTTCAAAGTCTATTTACCCAATTATTTATCAACACTTTACAATCGAGTAAATTTTTAAAAAGTTTGTTGAGCATACTTTTCTCACAAAAGAAACTCCCCATCACTCGTTGTTACCCACGGTTAAAGATTAATAATAATCTTGAATTAATTAAAAAAACAAAAATCTCAAAATAAGCATCACTAAAATAATTTTTGGAACGTGACTAATTAATTAAATATTTTTTTGAATTCAATAAAAAATATTATTCATCAAAATCATAAATTAGAATAACCCATTTCATGTTTTAACAATTTACATGAATAACCAAAATCCACAAAACCTATTTTAATGTTTTTTACACTTACCTTGGTCCCTATATGTTCATCACCCATAAATGAGGGTAACAACTTGGTATCCCCTAATACTTAAAAACCCTAATAATTTAGCATTTATAATTTATAATCTAGTAGATAAGATGACTTAAATTTGAGAAAATACCTAGATTTTTCAACCCTATACCATACAAATAAAGATAAAACCGATGGGGGATGAGATGTATTCTTATTAATATCGATAGGAGAGTAAAACATAAATGTGTGTCTCTAGGGAAAAATGAGCTGGAGAGTAAAATATATATAGAGTGAAAAAAATGAAATAGAACCACGCTCGATGTATTTATGTTGTGACGAGAAGTGATGTAGGTTCGTCATTTTTATGAACATTGCAAAAATGAAAAAATTGAAACCCAAAACATCAAACAATGATAGAGGAAGAGTAAAAAGTAACAAACATTTAATTCTAGCCTTGATTATTCTGAGGGAACGTAGAGGAGTTTCACCAACAGAATAAGAGTTCTTTGAGAGCTTGAGAATCTTGAGTGACGGAGTCAAGGTTAGGGTTTTTTTAAATAGATCGGGGACACTTTTAACAGCTCTTTCAGAAAAGTACTGATAAAGATCCCTTTTATTAGCACTAAATTTTTAAGTGTTGATAAATATGTCTTTTACCAGTACTTTTTTAGTGCTAATAAATCTCGATCTTTATCAACACGTAATTACTGCTGATAAAGATTGATCATTATTAGTTATAAAAAAGTATATTTAAATTTTTTTAATTATAATTCATTAAATAACTTTATTATAATTTTATACTTATTTAAATATATAAAATTATTTATTTATAATTATTTAAATAATTATTTAAATACTAATTATTATTTATTTATAATAATTATTAAAATAGTAAATATACATATATTATTTATTTCTAAATATTTATTTACAAATATATTTTTAACATTGTTAATGGAAAAATAATCTTAATTACATTCATTTTCAAAATGAGTGAAATTGAATGATTCAAAATGAGTACCCTTTAAAAATATTGAAAAAGTGGATAAGTTTTATTAATTAAATATAAGTTGTTAAAAAATATGGACATATATATATATATAATGGAAGAATACATATTAGAAATACTAAAACATAAAAAATAAATATATATAAATAAATAATAAAAAATGATCAAACTCGAAAATAAAAATAATAATAAAAAACATTAAAAATAAATACCCTAAATGTAGTATTAAAAAAAATAGATAAAATTGACTAATTAAAAAATAATATATATTAAATGTATCATGTTATAATGAAATTCTAAAATATACTAAATTTTGAATAAATAACATAAATATTATGTTTATTTGTTACTATATACTATGTAGATATATTTGTGTGTGTGTTTGTGTATACAAATTCATTAATATAAATACATATATATGTGTGAAATAAATTAAACACACGATATTTAATATAGGTTAAAATGAAAAATCAAAAAACATTAAAAATGGATAAGACATTAATTTGTTTTTTATTTTCATTTTATATATATTATACTTATTCATTTTGTTTATCTAAATTTAATATTTACTATATATTAATATTTATAATCTATATATATGTATATTAAATTTATAACTTTTTATAAATAATTATTTAATTAGTAAAATGTATGATATTTTTCTTAATTCACTCATTTTATTTTTATTTGTTTAATTTTTCATTTTATTATAGACCTTTATCAGTGCTAAAAAAGAACTGATGAAGGGAAACTTTTATCATTTCTAAAAACATGCTGATAAAGGACACCTTTTATGAGGGCTTTAAATAAAGCATTGATAAATGTTTCCTTTATCAATTCTAAAAAAAAGAGATGATAAAGGATATCTATTATTCTCACTAAAAAAGGAGCATTGATAAAAGGGGGCATTTTATCAGCACTTTTTTTAGTGCTGGTAATGGGATTCCTTTATCAGTCCTTATTTTAGGGCTGATAAAAATGAACTTTATCAGTGAATTTTTTGAGTGCTAATAAATGATAGAACTGTTATAGGTAAGTTTTGTTGTAGTGTCTGGGTAGTTTATGCCTTGTTTAACCCATATCATTTCTCTATATCTTTTCTTTTATTAATAACTTTAGGGTTATGGGTTTGGTCTCCAAACCCATGATTGAGCTATTTTGAGTAAAAAAATATAAGTATATTGGTTTATAAGGGTAACTTTTCTTCAAAACCGAAGAATTCATATAAGTATCAAACTATAAGATTCATTTAACACTTTCATAATATCCATACTCACTTCATAGAGTATAAATTTGTAAAACCTAAAAAGTTAGTAAGAGTAATCTAAAAAAATAAAATGGGTAATTGAAATGATTTAAAAGATTCATTTTCAGATTAAGTTATGAAAGAATTTGCCAAAGTCCTGAAAACCCCTAAGAATAATAAGTGACATTTTAAAAATCATAAGTTTCATTTAATCATATATGGAAATTATTATGGTTCATTGAATAATATTATAAGAGTGATTTTCTAGTTTCATATGGTACATTAGTGAATTAAATTCTATCAAAGGCAATGAGCACCCTGTATTATTAATATTAATTTACTCTTATTAAATATAATTTCAAGTGTTAAATTATCAATGTCAAGGAATTTCAAATATTTCACAAGTTTAATTTACTCTTATGAGAAATAATTTTCCATATGAAAATTTAACAACAGAAAAGACTCTTCCTTTTATTTGTAAGAGTCATGTTATTGATATAGAAATTTTCCTAAGGTTTATCTACATATAAATTTTTTTAATAGAATATTAATTTCTTGAAGATACTTATAAAACATATCAAGGATATTTTTATATTGTTATAAATTAAATAAACATAAGAAAACAATTATTTAATTATTCAAGTTGAGTATTTGAGGATAATTAAAGATGAATAATTTCACACAATGGTTTAATCCATGGTGAGTGATAAAGAAGTTATGACTGGAGATTTCCTATAATATCATTTTTTTGTTTTTATTACATATGTGGAGGACAAAGAGGAAGTGGTTAGTCATGAAGTTTTTATGAAACAATCCATGGATATTTAATGTAAATCTTGAGAAATGAATATAGGTATAATCAAGTAATATTTTGGACCGATCATTTGTTAAATTTTTATATACCAAATAAAAAGATAAAAATAGAGGAATTTGATGCACTGAATGAGAGTTTTGAATATTAAGAATAATCAAAGAGTGAATAACTATGATAGTGAGGTTTAAGAGGAACAATATTTTCCTATTTGTTGAATAAGAGGAATGTCATTGTGAATGTAGTGCTTTCTAAATAAAACCTTGTACTCAAACTCTTGTAAGTTGAAGAAGAAGATCTCGTATGGTGATGTTCTAACATCTTAGAGCTTGACTGAAAATATCTTTCACTATGTCAGTGGTTCATTAATATAAACTAGTGTGAAAAATTATAATATATTTCAAGAGAAAAAAAATTGGGAAACACTTCTAGTTATATGATGATACCTCCCTATCCACTTGTAATTGAAGATTCATTTTAGTAGAAAATCTATGACTCGGACTAAAACAAATCACAATAAAGAGTAGGTACCACAAAAATACAGATCCTTGTAAAAAAATTGAGTTGGTTATAAACTAATAATTAACATAAGTTTATTTCAATAATCGAAATAGTAAATGAATCACTACTGATTCATCCCTCACTTATCAATTATATAACCCATTCTTGGGAACTTTAAGTATAACTCCCAAAATTCAATTTTAATAATAAATGTTTCATTTTTTTTGTAGATTTATATTTTTCTTAGTTAGTTGTTATAATTATTCAATATACCCAAAAAAATTCAAAAATATTAACCCATATTGATAATTTGATAAATTTAAGTTCACATTCATATTATCATAATGTGATATCAATGGAAATGTTTCATAGTATTTTCATTTTTTAAAACATTTCGTGAAATTAATATTTCTAATTTTATTAACTAAATTAACATAAATCTCATAAAAAAATACATTTCACTCAAATAAATGAAATTTATCATGATTACACTGTGATAAAAAAAATTACTAGCTATGGCTATTGAGATTTAATATTGAGTAGCATGCAATGAATTTATTATAATTATTCCATACTTTTTTTAATCATAATATATCCTTTTAATTTATCTGATTTTATTCATGAGATAAATTTTAAATTCCAAGATAACTGGTCCTTTCAGATAACAAGATTAAAATTATTAAATAATTATATTATAATGAACTAATTATATAAATTTTTACTTCCTACATGAAAACTTTACTGCAGAAATACTACAAATTATCATTTTATAGTATGATTTATCTCTTTATATTGTCGAATTATATTTGACCTAATTAAGAAACACTTCCTTCTTAAGTTACATACATCATAATATAACACCGAAAATATTTTCATTTATCAATTAAATCAACTTTATTATTTATTCAATGTGTAAAAAAATTACCTCACCAGGGCATTGTGATAAATTTTAGTTTAATTATTTCTAATTGAGATTTTTTATATAATTTTCTATTCTAGAGTAAAACAATCTCACCTAACTAGGGACCTAAATTCCACCGACCAAATTTTTGGAAATCAACAAACATTATTCTAATAGTTATATATTCCTACACAATTTATAAATATATATTTTTTATGTATCTCAGTATTAGTGTTTCTGATATTAATATCTAATAAAATTTTCCCCACTTTTCATCCAATTTAGAATTTATAATTAATAATTTTTTCATAAAGAAATTCTTTTAGTAATTATTAATTTTTTTATGTTTAAGAAAATATTTAGAAATTTATTTTTTAAATGAATTTTATCTTGATTAGACAATGAGAAATTTTTTAATTCAAAATCCCTTTTGTATACCAATATATTTTTTGGAATTTATGGAATTTATGGAATTACATTAGAACATTTCTAATCAACTATAACTAAATTATTGACATTTTGAAAGGAAACTTATCTCACATAAGTAACCTGGGAATATGTAATAGTCCTTCTTTTTAGAAAATTGATAATGTGATAGAAGGCCTTGGGAAACATAGGGGTAAGATACATAAGGGTTTACACTAACCCTATGATACACAAGGGCCCCTGACTTAGAGAATTTTGAGGGAAGATACCATGTATTGGTAATATGGGATCTTCTATAGCAAGCATTGTAGTAGTTTTAGAAGAGGATTAAATTTGTTCTATAATATTATTTCATGAAGGGATTGGGGAAGGGATATTAAAATGTTTTCTTCAGAAGGATAAATTGGAACTAGTCTTTCCTATGATATATAAGGTTCTATAAATAGTAAAAATTGATGAAAGTTATAATGGTTCTATATGTAAGGGTCGTACAGGGGTGATATTAATGGCATTTAGTCCTTACATATGGGTCCTAGTGTCTATTAAAAATATAGTTTTATTTTTTATCTATATTTTTTCAAAAAAAATATTATTAATTGATTTATTAAGTATAAAAGAGGAAATTATGCCATTTTTATAAAAAAATAGTTGGTATTCCCTATATTTCGTCTCCCTCTTGTTCCTCCTTTATTTTTTATAGAGCTTCATCAATTATTTTTAGTTATTCATGTGAATATTATAAGGAGTATTCATGGGTAAGGATAATCATCCCTTGTTTTTTATTATTGATTTCTCTCATCTTTTCACTATTTTTTGGTTGATTATTCCCAAAATGTAAGATTCTGATGAGTGGATTCCAACTAAATCTAGGTAGGTATTTTCAAGCTATTTTTTATATGATACATGTTCCTATGAATTTTGTAATAATTCAATGAGGTTAGGTCTATGTATGTGTGATTGAGAAAAGAAAAACTTTAGGTTTCTAATGTTCATAAGGTCTATATAGGGGTATACTTGAGTAGAAAATAAAGGGCTCTTCTTGGTATGGATTTTATTTCTTTGTGGAGTTTTTTGGGGGTTTGATGATTATAAGTTCATATATTGCAATGTGGGGACTTGTTTGTTGTTCTAGTAGATGTGGTTCCTTAGTAATGTCATGGGTGAACTTGTATGAATGTGGGTAATGTTGATCACCTAGAATTATGAAGAAAGGGTGTACCAATATGATGTAGATGGTGTGGACCATTTTTGAATCTATGGAAATAGGTTTTAAATTTGTGCTCAAATGATCTTGTTGTTTCCACTAACCATGGGGGATAAAATTATTAGGGAAATGTTCACATTGATTAGGGCCATGATATGGTTTGTAAAATAGCTTTATTAGTAGTATCCCTTGTAGTAATGAGACATTGGGTGGATGATGATGAGGTACATCGATACAGAGGAGGATACGTCGTAGTTGGCCACAATTGGTAGTGTATAAGACCATCGTAAGAGAGAGGTATATTCACTTTATGTGTGGGGTATGATGGGGATAATGAGCTCAAAATATAAATGATTATTGTGTTCATGCCTTAGTTTTCATCATGATATTGATTTAGTTTTTGGTAAAGGAATCAGAATACCAATGTCCTCATGATATGGTATGTGTACATGTTATTGGGGAATCATGATTTATTTGGAATGTTAGTGGAATGTAAGATATAATTGGTTGGAAAGATAAGGTAACTTCTACTATAATAGACTATGGATGTGTTGTTTCACTTTATCACTAGACAAGGTAGGTGAAGTCTCACTTGGGGTTTGTTGAGTATGAGTGGGGAATATTTTTTAGAATGTTTAATATCTTTAATTATTTTTTCATAAATTGTTATACAAAGGGATATTATCAAGGGATAACATTTTTGGTAGCCTATTGAGTTCATTCTCACGCCATACATAGTCCATTGAAGTCGTTTCTAGTATTTATGTCTCATTGAATAGAAAATGATAAGGGCACTTCAACAAGATACTAGAAGTTATGGTTTTTCCAATAGTTCAAGGATTTTATGATATGTATTGTATATGGGATGAGTGGTTCCTTGGGGTTGGGCTGGTAGTTTATTTTGGTTATTTCACACATGTACATATATGATCATCCTATGGGTGATAATCATAATTTTATTATAAATTAATTGTCATCAAACATGTTTATATGTCTTATTATATGTATATTTTTCCCCCAGATATTTGAATTTTATTCTACTACTAATGTACTATTATTGTTATTATTTATCTACAAAGGGTATAGTCTCCACAAAATCACCCCACAAACCCTTATTTCAAATTATATCCCTTTGGTGTAATGGAAGGCATTCCTAAATTCATTTGGCACTCTAGTCTAATTACTATAGAGAGATTCGGGTTGAGATTGTACTATTTGGGTGAATAAAAATAGTCACTTTCATTTCTAAATTACATGATGAAATTTTTTTATTTAGACCTAGAATCCTGTTTATTATTATTAGTGGTTGTGTTTATTTTTACAAAGTGAGAGAGTTATTTGACTCGATTGTAATGGGGGATAAATATTTATTTTGAGTGCATGAAATAAACACTTGATGTGTATTTTTTAAATAACTTTTTTTTGTTATGAAAATTTGAATGATGTTTTTCATTTTCAAGGAGCCTTAAGGTTAAGCTAAGACTTGTGATATTGATGTGATAGCCATGTTTTTGGCTTTGACTTTAGTTAGACCTAGGGAAAATTTAATTTGATGACTCTGGTATATGATATAATGTGATGTCTTCTTTTGGATATATGAGATGATAATGAGTCATTTTTTTGGAGACAGGTTCATATAGTTATTTACATTGGCCAAAGAAAGTATGAGTTTATCTAGGTGACTTTTGTTTCACCTACGCATTTTATAAAAGTTGAAAATGATGTTTTTAAGTCATTTAATGTTTTAAAATATTTATATATTATCACTTTTTAACTAAATAGGGTGTTAAGGGTTGTAGTGGTTTCTTCTAGAAATTTTTTCTCACTAAATGTACATAAACAACCTGGGTCCATACAAAATACATTCATGATGTTTCATGTTATTGTAAGAGACCATGATAGTAGAGTATATGATGTGTGTATATATTTTAGATCATTTCTTATCACACTTAGAGTCTTGTAGAGAGTTTTTTACACTTTATTTTTTTTTCCATTTCAGATGTATTATAAAAAAACCATTTACTTGAGTTTAACTTTAGATTTATGATTAGATGTGTTATATACATAGGAATTTATGAGATATTTTTATTACATATCGACCATAGTTATACTATTTTCTAATGATTATTGATATTTTATCTCATACTTTGTTATATTTAACATGATTAACTATTAGAGGGTAAATAACTCCCTGGGAAATATCGTTAAACTCTCAATTAAAGTTGTTAGCCTCTAGTGATTTAGGAGTGCATTTAACACTATGTGGTGTATCTCTATAGTGGAAGGATCATTTTAGGTTAGTATATTACAAAATCTTATCAGAGATATTTCTTTTCTAGGTTCATTATATTTTTTTTGGTTTCTTGTGAATAGGAAAAGTGGCCTAGTACAGATTCTATGTGTGTAAATTTCTAGCCAACACAACATAAGTAGAACTCCAAATTTCCTTAGAAGTATATGATTTTATTTTTGAGTTTTATGAATAAGATTTTTGTGTATGATGTTCGGTCAGTTGAGAGATTTTAGTGGAGTATACATGCATAATTTTAATATCTAGGGAGATGATATATGCATGTCATATGTGTTTTAGTTAATTATTTATTTGATTTTAATATTTATTTGACTTATTAATTTTTATTAAATAATATAAATGATGCATGATTTTTTTATACAAAAATTTTTATATTTATTTCTAAATAGTGTGTTGATTATTATAGACTTATGGAACCTAAGAACCAATTTCATGAGACTCATGGAAATGAGTTTGACTAGGAGTGTTCTGATGAGGGACATATGGAAGGGGATGTTGATCATGTTCCCTTCGTGGGTGAGTTAGAGACTCCAATAGGGAATAAAATCACAGATATTTTGTTAAAATTCATCCCTAATTTAGAAGCAAAACCACCTCATGAAGTGACAGTGTAATCCAATATAATTCAATATTTTTAAGCATAACATCACCATGCCTTTAAAAGAGATTTTGAGACTCAAAAAGTTTATGATTTTCTAGTGAGGATGGTAATGAAGTGTTTTCATGCATGCTCTCAACAATATTTATAACTAAGTGCAACACAGGAGCTGACCTAGTTCGTTCTCTTGAGGAGTTGGTGTGGTCAATCACTCACCACTTTTGGTTAAATTTTTTAATATATTTTTTATTTATGAAATAAAAAAAAATTAAATTGGGGTTTGAGAAATGAGAATGAAAGACTAAAATTAAACATTCAAATGGAATGCAAATAGAATTATGTTAAGAAGACATGATACATTCCTAAGAGAATCACCCCATGTGAACCTTCATTATATCTTAATTTGTTTTAAATTTACCTAATAAACACACTCCATACTATGTGTGAACATCCTCCTTTGCACACTACTAAAAATTTAGTTATCTGTGATGGGTTATTTTCTATGGAATCCCATTGCATAAAATCACATCGCAAATAGCTAACTTATGGTATTTAAAAAATACTTATTTACGACAGGCCCGTCGTAATAAACATTAAAAAAATAAAACCAATAAGAAAATTAAATAACATAATATTAATAATAATAAAATAATATTTATAAAATATATTTAAATAATAATAATAATAATAATAGTAATTGTCACGACCCGTCCCCTAAGGCCCATGTCGTGACTACCCCAATCCCACCTTCCATAGGCCAGGGGCTGGAAACTTGCACTGAAAGGCGTGTTCCCTAAAACCGGGGAAACAATGCCTTTATAACCTATAAACCCATGCAACCAAGCACACAGAAAGATATGAACACAAGTCAACTGTATAGAAAAAAGAGTTCTGAATGTAAAAAGGGGTCGGAATACAAGCCCTACAGTAATGGTACAAGTACAACTTAAATAAAATACAATTGAAGAAAAATAAAGGTAGTTATTGGGTCATCCTCTTAGGTTCCAACCTGAAGGGTAGGTACAGATCACCTCCTTAGCACTCCACGTCCGCCCGTCTCCTCTGTATACCGTCATGCCGTATAGTCCACCTATGGGCCCCGTCTAGCCCTGGTACCCTCAGCCTCGATCAGAAATGTCTTTCGTCTACACTAAACACAACAAGTTGCGGGAATAGCCCATACAGGGGTGAGTATAACGATACTCAATAGGGACCCCAAGACCATCAAGGTCTTACAAATTCCACAAAGGATAAACCACAAAGTATGAAATCAACTCACAACCCAACTTAGGTATATGACCATACATATACCTAAGTTATCAAGTATACCCATATCATTCATGAGAAAACACAGAGCCCAACTCAAAAGCCCAAAGCTCAACTGTTCCACAAAGGAAGGAATACCATGAAGGTAAGTACCATATAGGTATGCCACACAGAAGAATACAACCAAGGTATTACCACAAAGGAAAGTACCGCTTAGGTACGAACTCATCTCACAGCAGGTATAACATAAGTTCAGTAGTAGAGATGATTAGATGTAACTATTGAATCATCTAACTCTGTTAAGAGCCAGACCCACGAAAGATCTCTAGAGGTTGACCCACATAGGATCGCTCGGTGCTGCCTCACATAGGATCACTCAGTGCTGACCCACATGGCATCCATCGGTGCTGACCCACACAGGATCGCTTGGTGTTGACCCACATAGGATCACTCAGTTCTGATCCACATAGGATCGCTCGGTGCTGACCCACACAGGATCTATATTCATTCTTCACATCACAGCCAGCTACTAGGTTCCCGCACTAAGCTTGCTCATCTCCAGGAGGGTCCACTCCCCAATCCACTGGTCGATACTCCAACTGCCACAAAGTCCCATGAAGAAGTATCTCAAAGTACCTCCACGTCATAGGGGTCTCAACGCAATAGACGGTGCGTCAATCGGACGCTTGGTCTATAAGTTATTAGCCTTTTAGTCTCGAGGGCCCGGTTGGATTCATGCTTGATCCAACCCGAACGTACTCCAACATTATCCAAATCTCCAGTGGGGTATAATCAAAGTGACCGTCTGGATCCAAGGTTTCCATCATCGCTAACGGTTCGTCAAACGGACGTTCGGTGCCAAAATCATGGCCAAAAGAGCGTAAATGGGTCGCAGTGGGTATGGGTCTGGTCCGACCCGGTCAGACCGACCCAGCCCAACCCGGTTTGGGTCGACCCGGTCTGACACACTGGGTCCGGCCCGGCCCATGGTGTAGCCCAGCCCGCTGGGCGACCCGACCTAGGAGGCGCGGTGTGGCCGTGGGGCGGCGTGGAGGCCGCGAGGTCCGTGAGGGGCCGCGGGGGCCGCCAAGGCCATGGGGGCCTCGAGGCGGCACAGAGGCCGTGGGGGAGTCGCGGAGGCCGCGGGGGCTACGATGTGGCGTGGAGGCCGCGGGGGCTGTAGAAGTCTCTGGGGATGCAAGGTGGTGTGGAGGCCCTGGGGGGTTGCGGAGGTTGCGGGGCGCGAGGCCGCGGGGCACCATGGAGACTGTGGGGCGATGAGGCCGCGTGGCGACATAGAGGTTCGTGGGGTGGCACGGAGGGCCATGGGCGGCGGAGGCTGCAAGCGGCATGGGGGTCGTGTGCCAGCGTCATTGCATCGTCTCCTTCATCGTTGTCGGTGGTGGTGCTGGTCGCCGCATCCATTCTTTGACGTAGCACAAAGTCACTTTCTTCCATCGCAAAGAACACACCATTCAAGAAGAATGCAGGAGGGTTCAGGCCATGTTTTTTTGGACCACACCCTCCGCGTTAGAGTGGTAGCAAGTGGCTCAACAAAAACTTGAATGAAGAACTTTAAACCCTAAAACCTCCCACAATTGATTATTCCCAAACGTGCAAAAGAAATCATACGTGGATAAACTAGTTAGAGAGTTGATCGGAGTTATTTGTTTTAGAAGGGAAGAACATGGAAAACGATAATCACACATAATTAAACCCCTACCTCAATGGGTTTTTGTTGCGTTGATGTTAGCGTGAGAAAGAATGGTGAAGGCGCAAAGGGTTCCAATGATCGTCCCTCCCACAATCACGCTTCTGAAGTCGGCTCGGGGTCGGTTCCTCGTTCTTCATTGGAGAAGTGTTCTTCACTGGAGAAGTGTTATTCATTAGATAACAAGAGTTCCTCCAAAGTTCTTCCCCCAATTTACCTCTTCCAATACTTCCCCCAAATTCCCCAACAAAAGAATCTCCTACCAAATAAAATATGTTTATCTATTTAATTTGTTGGCACAATTGAAGTTGGCTTCATTGATTAAAGGAAGGTGGCACAATTAAATGGGTTATGTTGGCATAATTAAAGTAGAGGATACCAAAGGTCACCTCCCTCCTTAAAGAGGGATTTCAAGAGGTTTCTCCCATTAAGTGGGTTCGGGTGGTCCCACTATTACGAATTAAAATTGGGGGGTTTAGGCTTGGGTGGTCCCCACCACCATAACCCATGTGGGAGGTTTTAGTTCAGGTGGTCCCCACCTCCATAACACACATGTGGGAGGTTTAGTTCTGGTGGTCCCCACCTCTTAACATTCATATGGAAGGTTTCAAATGGAAATAAAATGTTACAAAATTTTATTTTATTTTATTCTTTCACGAATAATTGAAAAACTAACTTCCACCCTCGACCAACTGTCGTCGAGGTAAAAGTGTCTTTAAGAGAATATTAGCATTGCAAGTTCAATGGTGTCCTCGAATTTCAATTCCGAGCACCAGTTTAAAAATTACAAAAACCCACTTGCACGTTTACTAAACGTACCTAAAAGAATTTTCATAAATTCATTTTGGGCACTCCGGGCCTCGGAATCACACACCGTCAATTTTTGCGGACTCGTAAAGTTCTCATTTAATAAAAAAAATTACATGAAAATTTATAGGCCTTTAAAATAATAACAAAATAATATTAATAATCTAATAAAAATAATAATTAAATAATAATATTATAAATAATAATAATGATAATAATGATAATAATAAAATAATATTAATATTATTAATATTAATAAGAATAATGATAATAGTAAAATAATAAAAAATTATAAAAAAATAAAAACCTCAATATTCACAAAAATTTAATAAAATAATAATAATAATATAATAATATTAAATAGTAATTTTATTAAGATAATAAAAAAATAATTATTAACAAAACAATATTTTCAAGAATATAGAAAACAAAATATGTAGAAATATAAATATATAATATTACAAAATAAAATGGCATTGAAATTTTTTTTTATAAAATGTAAATATACCACTGGGGGAGTCTTCTGGAGGAGCTGGCATCATTGAGGATGTCTTCTGGAGGAGCTGACATCATTGGGGGTTCTTCTAGAGGATCTAGAGGAAATGATAGAAGGGAATATATCCCTAAACCATGATTCAAACAATGCATGTACTCCATCGTCTACTCATGCTGATTCTGCTATCATCTACACATATCCTCCTACTTTTGTTGCTGCTATTGTCAATGAAGCTCTTCTTGCTCCCTATGCGTACTCTCTATAAGATCACTCTGATCTTGCAGTTGCTCCTGATATTGTTCATCATGTGATGATGACTCTCCATGATCCCCTCTCGAGCTAGATGCTGACATCACAATGGTCCCATTATAACTCTCTGGTGTCAATCAAGAGTTGATACCAACAACTCATCCTTTCTCGAATCCATATTGGGTCATCTCCATCCATGTTGCTTCATTAAATCGGTGGGCATTGGTCTAACCCTCGGTCTTGGTATGAATCTTAGTCTGTGTTTGAGACATCATGGCCTCATATAACTCCTTCAATTGCAATTTTAAATTAAAATAGTTAAAATATTATTTGCAGTTAATTTTAAAACTCAAAAGGAAATTATACTGACCACAATCTAACATTGGTGATCACCTCTACTCTCTACAATGAACGGATCATTGTACATCCTCATATAAATGTTTAACTTCATAATATTGGTTTGTTCGATAGCCTATATGAATATTAAATAAATAGATTTCTTTTAAAGTTATATAAATTATCTAAAAAAGTATTTACTATATACTCCCTATGTGTACTAAACGTATGACTACCGACTCGATGTGTCACCTCCTGTCTCTCCCAGTTTGGTTGACTTATCAATGATCTCATCTAAAATTACACACCAATACAGTATAAACATAACCATCACAAAACTTAGATGAAATGTAATAAATTTGGTGTGTGCGACAAGACTCAACAAACTTTGTCACTCATACTTTCTTCAATTCTTTCCTTCTCAAATTGTGCAAAAAACTGACAACAATGCTCATGCATAAACCCCTCCCAAGCCTTCCAGGTAGCACTATGTATACTCTCATTGATGGGATACTATAAACCCTACAAATAAATTATAATATCAAGTTATTAATTAAATAAAATTCAAAATAAATATTATTTATTTCGGTATCAACCAATTATCGAACATGTAGTGCTAAAAATCAATGGGAATCTTATCTCATGTGATGCATGCTTCAAAAAAAATAATTTCACAATATCAAGATCCCCAATCCAATATCTATATGTTAAAATAAGTGGAAAAAAAAGAAAAAAAATCAAAAAATTAGTATATAAAAAAATTAATGAAAACTAACTAAAATAAACAGGTAAACATACATCTGCATGTGTGGATCGAAGCTAAGATATGGATGTCACTCCAGGATAGGGTCAGGAATCGTCAATCAGGAAAGACCACACTCCCTTGGAGTCTTCCCTGAACCAAAAGTAGTCTAAGGGTCAGATGATCCAACATCATACTCATCCCAAGGTAGATCATCATCCTGAAACTAAAGAAATAGATCCTCATCCATCTGAAACACAAAATTGTTGTTGTTAGAAAGTAGTTAAAAACAACAATTATATATATAGTATATATGATTATAACCAGTATTTAACCATGTCAATATTCATCTGTATCCTCATCTTCATATCTGAAAATGTCAATTTCTTCATATTCCTCCCCAGCATCATCAATTTCCATATGAGTCTTAGTTTTGTCATCTCTTTTCATTTAAAATTCATTTGTAGAATCTTTAACATCATCATCACCATCGACCCTTATTTGTGGGGTGTAATCATTTATATTCATGTCTCTTCATGAAAAAGATGTATTTGGAGCATTCCCTTGAAAATTTTCAATTTCTTTCACTTAAGCAGAACCACACTCACTTTATAAAAACTGATTTTTCCAAGATTTCATTTTTATTATGTTCTATTAATCACTCAACTCTCCTGAAGTAACACAATAATATTATTAATAAATTTTATTTGTCTAGTTATCCAATAAAAATGGTTCATTTACTATAAGAAGACTTTTATATTTAATATCAACAATTCCATGGTTCGGATTAACACGCAATCCTCTCTCAGTATTTAATCACTCACATTTAAATATCATTATGTAATTCTGTCCCAGATAACACAATTCAATAATTTCTTCCAGCATACCGTAAAAGTCAACTTAATTTTATCTATAAATATATCCTCTCAATAAAATACCATTATTCATTGTTTTTTTATTCCCCATATGCACTTTTAATAAATCAAAAATCATTAACCACATATGCAGTATAATATTTAACCATTTTGGATGGTGGGTTACTTAATACACATAATCGATTATCAATTTTTTCAGCTTGTTGAGATAGCTAAAAAAATTTCAATCAATTATCAATATAACAATTTATAAATTTATTTTATATGTTAAACCATAAATATTCTATGTTACCAGTTTTTTGAACTAGTAGGAGAAATATTTTTTCGGCGTTATTCAAGAGAAGCTACTTTGATTTGTGGAAGTTGTTTCTTGATATGATTATCATATAACATACAAATAATATAATATTAATTTACTATAAAAAATATTTTAGAATAATTTATAAGATAACTCATATTACAAATGGTTTCATTTCATCACAGTTGAGTAGAATTTATGTATGAGCTCTGTGATGTTCATCGTCTGAAAGCCATCGTTCGTGAACTCCGCACAAATCCAAGTTCATGTTGATTAAAAATTGATAATTGATTACTCATTTAATCATCACCATTTCCCTCATTATGGACCATGTAGTTTCTTTTTTAGGGATATTCAGATTGAAAATAATGAGAGCATAAAAAAAATTCTCTCATGTAAATAAGCTTCTTCAATTGAGCCTTCAACCGATGCTTTGTTACATACTTTTTTCTTTAATTTATGCATGCATCTCTCAAATGGGTATATCCATCATAACTGTACCAGACCTCCAAATTTTTATTCATGTGTAAATTTTAATATCAAATGTTCCATTTAGTCAAAGAAAGTCGGTGAGAATATTTTTTCTAGTTTACACAAAATTTAAAAAAAAAAATCATCTTACAGTCTTCTTAGTGAATCGTAGGCTGTTGTCACAGGATAAATTTATCAAAAAAATATGATATATCTATTATTTCATCCCAAATAATATAATTCAACAAACCTATTAATCCAATCGGCATAATTTTATCCATTATAACATGACAGTCATGACTATTTAATCCGATAATGTGACCATTTCTGAAACATCTACCCAAATTGGAAGCATATCCATCTGTAGGTCTCAAATATGAAATCCATTGACAAAATAATAATTTATTCTTTTGGGGAAGTGTATAAGCTTCTTTTTTATTCATTAACTTATGTGATATGATATTTTCAAATAGTTCAAGTTCTGGTCGCCTGCAAATTTGGGAAAGATTTAATTGTGCCTTTACATTATATTTGGTCTTACCTAGTGTATCCAAAACTGTATGAAATCAATTATCAAAAGATTTATTCTTAATAATCGTGACATCCAACTTTTCGTGGGCCAAATAATCAGAATAATATGAAAAATTTTAAGAAAATTCCATGTTTTATCCAATTGTGTTCTTTCCCAAAGCCATAAATTTTATGTAGGTTTATTATTAGTATTAATGTGATTAGAGTTAATGAAGAAACAATAGATTTTAACTCTATACCTGGGATCATTGTTGGAGGTCTATCTCTTTCAATTGTGCCTTTTCTGAAGTGATATTTGTTCCTCTGAAAAGGATGATCAGTTCGAAGGAATCTGTGATGACAGTAAAAAAAACTAGGTTTTCCCTTGACGAGCATAAATTATTTACTATCTCTGATACAGTATGGAAATGATTTTGGACCATGTTTACTCCATCCAGATAATAATCCATGTTCTGATAAGTCACTAATTTTCCATATCAAAGCAACTTTCAGTATGAAATTTTGTTTCGCAGCAACGTCATATGTACTGACACCATTACTCCATAATGAATTTAACTTATCAATCAGTGGTTCAAATAAAAAAAATTCTTTTTCAGTTGTCCTAGAATTAATAAGGAAAAAATGATATATGGATCCTTCATAAAAATCCAAGGAGGTAATTTTTACGGAGTCATAAAGACAGGCCAACATGAATACCGACTACCGTAAGAACCAAAAGGATAGAAACCATCAGTAGAAAGACCAAATCGCATGTTTCGAGATTCTAAAGAAAATAATGGATTCACTTGGTCAAAAATTTTCCATGAATCTCCATCATAGGGATTATTTAATCTTTAACCTGTTGAAATATTGGTTTTATGCCATGACATCAATGTTGTTGTGTTCTGAGACATAAATAAACATTGTAATCTAGGTGTAAGAGGGAAATATCTCAACTGTTTTACAGGAATCAATCCAGAATTCCCTATTTGAGCATCTTTATACCTTGATTTTCCATTTGTGTGAAAACTATGCAATGACTCCTTTTCAACATAAAATATGACTCGATCATTTGAACATGCATGAATATTCTGATAAATAAGGACCATATTATGAACCATCCTCTTGCTCTCATAGAAATTTGTAGGAAACACATTTCCTTCAGGTAAGAGTGTTTTAACCAAAGAGAATATGTGATCAAAATAGCTATTTGACATTAAATTATCTAATTTAATATCCATTAATTGTGTAACTGCTTCAAATTTTCATATCTTGCATCTAGGATACAAGGCATCTCCAGATGGACTCAACAACTCATAAAATTAATATGGTTCCAACTAAAGAGTTAAATCAATGTCATCTTGAGTTTTATTTTTTTTAAATACAAACATGCCACATCATGTACTAAATTTTGAAACCGTGATGGATCTGGAATAAAATTATTAGTATCATTTTTGAAACTGCATTTATCAAGATGATACCAAAAACATAATCTATTTGAAAAACAAAATGAAATAGATGACTCACAACATTGTCAATTGTGTCAAAAGTCCTCAAAGCACATTTTTTACAAGGACACATAATTGTCCCTTTATAAGAAAATACATGTTTTGATGATGTAAATGATAAGAAAACTTCAACACCCTCAATATATACTGACTGAAATCAACTTTTTTATTACCCTTTAAGGAGGAAAAGAAAAACAAAAAATGACCCTTCAAGGATGATGGAAGTGATGAAGTCCAAGGGAATCCCCTTGCACCATGGAAGAGGACTAAAGTGGAAGGTAATGTAGACTATCATAGATCTTAAGTGGCTCCTCCTGCCTGCCAAAGCGAGCAAGTGAATCCGCCGCAAAGTTAGCTTCCCTCCAGCTATGATGAATAATACTTCCATGCTTGGTCTATTCCTTGCACCTCCGAATGAGATATATCAAATCCCAAGGTGTCTCATGTCCCCCCTGAAGCACTTTAACCAGAACCTCAGAGTCGGATTCCACCTCCGTCACCTACAACCCTCTCTGCCTACAAACCATCAAACCTGAGAGAAGCGCCCGGACCTCTGCACCCAAAGAGTTCCCTGGACCATAAAAATCACTAAAGGAAATAAGAACAGATCCCCAGCAGTCCAGAAGTAAGCCACCACCCCTCATGACTCCCCCCATGAAGGATCTATCAATGTTCAGTTTCAATCCATGCCTCGGAGGTTGCCACTTCACCCAACAGCACCTCCCTCTAAGCTGAATGCAGGGGTGATTAATCAGAGTGAAAACTGCAACCGAAGAGAGCCCAACTTTGACAAGAAAAGACAACTCCATAATGATATCTTTAAGCTGAAATTTAATAGAAAACAGAGACCTTATGGTTCCAAGCCTAACATGATTCCTCACCTACCATATCACCCAACAAACAGCAATCATAATGATGAACCTTATAGTCTAGTCCGTTTTTCTGTTTTCAGTACCCGAGAGCCATACTAACATGAACTCCTAGACGGACCGGGACTCACCCACATGGAATGAAGGATGTGTGAAGAGTGATTAAAGGGAGGAAGACCATTGTCCTTGGAAAAATAAGTGAGTCATCGTTTCCGACTCCAGATGCTCACAGCAGTAACATCGACAAACCATACAGACCACTTTCTTCTATATGATTTCCTCCTTTGGAATTGCTCTATTTTTAATCCTCCACACCAGGAAGTTCATTCTTACCAGGATATCCTTGAACCAAGAAACATGTCCTCATTCCTCCATAGAGAGATCTCCCTGAATAATTTTCATGTAGTCACGGACGTTATATCTCCCTGATCTTGCTTCCGTAAAGCAACATAAGTCCCGATCCTCGCTCATCACTATACCCTCAAACAGGTTTAACTGGTTAGAGTTAAGTGTTGCATGAATGAAATCATACCTATCACTTGCTTCCCTGGAGGAGATACGAGGATATGGGCAACCAAAAAAAGCCAACCTTTCTCTGGCCCAGTTATCATCCCAGTAGCTGATGTCCCCTCGCCCAAAAATCCACCTGATGTAGCCAAACAAGTTCTCAATATGTGCAAACATGCATTTTTCCAATCCAGTCGCGCCCTGCCTATTGAACTCCCCCTGCCAACCATACCGCTTTCTGAAAAATCTCCCCCATATGGACTCCCCAGTAATGACATCCCAGGCCAACCGTGCCTACAAACCCAGGATGGTGTCTTGGATGTCATGAAGACCAACACCTCCCTCCTCCACCGGACATTCCATCCGCTTCCAAGATGCCCAATGAAACTGCCCCTCCATTCTATCGTCCCATAAAAAGGTAGTAAGAATATGTTACATTCTCTCCATTGTACCTTTTGGTGGCTTGATAACTGAAAAATATGCATGAGAATGGAGAGGCGAACACTGTTAATGAGCATAACCCACCCTCCGAAAGACAGTAGCTTATTCTTCCAATTGAATATTCTACCCCAAAGTCGATCAAGAATCTCATTGAAGTGGAGTTTCTTGATTCGGGCACAAGATATCGGCACTCCAAGATATAAAATAGGAAGTTTTTTCTACTTTCAGCCTTGGATCCCCTGAATGACCTTGCCTCTCCTCCCGGTGCATTTGTCTGAAATAAAGATATGACTCTTCAGAAGATTGATAACTTGTCCAGTAAACCTCCCATATCTATCTAAGATGCCTTTGATATGTTTCAAGGATCCACTGTTGCCATTCAAAAAGATCAAAATATCATCAGCAAATATTAAGTGTGAAATGCAACCTGAATTCCTTCTTCCATAATATGGTTTCAACTTGCCCTCCAGTACGCTTTTAACCAAGTTCCTGGACAGTGCATCTTGGGTGAGGACAAACAAAGTTGAGGATAGCGGATCGCTCTAACGCACACCTCAGAATGTTTTAAAGAAACCAAAACCATTCCCCATGATAGAGACCGAGAGCCAGGGCGAGGAATAGCACCTGAAACAGATGTCACAGAAACGTTCCTGAAATCCGAACCCTCTCATGACACGTATGAGAAAACTCCATTCCAATCTATCGTAATCATTATTCATGTCAAATTGGAAGATGATAATAGAACCCACGGTACGTCTGTTTATGTCCTGAACTAGATTACTAGCAATACCGACCGCCCCTTGGATGCTTTGACCCTGAATAAAACCATGTTGTTATGCTGAAATAGCCTTGGGAATAATTCTGGACAGCCTCCTGCTAATAACCGTGGCCAGAATCTTATACAAAACGTTGCAAAGGAAAATGGGCCGGTAGTGATTAAGGAGGCTAAGATCCTTGATCATTGGAATGATCACCACTCTTGATGAAGACACACCCCTGATCAACGACCCACCTCCAAAGAAGTCTTGAACCGCATGTACAACCTGTGAGCCCATGACATCTCAGGCCGCACTGAAGAAGGAAGCCGGAAAACTGTCAAGACCAGGAGCACTATCCTTTGGCATACTCATCATTGCCTCCCTGATCTCATTATTCTGCAGAATAGAGGAGAGATAATAATTGTCCATTTCATTCACCAAATGAGGTAGACAGCTCAAGAAATCAGGACAATCCACAGCGTCCCTCTCAAAACTCGGAGGTGTCCCCCCAGCCAGGAGATCCTCAAAATGCTCTGACGCCATCTTCCTAACGATATTAATGTTTTTCATGTAAGTCCCGTCCTCCAGCTTAAGATTGACCTTCATGCTTCTCTTCTCCTTAATGTAGGCCTGAAAGAAGGAGTTATTTAGATCTCCTTCCCTTAACCATCGCACCCGAGACCGCTGCTTGTAGACTCTCTCCATCTCCAGAAGTTTTTCAACAAGAGACACCTTCTTATCACATAAAATAACAAAAATGTTCTCATCCCATGCATTTTGAAGGGAGTCTTCCAATCTTTCCACCTCATCCTACATAGCAGTCGCCCTGGTGGAGAGGTCTGGTTGATTGGTCATCCATCCCCAAATATCATGTTTAAGATGCTTGAGACGATTCACCAGCCCTCCCCAAGAGCATTCTCCCTCCTCTTTTAGCCAAGAAACCTTTAGTAGATGCATAAACTTAGGATCATGATGCCATTAACTAGAATAATGGAAGGATGGACCAATCACCACTTCACGTCTGATTTCAATCAGAAGAGGAGCATGATCTGAAATAATACGCGTAAGATATGTGACCGAGGTTTTTGAGAAAAGATCCAGACCTTTCATATTGGTTAGGAATCTATCTAGCCGACTCTATATGCGATTATAACCTTTATGGTTGTTGCACCATGTGTATTTAGATCCCAGAAAACCAAAATCCAGCAGACCCGTGTGTGTCTTGCACTCCTAAAACTCCAATAAACTCTCCTGGTTAAACCCAGATCCTTCTCTTTTTTCTAAATTGCTTGCAATAGTATTGAAGTCACCTCCCATGAACCATGGCAGAGAGCCTGCCTGCATTACCTCCAAATGAATCCAAATCTCCCTACGTCCCGAAACCACCGTGCTTGCATAGACAAACGAAAAAAGAATATTAGCTCCGCCAGCCTCAATCTTGGTATCAATACACTGAGGCATAATATTCATAATTTCTACCGAAATGTTGTTATTCCATCTAATCCAGATCTTTGAATTGATAGAGCTTCCATGAAAGGAATTCGTAAATCCCATCCTCTTAGCAATCCATGATAATTTGCATGGATCCTGATTCGGCTCCAAAATGACGACCAAGGACACCTTTGCCTTCCAGCCTTCCGAAGCCAAGTAAGCACGCTTGGACTGAGCACCAAGGCCGTGTGCATTCCAGATAATGAGAGAGATAATTATGGAAAGCCCTTACAGTCCTTTTGATATGTAGAAAGAGGCATAAGAGCAGGAGCAAACATACCTTTCTCCTTGGCCTTAGAACGGGTAATCGGTCCAGAAAAACCATCCTCGCAGATGCTCCGTTTAGGAGAAAGAATCACTTTCTTTAATAAACTATCAGCATCCTCCAAAAGAGACTTCCTTCTTGATGGAAGATAATTTTAAGAACCAGGGTTTTTAGAACGGGTCAAAATCCCGACCCTGTTTAAATTTTTGACTTGTTTCTAAGGAAACTGGATTAAATGGGAAGTTTCTGGAAATTTCCAGACTACAGGTCATGTACTTTAAGTACACGCCGTTTATGTCTAGGCGTTTGGACGACCATGTACTCACTGAGTACATGCCGTGTGGGTGACCGTGTAGAGTTTTCTTACTACACGGCGTGTAGTTTTGAACACGCCGTGTAGACCACCGACCATGTGAAGCCATACATGGCGTGTAGGCCGTTGGCCGGGTAAGAACTAGGGACACGCCGTGTTCCCTTTAGACAGGTCGTGTAGTCTAGCTGTTTATGAGTGATATACATGGCGTGTGGGTATGTCGGTGAGGAGGAGAGGAGGAACCCAGTACACGCCGTGTACCCAGAGGTACACGCCGTGTACTCATGTCGGCAGGTTCGGAAAGTAAGTCAGCGGAATCTTTCTGTCTTATAAACAGTTAAATGAACCATACATGGCGTGTAGTCCCAAAGTACACGCCGTGTACTTTCTTTTTTTCACTTAAAATGGGCATTAGCCTCGTATTTAGGCAGAACCTCATATCCCCTGCCCGGATACGTGAACTAGTCCAGCCGAACCTCTCTTCCCCTCCCGATCGTCCGTCCGAGACCCGTTTCGATCGCTGATTAGTGCGTTGGAACCCCCTCGATAATGCCTCGATTCTTCTTTGGCCGTTTTGTTTGATTTTATTTCTAGAAAGAGTTATATCCCTTTGATCGGTTTTGAATATTTTGTAGATTTACCGCATTTTAGACCGAATTGGTGGGTGTTACCAGAGGAGTAGCATCGTGCGAGTCTCAGGTAGGTGGTGCATACCTCATTTTGTGTTTTGTGGTTGTTTGGGTAACGCGGCTTCGGCGCATTTTTGGGTAATTTTGAGTGGAACCCAATGTATATTCTTCTGCATACTGAATTGTTTATGGGACCTATGGGATGCCTTTGGGTATGCCCGGTTACCAGTTTTGCGTGAGCGGGGCCGGGTGAGGGGTCGTGGCTCATCGGGGCATTTTGGTCGGGGAATGCCAAAATGGTTTTAATTGAAAAATTATTGCGTTAAACTATTAGTTTAAATTATTTAAGCTTGTTATAATTGTTGGAGGCTTTTAAGACCTCTGTGCTGGTATGGGACAGCACCTGGTATAGTGAAATTCGACTGTTTAGTTGGTTTTTCCTGGTTATGTTTTCTGGTTAAATATGTTATATATGCAACTTCTGAATTGCGTCTGCTGGACCCTTTTTGGGTTGTGTTGGTCTTGGACCGGTTACGCTTGAGTGATGCTGATCACAGGTTGGGGCTTTTCCCGTGTTACTTTGGGTGGTTTTGACCACAGGATTGGACGTCATGGACGTCGGTTTGAGGCAGTACGACTGTCAGGTTGGGTATGGCCCGAGATACTAGAGTGGCAATGTCATCGGACTTGAGCGACATGGTCGCAGGGACACGAGGTGTCATATGTTTTGGTGGATTAGGACTATTTTGGGTGATTACCGCTCACCGGGACTTTGAGTAGTGTGCACACAGAGATACTCTGTGATGAGGTGGTTTTGACCACTCGTGTGGGTAGAGACCCCTGTAGTTGCGGTTAGGTATTTTGGTTGGGGGTTCTTGCCATAGAAATCCACGTTGGAGGTGAGGAGCCTTCAGGAAATGGGTATGCCTTCAGGACGTCGGTACTTGAGACACGAGGTGTCAGGAGGCACATGGTGCCAGGTTACTATTTTGGGTGTGCCTTCGGGACGTCGGTACTTGAGACACGAGGTGTCAGGAGGCACATGGTGTCGGGTTACTTATTTGGGCGTGCCTTCGGGACGTTGGTACTTGAGACACGAGGTGTCAGGTGGCACGTGGTGCAGGGTTACACGACATAGATTCCGGCATTGGCCGAAGCAGGTGACGCTCCATGGTGGCTGTTGTGCACCAGTGGAGTTTGTGTTTAATTATGCATCATACTGTTTACTGCTTTCCTGGTAAATGCATGACTGCTTAAACACATATATTTGGTATGCACTATTTGGTGGTACCCTACTGAGATTTGTCTCACACCCTGCACGGGCCCTTCGGGACACGTGCAGACTTCATTGATTTACGTGCAGGAAAGGGGCCAGGTTCAGGAGCTGGGTTGCGTTAGTTATTGCATGGATATGGTATGGAACTTGAGGTCATGTCTAGCTAGGTTTACTTTGTTTTGTTTACTTTCTGTATTGGCATGCTTGTTGTAGCTACTGTTGGTTAGCCATTGGCGCCCTTTTTGTATTCAGTTGTGTATGACCTGTTCTGGATGAATGATTTACTATACAGTTGTTGTTACATGTTCTTAGCATGCTGTTGTGTTTATTTCTGTTGTTGTTGTTTAATTTAATGCTTCCGTTGTTTATCTATATTGATTATGCTTCCGCTCTGCGGGTCTGGTTCGAGTCTGCTGAGTCTTTCTTTTTGCTGCATATTTACAGTTATACTTGGACCAGTACCCTTACTATGATCCTTTGGGAGGGTATAGCCTCTCCACTATACCTAACAGACCCTCGCTTCTAGTCGACATCCTTTGGCATTCGGGGAGGTGCGCCTAAGGTAGTAACACCCGACCCGTTCGGCACTATTCGGGTGACTGGCCGGGTCTGGGACGTTACAAAGTTGGTATCAGAGGAGTTCTTGACAGGGATTTAGTAGCCTAATTTTACTGGCTACTAATGAGTTTGAGGCTTCTCGTTTCTTTCTACTGGTTTTACTATTTGGGATATGGTTGACTGGAGATAAGTTGTTGTTACTGGAACTGGGTTTCTAGCTTGTGCTTGGGTGCCTGCAGCCCCAGGTACGAGGGATGGACCTAGTTTCTGTGGGTGGGAATTGTCATTTGCTTTTGCTCAGATTACGGTTTATACGATTTCTACCTTGGTGGCTCACTTGATGTGTAATGTTATTGATTGTGATATGTGACCCTTGACCCGGTGTGGTAGGGAGAATTGGACCTTGGCCCGGTATGGTAAGGCTTGTTTATTGGCTTTTGATAGGCACATTTTTAGGGTATTTCAATTTCATAATTGCACGTATGCTTTGTTAAGTGATAATACCATGTGAATAAAATTAATCAATTTCCATGCTTTATCTGCTTTGAAATGTAAAATGGTGAAATTCTTGATAGAATTTCTATTTGTTGAAATGTGTATGTCATGCTTTATTTTTTTGTAGAATTGCATGTGGTAGGGTTTTGGGTCTGACTCTTATGAGAGCAGGCAGGTACTATGACTGAGGCAGTGTAACTGTCAATATTGGGCAACTCGTTCGTCGGTTTGAGGAAACGTGAGTTATCGGGACGGGCATGGCCCGAGGTACTTGTGATACTTGGCTCTACTGAGGGTGGGTAAGGAGGCCGTGAGGCCAGGATGCCGTGGGGCATGGGTTGCGATGAGGGGGAGTAAGGGTAGTTGTTATTCACTGCCTTTTACTGCATTCCTTATCTGCATAGAATATATTGATATATATATGGGTTGTCTGACCATTTATGGTATTCAGCGGGTTACTCTTCCACGGCTCAATGGAGCGTCAGGCAGGAGATGATACAGTGCCGCAGGACCAGGGTCAGACTTCGGTACAGGCTAAGCACGAGCCGCAGGTACAAGCTCAGGGACAGAATCAGGTTTAGGATCCAGTGCAGGCAGGACAGCAGCCGGGTTTGGCATCGTTCAGTCTATGGCTTGACGAGTAGCTCCGAGCTATCCTGGTACGCGTTTTGCAGGGGCTTGACAGAGGCGCGCAGAGTACAGAGCCTTCTATGGCGTATCTGACGCGGGAGTTCCAGTCGCAGCACGCGCCGCTTTTTTAGGGTGAGGTTGGTCCGCAGGCGGCTGAGAACTGTATAGAGAGTATGCAAATGATATTTGAGCAGCTAGAGACGCCTCCAGGGCGGAGGGTCAAGCTGGCGACGTACATGCTAAGAGGACCGGCGAAGTGTTGGTGGGACGTACAGGTTCAGGCTCGTAGACACGAGGGACTGGCATGGAAGGACTTCGAGGGTAGGTTCTTTGAGAACTTCTACCTAGAGACACTGAGGGCAGAGAGAGCTCGGGAGTTCTTGAGTCTTCATCAGGGGGACATGTCCGTCAGGGACTACGCAGCTACTTTCACAGAGTTGTCTTGCTTTGCACCTGGTATGGTGAGCGATGATGCAGCTAGGGTGAGGCGCTTCGAGGATGGCTTGCGACATGCCATTTGGTTCCAGGTGAACATTTTCAGGCTGGGTTATTTCTCTGAGGCGGTGAATCAGGCTCTTATAGACGAGGGAAATGAGAGGGAGAAATCTCGCTTGGGCAGGACGACAGCTTCATCTGACGGTTCGGACAGCAGGAAGAAAGGACGAGATGAGTTACAGCAGGGCAGTCATGCCAGGGATTTAGCTAGACCACCTTGTGGGATTTCTTCGGTGATTTGCTTCCAGTGTGGACAGCCGGGACATGTTCGGGCGTAGTGTGACAGGCCTCCGAAGGAGTTCTGGGCATGTGGAAAGGACGGGCATCTGGAGAGGTTTTGTATACATCCTTCTCAGATAGCCGGAAGGCAGGGACCAGGACAGACTGCAGCGTCTGGAGTTAGTTCAGGTTCGGTACCCGGAGAGGGTAGTCGAGGTTCAGCTGTGCGTGGAGGCCGTGACAGAGACAGTGGGACCCAGCTCAGGGGACAGCGGCCGGTGACTGGAGTAGCACCGCAGGGAGGTCAGGCGTCTGGCAGCCGTGTTTCAGGCCAGGTGCACGTCGTGGAGCTGCCAGAGGCTGAGCAGGCCGGTGAGTCGGTGACAGTTAGAGGTACACCGCGGTGTGACCGTGATCTCCATATTTCCTTTTTGGCATGACCTGTAGAGTTATGTCTTTTTTGAGTGCACGGGGTGCACAGGATCTTTGTGGACTGACTATATGCTAGTCAGTGGGTTGGCACCATCTCGGGTGCATGATATATATATGTGTGTGAGTATGAGGTGTCGTGGGCATCGGGGCATCGTGGATGTGGGTTACATGAGGTGTTGTGGGCATCGGGGAATCGTGGATGTAGGTTACTTGAGGTTCTAGGCACCAGGACCTCGTTGAGGCGGACACCGATACGGTGTGGGATACTTTGGGTGTCGGAATCGACACAGGATCACCAATTAGGTGCAGGGGTGACGATGCGTCACAGGAGGATTTTGCTTCCGAAAAACAGGTCAGTAAACCCTGTTTGTTTTACATTTTGTTAGGTTGAGACTGGGTAAGGAAATTCCTAAGGTGGGGAGCCCCCTTGAGGAATTTGGCTGGAACCTTTGAGACTGGGGTAGTCTGGGTTGTTTAACTGGGGTGGGCATGATCGGTTCCATCTCCTGGTTGCGTTTGGTAGCTTGGGGACGAGATACGTTAAAGTGGGGAGTTTATAAGAACCTGGGTTTTTAGAACGGGTCAAAATCTCGACCCTGTTTAAATTTTTGACTTGTTTTCGAGGAAACTGGATTAAATGGGAAGTTTCTGGAAATTTCCAGACTACACGCCATGTAATTTAAGTACACACTGTGTATGTCTAGACATTTGGCCGACTGTGTACTCACCGAGTACATGCTGTGCGGGTGACTGTGTAGAGTTTTCTTACTACACTGCATGTAGTTTTGAACACGCCGTATAGACCACCGACCGTGTGAAGCCGTACATGGCGTATAGGCCGTTGGCCAGGTAAGAACCAGGGACACGCCGTGTTCCCTTTGGACATGTCATGTAGTCTAGCCATGTATGAGGGATATACATGGCGTGTGGGTATGTCAGTGAGGAGGAGAGGAGGAACCCAGTACACGCCGTGTACTCAGAGGTACACGTCGTGTACTCATGTCGGCAGGTTCGAAAAGTAAGTCGGAGGAATCTTTCCGTCTTATAAATAGTTAAGTGAACCATACACGGTATGTAGTCCCAAAGTACACGCCGTGTACTTTCTTTTTTTCTCTTAAAATGGGCAGTAGCCTCGTATTGAGGCAGAACCTCATATCCTCCGCCCGGATATGCGAACCAGGTTGGCCGAACCGCTCTTCCCCTCCCAATCATCCGTCTGAGAACCATTTCGATCGCTGATTAGTGCATTGGAACCCCCTCGGTAATGCCTTGATTCCTCTTTGGCCGTTTTGTTTGATTTTCTTTCTAGAATGAGTTATATCCCTTTGAGCGGTTTTGAATCTTTTATAGATTTACCGCGTTTTAGACCGAATTGGAGGGTGTTACCGAAGGAGTAGCATCGTGAGAGTCTCAGGTAGGTGGTGCATACCTCATTTTGTGTTTTTGTGGTTGTTTGGGTAACACGGCTTTGGCGCGTTTTTGGGTATTTTTTAGCAGAACCCGTTTTATCTGCTTTTGCATACTGAATTGTTTATGGGACCTCTGGGATGCCTTTGGGTATGCCCGGTTACCAATTATGCATGAGCGGGGCCGGGTGAGGGGTCGTGGCTCATCGGGGCATTTTGGTCGGGGAACGCCAAAATGGTTTTAATTGCAATATTATGGAATTAAACTGTTAGTTTAAATTATTTAAGCCTGTTATAATTGTTGGAGGCTTTTAAGACCTCTGTGCTAGTATGGGACAGCACCTGGTATAGTGCAATTCGACTGTTTAGTTGGTTTTTCCTGGTTATGTTTTCTGGTTAAATATGTTATATATGCAATTGTTGAATTGCATCTGCTGGACCCTTTTTGGGTTGTGTTGGTCTTGGCCTGGTTGCGCTTGAGTGATGCTGATCACAGGTTGGGGCTTTTCTCGGGTTACATTGGGTGGTTTTGACCATGGGATTGGGCGTCATGGACGTCGGTTTGAGGCAGTACGACTGTCAGTTTGGGTATGGCCCGGGATACTAGAGTGGCAATGCCATCGGACTTGAGCGACATGGTCGTAGGGACACGAGGTGTCAGATGTTTTGGTGGCTTAGGACTATTTTGGGTGATTACCGCTCACCGAGACTTTGAGTAGTGTGCACATAGAGATACTCTGTGATGAGGTGGTTTTGACCACTCGTGTGGGTAGAGGCCCCCGTAGTTGCAGTTAGGTATTTTGGTTGGGGGTGCTTTCCGTAGAAATCCACGTGGGAGGTGAGGAGCCTTCAGGAAATGGGCGTGCCTTCGGGACGTCGGTACTTGAGACACGAGGTGTCAGGAGGCACATGGTGCCAGGTTACTATTTTTGGCGCCCTTTTTGTATTCAGTTGTGTATGACCTATTCTGGATGCATGTTTTACTATACAGTTGTAGTTACATGTTCTTAGCATGCTGTTGTGTTTATTTCCGCTGCTGTTGTTTCATTTACTGCTTCTTCTGTTTATCTATATTGATTATTATTCCGCTCTGTGGGTCTGGTCCGAGTCTTCTGAGTCTTTCTTTCTGCTGCATCTTTATAGTTATACTTGGACCAGTACCCTTACTATGATCCTCCGGGAGGGTATAGCCTCCCAACTATACCTAACAGACCCTCGCTGCTAGTCGGCAGCCTTTGGCATTCGGGGAGGTGCACCTAAGGTAGTGACACCCGACCTGTTTGGCACTGTTCGGGTGACTGGCCGGGCCGTAGAAAGCCACGTGGGAGGTGAGGAGCCTTCAGGAAATGGGTGTGCCTTCGGGACGTCGGTACTTGAGACACGAGGTGTCAGGAGGCACATGGTGCCAGGTTACTATTTTGGGCATGCCTTCGGGACATCGGTACTTGAGACACGAGGTGTCAGGAGGAACATGGTGTCGGGTTACTATTTTGGGCATGCCTTCGGAATGTCGGTACTTGAGACACAAGGTGTCAGGTGGCACGTGGTGCAGGGTTACACGACAGAGATTCCGGCGTTGGCCGAAGTAGGTGATGCTCCATGGTGGCTGTTGTGCACCAGTGGAGTTTGTGTTTAATTGTGCATCGTATTGTTTACTGCTTTCCTAGTAAATGCAAGACTGCTTAAACACATATATTTGGTACGCACCGTTGGGTGGTATCCTACTGAGATTTGTCTCACACCCTGAACGGGCCCTTCAGGACACGTACAGACTTCATGGATTTACGTGAAGGAAAGGGGCCAGCTTCAGGAGCTGGGTTGCGTTAGTTATTGCATGGAGATGGTATGGACCTTGAGGTCATGCCTTGATGGGTTTACTTTGTTTTGTTTACTTTCTGTATCGGCATGCTTGTTGTAGCTACTGTTGGTTAGCCATTGGCGCCCTTTTTGTATTCAGTTGTGTATGACCTGTTCTGGATGCATTTTTTACTATACAGTTGTAGTTACATGTTCTTAGCATGTTGTTGTGCTTATTTCCACTGCTGTTTTTTCATTTACTGCTTCCGCTGTGTATCTATATTGATTATGCTTTCGCTCTGCGGTTCTGGTTCGAGTCTGCTGAGTCTTTATTTCTGCTACATCTTTACAGTTATACTTGGACCAGTACCCTTACTATGATCCTCCGGAAGGTTATATCCTCCCAACTATACCTAACAGACCCTCGCTGCTAGTCGGCAGCCTTTGGCGTTCGGGGAGGTGCTCCTAAGGTAATAACACCCGACCTGTTCGGCACTGTTCGGGTGACTGGTCGGGCCGTAGAAATCCACGTGGGAGGTGAGGATCCTTTAGGAAATGGGTGTGCCTTCGGGACATCGGTACTTGAGACACGAGGTGTCAGGAGGCACAGGGTGCCAGGTTACTATTTTGGGAGTTCCTTCAGGACATCGGTACTTGAGACACGAGGTGTCAGGAGGCACATGGTGCCGGGTTACTATTTTGGGCGTGCCTTCGGGACATCGGTACTTGAGACACGAGGTGTCAGGTGGCACGTGGTGCAGGGTTACATGACAGAGATTCCGGCGTTGGCCAAAGTAGGTGACGCTCCATGGTGGCTGTTGTGAACCAGTGGAGTTTGTGTTTAATTGTGAATCGTACTATTTACTGATTTCCTGGTAAATGCATGACTACTTAAACACATATATTTCTTACGCACCATTGGGTGGTATCCTACTGAGATTTTTCTCACACCCTGCATGGGCCCTTCGGGATGCATGCAGACTTCATGGATTTACGTGCAGGAAAGGGGCCAGCTTCAGGAGCTGGGTTGCGTTAGTTATTGCATGGAGATGGTATCGACCTTGATTTCATGCATAGCTGGGTTTACTTTGTTTTTTTTTACTTTCTGTATTGGCATGCTTGTTGTAGCTACTGTTGGTTAGCCATTGGTGCCCATTTTGTATTCAGTTGTGTATGACCTATTCTGGATGCATGTTTTACTATACAGCTGTAGTTACATGTTCTTAGCATGCTGTTGTGTTTATTTCCGCTATTGTTGTTTCATTTACTGCTTCTGCTATTTATCTATATTGATTATGCTTCCACTCTGCGTGTCTGGTTCGAGTCTTCTGAGTCTTTCTTTCTGCTGCATCTTTACAGTTATACTTGGACTAGTACCCTTACTATGATCCTCTGGGAGGGTATAGCCTCCCCACTATACCTAACAGACCCTCTCTGCTAGTCGGAAGCCTTTGGAATTCAGGTAGGTGCGCCTAAGGTAGTAACACCCGACCCGTTCGGCACTGTTCGGGTGACTGGACAGGTCTGGGACATTACAATAATCAGTGCCACCCACCTCCAGTTCCACTTGAGCTAAGGAGAACAGAATTCGATGTTGCAGAGAGAAGCGAGAGACCATCAACTCCTTTGCAGCACCTTTCGACAAACCATTCTTCTCCCGCAATCCATTTGAGGATCGAGCCAGGCTACTCACCAGGGACGAATAAACCGTCTTCGGCGACAGCTGAGAGGAGATTCAGATAGGCGAGGGAGGAAGAGACAACGATCTGAACGGGCTCCCTAAATAAAACCCCATGTAGACCTCTGAATCTTCTTGAAAAATCCCCGCGTATAGAGCAGACATCTCCTGAACAACCGGTCCAGGTGACCAGGAAATAAGGTCAGAAAGATCCGCTGTAGAGGCCGACCGCATACTGATCACCTCAGTTGCCTTTTCCCTACCATCTGTTGCTATCATACAAGGGGCACCAGAAAGATTTGAATTTTAAAACGGCTTGGGAGAAATGGTAATTTCCCCCTTCTCCTCTCTACCCGAGGCGGGCAGATCCAGACCTGAATCATCAATTAGGCCCCGATGAGAAGATTCTACAACCTCTCGCCGTCTCTGACAAGCCTTCTCCAAATGACCATGTAAACCACAACCAATGTAGAACCGGGGCACTTGATGATAGAAGATACGTTGCCTCCAGGAAAACCCGTCGTTGGACTCAATCAAGACCATGGACGGTCTCTTAACCGCTAAATCCATCTCAACATAAATGCGAGGATTAGCGGAAGCCTGAAGATGCCTAGTGTTGTCATCAGCACAGATAAAAATGCCAATTGAGTTCCCCGCTCAATATATACATGATTTAAACTATAACTATTTCAATTCCTGTGTTTATTTATCCAAGCGTGATCATCTAATAATAATTTTTGTCAACTTCCTTATTCCATATTTCTCTAAAAAATATAAAATAATTATTTTTTAAATAATTTTATATAAGGAATACACTATCCAAAAAAGAGAAGAAAATTAAATTCACTTTTCTATCAATTTATAATAATTTCTATTTTTTCATAGTTATTTATAGTATTATTTTTAAAAAATTATTTTACTAATGTTCACTAACTTATAATAATTTATACTAATTTACATAAATTATTAGTAATTATAGCTAATTTATACTAATTACAAGTGGCACAAATTCTAGAGGATTGGTTGCATCTCTTTTATCTGACGTATCATCTTCTTGCAACATTCCTAGACCGAAATCACTATGAAAAATCTACTCCAAAGTACTTATATCCATTTTTATTTCCATGAGAATGGAGAGCAGGTAGGCCTCGCCATGCTGCTCTCAAATCTCATGCATATGAAAATGGATATCTGTATGTTGGAGAAAAAGTTTCATAGTGATTTTAGTGGGAGAAAGTTTCCAGGAGATGAGTCATCAGGAAAAAGAGCCTCTTTTTTCTGATAGAACATCTCTATAAAACTTTCTCTAACTCAAATCAGTATGAAAAATATTCCTCGACATACGCATATCCATTTTTGGATGCTTGTTAATAGAGAACAGGGAGGCCTCGTCATGCTTCTCTCCATTCTCGGGCATAATAAAATGGATATTCGTATGTGGGATTATATTTTTCATAGTATTTTCTGTGGGAGAAATTTTCAAGGAGATTAGTCATCAGGAAAAATATATGTCACCAATCCTCTGGAAATTGCGCGAATTTATTAGTAATTATTACTCCATTTCTAAATGTTTCAATTTATTGCTAATTATTGTTAATCAATGCTAATTATTTCTAATTAATTCTATTTATTAGAATGTATTGCAAATTATTTCTATTTATTACTAATTTTTGCAAATTATTGCACATTATTGCTAATTATTTCTAATTATTCATATTTGTTTCTCATTATTCATATTTATTACTAATTATTACTAATTATTACTTATTGTTACTAATTATTACTAATTATAACTAATTATTTGTATTTATTACTAATTATTAGGAATTATTACTAATTATTAATAATTATTACTAATTATTACTAATTATTACTAATTATTACTAATTATTAAAAATTGTTACCAATTATTACTAATTATTACTATTTATTACTAATTAGTACTAATTATAGCTAATTATTACTAATTATTACTAATTAATACAAATTAATACTAATTCTTACTAATTCTTACTAATTATTAATAATTGTTACTAATTGTTACTAATTATTAATAATAATTATTAATTATACTTAATTTTTAAAAATTATTACTAATTATTACTATTTATTACTATTTATTACTAATTATTAATATTTATTACTAATAATTACTATTTATTACTATTTAATACTATTTTTTACTATTTTTTACTATTTATTCCTATTTATTACTATTTATTACTATTTATTACTATTCATTACTAATTATTACTATTTATTACTATTTATTACTAATAATTACTAATTATTCGTATTTATTACTAATTACTACAAATTATTACTAATTATTACTAATTGTTACTAATTATTACTAATTACTACTAATTATTACTAATTATTACAAATTATTACTATTTATTACTTGTTATTACTATTTATTAATAATCATTACAAATTATTACTTAGTATTACTAATTATTCATATTTATTACTGATTATTACTAATTATTAGTAATTATTTGTATTTATTAATAATGATTACTAATTATTACTAATTATATCTAATTATTTCTAATTATTTCTAATTATTCATATTTATTACTAATTATTCGTATTTATTACTATTTATTCATATTTATTACTAATTATTACTAATTATTACTAATTATTTTTATTTATTACTAATTATTTGTTTTGATTACTAATTATTACTAATTATTACTAATTATTACTAATTATTACTAATTATTACAAATTATTACTAATTACTACTAATTATTCGTAATTATTACTAAGTAGTCGTATTAATTGCTAATTATTACTAATTATTCATATGTATTACTAATTATTTGTATTTTTACTAATTATTACTCGTAATTGCTAATTATTACAAATTATTACTAATTATTAGCAATTATTACTAATTATTTCTATGTATTACTAATTATTACTAACTATTACTAATTATTAATAACTATCACTAATTATTAATAATTATTACTAATTATTACTAATTATTTGTACTTATTACTATTTATTCGTATTTATTACTATTTATTCATTTTTATTACTATTTATTCATTTTTATGTATATTTATTACTAATTATTACTAATTATCGCTAATTATTACTAATTATAATTAATTATTAATAATTTTTCTAATTAATACTAATGATTACTAGTTAATAATAATAAATATAATAACTATTAATAAACACTAATTAATACTAATCACACATAATTATTTATAATAATAAATCATGCAAAATGAAACAATCTAATTCTAATGTAATTTAATTTCAGCTAATTAACCACAATTATAACTAATATAAAATAAAATGAATTAACTAAAAAATAAAGATAAAGATAAAAAACTTAAAACTAAATTTTTCAAAGGATGTAAGACTTGAATATTGATTCGATGTTAAATCTTAAACTTTGAAAAATTTTGAGAGGGAAAATGTAAGTAGAGAGGGAGAGGTGGGTAGATAAAGGAGTGAAGTGGGAAAAATATATGGGGTATATATATGTTTGAGTATTTGCAACAGGAGGCCCATCGTAAATAGTATTATTTGCAACAGATACTGTTGCAAACACCAACCTCACTATTAATTAGGGTCGGCGGTTAAAAAGGTATGTGTGATGGGTCCCGTCACAGATACCCACCTATCGACATACTATTTGCAATGGGAGATAAAACTTGTCGCAAATACTAAAACGCATCATCGGGTATTTGCGACGGATGAAAAACTCGTCGCAAATACCCTTCTCGTGGTCTGGTGCACAACCCACGCAAAAAAAAATTATTGGAATTAGGTTTCGTCGCAAATAGTCCCTCCTGACAGACTTTTTTGGACGGTACCCCTCCCCGTCGCAAATATTACTTTTTCGCTTAGTGAAATATGGTTGTGAATATGCAGTGCTCTCAATGATCACCGAGAGACCGCACATCCATCTCCTCGGTCAAGGGAAAATATTGTAGAATTGAAAGCTAAATCTCGGGTGGAAAGTGGAGACACAAAGGCTTCTTCCCCACTAATATCCCTCTCAGCCTTACACTAAGAAAATAAGAAACCTTAAGCATGAATATTCAAAGAAGTGGTTTCATCACTGTATTACTCCCCTAGGACCTTCCTTGGGTTAGCTACTCATGATCATGAGCATAAGAGTTTGTAGTGAAGAAGAAAACGAGGGAAGAAAACAAAATAGAGAAAGGAGAACACTTAAATTAAAACACAAAATAAAATTTTATAATTAAAAGAACAGAAAATACAAGACTAAACTATAGAAAATGGCTAACAAAGGCTACCCTTAAGTTTCCAACCACTTGAAATGAAGAAGAAAGACTCTTTTATAGGCATAAGACGTGAAATTTTTGGATCCAAAAAGTTCTTCCAAAAGTTTTCATGTGTTACGCATAATAAATGGCCAAATTGGTAAAAGTGGCCTTCTTAAAAGTTGTTTTGACATCTCTCATCTTTCTACTCATGAAATTTCATATTTATTTGTTGCATCTAGTGAGAGATATTTCCAATTTAATTCGAAAATTTATTCAATTTGGGCTGATGAAATTTGATTATTTATATCTTCTACAGAGCAGTGTACAATTTTAGCTCCATTGGTTCGGTAATTTATGAGATATGAGCCCAACAATAAAATTATCCAGATCTAGGCACATTTTTTGAGTCTGGACTTGTGAGATGTATTTTGGCCTTTAAATGATGGATTGAGCTTTGGCCCCTGAAGGATAAAATGAATCCCACAGAACATAGAAACCTATAAAAGAATAATTTTTCAAGTTGGGTCAATAAATAAAGAGTTATGTCCTAAACAGTGAAATAAATTAAAATAGTTAAATTCCAAAAAAAGCTATTATTTCAATTAAGCTCAAAATACATCAAAACATTCAAATGTGACAATTTCTCTTGAAATAACATTTTTGTGGGATTAAGAACACTTAAATTCAGAATAAAATAATAAAAACATTTGTTCTATAAATTCCCAGACACTTAAATATTTCACACATGGAAAATCATCATATATCAATGTCAAAACAAACTTCTCAAAGAATAAATGACAACACAACTCAATTATCCTATCAAAGAAAATGTAATGCCTCCTATATGGATAAAAAAATTTAAAATTTTCAAAATTCATATTAATCCATTCAATCTCTTCTTAATACTCACATTCATGTCATACCTACCACCCCAGAAAAATATTTCTCTCTCACTCAAGGACTTGTTTTGAGAAGTTTTTCTCATTCTCAAGAACATGTATGATCTACTTATGCTTTCTATCCTCCAAGTATCTTCACCTCATAGAGTAAAAAATGTGTCAATCATGATGTATTTTTCATGGATTGTTCTAATGATGAGGTTTTTCAGGTTTTGAATGTAAAAACATCTGAGATAGAATGAGGAGTGTTAAGCTCTAAAATGAAGTAAATACATGAAAATAGTTTTGCTCAAGAATGGTGTGCTCATCAATCAGCTAAAAAATGAATCAACTATAAAAACATATTTCTTTGGTAAGTTCACACTTGTAATTTTAGTATCAATGATGGATTTATTCCCTCTTTTCCCCAATTTGTAGCATTGTTTCAGCTTGAGTTCAGATCTGGATTTCTCTTCAAAATCATGTTTTTGAGGAAAAGAGTGGCATCTTTGGATCTTCAAATATTGGAGAACACCCAACCCATATGTGTAATGAAATTTTTGGTCCATCCATACATCATCCCACTATGAAATATCTTCCACCCAAGTGGCAATAAATATTGAAAAACTTGCAATTCATCTCAAACATATTCTTTAGGAAAGAAAAATACAGCTCATCTTTACCCTCCCCCACTCTTGAGTTCAACAATAATCATGAATTTAACTTCTATTTCAGGTTAGAAATGGATAAATTTATTGTAATTTGGATACCTAAAAATGTATTCCATGGCTCTTAGGGTTTTAATAAAGGTCATATTAAAAGGTAGACCAAAATTAGAGTTCAGTGCAAATGGGTATTTTTAAAGTGGTGTCTCGATCATATTTAATAACATTCCATGAACTATAAATTATTTGAAAAAGAGGAAAGCATCAGGTTTTGGATCACACAACATATATCAATCCTCTCAATAAAAAGATAAATGTAATAATATATCAAATAGGTTTAGAAACCTCTCAAGTTAGGAAATATTTTCAATTTGGATAGTACTAGTGCACATGAGTTTCAAAATCAATCAAACTTCATCAAATGAAGATCACAAATCAGGAAACAAAATCCAATAAGCAGTCATTTAAACCATCAAACATTCAAATCAAGAAGTGTTCCAAAAATACCAAGGTGTTTTGAATTTTCAAAATTATTCAATTCAACTCAAAAATCCTAAAAACATGCCAAAATGAAAAATAAAAACATGAAAATTTATGAAAGAGGAACAAAAAATAAATAAAAACACACACAAAATTACTAAAAACAAATTGAATTACCTCCCTCACTCTTATTCCATTTTCAAACAACTTTTTATCTCAAATTATATCAACAATTATTTTCACATAGAATTTAAATTGGGCAAAAAATAAAATACAGAAAAGGAAAGTCACAACCTGATTTATTTTTCAGTTGCAGCCTTGAGTTAAGATACTATCTTCTACCACTTTAAAACAACAATAAAAATGAAAAAACATAACAAAATTTATGAAAAATAAATATAAAGGGGAAATAAATGGGATAATTTTTGGTTTATACACCCAAGAGGTTTCTAGGTTTTTACTGCCCCTAGTCAAGTTGTTATAGAGGATTATGCTTAGTCAAAAGGTGGGTGTGGTTTATTTGAGATGAACCACCACATGTTACTTTTACCAATGTCTATGAGTAAACATAGAAATTAGATAACCCTAAAAGAGATAAGAATATTACCAACCCCCAATAAAGAATAATGATATAATTTGAGTTCAATATTTGGAGGGAAAATAAAATAGGGGTGCTCCCTAATGACTTATGCAGTGTTCTCCTCCATATGGTATGTAACTTTTTTAAAGGAGGTAGTCACACAAAATTATTATCTATCTATTATTATTCAATTTCCAATACCTATGTGTTCTCATCATTAACATCTATGGCCTTCTACATTATTGTTTTATCCAAAATTTTCAATAAAGGTAATTTAGAAAACAATTCATCTTGAATAAGATTAAAACATTACGAATCTATAAAGAAATCTTCCCTTTAAAGTAATTCATATTGGAAATTGATCTATTCAGGAAGTACCATTAGAAACTCAATCTTAGAAGGTGTACCTTAATCCTTATCTTACAAAGAAAGAGAGAGGTAGAAAGGTGGTGATTTTTTATTATCAATGATGGGAAGATCCAGTTTCAGGTTATCTTCAACAAAGTGGTTCCCATATTCATCAAAAAATGTTGATCTCCCAAAAGTATATCATCTGGCATGTTTTCTCTAGGGGACTCCTCCAGAAATGGTTTAGTATAGATGATTTAATTAATTCCTTTAGTATCTCTTTCTCACCTACCTCGGGTTCTTTAACATAAAAAATGATTGATGAAATCTCTCACACTACTCGTTTTGGTTAAGGTTCTGGCACAGGTTTCTCTTGACTTTCATGTTTGTATTCATCTATCCACTTTATTTTTCACTCCAAGTTTTTCAATACATATCTAATACTTTTAATCTTAGCATAAAGATCATTTTAAAAATTTTATTTCTCCATATATTGGTCAGTCCATGTATAATAATTTGAATTGAAAGACATCATGGACAAAGATATTTTTTTAGTTTTTTTTTAGATTTATTATTTTTTTAATGAAAGGAAAATTATTTAAAAATTTGAATAAAAATAGTGAGTGAAGGCCACTTTCCGCCCCAAAAATGGATCTAATTTGATTGAGTGTTGTCATGTGTGCTCTCAAAAATATCTTTAACTAAGTGAAACATAGGGGATGACTTAGGTCGCTCTCTTGAGGAGCTGTTTTGGTCAATCACTCACTACTTCTGATTCACATTTTTATATTTTTTTTATTTTAGAAAAAAAAATTAAAAGAAATTGATGTTTGAGAAATTATAATGAAAGACTAAAATTAAACATGAAAATGCAATGAAAATAGAATAAATTCATACATAATTATGTTATTATGAGAGGATACATTCTCGAGAGAATCACCATGATCGAACCTTCATTGTATCTTAATTTTTTTCTAATTTACATAATGAACACACTTCATCATATGTGTGAAAATCTTTCTCTACATATTATTTTGATTATACGGTGCTCTCAAAAATCACTAAGAGACCACACATCCACCTCCTTGGTTGAGGGAAAATATTGTAGAAGTGAAATCTAAACCTCGGGTGGAAAGTGGAGACACATAGGCATATTGACCACTAAGATCCCCCTATCATAACTCTAAGAAAATAAGAAAAATTAAGCATGAATATTCAATGACCTGGGTTCATCACTGGATTACTCCCCCCAGGAATTTCCTTTGGTTAGCTACTCATGATCATGAGCATAAGAGTTCCCAATGAAGAAGAAAACGAATAATAAAACAAAAGGGATAAAAAATAAGATATAAAGTAGAAAACATAAATTAAAACATTAAATTCAATTAAAAATGAAAAGAAAATAAAATAAAATACTAAACTATAGAAAATGTCCAACAAAAGATACCCATAAGTTTCCAACCACTTGAAATGATGAAGAAAGACTCTTTTATAGGAAAAGAGGTGAAATATTTTTCTCCAAAATGTTCTTCTGAAAGTTGTCACATTTTAGGCATAATAAATTCCATAATTTGTAAAAATTTTCTTCTTGTAAGTTGTTCCTCCATATCTTATCTTCCTGGTCGCGAAATTTCAACTTTATTTTCTGTGTATGGTGAGTGATATTTCCAATTTCTTCCAAGAATTTATTCTATCATGGAAGATGAAAGTGGGTTATTTATATCTTCTACAGATCCTTGTATAATTTTAGCTCCATTGGTTTGGTAGTTTATGAGATATGATCCCAATAATAAAATTCTACAGATATGTGCATGGTTTTTGGGGCTGGATTTGTGATATGGATTTGGGCCTTCAAATGATGGATTAAGATTTGGTTCTTGAAAGATAAAATGAATCCCATCTAATATAGGAATCTATAAAAGAATAATTTTTTAATTTTTATTAGTGAATAAAAAGTTATTTCCTAAATAGTGAAATAAATTAAAATAGATAAATTCAAAAATAATTCATTTTTTAAATTATGTTCAAAATACTTCAAAACTATAAAATGTGACAATTTCCCTTAAAATAAAACTTTGGTAGGATTAAGAACACTTAAATTCAGAATAAAATAATTGAAATTATTTGTTCTATTAGATGGATTATATATTTTATATTATCATTGATCCAAAGGGAAAATATTGAATCTTTCCTTTTTCAGTCCTGATGTTCCAACTCAATAGTGGTGGGATGAATTTTTCTCAGAAAATAGGATTGAGGGGTTGTTAGATGAATGTTTTTAGGAACACTTATCTATGTAGTTAAACCCACCAACATTGAGTATGAACAGATGAAAAAAATTTATTGAGATTAGGTAGCGGAATAGCACTTGAGCCTCAGCCCGATTGGTGAGGACTCCTTAAGTGTATCCAAGATACCTAAGATCAAATCCAAGAAGAGGCATGTTTCTAGGTACTGTAGCAGGGATGTAGAATGCATTGTAGTATTTATTTTTTGTTATAGTAGCTTCTATAACTATTCACCCATTTGGGCCTTTGGGCCACCGGTTTGGTCCTCAGGTCCTTCAAGTCCATTGGGCCACCCAAGACCTTCGGGCCAGTAAGGATTTCGGGCCACCATAAGGCCTTCGAGACACCTCCAGGCCTTTCGTACACCTTGAGGTATTCTAGCCACATGAATTGCAGATATACCAAACTGGCATAAAAGGAACAAGGCCCCATATGAGGATTCATAGTAGGCGCATTCACCACATAAGAGCTAAACAGACATGGGAGAATAAGCAGGTATGGCTTTTCCATTGGCATCAGGCTTGTGCATCATTGCACAGGACAGCTATCCGGCCAATCATGTGAAGGAAAAGTGATGATCTTGATGCAAATTCTGGGGATGGGAAGTTTTAAGTAGTCATTTTCTGGGTTGAATTACATTAATACCTTCGGGTCATGTAATGTCACGAAGCCTACATGCCATGTACGGGTTCCCCTTCAACCCTTAAAAGGTAGATTATCAAAAAAATGAATAAAAAATTAAGTCCTTTAGGCCATTCAATCATGTAGGGGAATATATTTATTCTATATTATGCCTCTAAATTTAAATACTTTTTAATATTTCTCTATCTAGGTGATTCAATTTCTAAATACCTTCAGTTTGAATATCGATTGAAATTTTAGATTCTGTCAAATGTTTGTTCCTTTTCTTTACCTACTTTCACAGAAGTGGTAAACAAGTCTCTCATTATAGAGAAATATCATGAGGAAGAGAAAATGACATCAGTGGGAGTAGGTGGATATTTCAGTGTTATGAAGTTGAAGGGAGATGATTATCACTAAGTTAGTGAGAGGTTTTGTGGGTTAGAGAAGGACATTTCATATACTTATTTAATAGGAAGAGTTCTATTGATATGTTTTTAGTTTGGCTAAAGATTTCATACCTAATAAATTGGTCCTAATGAGCCTAACAATTGTTACTCTTTTCATATGGCGGGCTATCTTTATAAGTCATATTAAATGGGAACTTAGAGGAGTAGTGGTTTTGATTTAGATTCCATGAATGGATATTATTCATGGTTTGGTGAACTAAAGTATTTAACTAATATTACATCATCTATACGTTGTTATCACAAAGTAAACATATGTTCTCAAGAACGTGATTAATAAGAAGATTGTTTTCAAGGGATTCTAGTGTCCCTAGGTCAAGGTTCAGGTATAATGTCATGGTAATTATTCATAGTTGAGTAGGTTTTAGTGGATCAAGGAAAGGGTCCTACATAGTGGTATGATGTTAGTTACCACAACATTGGATATTAGTTAATTTAATTCTATTTATTCTCATTATATTATTTTTTCTTATCAGATTTATGGCTTGGTTTCTTTTCTTGAGTTTTTTTTTGAGTTCTATAAGTGAATACTCTGTTGGGAAGAAGGGAGGATCATATCACAATAAATTTATCCTATTTAATTTATATATTTAATCATAAAAATATTTGGGAATTATTTTTCTTATTGATGAAAGTATTTAATGTGATTATAAAAATGGTTTGGTTGGATCATTTTTAACTGTGTATTTATTGGTACAAAAGATGTGTGGATCTCTTTTTATCTTTTGGTGAATCACTTGTTTTACTGGGAGAATGGTATTTTCATAAAAACAAATTTGGTTATTATTTGATGAATTTTAATATGGTTACATATAATTTAATGTTTTAGAATATTCCAACATATTACGTCATGAGTTTGGGATGTTGGATGTTCCAAGAGAAGGCTCGAGTAAAAACTAGTGGAGTTGGGAATAAAATTTTACCAGAGGATGATATTAGTAGGATAATGATTTAGTCTTCATCATAATAGAGGCCCTTGAGTCATAGTCAATTCCTTATCACTTTTTGGCTTGAGATGGTGGTTATTTTTAATCTACTCATTTTTCATGGATGAAACATTGAGGTTATCATAATCATGGTGTGTTGTATATCTAGATTTTAGTGGTTCTATTGATTTTGGGGTCATTATTTCATAGTTACCATGTTGAGTATTAGTATGGCTTGGGAATTTAGTTTCTATGGAGTAGGATAATTTTACATCATAGGATTATTAAGGGTCAAGACCCCTTATCTCTACTAATTTGAGGGTAGTTACAGTGTGGTGTCTTGGGATACACCATAGCCTTACCTTGGGTATATAGGATCCAGCATGGATAAAAACATGATTCATGGAGTTTAATTTAAAAAATATCATTATTAAGTGTAATAATAGTTCATTCCATAGTTTTGTGGAAAACACTAGGAATTTCTTTATGACCTATGGTATTGAAGCATGGTCTTTTACTATTAATATGGGTATAAAATTGTAAATCTCCCTAATTTTCATTCATTCACCTCTCTTTACCTTGAATATTGGGGGCCATAAGGGATATTTTAAGAGTCCATTCCAGCCCCTCTTGCTTGTATTTTATCCTCACCTTAGGAGATCAATTATTGGTGATTTAAGGTGATTCATACCCCTTTCCTTCTTGGATTCATCATCGTTCATCATTCAAAGATAGTTATAGCTATGAGATATTGTCGTATTTCATGATTTGGATCAAGTGGTTGATGATGGGTGTTGTTATTTAGGTTGTTAAAGGATTCCCTAGTGTGATATCAATCTTGTATTGTTTCTTTTATGCTTTATCTTACAAGGTTTCTTGTGAAACTCTAGTTGAGGTAAGGTATTCAAGAACTCCCCATCCTTCTATATAAATTATGGGACTAACATGTTTTTTACTAATTTGGGTGAGTAATCAAAATTGAAATAAAAAATATCATGAACCATATATAATGAAATTGATGGTAAAGGTGAGTTATTTATGAGTTTTATTGACCTTCATTTTATTATTCTTGCACTTGACACATCCTCACTTCTATTTTAGAAAATCTCTACTATTTTGGAACCTTATTTATTGATATCATGTTTGTTTATTGGGATTAACCTTTCATAAAAGGCTAACCACTTAATGATTGTAATTTAAATGATTTAATGAACCATGATAATGAAATGATTTAGTTTTTAAAGGTTTAAAATAGGATACAATAGTGGTTGTAGATGGAACTTGTTGGTATGTGCTTATTGTACTTGTGTACCATTTTTCTGATTTTTTTGTGGTTATGATTGTGTGGATGAGTTGGGTCTATTTTGTGGTTTTTTATATCATCGGGTCCAATTTAATTGGTTGGAATTTATTTAGTAGTGTGGTTGTAAGTTCCTTGACTTGATAGGAAAGAGATTGATATAGTTGATGTTGTGGGTTGTGAAACATGGTTGCAGTTACCCTTCCATGATTGGAAAGAGGAAATGAGTGTGTTATTGAGGGTTATGGAATGGTTGGTTGATATGGTATTGTTAATATTTTCCCAATGGTGTGACATATTATTGTTAATGATGAATTGAAATTTTTAATGATTTTAATTAATATGGGTATTGACTGGAAGTAGTTTTCATTAAATGTGAAATTAAATTGATTAATGAACTTAAATTGGTTGGTGAATTCTAAATATATAAATTTAATAATGACATGATTAACAAGGATTTTTTTAATAAATATGGTGGTTGTTTTGTGTGATAATTGGGGATATGTGTGTTTTAATAGTTTTCAGTGATACTACCGTGAGGTAGTGGTAGTGTGATGATGTTTATGGGTTGCAATGGTATAATTTTGGGTCAACCCATTGGGTTTGGGATTATGTGTGGTATTTATATTTTTAAATATATATATATGTGTGTGTGTGTGTGTGTGATGTATTATCCTTTTAATTTCTATACATTCCCACCCGAGTTAGATCCCATTATCGACGCCCAGCAAACATGGGGTCCTAAGAGTTTTCCCCTAACATCCAGGTTGGTAAGGGAATATATGGCCTAATTCTACCTATTACTCAATCTTCATTATAGGTTTAACATATTCATTTTTTATTCAATGGGTACATGATGTACTAGAAGACAAACATGAGTACTATTAGCTTAGATCTTGTGATCAGATGTGGGGTTTCTTCATAGGTTTTTATTTGTATATATTCTTTGGATTTTTGTTTTTCTCAAATATTCCTGAATATTGATATTTTTATGGATCTTGGTTTATCTATTTTATGGTTTTTATAGGTGGTTTATTTATGTCTTCATGGGATATATAAAGATAATTCATCCCATTTGTATGTTTTATACCATTGATGTTAGTTCCCAACCCGGGGCTTATTTGAGTTAGGCCTTGGGGGTCACTCTCATCTTCACTTATACCTAATATGGGTTCCTTGTGGGGTTGGTCCATGAAAGAGTGGAATCAAATATTTTGGTTAAGATATCGAGTGGAGATTGTAGTTAGGCATTGTAAAAGATTGCATGGGTTTGTAGGGAAATTGTACTAGTTGATCTTGGTGTGCAACATGGGTTAGGGATACCAACTAGGACACTAGATTTCAGATCCCCCAATGATTCAATGAAAGGAATTTATGTTTATTGAAATACCAATTGAAGTGGTATGTATTTCAATGCAGTGACCTAAGAGAGGTACATGCATCATTCTGGATTGTGCTTGTGTTTGAAATGGGGTAAAATATAAAAAATTAAAGGAATTTGATTAAATAAATTTCATGATATTAGGATTAAGAGTTTGGTTATTACATATTGAGATTCCGACTGTTATTTTTTCACATTTGGTTCTGGTTGGTGAGGTTTAGTAGGTTGTCCAGATTGACTATGGGTGGCTTGACTCGGTTGAGGAGGATGAGCTATAGACGAAGAATTCATTTGAGTTTTATCATCAGGGGATGACTAAGTATGAGGGGGTGTCATTGATCTAGATATAGGTAACTAGATATAGGATCTTGTGATCTCTTCCAGTTTGATCCAAACAAGGGCTGAGTATTGAGTTTTATTGGCTATTAGTGAGATTCTGGGAGAATCATTGGTGTAGAGTTGGTCCTCATCATTGGGGTAGGAGAGTAAAACATGTATAAATCCATGATATATATTTTCTATCTCAATAAGGTAATAAGATAATTTGAGGGACCATTTTCTTATCATATATCATGGTTTATTCTTCTTTTTTTGATTCTGGAGAGTCATGCTTCTTTGTTGCGCCCACCTTGGTCTCAGTCATGGCACTCAAGGCGGAGTGGATTCTAGTTACCCTAGTGTTTACCATGCGAGTTGGAGTTCAGATGAGTCTTCTTGGTGTATTTTGGGGTTTTGATATAATTATGGGGAAACATCATTTTACTAAGGATTTATTTATACTTTAGATACGACTGTACGATTTTATTCTCAACATCGACGTTTTATATTATAAGTGCATGGTTATCAATTTCATATGAATGGGAGTAGTGTTTTTCATTGAGAAGGTCTAGTGTACATTTTTTCATTGGAAAGAGGGATCATCATATGGTTTTTAGATGCTTGGATCCAATATTGTCCAAGTTAATAATTTTTTTTAGGCTCAATGGATTTGAATGCAATGGAGTTTCCATGAATCATCAGGGATTTCCCTAATTTTTTTCTAATGAAGATATGGATTTACCTACTTAGTCTAGTATCTAGTTCTTGATACATAATAATATGAGTGCCTCACTAAATTTTATGGATCCATTTTAGATGGAATCTTTAGAGCTTCACATTCACAATGATGATCTTATGCAGAAGGGCTTTATCCATCCCAGTTTTTCATCATTGGGTTCTCATGTGTTCTTCACCATGAAGGAGGATAATGGTTTTTTTATATTTATAGAATATTAGTGGTTAAATAAATTGATAGTCAATTATTATTTCCCTTATTCGATGACTGATTTTATTTTCAACAAGTTAAAGAGAGCCAGCTAGTTTTCCAAGATCAATTTTTGGTATGGATACCATCTGATGTGGTTGAAGGAGGATTACATCCATAAGACTACTTTTAGGTTTCTCTATAGGCATTTAAAGTTCATATTCATGTCATTCAGTTTCATTAAATCCCCACCTATTTTCTTGGGACTCATGAACTCTGTATTCTTTGAGTTCCTACATCAGCTTATGGCCATGTTCATTGATGAAATCCTTACATACTCAAGATTGGAGTAAGAACATATCAAGCACTATTGGGATATTTTGGAACCCCCTTAACACTATATGATTTATGTGAATACTTCTAAGAGAATTTTTTTGACATAAGAGGTTCACTTCCTTGGGAATGTTGTGACTTAGTAATGTGTGGTAGTGGATCCATCGAATATTGAGGTTATTAATTCTTGGGTTCAGAAATTATTCCATGTTTTATAGATCTAGTGAAATCTTCATAAAATTATCATTTCATTGATTTCTTAGATTTGAATATTGAGGATTATGTGATGTCCATAGAGTGATTAGTTGAGACCTAGGATCATTGGGAGATGGTACAATGTGGGATTTTTTCCACATGGTGTTTATTCTATGTATGTTATAATGGAGGAGATCATAAGGGAACATGAGTCATAAATTTGTTCTCGGGGTCCTGATATATTTTTATATTTTTTATTGTTTGATGATATATTTTTTGTTTTGAATTAAATAAAGTTGATTTTTTGGATTATTTGTTGAGTTGTTTCTTAGGGTTCCATGTGATTTACTAAAGGTTCCATCCCATTTGAGAGGTATCTCTTGGGGGAGTGTTTGGGGTTTTTTTGGTTTTTCCTTCTACGTTTGGTTTTGATTCTAAAGGATGAGAATCATTTTAAAGTTATCTAATGTCACGGTTTATACCATTTTGACATGTTAATTGGTAATTTTTGGGTGTTCAAATTTCTTGAAGGTGGATTGAGGGAAATCCAGTATTGTTATAGATAAAAGTTCTACTGATAAGGAGGTTTACAACATGGATATTTAGACTATCATATAGTGAAGGCCCTTTCAGTGTAGTTTATTCCTAGAGGTATAAGGGATTAGTATTATGATTTTGGTGTCTCTGTTAGTTCTTGCATGGTTATGTTTTGGATGTGATCTATGGGATGGAGTGTTTCATATGTGATGTTTGATTTTTATTTTGATTGTGGGGTATTTGTTTCATAGTTTCCACATTGTTCCATAGTATTTTTTGGGGGTAGAGTATTTATAACATAGGTAGGGGATATTCAATAGGGTTTCAGTAGTCGATAAACCTTGTCTTTTCTGATATATGGGTAGTTATGGACTGGTTTCTTGGTCCGCATTGTATCCTTACACCATGTATGTAGCATCCATCTTGGATTGTAATGCAATTCTCAGAGGTTGGTTTGAACTAAGCTCATTGTGGTGTAGAATAATAGTTTTCACAATTCTTTTTTGGAAAACCCTATGAGATTAACTATAACCAATGGTATTACATTGTGGCCTTTTATTTTTTAGAAAGCAATAAAATTGGAAATCTCCTAGATTTAAATTCATTTTCTTATCCTTCCTATGACACTTGGATGTCCCAAGAGAGATTTTAGGATTCATTTCTAGTATCTCATTATTGTCTTTGAATCTTAGATTAAGAGATGAATTATTGTTGATCTAAGGTGATTCATGCCCCTTTTCTTATTATTTTCCTATCTATTTACCATTAATATTTGATTTTGGTTGTGATATATGATCATATTACATGATTTGGTGCAATTAGTTGATGATTAGTGTTCTTCTATAGGTTTTTTAAGGCTTCCCTAGTGTGATATTAATCTTGGGATCTTTTCATCCATTTCCTGTCTTGCATAGTGAATTGTAAAGCTCTAGTTGTGGTAAGGGATTCCAAAACACTTCTTATTTTGGTTTAAATTGTTAGATTATCATTCTTTTTCCTTATTTGGTTGATTAGTATAGATTTAAAAATTAAAAATAATAAACCTGACATAATGAAATTTATGGGAATGAGTGTTCTACATTACTTTTTCCTTCTTTCATGTTGTTGATTTTTCACTTGATGCATGCTCACAACTATTATTTAAAATTATTACTATTTTTTAACCTTGTGAGTTGATGCTATATTTTTTTATTTGGATTCAACATTTATAGATGATTAAACACTAAAATATGGTAGTTGAATATGTTTTTTGATGTATGATAATGAAATGATGTTTCTTTCAAAGGAAAAATGGGGTTTCATAAGTGGTTTTTATAGGAATTGGTGATTATATACTTCTTTTTATTATGTTACCTTTTCAGATATTTTTTGGGGTTATGATGGTGTGGTTATGTGGGGGGGTGGGGGTTGTGACATTTTCTATGGTTTGGTTCATATGTGCTCATTGGAAAGGATTTATAAGATTGTTACAACTACCTTTCCTAGGTAGGCAAGTAGAGGATATAGTTGAAGTTATGGATAGTGCAACAAGCTGAGGTTATCATGCATTAATTGGAAGGAGGGAATGATTTGGTTTTTTTGGTTGATGGCTTAGTATGCCAACAAATTATTAGTAGTAGTTTCCTAGTGGCATGGGATATAATTAGTCAAAATAAATTAAAATGGAAAATGGGTGGAATTAATTTGGGTATGGATGGAAGTAGTTTATTGATAAATGTGGAATTAAATTTCTTAGTTATTTTCAATTGGTTTTTAAATTTTAATTCTGGAAATTGGATAATTTCATGATTAACATGGATTTTATGAATCATTATGGTGTTTTTTTGTGTGAGAAGTGGGTTTGGGTATAGTGTTATAGTTGGAAGTGATGGTACCATGAGGTGGCAGTAGTATGGTGATGTTTGTGAGTGGTAGTGACGTTGTTTGGTGTGGACCCTTTAGGTTGGTCTTGTTTTTGGTATATATATATATGTGTGTGTGTGTGTGTGATATATTATCATTTTAATTTTTATATTCATCCAACCTAATTTGTATCCCCTTAAAAACTCCCTACATGCTTTGGGACCTAGGTTGTTCCCCCTAAAATCTCAGTTATCGAGGGAATAGATGGATAACTACTCCCTCTTTTCCACTCTCCCTTATATCTATAGGATATAAAGTGATGATTAAAGGGGTAAATGATGTACTGGAAGACCCTATATGGTATTTGTGTGACTATAGGTACATGATGTACTGGAAGACCCCACAAGGTATGGATAAGGAGGTAATTGATGTATTGGAAGACCCTATGGGTTATTGGTGTGAAAATTGGTACTTCATATGTTGGAAGACCATATCGGTAAATATAATGATGTAAATGGGGTGTGGGTATAACCTGTGGATTATAGAAAAAGTGATGTTACAAAGTGGATGTTGTGCATGGTAGGAGTAGGGCACGAAGTTAATGTCCTTAGGTTCATGGTACCATACTATACTGGATGAGATGTAGTGTTTTTTTCATGGGTATGGAAGGGATTAGGATCACAATAACTTTGTCATTAGTTAATGATATAGATTAACTAGTGGGTAAGTGTTTGTGAGGTACCTTCTTATCATATTCTTTTTAATATTACTCTACAAGGATTTAGATGTGATGTCTTATGAGTGTGCCTTGGCGAGGTTGGGTGGTAGTTGACTCGATAGGTTCTTGTTAGTTTTTTATTTATTCATAGATACATTAGTATTCTCCTTAATCATTTTAATAAGAGGTCCTAGTTATTATTCTATGGATTATAAATGTTTTTCTCACCCATATATATATTAACAATTTTTCCAGGTTTTTGAGGAATTTTTTTTTTTGATCAAGATGGGTAGTACTGGCTTGGATATTGAGATCATATATGGGGTTTCTTCCAAGTTTTTTATTAGTATTTATTCTTGAGATTTTTATTTTTCTGGAATTTTTTTAGATATTAGAATTTTTTGGATTTTTATTTAATTATAGTATAGTGTTGATCGGTGGTTTATTTATGTGTTCCTTAAATATAGTATGGTAATGTCACCCATTTTTTTGTTTTAAACACTTGGTGATAGTCTATAACCTAAAACCTGTTGGAGGAAGACCTTGGGGATCACTCTCTTCTTCACTACAGGCCCTGGAGGGGTTCCCATTGGGGGTTGTTTTCATGAACCAGGTCAGACTTCCATCCAACCTTACACCTGACTCCATCAGTGATAAGGCCCAGAAGGCATTCCTGATCCTCCTAGGCTAGTGACTAACATCCGGAATCAAATATATATTTATGGGAATAATTTATCCCAAAACAACTAGGATTAGATAACCAAAACAGAGAATGCAGCATAGACTAATAAAAACAAAACATTAGCAAATGCATAAAAAAGATCCACATACCCAACAACTTAACAAAAAATAATCTACAAAACTAAACTAAAACCAAACCGAAATGACATAATTACAATGTGACCTCTTGGTCACCACCAACCATAAGACGAGCCTACTACAATAGAAAACCCAAACTGGAAACCTAAAAAAGTAAAAATGCTTGGGTCTAATAATGCTAAGTGGCACAAGTAGGTTGTGAGAATACAACAACCTAGTATGGAATCACTATAGAATCGATAAATTTCCTTTCTATAAATAGTCTATAAACACTAGTATGAAATACATATAAATAAAATGAGGTTTTTATCATTTTGAAGAACCAAACACATCTTTTTTTTTCAAAATAGTTTTTCCAAAACAAAATCTAGTTTATACAATCAAAACCCAAATAATAACCCAACTAGGTAAAAAAAATCTATGCTGAAAATAAAATAAACTGAAAAAATAAGGCATAAACTAACAAAACTAAAAAAACATGTTGTAGAAAAAGTAAAACAGCACACATAGATAAGTAATCGTGGGTATTTCCTAAACATATCTAGAAGAAATCCCTAGACATAGTCAGTTTAGACTCTCCTTCTAGCATATGGTGCAGTTCCATAGTCAATAACCATCTAGATTCTCAAAAATAGACTTACAAGTGGCACATCCCACCGGGCCTCTTAGAAAATATAGGGGGTACCAACCCATCTAGTCGGGTTCAGTAATAAACTATCACTCAACCCTGTAGATGACGCTTAGGAATTCCATGATAGTAGTACATAGTGAATGGGGACGTCATCGCATGCATGGAATAAAACAATAACCCACAAATTCCATTGTGAATGCCTAGTCCAATCACTAACACCACCTATGTGATGTCCCTCTTCTCTAAAGGACTACCATAGAGGTTCCCATCACACATTAAATCATACAAATTGACAATTAGACCATCACGTCACATGATTTTCAAAAACAAATTCCAAAACATCACAAAGTACCAACTATTCCTTTACATTTCTAAGTCTCAATTCATTTCTAAAACCATTTTAGAAGATAAGGATGCTCTAAGTGTCCTAAATGGGCCTTCATTACCATTTAGTTACCAAACTACATTCCAATATACCAAATGGTCTATGATTTAGGAAACACATTTGAACCCACTTTTGAATTCATTTGAAAACCAAGAAACCATTTAGAATCCATTGGGTTTTAGAAGAACCATTTGAAAGTAAAAAGGGTTATACATGAGAGGTGGGAGGAAGGAAATATGTTTTGAAATCCAGGTTTTATGATGGATATTTTTATCAAATACCATCATAATTTGTGTGGTTATCCCTATGTGCACTCGGTGCACACATGAATATGCCTAAACCTAATGGAATATATTTAGATAACCATGAAAAATACCTGAAAACCAATCCAAGGAATCACCACATTCACTACACATATAGCACCAACCAACAAAAGTCGTGAAAAATCATACACAAGGCTAAAATCACAAAAAAATCTAAACTACCAAAACATAATCAAGTCCAAACACAACCCAATGCAGTAAATTTTACCTTTAATGGAGAAGTTTCATTTTATCAGACACTTTACATACATATACATATAGGCATAATTATGAAACCCCATTGAAAACAAAATTTTACCAATTTTATAACATAAAAGAACCATAAAAATTCACACAAACACATCTTAAGCATGATAAGTACTTTTATAAATTATTTATAACTAGCCAAGAATCAAACAGAATGTGTTAGAAAGAAAATGGATAGAAACACCTACCTCAACGGTGTGCAAATGCAACAAAAATCAAAGGGAGGGAAGAACTATGTCCAATGAACAAACCGCACACCCTAACATAAAGGAAAACAAGCCAAATTAGCCAACCCTCACTCTAGAGTTTGGATAAGAAATAACCAAGCTAAGAGAAACAAGAGAAACAAAGGAGGAAAAGAATAAGAGGATAAAGGTGACCAAGAAACCCAAAGGAATTCACCTTAGTGCCTTAGATGAGATTCAAACTTGGAAGGAGAGAAATGTAGGAGGGTTTTTGGGATCCCCTTGTTGCGCCTAGATCGAGAAAGGGGGAGGAAATCCCAAAATGGGTTAAAATAGGTAGGGGAAATAGTAATTTCATGATATTAAAGGACTTGGGAAACTTGCATGGTTTAACGGCATGATTTTCCAAACCATGTTCCAACCATGAGCACCCTACTAGAGAATAAGGACACTTGCATGGGCTGGTCATACAGTTTGGGAAACCATGCATGAAAAGTGAAATTTAGCTCTATCAAATTATATATCCCTCTAGCATGATTTCTGCACAGTTTCCCCTAATACTGTGCAATTCATGTTCCTAGGACCATGAACCACCAAAGAGCCACACAGTTTCTCCTAGACCACACAAAGTTTTGACCAAACCATTCCTAAGTTGTACCAGGAAAACCATACAAGAATAAACTGAACTAGAAATACCTTCATCCTCAATGGGGTGCATGGTTAACCCCCAAACAATGAACAGGGCCAAAACATACCCAAATACTCAAAAATTTAAAAATTATCATGAGGAACATGACCCAAAACACAACAAAAATAAATGAAATAAATAAAATAATAAAATAATAGAAAAATTATGTTCGGGGTATGATAATATCCCCAAAATAAATAATTTATTCCCCCAGAAATTCACCCAGCCAAATGAGAACCAAAACTTGATCTCCACACTAGATAGAACCAAGATAAACCAAAAACCTTGGTTTGACCTTTCAACTTCACAACTCACACCAAATCAGTTCTAATGAAAACAAAGAGAAACCCCAGGAAAAGAAGAAGAAGAAATTTTCTACCCACCATAAGAACCTAATTGACACCATAGAACCAATGAGGGAAAACCAACATGAATAAATATGGGAACAACCCATAAAACCAACCAGCACAACCATCAGGAACCAACCTAAAAAAACAACCCTTGACCCAAGAAAAAACCCCTAGAAACAACTCAAACCCAACATCAAACCAAACCAAAATTCATAATTTCCTCAAGACTCAAGAATCTCCCAAACGAGCACAACCTAAAAACAAAATTGATCCACCACAAGGCTGACCACGTAGATTCTCAAAATGATGCACAACCAAGAACCTTTGGAAAAACACGGACACCGAGAATTTTACAATAAGGAGGAACTTACAAAAACCAAGAGGACTGCAACATACAAACTTAAACTATACCCTCTCCATCATCGGATAAAAAATCTAGGCCAAATATTACCACACCCATAGAGATTCATGACTACATGAAAAGATCCACTCTGGGGTCTATGGATGGAGCCCTGATGACTTGAAGCATCTATCTCCCCGCAATTATGAGCTGAAAACCTCCAACTAAGACTTTTTATTCTAGAAACACTGTATGCATAACATCTCTAGGTGATCCAAATTTCCACATCATTGGAAATCTATTAAATTATTACAAAAATAAATCTTCTAATACACAAACTGGACACACTGGAGGCACATGAGTGAAAGGTCTGATAAACAAGAAGCTGGAACCGACTAAGAGACATCTTAGGGACAGGTTCACCTGGAACACACATCTCACCAGATGGGGAACTATCATGAGCATTGAGAGAAACAAAATTTCCCAACTTCCATAGATAGCACACTGAGAACCAACTCCTTAAACAAATCCATATAGGCCTTCACAGTTTTTTTACCTTTCTAAACACCCAATATCTTTGTGAATTTCCTCTCCTTCAACTCCTCAGGTATGAACTATCAAATAAAAGTGGTATCAAACACTTCCCAAAACATCCCATATTGAAAGTATGATGGAATAATCACCTTCCATAAATCCAAACTCGAACCTTCACACAAACCTAAATAGCATACACTTTCACTGCTTTGAGATTTTCTGATGACCTAAAAAATATTTTTTAGGTCCACTAGGCTAGATACCCTGAGAGGGGGGTGAATCAGGGTATGACAGATTAAAACAACTTCCCCTATTGATCTTGTCTCACTGTTAAGCAATACTATCTTCTATCTTTTTCCTGCAACAAATTATAAACAAAAACTAAAGCATGAACAGGACACAGTGATTTTTACTTGGTTCACCCTCACTGGGCTACGTCCAAGGAGCATACACTGGTGATGTGTTGATATACCAAATCCACTAAAAGTGAACTACTATTTACAAAGTTCATGATAGATCACTTCTATTCCTAGGCTCACTACCTTTACAAGGTTTAGGGTTAGCTCACTTCTTTCCCAAGGGTCACTCCCTGTTTCTCTTTCACTGGCTCACTGCCAGTAGAAAGGATTACCTTCTTCCTCTTCCTTTTCTCACTGCACTTGGAAGGGATCCACTCACATTTTATAGACATTTAGGTCTCTTCATTATAAATAATGAATTCATACTTCACTGTATATAGATGCTCTATTGAAGTATAAATTTCATCCACTGATGAATACCCCTTTCCCCATGAACACTGGGCAATTCCTTTGGAAAAACCATCGCAAAGCACCCCACTTCGAGAGGCTCCCAATTTCGCGAAGCTCAAACAAGCCTTCGTGAAGCTCCTGCCTTTTCGCGAAGCACTCTCGCAAAGCTCAAGTCATCGCAATGCGACTTCCCTCGTCAAGCTCACTGAGCCAACTGGGAGCTCACAAATTTCGCAGAGCTAAATTAGTCGCCGCGAAGCTCTTCTTTCATGAAGCACACTGCCTTCACGAACTACCTTCACGAACCGAGAGCAAAATATTTTCTCTGAAAATTCTCTCTTTATCTCTTAATTCTCCTGAAGGGGTCGAGGCCTATTTATAGGAGATTCCACTGACCCTCTAACTTTCTGCGTGAATTCAATGCCGCATCATCTCAAATCGCAAAGCTCCAAAGTTCCCGCCAAAATTCTCTAAAAATCGCGAAGCACCACGGAAATTTTCCGATCGCGGAGCTTGACGTAATCACGGAGCATCACCATCAATACCTTCATGCCTTCGCCAAGAAGCTCCCTCGCAAATCCCTTGACCTCCGCGATGCGCTTCAACTCTACCATTCGCGAATCTTGACGTAATCATGAAGAATCACCACTATAATTTTTCTAGTCTTCACAAAATCCAAACCATGAAGCCTATCTTCACGAAACTCATGCCTTTTCCATATTTTAATAAGATCTTCACTGAAGTCCAATTTTTACGATGCTCACCAAACTTCAAATTTTGGACCCCAAAAATTTGGCAAACACTGGAAAACGGAGCCACCTTGTATTGTTCTTTTGTACTACCTCCAGATCATCCATTTCTTTATCATCGTTCTTTCTCAACATGGATTGTCAATAACTTCTCTAGAACTCGACAATTCACCATGGAAACCTTCTTTTTCAACAAACACAATCAAACTAGAAATGCTGCAATGTTACTTTGAGGGATTTTTGCCCAACAATCTCCCCCTTTGGGTTTGTTGACAACTCTTCTCATAATGATTCCCTGTACTTTGATACCTTTCTGAAGCTCCTTCCAGCCTCTACCACCATTCACCTCTTGCGATTCTGATAGAGTTCAAGGATTCACTTAACACGTACTCTAATCCCACATGAGCGATGCTTGGTGTGAGAAACAAGATTAGTATGAGAAGTTCATCAATGAATAACTTCATGTAAGACACCGATTGTCAATTCCAAACTGATACCAATTTCTAAATTAGTACAAATTATTGAACCACACTTATACCAATTGGTGATAGATGGAAACCTTCTCTCACCATTCCAACATCACTGTTCTACTTTTATCACGATCCTCAGCCGTCGCGATATCTATTATTTTATCGATCACTTCTAGAATCGTCATATTTAAAACTCTCCCCCTATCTCATTTATCTCCCCCTATCTCGCTGCTCCACCAGTCAGCTTCTCCTCATGTCTTTGACAGAGACATTTTTTCCCTCCATTAGCCAGATTTTCTCCCCTTGAGGAGTCACTATTTCTCCCCCTTTGTTAATGAACCCAAAGGTCACCCCTTTGCAGTCTGTAACATTGGAAAGAACACATATTAGTGCATTAGAGAAAAACATGCAATACCTCGAGGATAGGGGGTTCTCTACATCCACACTCTTTCAAGTGCGGCGAGTCGACTGAACTCCCATAGCCAGTTGATACCTTTCAAACTCTTCCTTGGGTAAGGCCTTCGTCATAATGTATGCAACCTGTAGTTTTGTAGGCACATACTCCATCTTCGTTATTCCCTGCTCAACTTTCTCTTTGATAAAATGATACTTTATCTCAATGTGCTTTGTACTTGAGTTATGGACTAAATTTTTTCTGAGATTTATAGCACTTGGGTTATCACACTGGATTTCGATTGGAGACATCACTTCAACTCCCATATCATCAAGTTGCTACTTCATCCACAATAATTGTGTGCATGCTTGAGTAGCCACAATATACTCAGATTCTTCAGTGCTTAATGAGATGCAATCTTGCTTCTTGCTTAGCCAAGCAATACATAGTCCACCATGATAGAATGCATATCCTGATTTGGATTTCCTATCATCCGCTAAACTGGCCCAATCTGCACCAGTATATCCCAATAATTCTGTCTGAGATTTTCCAGTATAAATCAAGCTAAAATCAACTGTGCCCTTAATATACCAAAGTATTCTTTTCACTACAAGCATGTGGATTTCCTTGGGATTACTCTGATATCTCGTTTCTTGGCATGTAGAGAATACAATGTCAGGCCTTGTTGCAGTCAAGTATAGAAAACTTCCAATTATTTTCCAGTATTCTATGATATTAACTACCTTGCCATCCTCATCTTCGGATAGTTTCGTCCAGGTAGAAACTGAAGTATTCATCTCCTTGGAATTTTCTATTCCAAACCTTTTCAAAACCTCCTTGGCATATTTAGATTGAGAAATGAATGTTACATTCCTTCTTTGTGTCATCTGTAGACCAAGGAAAAACATTAGCTCTCCAATCATTGACATTTCAAACTCATTTTTCATGGATTCGTAAAATTGTATGCACTGAGCTTCATCTGATCTGCCAAATATTATGTCATCGACATAAACTAACACCATAATTCTTTGATTACTATTGTTTTTGAAATAGATATTGTCATCAACTCCCCTAGGCTGGAAACAAAGCTTCTTTAAGTATTGATCAAGCCTTGAGTACCATGCTCTTGGTGCTTGTTTCAGCCCATACAACGCCTTCTTCTGTCTGCAAACTTTGTTCACATCCTCATGAATAAGAAAAATACTTGGCTACTCAATATACAATTCCTCCTCTAGAATCTCATTCAAGAATGCGGATTTGACATCCATCTAGAACACTTTTAACTTCAGTTTCACTACAATGGCTAAGAATAATCTAATTGTCTCCAGACTTACAACCAGTGAAAATGCCTCATCAACATCTATTCCCTCTATCTGGGAGTATCATTTTCACACTAGTCATGATTTGTTTCAAACCACTGTTCCATCTTCATTCATCTTAATGCGGTAGACCTATTTAGTCTCGATGACATTCTTATGTGCTGGTCTCGAAACAATCTCCCACATCTGGTTCTTCTCAATTTGATCAAGCTCTTCATTCATAGCTTGAACCCAGTTTTCATCTTCAGATACATCAAAAAAGAATTTCGGCTCTACCTGAGATAGAAAAGATGTCTGTTGTAGTGACTTCATTCTTCTTGTCTGAATTAGAGTTTTCTGATCACCAATGATATTCTTCCTATCAATTTCAGCTCGACTCTTTGGCTTCCTTATAGACACGGACTTCACACTTTCTTGATCATCATCAGTGTCTTCTTCTGAGTCAACATCTGCCACTTCTGCTCCTCCTGTGTTACTTTCCTCTTCATCACATTCATCAAGAAACTATTCACTATGCTGTTGAATATTCTCTTCATTTTCCACAATAGTGACATCATTGCTCTCAACTACTTTTCCCAGCCTCTTGTTAAAAAAAATTTATGCTTTGATTTTTCCTGAGTAGCCCAGAAATATTCCCTCATCTCCACGTGATTCAAACTTCTTATGCTTTTCTTTGTTGAGAATGAAGCACTTACATTCAAATATTCGAAAGTATCTCACTGTTTGCTTCTTTATATTCCACATTTCATACGGAGTCTTTCCTTCCTTTAGACACAACAAAGCCTTGTTAGAAATGTAGACTGATGTCAATATTGCTTCCTTACAAAACTTCTCTGGCAAGTCTTTTTCTATAATCAATTTTTTGGCCATGTTGTTGATGATCTGATTTCTCCTTTCAATCACTCCATTCTGTTGTGGAGTTCTCACAGAGGAAACTTGATGCCTTAACCTGTGTTTCTTGAGATATTCTTCCATATGACTTTTTGTGAATTATGTTCCGTTATCAGTACGAAACTTCAGAATTTTCTGTCCAAGCATCCTTTTGCACTCACTCCGATATAGTTTTAAGCAGATAAACACATCTGACTTATGGTAAATAACAAATACCCATGCCATTCTGTTATATTCATCAATGAAAAGAACATAGTACCTCTTTCCATTAATTGATCTTGGTGTGATAGGACCGAAAACATAGGCATTCACCAATTCGAGCACTCTTGATGACTTATTTTCCTTTGCTTTATATGTATTTCTGATGATCTCCCCTTGTTGTCATGCATCGCACGTGTGATTATGATCACGTGATAGCTTAGGGAGGTCTCTTACTGCATCACACTTCACTAGATCTTCCAGGAATGGTTGGAAAAGATGACCAAGTCATTTATGCCACAACTTGTTTTCTTCCTCTCCAGACAGAAAACACATATCTTCTTCTCCACTTACCAGGTAGAGATTTACCTTTGTTCTTTTTCCCTATAGGACTACTGCCCCATCTTTTCTTCTAATGACACACATCTTCTTAGTAAACCTTATATAATGTATTGAGTCACATAGTTGACTGACGCTAAGCAAATTTTGACTGAGGCCTTCTACTACTATCAGCATGTCTCATCTTCTTTCCCCTGAACTTGGCCTTTCCTAAGCCAATAATCTTCAGGACTTCATCATTTCCAAACTTTACAACTCCTTCTTTTTCATATTTTACAACTGTAACAAGATCCTTATTACCTGTCATGTGAGATGTAAAACCACTATCAAGTATCCACACACCAGAGCGATCTGATACTTTAAGGGAAATTTTTGCCACCACGGCCTTCTCATCCTTCTTCTTCTTGTTCCATATTTTTGCCTTCACGGTCGGTATGGATTGAGACTTTTGTTCTTTCTCATATAATGGTGGACCATCTTGGAGTGGGTGCTTGCAGTCTGACCTCAATTTTCACTACTTTTTGTTTTCGGTCTAGCACCCCATTGGTCTTAGCATCTGAACAAAGTTGATTCTTCTTTTCTACTGAACCACTATTCTCCATTTTCAGCTTCTCAGTTTTCTGAGTGATCTACTTTCCTGATGATCCAGTAGGAGTCAAGAGTTTTTCTTGATATTTAACCTTTTTTCGCAAACCAACAACTTCTCCTATAAGTTCTTCAATAAGCTTGATTTGATCTTTCCTGGTGTTTTTCAAGCTATAGATCTCCCTTTTCTATTCTTCAATTTTTATTTTATACTCAATAGCCGATTTTGAGTCCTATGGTGTTGATGACTTGAGTTTCTCAATTTATTCCATCATCTCAGACTTCTCTTCTTCCAACTGTTACATATAGAGTTCAACGTCACGAAAAACTTTGTTGGATTTCTTTGTTTTGTCTCTCCAAACATTTATCTCCTCAAGAGCAGCCTCTAACTCAGTTTTCATATCAACTCTTCCCTCAACTTCTTATTCTTCTTCATCAGATTTAGTTTCATTCATATTATGAGAACTATCAACAAATACCACCATAGCAATTTCTCCACGATCTCTACAGTTCTCTATCTCTTCAACCTCTTCAACCTCAGACTCGTCTGAACTATTATATTCTTTTGAAATAAGGTTCTTCTTCTTAAAGAAATTTCTCTTGAACTGTTTCTTTCCATTCCCATAGGTGGGAGACTTCTTCTTGGAAATTTCAATTTCATCGACATAATCATCCTCTTGGAACTTTTTGGGGCACCTTGTCGTAAGATTTCCAACCTTTCCACATCGAAAACAAGCAAGTGGAAGCTTCCCTTTAAATGTTCCCTTACCTCTTTGAAGGTTTGAGGAGAGGAATGAAATCACCTCATCTGCCTCTTCTTCTTCCTAAGAGTCATCAATGGTGATCTTTTTAATGGCCTTGAATTCCACCTATTTAGATTTCCCATTTTCCACAGCATCATTATCATCATTTCTCATTTCATATTCAATAAGGGTGATGTGAAAGTTATCCAATGTCAACTCTTTCAGGTCTTTATCTTCCAAAACCAAAACTTTCGGATTAAACTGAGGTGGAAGTTTCCTCAATATGCGCTTTAAAATCTTTATGTCTTCAATAACTTCTCCAAGACCTCACATGTCCTCCACTACAACATTTACCCTATCAAAGAATGTATCAACAGACTCATTCGGGTTCATTCTCGGATCTTTATACTTGTTCCACAACACTTGTATCTTTGCTTCTCTGACCTTTGTATCTCCTTCATATATATTTAATAGTTATTCCCACATAGCATGTGATGTTTTACAAGACATCGCATTTTTATATATAGGATTGGATAGGGCTCCCCCTAAAGCATTTATTCGCTTGGCGTCAGAATCCAATTCCCTTCGCTCGACTTCTGATAATTCCCCATTGTTGATGTCAGCTGTTATGCCATGCATTGCTGCTGTGAATAAATCCATTCCCAAAGATCGGAAGTAGTGTTACATCCGATTATTTCATATTTAAAAATTCTTCCTGACGAATATCGGAATCCCTTTATGATTGGTGACCTCCATTTGAGAGAGAACCACTGATAAAAACCTTTTCCTCTGATACCAATTTTTAGATCCACTAGGTGAGATACCCTGAGAGGGGGGATGAATCATGGTATGATAGATTAAAACAACTGCCCCTATTGATCTTGTCTCGTTGTTAATCAAGACTCTCTTATCTCTCTTTCCTACAGTAAAGTATAAACAAAAACTAAAGCATGCACAGGACACATCGATTTTTACTTGGTTCACCCTCACTGGGCTATGTCCAAGGAGCATACACCGGCGATTTACCAATGTACCAAATCCACTAAAAGTGCACTGATGTTTACAAATATTGGGATAGATCACTTCTTTTCCCAGTCTCACTACCTTTACAAAGTTTAGGTTCATCTCACTGCTTTCCCAAGGGTCACTCCCTATTTCTCTTTCACTGGCTCACTGCCGGTAGAAAGGATTACCTTCTTCCTCTTCCTTTGATCACTGCACTTGGAAGGGATGCACTCATAGGTTATAGACTTGTAGGTATCTTCATTATCACTAATGAATGCATCCTTCACTGCATATAGATACTCTATTGAAGTCCAAATTTCATCCACTGATGAATACCCCTTTTCCCCTGAACATTGGGCAATTCCTTTGGAAAAACCGTCGCAAAGCACCCTACTTCGTGAGGCTCCCAATTTCGCGAAGCTTAAACAAGCCTTTGCGAAGCTCCTACCTTTTCACGAAGCACTCTCATGAAGTTCAAGTCATCTTAGAGTGAATTTCCTCGTGAATATCACTGATCCAACTGGGAGCTCCCAACTTTTGTGGAGCTAAATTAGCCGCCATGAAGCTCTTCTTTCATGAAGCACACTGCCTTCGCGAACTACCTTCGCGAACCGAGAGCAAAATATTTTCTCTAAAAATTCTTTCTTTCTCTCTTACTTCTCTTGAAGGGGTCGAGGCCTATTTATAGGTGATTCCACCAACCCTCCAACTTTCCGCGCGAATTCAACGCCACGTCATCTCAAATCATGAAGCTCTAAAGTTCCCACTGAAATTATCTCAAAATCGCGAAGCACCATGACAATTTTCCAATCGTGGAGCTTGATGTAATTGCAGAGCATCACCATCAATCCCTCCATGCCTTCGTCATGAAGATCCCTCGCAAAGCCCTTCACCACCGCGATGCGCTTCAACTCTGTCGTTCGCGAATCTTGACATAATCGTGAAGAATCACCGCCATCATTTTTCTGGTCTTCGCAAAATCCAAACCATGAAGCCTATCTTTATGAAATTCATGCCTTTGCCATATTTTAATAAGATCTTCACAGAAATACTATGTTTGCGATGCTCACCAAACTCCAAATTTTTGGACCCCAAAAATTTGGCAAATACTAGAAAACGGCACCACCTTGTACTGCTCTATTGTACCGCCTCCAGATCGTCTGTTTCTTTTTCATCATTATTTCTCAACATGGATTGTCCACAACTTCTCTGGAACTAGACAATTCACCATGGAAACCTACTTTGTCAACAAACACAATCAACCCAAAATGCAACAATGTTACCTTGAGGGATTTTTTCCCAACAACCTTCAACTTCATGAAACCACTCTAAAGCTTATAACGGTCCTGGATCACCATATAAAATGGGTGAAAACTGAAAAGAACTCAACTCTACCCCCCCCCCCCCCTGAAGCTTGGGAAGGGTCCACAACTAGAAGAGACTCGATAGAGACCTTGGGGACCTTTATGGTTGGAACACTCTAAAAAACATAAAACTAAAACCAAATCAGTGTCTAATCAAGGATCAACCAAAAATAACATCCCAAACCAAAACATCCAGAACATGATCCATGAACCAAAAAATAGAACCAAAATCCTATTTTAAAAATCTCTATTTTCTTTGAAGGTAACTTCTTGAAATTCCAAGATCACCTTAAAATTCAACTTAAAATAAAAAATCATGCCTTTTAAACAAAATCGAACCCCGAAATCATTTTCCTTTTGAAACTCCTATTTTTTCAAAAAAAATCATTTCAAAACTCTCTCTCAATGACTCAAATAAATCCAAAACATAGACCACATAAAACTCCAAGAATAGGGAACTAGTGTCCATGCATAACCAAACAACATGGTCAGTGGGACTGACTGAAAATTAACTTTTATATAAATGGAAATGGTGTTTGAGGCCAAGAAACATACATCTGAGACACTCAAGGAGGTCAATAATGGTGTAACCCTAAGGCATCCTCAATCACAAAAGACGTACACTCAACTGGTAGGGTTCCCAAGATTTCATAAATAACGATCTCGTCCTTGAGACTCCCAAGCTTCGAGATCTAATCTGCAAAAAAAAATTGCCCTCCCTCCAACTATGATGCATGAGCTGCCCTTGGTTGGTCTCCAAGGCACACCTCCTAATGATATAAGCCAGCTCCCAAGGCGCGTCTGACCATCCCTGAACAAATTAGGACATCTTGAGAAGTTCACATAGGCACCACTGGGTAAACTACTCCATGTGAGACAACCATACAACACTGACTCACTTCCAATGTCATTCCCTACCCATATAGACCAAACAAATGAATCAAATCCCGGACTACCCCTAGAAACTCGATGCTTCAGATGAGTAAGAGTTCACAATGCTCTTCCTATACCTACATCTTGAGTTCCAAATGCCTTATCCCCAAACTACCTGACTCTCCAAACAACAAAGGGCTTATCTAATACTATTTTGTCACAAACCTAGTCAGGTAGTCATCCAACCCGACACTCGGCCCTGTCTGTGACAAGGCCCGAAAGGAATTCCCGATCATCCCTAGCTGCAACTAGCACCAGGAATAAAATATATAATGATGGGAAAATTTTTTCCTAAAACAACCTAGACCAGATAACCAAAACAGAGCATCCAACATAAAAAACAAAATCTAAACTTCAACGAATACATAAACAAGTTCCACATACCGCAACAACTGAATAAAAAATAAACAACAAATCAAAACTAAAACCAAATTAGAATGACATGATCTCCATGTGACTTCGTGGTCACAACCAACCGTAAGATCAAACTACTCTAATATAAAACCCAAAAAAACCAAAACCTATAAAATATCTCAGGTTTACTTATGTTGAGTGGCATCAGTCAGGTTTGAGCATGAAATAGTTCAATACATAAGCACCACAGATTCCAAAAATTTCCTTTCCTAAAAGATTCATTAAAAACCAATTTTAAATACATTTAATGAGAGTAAGGTTTTTATAATTTTAAAAAACTAAACACATATTTCTTTTTTAAAATGGTTTTCCCATAAAAAAATCTAGTTTATAAAACCAAAACCAAAATAAGAACCCAACCAAGTGATAAAAATATATAATAAAAATAAAATAAACTGAACAAAGCTAGAATAATCTAACAGTACTAAAAACAAAGGTAAATCATAAGCAAAACAACCCATATAAAAAGTAATAATGGGAATTTTATTAACATATTTAGAATAAATCCTTGGTGCACACGGTTCAGACTCACCTTCCAACATATGGTGTATCTTCATAGTCAATAACCAACTAGATTCCCTAACTTAGCCTCACCAGTGGCACATCCCACCTGGCTATCTATATGTACACTCGATGCACACATAGATATACCCACATCTAATGGAACATTTTTAGAAAACCATAAAAAATTTCATAAATATCAATCCAAGGAATATCCACTTGCACTATAAATATAGTACCAACTTGAAAAATTCACCACCACTCACAAAAAAGACTAAAATCCCAAACAAACAAAACTAAAAAAACATGATTCAATGCCAAACACAGCCCAAATCACTCAATTTCACCATTAAAGGCCAAGTGGTATTTTATCAAAAAATTTAAAAACATATACATATTGGAATAATTAGGAAACCCCTTGGAAACCCAATTTTCACCATTTTTTCAACATAAAAATACCTTAACAATTCACAATAACACATCATAAGCATGAGAATCACTTTTATAAATTATTTAGAACCACCAAATCATCAAGTGGAATATACTAGAAAGTAAATAGATGGAAACACCTGCCACAACAGTGTGCGAATGCAACAAAACTCCATGGGATGGAAGAACTAAGTACAACAACAAAAAATTGCACACCCTAAAATTAAGTAAAACCACCCATATTATTCAACCCTCACTCTAGGGTTTGGCTAAAAAAGAACCAATCCAAGAGAAACAAAGGAAACAAAGGATAAAAAGAAGAAGAGGATAAAATTGACCAAGAAACATAAATAAACTCACCTTAGAACCTTATAGGATATTCAATCAATAAAGGAGAGAAATGAAGAGGGTTTTTGGAAGCCCCCTAGTGCACCTAGGTAGATAAAGGGGGAGAAAAACCCAAAATGGGTTAAAAAGATGGATAGTAAAAAAGAAGAACTTCTTGATTTTAAAGGGCATGTGAAAATCGCATGGTTTGACCACATGGTTTTCTAAATCATGTGTCGACCGTGCACACACTAATAGAGAATAAGGACACTAGTACTGGTTGTCCGCACTTTTTGGAGAACCATACACCAACTATGAAACTTGGTTCTATCAAATTGCAGAGCCCTCCCGTACACTTTTCACATGGTTTCTCCAAACTGTATGCATGACTTTCACCTTAGACCAAGAACCACCAAAGAACTACATGGTTTCTCCTAGACCTCTCATAATTTTGACCAAACCATGATCAAGACATTCCATACAAAACGTGAAAGAATAAACTGAACTGGAAATTTCTTTATCCTCAATAGGCCACACTGTTAACACCCAAACCTTGTACACAAACCATTTATAGGGATGAAACGCACTCGAAGCCTCCAACACTCAAAAATTCATTCTAGGAACTCAACCTGAACCTTAACCAAAATAAATTATATCAAAATAATAATAAAATAAAGGAAAAAATGTTTTTAGGGTGTGACAGTTGTGACTTCTCAGATAGCAGGGATGTTTCTCAGGTTGGTTGATGGAATTCTCATTGCTATTTTTCTTTCTATAGATGATCACTATCAGGATGTGTTTCCTAATGATTTTTTAAGATTTCAACCAAATATGGTGGTGTAATTTAGTATATATTTGGTATCTTGTTCTAAACCAATATATAAAACTCTTTATCCTATAGATCTAGTTGATCTCAGGAGTTAATGACTTGGTTTTAAGATCATGAATCCTAATAATTCATTAAAAAGAACATGTCTCCCTAGGTAGTATCAATTTTTTTTACTAAGAATGAATATGGGAGTTTACAATTATGTATAGACTATTGTTGATTTATTGAATTAGTTTATAGGGTCTCAGTTGTTTTCAATAATTGGTCTTCGATTTGATTAATTTTAGTTAATAGTGTGATCTAATGATGTGCCTAAGACAGTCTTTCAAATAGGGTATAACCATTTTGAATTATTGGTTATGATGTTCAGAGTGAAAATTGTGCTAACTGTGATTATGGACTTGATGGACTATGTTTTACATCCTTAATTGGATTCCATTGTGATTGTATTTATTGATAATATATTCATATACTATCCATCTTATGAGGAGTGTGGAGAGAATTAAGCTATATCTATGTAAACATTAAGAGACTCAATTCTATTTTACAAGATGTCAAAGTGTTAGTTCGATATAATGGAGCTAAAGTTTATCAGAAATTTTTTCTCTGAAGTGAGGATATCAGTAGATCATAAAATGGTGGTTTATGTGATGTATCTTGATGTTTTAAATAATTTATTTGATATACAAAGTTTCATGGTTTGTCTAAGGTATTATCCCTGATTTATACAATAAATCACTCACCTATATGTTTTAATGATGGAACTAACTAGGATGTTTGTGAAGATTCAATGGGATGATAAATGGGAGTCATGGTTTTAGGATCTAAAGAATAGGTTGACATTAGAATCCATTATTGTTGTATAAGAAGCATAGAATCAATATGAGGTATATTGTGATTCCTTGGGTGTGGGGTTAGGATGTATGTTGATAAATTAAGGGTTATTAGTTTCATATGGTTCCATGTACCTTAGTATGCATGAGAAGTATATTACTACAAATGATCTTTAATTGGTTGCAGATGTGTATGCGCTTAAAATTTTGTGACATTATCTCTTCTGTGAGATTTTTTTCATATTATCCAAATAGAAATGACAAATGATTATATTTATTGATAGGGATTTAATTTTTTCATATTAGAGATATGTTTTATATCTCAAGTCATTCAATATTGATATTTTTTACACTCCTAGGAAAGGAAACGTTGTTTTCGATGCTTTAAGTAGGAGGTCTCGGGTGGATGTACTTCATGAGATAAAGGATGAATGATAGATTATGTTTTTTTCATATATTTTCACCTTGATGTATATGAAGAGGACTTCCATATTGTTTTATAACCTTTGACCATCACATCATCCTTGATGGAATGGGAGAATAAAGGTTTGATTTTAGATTCTGAGTGATTATTTTATAAATAAAGAATATATAGTGAGGAATAGATAAGCGGATAGGGAGTTGTCTTAGATTTTCTTTTCTTTTTCCATGGTCGCTTATATGTTATGATAGCTTCAAATAAGAATTTATTAGAGATATTCACATTTCTTTATAGTTATTTCATACTTATTTGATAAAAATTTGTTATGATATTCAGAGACACATTTAGTGGCCATGTATGAAGTGAGACATGTCTAATTTTCTCTCTAGATGTTTCGCTTATCAGTGTATGAAGGTGGAATAGTAAAGGCCAATGGGTAAGCTTCAGTCTTTTCCCATACTATAATATTAATGGGATGATGTCACCAAATATTTTTTAATGGGATTTCTAAGATCATAGAAAGGGAATAATGCAGTTTGGGTTAACATCAATTAGTTTACTACAATTTTAAATTTTTTATTAAGGAGACACAAACAGTCGAAGAGCTAAGGAATCTTTATGATTGATATTTTTTGGACTTCATGGGATTCCCAATAGTATGTTTTCATGTTATTATATTAGATTAACATCTTAATTGTACCATGTTTTGCAAAAGTTTAGGGTTTCTTATGTAAGTTTGAGCATAACTTTTCATACATAGATGGATATACAATCTAAGCACACTATTAATAAATACGAAGATATTTTCTGAGCATATATTCTTTATTTTGGATGTGTGTGGGAGGATCATTTGTCTTCGGTTTGGTTTATTTATACCAATGTATACCAAGAATCTCTTCATATGTCTCTATTTAATGCTTTGTATATAAGGTCATATCAATTTCTTATTTGTAGGGTGCATTTGGGTGACACATCTTAGTTTGGTACATGTTTGGTGTAGAAGTATCTAGATTATTTAAATGTGATCAAGAAGAGGTTGGATACATATCAAAGTACGCAGAATTATTATTCTAATTGTATGAAATTTTATCTAGAGTTTTATGTCTGATATTGTGTCTTTATTTTTGTCTCACTTATATTGGGACATCATAGAATTCATAAGTAGGGGATGTTGGCTCCATGGTTTCCATGACCTTCTGGGATCATGGAGAGGATGAGTGAGGTTTCTTATTGATTGGTGTAACCTATGACGTATGATATTAAGAATTATGTTTTCATGTGTCTCAGTCGAGGAAGTTTGAACTAGATGTTGGAAATGAAAACCAATCCAGTTGGCATTTTACCATGTGGTGTGTCTTTCCCATGCGGCGTATTCCTCATGTGGTTTTCCTCATCCCTAAAGAGTTCATTTAATTCTAATTAAATCTCTTAATTATGTTGCATTTTTTTTACCTTCAAAAATGATATGTATTGTTTGGTATATTTTTATTTTTGGGAATATCCGATAAATAAGGTGAATGTAGTCCATTGAAAATACATATGTGTAATAAAATATTGAAATCTATTTTAACTTTGTGGTGTTACATATTTCATTTCTCACATTTTTGGCTTGTATATCCAAAAAAGTGGTGTCATAGGCAGTACAAATCCATCCTCCCATTTATGAATATGGCCACAGTAATCCAGCCGCATGTTACGAAGTTGTCTAAAGAAAACTATGAAAGGTGGTGCATCTAAATGAAGGTGTTATTCAGGTCACAATAATTATGAGAGATCTTCACTGAAGGGTATATAGTACCAACTATGGAGGAATAAATTACTTTCATAAATGAAGAAAAAAATATCTCAAAAATCAAAGGAAGAAAGACAAAATGGTGTTGTTCTCCTCTATTAAGGGTTGGTGAATCAACTTTTGAAAATATTGCTGAAGCAATATAAAGCAATCAAGAATGGGATGCTCTTGGAACCATCTTCAAAGTTGTTAATTGAGTAAATTGGGTTCATCTTCAAATACTAATAGTAGAGTTCTAAGCGGTGCACTTGATGGACAGTGAGAGTATCTCTGACTACTTCTCACCTTTAATTTTTATTGTTAACAATTTAAAAAGGAATGGTGAAAAGTGGAGTAAATTCATGTCCTTGAAAAGGCACTTCAATATCTCACAACAAAGTTTGAGTACATAGTTTTGGAAATCAAAGAATCAAATGATTTGGAAAAACTATCCATTGAAGAATTTATGGGGTTGTTTCAAGTGCATGAGAAACAAATGAAAAAAATGCGGGTTCAATTCTAGAGCACTCCCTAGATTTCAAGTTGACTCTACAATAACAAAATAATGGTCATACACAATGAGGTGGTCTGGGAACTAGTAATCATGCAAGAGGAAGAGGGCATGGATATCATACCATCCATAAACAAAATTATAAAATTTTTACAATATTCTATGTAAGAGGAAATGGTAGAGGCTAATTGACAAGTGGTCATGGAAATAAAAAGAACATGCAATTCCACAATTGTAAAAAAATTGGCAATTATGCTTCTGATTGTTAGAGAAAATTTGATCAAGATGAACGATCCAACTATACTGAAACATCTCACCATGAAGAAGAAGTCAACACACTCCTCCTCACACAAGAAAAGGCATGTGAATGGAAAAATGTATAGTATCTCAACATGGGTTCAAGAAACCATATGAGTGGTAACAAAAAATTATTCAAGGAAGTCACAGAAGATGTTCGTGGCGATAAGAGTTTTGGTGACTCGTCAAAGGTACCCGTGATTGGAAGAGGTAAAATTAAAATTTATCAGAAGAATGGTGAGTCGAATTACATCTCTAATGTTTATTAAGTACCAAAAATGGAAAATAATATCATCAGTATCAGCCAACTCCTTGAGAAGGGGTCTATTATACATATAAATAACTCTTATTTTTCTATAAGAGATGTGCACAGGAGATTTGTTTTTCAAGTCCAAATGGTGAAGAATCACATGTTTCTACAATATATTAATATAAGGCCTGATAAGTGAGACTTTGGACTCATGAAGAATGACTCGTGGATATGGAATTTGTGCATTGGGTATCTTCATTTCAGTGGCCTTAAACTCTTATCTTCATAAAGAATGGTGGGTGGCTTCTTGGCGATTGAAGTTCCAAATCATGTGTGTGAGGCATGTACACTCGGTAAGCAACAAAGGAGTTGTTTCCCAAGTGGAGTGTCCAAAAGATAAAATGAACCAATTAAGTTGGTTCACAATGATATTTTCGAACTACTTAAAACACCCTCACTTGGAGGTAATAGGTAATTTATTACCCTCATTGATGATTTTAGTAGAAGACATCAGGTGTATTTCATCAAAGAAAAATCTTCCACTTTTACGATCTTTATAATTTTCAAACTCATATTGATGCTGAAAGTGGTCACAGAATCAAAGTACTCATATTTGATAGAGGTGGAGAATACACTTCAAATGAATTTTACGATTTCTACATGGAACAAGGAATCAATTAGAAATACACTTCATCCTACACACTACAGTAGAATGGAATTGCAGGAAGAAAGAATTGCATCATCCTCGACATGATGAGGACCATGCTGAAGAATAAAGGCCTACCAAGGAGCTTCTTGGCAGAGGTAGTAGCATGTATTACCTAGCTTCTCAATTGGTGTCCAACTAAGAGAATCTGAAATTTGACACCACAAGAGGCATGGAGTGGCTAAAAACTGAGTGCGGTGAACCTAATAATATTTGGGTGTGTCTTCTATGCTCAAGTTTCAGAAGCAAGAAGAAGGAATCTTGATGATCACGGTGAAAAGTTCGTCTTCATCAACTATAGTGAAGTGTATAAATCCTAAAATATCTACAATACACAAACCAATAAAGTAGTGGTGAGTAGAGATGTGATATTTAGTGAGGAAGAAGCTTGGAATTGGAATGTTGAAGAATCAAACAAAGATATTCAGGTTGAAACATAAGATCTAGAGGAAAGACTTGATCATCAGGAGAAAATGCCTGCAATACATTCTTTGGTCGCATCATTAGTACAAAGAATTCTAGGAGTACATTCCATCACTCCAAAAATCACTCATGTATGAATATCATAAGATTCTAATGTTTTCGGAATCTATAAGGGAAGTAAGATGGAGAGTCTCGATGGAAAAATAAATTCATTTCATAAAGACAAATGACACATGGGATCTGACTACACATCCTGATATCTAGAAACCCATTGGAATCAAATGGGTGAACAAGATAAAGAAAAATTATGATGGTGAGATCTATCACTATAAGGAAAGGCTCATAACAAATGGGTGTAAACAGAAGTATAGGGTGGACCATGAAGAAGACTTCGCTTCTGTTTCTCACCTTGACACTATGAGGATGATTATCTCCATTACATTTAATCATAGTTGGATGATCTACCAACTAGATGTGATGTCTTAATTCCTAAATGTAATTATAGAAGAAGAGATCTATATTGACCAGTCTAAAGTCTTTGTTATGAAAGGGGAGGAATAAAAGTTGTATTGACTAAATAAATCTCTCTATGTGTTGAAGCAATCTCCACATGGTTGGAATGTACGCATTGACATCTATCTTCCAGAGAATGGCTTCTCCCAATGTCCATTTGAGAGTGCAGTTTATATTAAGAATAATGATCATCGAGATATACTTATGTCATGAATGTATGTTGATAAATTATTTTTAAAGAGAACAGTCGACCGATGTTCGAAGAATTCAAGAAGGCCATGTTTAAGGAGTTCGAGATGAGTGAAGGTGGGAACATATCCTTTTTTCTAGGAATATAAGTAAAGTAAAAACATGGTGGAATCTATATGTCTTAGAATAAGTATTCCAAGTAATTTATTGAAAAAATCATGATGGAAATTTTAATGGTGTAAACGCACCTATATAAATGACATTAAAACTAACAAAAGATGGATAAGGAAAAAGAGTTGACTCAACTTTGTTCAATAGTCTGATCGGAAGCCTAATGTACCTCACAATCAAAATTCCATATATTGTCTACAATTTTGGGATTATAAGTAGAAACATGCAAGCACCAAAAGAATCACACTAGCTATCTAAAAAAGAATCCTCAAGTGTGTTAAAGGAACAATGTATTTGGGTATTTTCTATCCATACAATGATGAAGAAATTCCATATGGATACTCGGACAGTGATTGGGGAGGTGACAAAGACGAAAGAAAAATCACCACTGGATATATATTTTTTATTAGAGAAATTTTTTTCAAATGGAATTCAAGGAAGTAGTGTGTGTTCGCCCTATCCACATGTGAATCAAAGTATGTGGCAGCATCATCCATTTTTTGTGAAGGAATTTGGTTAAGAAATTTTATAAAGAAGCTAAAGCATCTGTAGGATGGATCCATAGTCATATATGTTGATAATAATTTGGAAATCAAACTAGCTAAAAATTCAGTGCAGCATGGAAAAACCAAACACATTGATACCCATTATCATTTTCTGAGAGATAATGTGAAGCAGAAAACTATAAAATTGGAATATTTTCATACTAAAGAACAGGTGCCTGATATTTTCACAAAGGCATTGCCACCAAATGCATTCAAACAATTAAGAATGATTCTTGGAATGAATCTGGTATTGGTTTGAAAGGGATTATTGAAAATGAAACCCAAGACGGATGGTATTTTCCCGTGCGGTGTGTCTTTCTCATGAAGCGTATTCCCCATGTGGTTTTTTCCTCTTCCCCAAAGATTCTGTTTAATTCTAATGCAATAGTTTAATTATGTTGATTTTTTATTTATACCTTTATAAATGATACTCGTTGTTTGGTGTCTTTTCATTTTGGGGAATAGTCTATAAATAAGGTGAATGTGGTCCATTGAAAATATTTATGTGAAATAAAAGCTTGAAAGCTATTTTAACTTTTTGGTGTTTCATTTTTCCATTCTCATATCTTTGGCTTGTATAGCCAACACTAGATCTATATCTTTTTCTTCAGTGTGATGATCTGGAGATTAAATTGAATGGTACATTTTTAGAAAATAAAATGCATATTTTTTATCACATATAGAATTAGTTATAGGTAAATTCCATTTCACATGTGTATGCCCTACAAAAAAATACATAGGTGCCAGAGCGGATGTGGGAAAGATATGTTGAAATGATGTTCCAGTTGTCGATGTTATTCATTAGTGATACTTAACTACCCTTTTTTGGGGAGAGAATCCATATAGGGGGGGGTTTTATGATCTTGGTCATTGAGGTTTTTATTTGGTTTAATTTTAATGTATTTGAATTAATTTTGAGTTTATTTTGTGGATTTTTTGTGCTTTTTATGTGAATGGAGAAGAAGGGAAGGGGTTTAGAGTTGAAAAATGATGGAATTTCCTAGAAGTTTCCACCAGGTACTTAGTGGTAGGGTACCGAATACTCGATGAGTGTTTTAAAGGACTATGTCCTTTATACCATCCACTAAGTACCTGGTGGTATGGTTTGATCTAGATCCATTTTTCTAATAAGTGAAAAAAATTTATCATAGATTTTATCCTTTAATTCAAGATTCCTTATGTTAGGGGTTATTTTTTATCAAGCCTTGGAGGCCCAAATCTCTCTCTCTCCAAAACTTTTAGGATCTATTTCTTGTCAAATTAGTGATATGTTGGTATCATTACCTTCATTTTGATTTTTTTATTTAAAACACTATCTTTTTTATGTGGAGGTGTCAAGGTTTAGTCACAATAACATTTTAATTTCTTATCTCATGCTTCTAGTTCATCGGTTTTCGGGTTTCTTTACATTCATAAAGGGGTATAGGCTTGATTCATTGTGTATAGTGCCCACCTTGAGTGAGGAAGGTGATCTTTTGCTTATATTGATGTTTAATCTTGTGGTAATATATGATTTCTATACAATTTTTTGATTTAATTATTTCTTGTGGGATATTTGGCATTGAAAATTATTTCTAAAGATGTAAACTAATTTTTTTTGTAATTTATGTGTGATGTTAGTGGTTTGAAAATGAGATTATGTTCTGGAATTATAGAAATAATTTTTTAAAGAGATGAATTATAGTAGATATTTTATAAATGAAATGTGAAAGTGGTATAATCATTAATAGAATGGTTACTGATAAGAGAACATGGGAGAAAATTGAGTTTTAAGTGATTTTTTTGGTGTGATAAGGGTGATTCCCTGCTATATAGATTCATATTGCATTTAAATGAATTTTACCAAGTTTTTAAGTAGTAATTGATTAATTTTAGGAATATTTTTATTTGGTATTGCTACTCTAAATGAGACATAGTTGGATGAAAAAAACTTATTTAAAGGGATTTAAATGCACTAAATTAACTAGGGAAGTTATTTGTGTGTTTTGGTAATTTTCATTAAGGAAATAATGTTGTATAAATGGGTATGAACATTCAATAAAGTACTTAAAAGGTGATAGTATGAAAAGGGGAAAGAGTTTATATAATATATTTTGATTAAGAAATTTGATTAGGTGACCAAAATGGGGATTTCAGTGTGTAAATATATTGATGAAGTCAGTGTGTTTGAACTTGGAAGTGTGTTTGGGATTATAGGTGGTTGCATGTGTTTTTTAAATGTGATGGAGTTATTGGAGTGGAATAACATGAGGCAGAATATTCATGTATGGTGTACAGTAAATAAAGCATTGATTGGATATTTTCCAAAAAACTCTTATGTTGGGAAAAGCATCATGAGACATATTTTAGGTTTAGACAAGAGATATTGGTGTGAGAGGCATGTGTTTGTCATGGTGTTGAGTTAGATTAAGGGAAAATGTAAGGCCTTGAGCTTGGAAAATATATATAAGAGATGATGTGATTACTTATGTTTGACAGATGATATGATAAAGAGTCTTGTGTTTGGCTAGCATGTCCTCTGGTTATACTCGCATCGGTCCAAGAAAGTATGGGTTTTTTTGAGCAACATGGTTCATAAATATACTTTATTTGGATGATAAAAATAATGTTGTTAAATCATTTAATGACTTACTCTTAATATATTATGACATTTTAAACTCAATGGGGTTCCAAAGGTTTTGTGATTTTTATTGGGAATTCATTCTCACTCTCTATATGGACACATGTCGCGTGCATGAGAAGACATGGAGGAGATTTAGGGAATGTAACCGATAATTTTACAATAAAGACAGCTTAGAATGAGACGTACATATTGGAAAATAAAGTGGATAGGTTTATTAATGGTGGAGAAACATGGAGGTTAAATGAGGAAAATTCATGAGAAGTCATGGAGGAGATTTAGGGAGCAACCCATCATGTGTGTTCAGAAACGACGTAGATGGTGAAAGTATTCAGATAGGTTGTCCTAGAATCGTTATGAAATATGTACCTGTCCCTATCAAACACCTTCATCATCTACCTCTCCTTAATTACACCCCAACTTGAACCTGTCTTTAAGATAGAGAAAACATAGTATTCAAGAATGGCACAACCGACCACTATCTCTGCCTAGATAAACATGTCTTTTCCTAGGATCATAGCCTTCTTCTTTGTCTCTTTTTGGCCCTCTTCACTACCCTTGCGCTCACTGCCCTCAGTAAACCCCATGCTTTCTTTCGACCCCTTATATATAAACAAAAAAGAAGGGTCGGGCGAAGGTCCAAAGATACATGCACATATATTCACTACCACAAATCAGGGCAAGGGGTACGCGAGGTTTTATTAGCGCTAAGCAGAAAGCGCTGATAAAAGAGGGGCTTTATCAACACTAGAGAAAAGTGCTGATAAAGGTATACCTTTATCAACAGTAGAGAAAAGCACTGATAAAAGTTTTTAATAAAAAATATTATTAATTTATATAAAATTATTGTATTTATATTAAAAAATAATGTGTATTTGTATACATTAAATAAAAAACACTTGTTTATAATTAATATATGTTTTTAATAATTCAAATATATATATATATATAATATATTTTATTAAATAATAAATATATTTATTATATTTATTATATTTATTATATTTATTATATTTATTATATTTATTATATTTATTATACTTATTATACTTATTATATTTATATATTTATGTGTTTATAATTATATATAAATACTTTTTAAATATATATATATATACTTTTTAAATATGTATATTTATAATTATACTAAATATGTATATTTATAATTATACTTATAATATAGATATATATATATATCCAATGAATTTGGTCAATTGATGCGTGAATATAATTGACTTTCATATATATGTTATGTATGCATCATTAATGTTCATTTATACATTACACTCTCATTGTTATTCATGTTGGCCATATATGTGATGATCCATTTTTTATGATCTATACTTTACTCGGTGTATATAATTCATTCCTGTTCCTATGAAGCTATTATGTTCTCATAAATACTTAAAATCATGATAAATATATTTAAATAATAAATGTATTTATTATATTTATAATTATAACTATTTAGTTGTATATAAATAATTTTTAAAATATATTTATAATTATAATTATATATAATTATATATATATATATATATATATATATTTAAATGATTATAATTACATTAATTTTTTAAACGATAAATATATTTATTATATTTATAATTATATATGAATAACTTTAAAATATATTTATTTTTAATTATAATTATAAATATATATTTATATTTATTTAAATAAATATATTTCGTTAATGAATATATATATACATATATACAAATATTTATACATATATACAAATTATAATATTATAATAAATATATTTATTATATTTATAAGTATAATTATAAATAAATATATATTCATTTTAATTTCATTAGTATTTAAATATATATATATATATATTTAAATACTTATTAAATTAAAATAAATATATTAATTATATATATTTTTTATAATTTTATAATTAATTAAATATATATATATATATATATATATATATATTTATATTTAAATAATTGTAGAATTATAATTAATATATTTATTTTAGTTTCATTATTATTTAAATATATATACATATTTATTTATTTATGCATATGACTATAAATATTTATTTATTTATTTATGTTTATGACTATAAATAAATATTTATTTATTTATATTTACAGTTATAAATATAATAAATATTTTTATTATAAATATTTTTATTATAATTTTATAATTATTTATATATAAATATATATTTATTTAAATAATCATGAAATTATAAAAAATATATTTAATTAATATATTTATTTTAATTTCATAAGTATTTTAATATATATTTATTTATTTATATTTATGACTATGTATAATTAATATATTTATTTATAAATATTTTTATATATTTTTAAATATATTTATTTAATTATATATATTCATTTAATAAATATATTTATTATAATTTTATAATTTTTTAAATATGAATAAAATATATAATTATAATAAATTTATTTATATTTTTTATTATGATTAAAATATATATGTAATAAATATGTATATATTTAATCATAATTTCATAATTATTTAAATAAATATATATTTATATTTAAATAATTATAAAATTATAATAAATATATATATAATTAAATAAATATATTTATAAATATATAAAAATATTTGTAAATAAATAAAAATATTTATAATTAGAATTCTAAATAATAAAAATATATTTAACTAATTATTAAATTTTAAAAAATATAATAATTGTATATAACTATAATTATAAAAAATATATTTATTATAAATTTATAATTATAAAGAAATATAAATTTATTATATATATAAATATAAAGAAATGTTTTTTCTAGTTATTATTATAAATATATATATATATATAATTTTATAAATATATATAAAAATATAAATAATTTATTATCATTATAGTTTTTCAGTGCTTTTTTAGAGCTGATAAAGGCATGTTTTATCAGCGCTTTCTATTTTAGCACTGATAAAAAAAACATTTATCAAAACTTTTTATCTAGTGCTGATAAATGCTTCCCCTAGTTTTATAAATAAACCCTAACAGTCTCATCCTTTGCACACCTCAAACTCTCGCGGAAGCCTTACCCTGCCACCACCACCTCCTCCTCCTCCTCCTCTGTGGATGATGAAAATCCTTCTCATCCTCCTCCTCCTCTGTTGCCACCAACTGCTCCTCCTACTCCGCCCTGTTTCCACTGACTGCTCCTCCTACTCTATCACCGTGAAACCATTGTCTACCACAATCGTGAAGACCTCCTCCACCACCGCATGATCCCTCCTCTACCCTTCTGTTGTGAAGCTCTCCTCCACCATTGTACAAAGATTTTATACTTTTTCAAATATCCCTACGTACATCTTTTTTAGACTCCATATGGCAGAGTTGTATGGCTTGGATCTGGAATGATGGAAATTTTAGTTGGGATCCATTTGTTCGACATGGTGGGTCTATCTACTTCTAAAAGATTTGGATGGTAGTTATTACAGTTTTTCTTGGGAACTTTTTTTTATTATGCTTTTTATGGGGGGATTCATCCCCATTCTCTTGTAGGTATATGAGATATTGTAGGTTGGTCTTGAAATTAGGATGATTTGTAAATTGAAGCATGAATTTTTCGGTGAAATAACACTAGAAAGGAACGATGATTTTTATCTAGTATCATAATGGTCTTAAAGATATTAATCTTTTCTTATGGATTCAAAATTTTCTGAAATTTAAAATTGATAATGAATTTTTTAGAGACTAGGACACCCCAAAGAGTACCATAGGTTTTCTATTCACCTATAGGGTAATAAAAATTAAATATATATCATGTTTCTAACTAGTATTTACAATATCTTCCATGGACATCTTGTGCATGGAAATAATTCATGCTAGAAAATAATTGGTTGGATGATGCCTCGTTTGAAAGAGATTAAATTGATTCAAGGGGGAGGAGTGATGTTTTGTGATAATTATATTACAATCCATTTGCATCAGAAAATTATGATTCCCCAATGGATGATGAATATCCTCCTGTAATACAATGTCATCCAGAAATTGTTTGGGTACTGAGTACATGAGTTCTAAAAGATATTTGGAAAACACCATGTGTTGTATGAATTGGATTTTTATCTTGTGTTGAAGAGATATATGGTACTTTAGTCTACATGAAGTAGTCTTCAAGCATGAAAAATATTTGGATTGTGGATCCTTAATCAATTTTTTATTAATTTAACCCAAAAGAGAGGCTCTAGAATATAGCCTCTATTTTTTTATATAGGATGTAGTTACTGAAATATCCTATATATGTGGTAATTTTTTAATATATGATTTTTTGAAATGGATGGTGTAATGGTATGTAATCCAGAAGTTATGAATAGAAGTTGTGGTTTTTTAAATATGGGTTTTTTAATGGTGATATGTTAAGGTATTCTCCTTATTTTATTGAGAAAATGTTTTTGAAATGTAAGATTTATTCATTGAAAAGTAAGAGTGACATTAACTATTAATAAAAAATAAAAGGTTTTAACTGGACATGATACCGACGTTAGAAAGTCCACATGTCCAATTGGGAGACTTCCATGAAATTTTGGAAGTCAGTGAAAATTGAAGAATAGTTGATACTTACTATAAGAAAGGGGAACATTTTTTCTAATGTACCGTATTGGAAGGATTAAACTTAGGTAGTGCATGATTAAAGCATCAAGTGGAAGATGGTTTCCCTCTTTGAATAGATGTGTCTTTATATTTTAAATTATCATGTCCAAGTGGCACTTATGTCTTTATATATCACGTATCCACTCCTCATTAGTATTATGGGAGTAAACTATAGGATTCATACTATTTATTCATGAGATACATGATAAACTTCTTATAGATTTATATTTTATAAAATGTCGGTTATTTTTTATTCATGCATCCTTTATAAAGTGTCTCTTTTGGGATTTATGTCATTTTTAAAATTCCTAAGTTTCTCTTTTTAAATTATTCAAGTGTTTTGAAATGTTTCTTAAAATATTATATGTGTTCAACATGCCTTTTTTGTTTTAAATAGATTTAAAATGATTTAAACACTTTGCATGGACTTAGGTTGCATGCCAAGTGTTTGTCAACTCACCTGATTGGATTTTAGAAATGGATATGAATGTTTTGAAATCATATATAATTTTGGTTTCATTTTAACAAGGGGTGTGTGAAGTTTTAAATGAAAAATTTTAAAATATAGAGGGTTTTTATTCATTTTAAAGTATTAAGATTTTTGGGTCATGAAGTTTCCTATAATGCTTTAAAAAATGAATTTGGTTTTTGAGAAAGATTGTTTGAAACTAATTGGTTTATTTTAAAAATGGTGTGTTATTTTAAAGAGTAATTTGTATAAATGGTTGGTTTTTTAATGTGATATCAACTATGATTTTACAAATATTTTTCAAAGGATACTTAAAGTTTATAAATTTTTTTACCCTTTTTTAATTTTTATATCAATGTTTTGTGTATTTATTTTTCTGAATATTAATATCACTAAATCAAATAGGATGGATACGAATAAAGAATAGATGGATTCCAATCATTTGACAAAAGAGTGTGAATATTGAGTGAAAGTGTTCATCATGTTTGAAAAAGAACATGCATATTACCCTTCTCAAATCTTTTTTCTATGTTTACATTATTTTTATTCAATACAAGTTAGTCTAGAGGAGATGGAAGAATGCATGATCTATCATAGAATAGATCAAAGTTATAAATGTTGTAATAAACATGGGGGAAAATGAATTAAGATAGTGGCTAGGATAGAACTGTGTTTTATGGATCATCTGATATGATTACTTGTGTGGAAAGTAAAGAAGACCATATCGAGGATGTGATTACGGATGTGATTGATGATAAAGATCGTAATGAAGAATTAACAAGGAGAGTTGAAGGCGAACTTAATGATTGCGCAAAATTGTTTGAGTAGTTAAAAAGTTGTGAAAAGATGTTATTGTGTGGTGGTTGCACTAAATATACAGAATTGTCAATCGTACTGAAGCTGTATAATTTGAAACAAGACAACGGATAGAGTGACACCAGTTTTAAGGAATTAATTTCTCTATTTAATGACATGCTCCCAGAAGATAATGAGCTCTTGATATGAACATACAAATCCAAATGATTACTATGCTCGATGGGTATGATCTCTGAAAGAATACACGCCTTCCCAAATAACTATATACTATTTCTTAAGGACCAAAAATAAATTATAGAATTCCCAAAGTGTGGTGCTTCTTGATACACGAAAGGAGATTCTGGTCCTACCAATGTTGTATGGTACTTTCCAATCATTCCAAGGTTTAAGCACCAATATGGAAGTGATGATACTGCAGGGTAATTGACGTGGCATGAAAACATAAGAAATAAAGATGGGAAACTAAGTCACCCAGAAAACTCTCCTTAATGGAATAGAATTGATCATGAGTATCCTCAATTTGGAAATGATATGAGAAACCTCCATAATGGAGTGAATACTTTTTGTTTTCAAAGAATCACTCATAGTACATTGTCGGTTATGTTGGTAAATTATAACTTACCACCTTGGTTATGCATGAAATGAAAATACATCATGTTATATATGCTTATATTAGGACAAAAAAAACTGAGTAATGATATTGATGTTTATTTGGCTCATTTGATTGAGAATTTGAAATTATTATGGGATTCAAACATTATATTGTATTATGCTTACAGAAATGAAGATTTCATATTAAGATCCATGTTACGGGATGATAAATGAATTTTCTTCTTATGGAAATTTGTTAGGATATAACATTGAAGTAAATCAAGGGTTTCCCATATACGAACAAAGTATACAGTTAATTAGGTTGAAACATCCATCAAAAACCTTATTTCTAGGACATCACAGATTTCTACCCCAACGGCATAAGTACCGATCTTTGATGACATTATTCAATGGATGTGAAAAAGAATGTAAAGCATGGTCTCTACTAATAGGTGATCAACTGTTTGAGAAAGTAAAATATGTGGACACTGCTTCTGGTAAACCATTTTTGAAAATCCTTATGAAAACCAGTAGGAAAAAATGATTAGTTTTTTTATGAATTACTATACTAGAATTTTCTATACATTAGACACTTTTTTGATGTTATGTATGTCAAAAAAATGTATATGATAGTTTCATCGGCACATTGCTAAATGCACCCGGAAAAACAAGGGATATAATTAAGGCTAGGTTGGACATGGTTGACATAGGAATACTAGAAGAGTTGGCGCCAGTGAAGGGTCAAAAAAGAACTTTTATTACTCCAGCTAGTTACACTATTTCCAAGAAGGAGAGATATCATTTTTAAAACTTCTTGAAGGACATAAAGGTTCTATAGGGGTATTCATCGAATATCAAGAACATCGTGTCAATGACCACTTTAAAATTAAAGGGTATAAAATCACATGACCACCATTTTTTATGTTAGATATGATGCTTATATATTTACATTGAATTTTACCCAATAATGTTCGTCATACATTAACCAAGCTCTGCTTCTTCTTAAAAGATATATGTAGAAAAGTTATTGACTTGGAGAAATTGTTGAGTATAGAAAGAGAATTTGTTTTCATATTATGTGAATTGAAATTTAATCCCTACCAACATTCTTTGATATGATGGTTCATTTTATGGTACACTTGTTGATAAAGATTCAACTATGTGGTCCTATAAACTATATATGGATGTACCCCTTTGAACGTTATAAGAATATTTTGAAATGGTATGTCAAAAATTGAATTCGGCCAGAGGTTCGTATTTCATAATGATATATTATTAAGGAATCCATTTAATTCTATACAAAATACATTTCCAATGTGGAAATAATTGGTCTACTGAAATATCGTCACACTGGGTGGCTTGCGGGTGAAATAATTTTTGGAAGAGATGTTGTCACAACCAATATTACAGATTAGGAGCAGGATCACCATTATGTTTTTAATAATAGTTTGGAGGTTTCCCTATATGTTGAAATGCACAAAGAAATTCATAGGAATTTGAATCCATCAAGGGATAAAATATGGATATCAAATACACATAATCAATAGTTTATAAAATAGTTTCAAGACCATATTTTAAAGGATTCAGATTAAAATCTAGATTCAATTTCAGAATAGCTTTGATTGCTAGCTGAAAGAATCAGTGTATTTGTATTATCTTACAATGGTTATGTAGTTAATGTTTATACATTCTATATAAATGATCATGATAAAGAAAGTACCATTAAAAATAGTGGAGTTACACTCATGGCTGAAGCGATGCATGTTTCTGGTACTAAGGACAGAAATCAAATTTATGAAAACATGTCATATTTTTTCATCATCACACAAATATGGGAGTTTGATTATACAATATTCCAAGTGCTAGTTTTTTAATGCAAGTGGTTTAATAACAAAAGTGATGTTAAATAGATGAATTATGATACATTAAAGTTGATTTCAGTAAGGAAAGGTACAAAGATGAAACATTTATAATGGAATCACATGCAGTATAGGTATTTTATGTTCCAGATCCCACAAACCGAAAGAGGTAAAAATTTTGTTATTGACCAATACCACCAAAGGGTCAGATGAAAATTAATTTGAGGATGACCCTTTCATTGGGACGTCACAAAAATTTCTTAGCAGTCCCAATGTAGACATTATTTTTTATGTTAGAAGATACCATAATGAAGGGATTTGGATCATCGATAGAGGGGTAAAATCCCTTCATCCTTTAAAAAGGAAAAATGGAGTCCAATAATCAGGTTACATTTTTTTAATATACATCATGTTAACTCATGTTATTATCCATTTATTGATGTATTTATGTACTTTAAATTAAATTTTAACCCACTTCTATAGATAATGACTTCCACATGTTTTGGTGCTCCCAATCTTGAGGAACAGTAGGTCTCTCAACCTGATGCTACTCACAGTGTAGAGGAGAGACCTTATGCACATGATGGTGCTCCCAATCCCAAGGAATAGCATGTCTCTCAACCTGTTTCTACTCTTATTGAAGAGGAGAAACCTTTTTCCCATATTGGTGTTCCCAATCCTGAGGAACAATAGGTCTCTCAACCTACTACTACTCGCATTGTAGAGGAATGACCTTTGGCATCTTCTGGTGCTCCCAATCCTGAGGAACAACAAGTCTCTCAACCTGCTATTGCTCCCAATTCGGAGGTACAACGACCATCAGCACGTGTCGATGATACCGCTCCATATGAATATATTAATGATGTTGATTTTAGGGAAATGTTAGGCGACGAAGGACTAGCATCGCAGAAAAAACATGAGCATCTTAGTTTGATGGTGTTAGCAAAAATCATTAAGGTGAAAGTCAAAGGAATCAAATTTGAGGTGGGATGGAATGTTCGGGGTCATATTTTTAACCCTAATAAGGCCAGGTTCAGTAATTATATAGGAATCGTCACTTAGCCATGCATGTCAATTGACATAGATTCATGGCACCATATTGTGTCCAGGATGAAGACACTAATGTGAGAAGAGATTATGGTAACATTATGATATCATTTAATTATTTTTAAAAAAAATGAAACATTGACTTACTCTTTATCATCAATTATAGAGTGCATTTATAGTAGATGACTCCCACAAGAAGTATGTATTAATTCTTTTCGGAAGGATTCATAGAGTATTTCACAAAATTCTAACAAGACATTATCTTAAAGATGCTCAGGGGGAAATAAACCCACACCCACCAGTTATCTATACACACCTGATAACCTGAGAAGCATGGGATGAATTTACTATATGTCATGTGGATGTGTCTTTTCAGGTACATTGTGGATAGTAATGCGTTGTTTGAAGATACTTGTATTCATCACTTTGATTGAAAAAAAATTATTTATGAAACAAAAAATGAGTGTCAGAAATAAGGAACGAGCAATAAAACCAGTGTACCCTACCGTAAAGTAAGGATCGGGTACTCTTCACTTGAAAAAAAATTGGTATGTATTTTAAATCGACTATAATACTTTTATGTGACATGAAACAACGACATAATTATGTTCCTATATTTATATGCAGATTGATGAATCAAAATCCAAAGCCACTTCCTTCCCATGTCATGTGCTATGTAAAGAGGAATGTGTAAATAAATACAGGATACTAATAAATGAAAACACACAAAAAGTATGGGAAAATTGTGTAAGTATTACATAATAAAAATTAGTTTTTCCTTAAATCTCTATTACTTAACAATGATCACTTATTTTTCCTATATTTTCTATCTAACATAGTCATGGGAATAAGTAACACCTATAACAGATGAACACATACTATCAACAGCCTTAAAGAGGCTAGAATAGTGTGGCCGCGTCAGAGGTATGGGTTTGGGGGTGACCCCCCAAACATATTTTGAGAAAAAAGCAAGAGGATGATCAAAGTGAATTAATAAAATAGATGAGAGGAAGAATATCTACCCTTGATGGAAAAATCCAATGGCAGAGAGAGATTATGTAAACCTTAATGAGGGAGAGGAAAAGAGAATAAGAAACTCATGAATGTCCACCATGTGAAGATCCCACCATGCCCCCCACCAGCTATGTGGTTATCTATTCCCCTATAAGATATGTCTTGGAAGAGGTAATCAGTGTTCTGATAAATGTTTCTATGAAATGTGAATCAGACAGACACTTATACCTTTCCTATACTGATATTCTATAGGGTGATAATAAATGTGATTTATATCTATAAACACCCACCCACTTCCTTATGACGAGAGCTATGATGTTCAATATTGAAAATGGAATACTACACAATAGACCACTTACAATAGGGCATGTGTGGGTGTCAATCAGCATAGACCATGATTCGAGTGTCGATCTACCTGTTCCAATTCATGAGGATGATATTAATATGTTCAAAAAAGTTGTTGGAACATTCATCACATGGCCTTAAAATCTTGTAAAAAATGTGTTGACAAAGTGGTATTCATTTCCAATTTACTTTTCAAGATAAACCTTTAACAAATAATGAAAAAAATTTCGAACGGATGAATGTTATTACAGATGGACAAAGAGAAGGGGATGAAACAAAATACTATCTCAAAACCATCTAAAGGATTGACCATCCAATCAAAAAGATATACTGAAAGCACCATTACCCCCGTCAATTATATATCCATATTTACTATCATTCAAGGTTCATGTTGATACATAGTTTAAAGATGGTCATAACAATTTTGTTGAATTTGAAGAAAATGTGTACGGAGATAAATATAAATAATTCATTGGTGTTGATAGTTAAACTGAAATCCTCGAATGTGATTGGTTAGGCACATCAGTTGTAAATGTATACAAGAGGTATGTTTTCATGATCTTATTTTCCAAAAGTTCAGATACTTTGTCAATTATGGATAAATACATTTTATATTTTTGGTAGGTGTATATATGAAAAAAAAAATAAAGGTATTTTTCCATGAAATAAAATTTGGACTTGTTAGTCCTCACATCTCCTGTAAAGAAAAAATGAAAATAAATGCCTAAAAGAAGGCTGAAATAGTGAAAGGCCTGATCAAATCGTTTGAAAGAAAAAATTTGGATGATAGACTCTATTTAATATTGACGATGCAGGGTTAAAAATATATAATTTAATCATATCAAATATATTTTCATTTCATTCATTACTTATTATTTGTTGTGTTTTTAGGCAACATTTGATGCTCATTATGGTAAATTTGGATACTCCAAAGATTTATTTCTTGGATTCAATGCATAGATATCCAACAAACCTTCCACACATGATGGTGTTAGTCGATTTTTAATACACTAAATCCAATGTTTTTTCGAACTAAACACCAAGTTATATAATTGATATTATCTTTTAATGTAGATTCTGTTATGATTGGGTGGTGTATCGATATCATGAAAAAAAGGAATGAGGCCAGGGGATAATCACGAGAAGGAAGAAAAGTATTATTAATGGATATGTATTAGGATATATATAATAATATTTCACTATCCAAACACATATCAAAACAAATTACTTATTCTCCTAAATGTTCCTGCAGTTTCTGAAACAAAACAATGCAAAAGATTATGGTTATTATTTTTGTAAACTTATGAGAGAGATCATATTCCATGAACAAACTAGTATCCCTAAAGAGTTATTTTCAAATATAATTACTATTTTATTTAAAATATTTATTAATCCTTTATATATTTATATTTTTCTTGTACTATCATGACCATTGAAAAGACACATATTCACAAGATGATATAGATGTTCTCATAAATGAATGGGAAACATACTTTATGAGAGAATGAACAAAAATAGAATGAATATGTGACTTTCATAGAAGTATTAAATCATTTCATATTTATTTTTAATTTACTTATTTTTAATATTACTCCCTTAAGAATTGTTTTCCTATACAGGTAGACTCCTTTATTCAAGTCGGGGCAGTTTGTTTAAAGATGCTCATGCTCATGAGAGATTGGACTTTGATGGTACAATTAAGATAATTAAAACAAGTAAATTGGTGATGTGTATGAAGAAGTCTCATATAAAACTTATGCACTATGCGACCAGTATGACTCATAATACATGCTTCCACTGTGAAATGGAATTTTAGTAAAAAAAACACAACTGACATACTGAAAACTGAGAAAACATATTCGTATTGATTTGATACTCCAAGAAAATTATCTATAATTCATTTTTAACATTTAGGAATATGTATCACCTCAATAAAATGCATGTGTGTCTGGTATAACTCAAAATTTATCTTTTTAATTAAAATTGAAATCAATTTAAGTAAAAAACAACAAGTGACATACTGAGAACCAAGAAAACACATTTGGATTGTTTTAATATTTTATAACAATGATACATGGGCCATTTCTGACATGTGGGATTCAACCATACCACAATATGATTCATGGTGTGAATGGTATGAATCTATGTGTGTCTTTTTATTTAAAATTGACTCTAATTTATGTAAAAAGAACAAGTGACATACTGAAAACTGGGAAAAATCATTAGTATTGTTTTTATACTTTAGTAAAATTATCCATGAGTTATTAGTGACATGTAGGACTCATCCAAACCTCAATATGATGCACGGTGTGGCCGATATAACTCAAAGTATCTATTTTTATTTAAAATTGACATGAATTTAAGTAAAACAGAACAAGTGACAGACTGAAAACTAATCAAATTAATTTGGATTGTTTTTTATACATTAGTAAAATGATATATGATTCATTTTTTATTTTTATGAGTCAACTACACCTCAATCCAAGGCAATATGTGACTGTTTTGACCAAAAGTGTATGTTATTAGTTTAAAATGTTTCACTTACTAAAAACCAAGAAAACACACTCTAATTATCTTCATAATTTAGGAAAGTGATTCATAAGTAATTTGTGACATGTATGAAGAAGTATCACATCAAACTGATACACAATGTTGCCAGTATTACTCATAATGCATGTTTCTAGTTTGAAATGACATTTTAGTAAAAAAACAAATCTGACATTCTGAAAACTAAGCAAACATTTTTGGATTGTTTTGATACTCTATAAAAACGATCTAAAAGTCATTTTAAGTGTGTAGTAATCATAAAATCCTCAATATGATGCACGTTGTAGCCGTTATAACTCAAATAATCTCTTTTTATTTAAAATTGACATCAATTTAAGTAAAAAAACAAGTGGCATATTGAGAACTGGGAAAATTAATTTGGATTGTTTTGATATTTTAGGACAATGATACATGAGTAATTTTTTATGTGTATGAGTCAAATTCACCTCAATATGATGCATGGTGTGACTGGTATGACTCCAAGTGTGTCTTTTTATTTAAAATTGGCATTAATTATGTAAAAAGAACAAGGGACGTACTCAAAATAGAGAAAACACATTTAGATTGTTTTTATACTTTATGAAAATGATACGTGAGTGGTTTTTGCCTTGTAGGACTCATATAAATCTCAATACGATACACATTGTGGTCGGTAAAACTCAAAGTGTCCCTTTTTATTTAAAATTACCTGAATCTAGGTAAAAACAACATGTGGCATACTCAAAACCAAGAAAATGCATTTGGATTGTTTTGATACTTTAGTAAAAACATCCATGAGTTATTTGTGATGTGTAGGAGTCAACCTCACATAAATATGACACAGGGTGTGACTGGTATTACTAAAAGTGTTCATTGTCAGTTTAAAGCTGACATTTTAGTTCAAAATGTGTCACTCACTAAAAACCAAGAGAATGCACTCTGATTGTCTTGATAATTTAGGACAACAATTCATAAGTCATTTGTGATGTGTATGAAGCAGTATCACATCAAACCGATGCACAATGCGACTAGTATGACTCATAATGCATGTTTCTAGTTTGAAATTAGTTTTTAGTAAAAAAAACCGAAGTTACATACTAAAAACTGAGAAAATATATTCGGATTGTTTTGATACTCTAAAAAATGATCTATAAGTCATTTGTGACATGTAGAAATTATCCACACATTAATACAACACATGGTGTTTCTGGTATAACACCAAATGTGTCATTATTTAAAATTCACTTTAATTATAGTAAAAGAAGAAGTGACATATTCCAAATCAATAAAACGCATTCAGATTATTTTGATATTTTATCAAAAAGATCCATAACTCAATTATAACGTGTAGGAATCAACCCCACCTTAATAGGATACACGGTGTGACCAGTATAACTCCAAATGTGTTTTTTATTAAATATTGACATTTTATTAATGTATTCTTTCATATTGATGTTCAATTTATTTATTTATAGTATTACTAACATAATATTTGTTTTTTTATATAGGGGGAATATTTTCCTTGGTTTGAGATAATTTGTTCAGCAATTGGTACCATGGGAGGAGATTTTTTAGAGGGGATCACAGGGGTCAGAAGATGACATATTAATGTTTTAGAATGTTGAACAATTTTAAATGTAACTATATAAAACATTTTGTTTGAAATGTAAATAGTTGTGTTTATTTTTGTACATACCATGGGTGGAAATTTTTGTATTCATGGTGTCAATTAAATATATATATCAAGTTTGCTTCTAGTGTGCTGTTTAAATTGCATTACTTCTGGGTGTGTTGTGTTTAAATTGCAGGTTTTCCTGGGTGTAATGTTATATAAACATCACATTATAGGTGTCTAGTCCTTTATCAGTGCTAAAAATGATTATAAAGGGGACCCCCCTTTGTCATCACTACGATTAACATTGCATTTTAGAGTTGTTAAAGACCATTTTTCTTGCTATGAAAGACCATATGTGGAGTAGTGATTAATAAAAAATGGAAATTCCTTTGGATTGAATGTTAGAAAAAATGATTACTTGTGATCAAAGAATGTGTTGTATTGAATAATTTACAGGTGTGCCCTCATCTAAGTGTATTCTACTCAACCATAAAAAGTATATATTTTTTTATATTAATTAAAAACTAATGTATTTTTCATGCCACATCCCTGGTAGCTCCCCCTATATTTGTAATGAGAGCTGCAAATAATCAGAATTGCCACATAGATTGGTTCAGGACCCTTTCTGCAACAAATATTTATGGATTAGTCCAAACCACTTGATAAGTGGGCATAGCTCGCCCCATTAACACCATTATGACTATATACATTACTAAAAAAATTGGCAACATTCAATTAAGGGTTTTTTAATGTGTTTCCTGATTTTTTTTAAGTATGTGTAGGTAACTTTTCAAAAAAATGTGTATGAAAGGCAGCAGGGAGTCTTCCACCTTTCAAAAAAATTAAAAAAAACAATTTAATTATATATGTTTTTATATTTATAAATATATAGGTTTTTATATTTTTATGAGATTAATTTCACGGGTTCAGAACATGCAACATATCTCTCAATCAATAACTTTATGAAGTAGAACTAGCATTTAAAAACTGAATGTTAATCATCATAGCCAAAATGATTAAAAAGGTATATTTAATTACTAGAATCATAATTGAAAATGCATGTCAATCATAATCAACAACTAGATTATAAATATAATTTCCTCCTTTATAGAAAGAAATTCAACATTGTAAGTTATCAAGGGTAAAATATTCTTCTTAAAAGCACAAATATGGGGAAACAAACTGTAAAGAAAATCAATGTTTTAAATTATAAAATACTAATGAAATGAAAAACTCACCTGGAGGGGACTAGATTACGGGTAAATGGGTATATGGGATTGGGAAACCATGAAGGGGCGGGATGGGGGCTTGACATGGGAGGGAGGCGTTGACAGCTAGACCCGATGTTGGGGCTCGATGGGGGACTCTACAACGGGTCTTGATGGGGGGTTTATGAAGGATGGAAGGCTCGTCAGAGGGGAGAGGGATAGATAGCAGGTCACAATGGAGGCGGGATGGATCTACAGAGGCGGTACGACACGATAGAGGTGGGACGGATCGACATAAGAGAGGGGAAGTATTGCGCTACATGAAGGAGGGGTGGGGGTAGTGATCATTGAGGTTTTTATTTCATTTAATTTTAATGTATTTGAATTAATATTGAGTTTATTTTGTGGATATCTTTGTGGGTTTAATGTGAAGGTAGAAGAAGGGAAAGGGGTTTAGAGGTGAAAAATGATGAATTTTTTTTAAAAGAGGCCACCAAGTACCTAGTGGTAGGATATTAGGTTCCTAATCAGTGCCATTTAGGACTAGGTCCTTCAGACCATCCATTGGGTGGTTGGTGCAAAGGAATTGGCTAGCCAGTGGCTGGTGACAAGGTATCTAGGGTTCTCTAGATCCATTTTTTAACAAGGTATTTTTTATAGTAGATTTTTTTCCGTTAATCCATGATTCATTATGTTAGGGATTATTTTTTGTCAAAACATGGATGCCCAAATCTCTCTCTTTCTCTCCCAAACATCAAGGATCAATTTCTTCTCCATTTGAGGTCGAGTTAGTGATATGTTGGTTGAATTACCTTCATTTTGATAATGTTTAGGTTTAATTGATTTTTTTGGTGTGATAAGTATTCTCCATTGATTTTACAAAAAAAATACCAAGTTGTTGAGTATTGATTGTTTGATGTTAGGAGTGTTTTTATTTGGAATTGCTATTGTAAATGAGACACAGTTCAATGAAAATCATATCTAAAGGTGGTTAATGTAATGAATCGATGTTTTATCAATGGAAATTCCCCTCTTATAATCACATTTTGAAACACAATGCCACATCATGATTAAATGAACTAATAAATACTATGTGACTTTTATATCCTAGATATTTAACATAATTTCTCCACTTCTATGATTTGAACATCGAAAGTCCTACATACACAGTTACGATCAGTATGATATTTGGAGTTTTATAGGACAAACTTAATTTTTGGTGAATAGTATCTTACCCTTATGAATAGTAATATTACCCTTATAAATAGTAAACCGTCCAAATTAATAGTAACCACACCCATGAAAGTATAAATAAAATTTAGGCATCCTATAAATAAAAGAATGGTATAATCATATAAGTAAATAAATGTTTTAAAAATTATTAATTAAATGGTTGGTATATTTAGGTCATAATTATTTAATTACAATTTTATAGTTAATTTAATAATTTAAAAAGAAAATTTATTTTCATAAAATACTTTCATATATTAACATTTTTATGTCTTGTGATTTTAAGATAATTTTATGAGACCTTAAGTAATTTTTCAAAGTCTTATAATATCAGTTGTAATTTTAAAATCTATATTTTACAAGTAAATGATGAATTTAATTAAAAATTAAATTAATCATATTTATAAAATTATTTTTATAAAATAGAGTTCATTTTGGAATTTTATACATGAAAAAATGGTTGGGGTGAATTTTTGGGATTTTTCTGAATTACTTGAATTTTTTGTGAGTACTAAAATATGATAATTTACTATATATATACATTATAAGCTAAATACACTATTCATTGAGTCATCAATGATGTAAGAACCATTGTTTCAAACTCACATGATCTAATTACTACATTTATTCATAAGAATCCTCATTATTTCTTGTCTCTAGAAAAATAATAAACTAATGAATAAAATAATAATAAAACACCCCCTCTCCTCCACTATAAATGTCACCCCTTTGTAATGGACCTGATATCTCCAGTCCATTTATTTCTCAAAAATCTAGTGTTTGAGGTGTTTTAGGGAGTTAGTGTGACTCATTTCAACAGTTAGCCAGTTTTTTCTTATTTTTCCAATGGTAGGTCGGGCGTCTGTAGGTCGGGCATAACATTGATAGGTCATGCATCGGTAGGTCAGGCATCAGTAGGTCAAGCATCGGTAGATCGAGCGTTGGTAGGTTGGGAATTGGTAGGATACACGTTGATAGGTCGAGTGTCGGTAGGTCAGTCATTGGTAGGTCGGGCGTCGGTAGTTTTGGCATCAGTAGGATGGGTGTCGGTAAGACGGGCATCTGTAGGTCAGGTGTCACTGGGTCAGGAATCAGTATATTGGGGTTCGGTAGGTTGGGCATTGGTAGGTCGGGCATCGGTAGGTCGGTTGTCGGTAGGACAGGCGTCTGTAGGTCGAGCGTCTATAGTTTAGACGCCGGTGACTCACAGTCGGTGATTCAGGCATTGGTGAGTGGTATCGGTGAGTTGCATCTATGACTCGTGTCGGTGAGTCACATCGGTGACTCACCCATTGGTGGGTCATTTCCAATTTTTTCTAGTTTTTCCAATTTCACCCCTCTTAAATTTTATTTTATGTTAAATGAGTTACCTATCATATTTAAGTGGTTTTAAATCCATTCAAAGGTTATGAGTCATATCTTAAATTACTAAGGGTCACAGGGACTTTGAAATAGTCAAACTTCATACTCTTGATCATGTTCAGAATTTTAAGTACTTTGAAACTGTCTCCCTTCCATCAAAATAGGCTCTTGCTCTTATAATCTGATATATCCTCTTCCCCATGTGTTTCCATTATCTCTTGGTGTGACTAGAGCCTTACTCCCTCATTAAGTCGTCTGTCATGCTATAGTCTTCGGATTCAATTTTCTTTGGAGTCTCATGCTGCTTGTGTGACCCTCTGTTTTAGTGTAAGAAGGATTTGTTGATCGACTATTATTCCAAGTAGGGATTTTCCTTTGTCTCTCTTAACTGGGTATCATGCAGGGTGGGTATATGAATGTTTCTCTGTGAATATGGAATAATCTCAAATTAATAAATAAAATTTAATATGTTAAATATCAATATGCAGGGGCTGAGGAAAAGTGATGCATGCTTCAGTTTTATTATTATTTGATACTGTGATTTTTATTGGCTATATGTCTTCTGAAAATCATGATCTTTGGTGGTCTCTATTTTCACACCTATATGTCTTGTGAATACTTTTTGTTGATCCTATATGAATCAACGTGTGATTATGAAATTGGTTAACCTCATATATCCAGTTAAATAAATGGATGTATCAGGATCAAACTTGCTCTGTGATAACCCCTAAATTATCAAGTGGAATTAAAGAACAAGTGTTGTTAAATCTGAATACACTTTTCTTGTTTGGTGTGGTTTTGTGTTGTTTATGGTTCTGTCAGGCCTTATGTCTATACTGTTTATGTGGTGTTGTGGTTGGGAGTATGACTGTGTGTGTGGGGTGGTGCAGGTGGTGTAATGGAATCTTAGTTTGAGATATTGTTTTTATGTGGAATGGATGAACTTTTTTTGTAGTGGGACAAAATCTAGGTAGTTTTATGGTTGTTGGGAATGGTTTTTTTGTGCAATGGGACTGCAAATAGGTTGGGCTTTGTTGTTTTGATGGATGTGGTGTTGTCATATAGTGGGGATGTCTAGTTTAGTTGTGATGATACGTGTTGTGGGTTTTGGATGTGCGTTGGTGGTTTTCTAGTTGAGAGGAAGGACAAGGAAGCATGAATTTGAAGAATGATAATGGCAATGGTTGGCTTGGGTTCTAAGAGGGGAGTAAGGGTAAAGTGAGGTGTTTTATCATAGTTTCTTCCTATGTTTGTATTGGTTTTGTGGTTGTTTGTGTAATGTGGTTGCTAGTTTTCTGGGTAGGGATGGAATAACTGGTAATGCTTAATAGCATCAAAGTGATTAGATTTTAAGAATATTTCTTTTATCATTGCGGAAGTGACTGTCATTTGTGCTAATACATGCATGTAAGGTTAGTAGTTAGGGAAGTTTTGTGTGGGCTGGTTATTTGTTTTAAAACACATAGGTTGGACAAAGTGTTTGATACCTATATAAATATACATGTATATCCTTGTGTTTCTATACACACCCAACCCTAGTTGAGCACTATGTGTCGAACACCCCCATTTCATGGTGGAGGGTTTCTTTCTCAACATCTTGGTGGGAGGATGGATCAATGGTTATTGGATATTCTCTACTCCCTCTTCTAGGCATTGGTAACCCAAGACTTTTCGGGTAGGTTGCGGTGCGGTTTTGAGGCCTATGTGTCTGCGGGTGAGATTTGATGTGATTTTGGCCCAAGTTTTTTCAAGTGGGATGTGGTATGTGGCCCCGATGTGTTTGGGTAGGTTGTGACAGTGGGTCTTGTCGAAGAGCGTGGTAGTGTCAGGAAGTTTCCATTAGGGATGAGAAGTTAACCAATGGTAAATTGGTGAAGGGTACGCAAATATCAATGTGATTATTATATTTCATTACTTGATTTGCATTATTTAGTGACTGTGTCTTGGTGAGGTTGGTTTGTTAGTATTCCTCGATAGGTAATGTGGTTTTTCTTGTTTTCTCATAGGGGAATTAGTATGCTTCTCCCACTTGTGTACGAGTGACTTTGGTTTTTTCCAAATGAGTATACTTTCATGCTCCCCCTACATATATAAACTACTTTTACTTTTCTAGGAGGACTATGTGGACGGTGTTGATCATTACTATCTCGAACATTGGGGATAGTTTCACTACTGGAAAACTAACATATACCAATAGTTTGGAACAGTTGTTATAGGCCTCCAAACCTTTGGTATAGCCTATACCAACGGTTTGGAGAACTATTGCCAAGTAAGACGTTGGGATAGGTCTATACCAACGGTTTTGCGAAAATCGTTGGTATAGACCTATACCAACGGTTTTGGAAACCTTTGGTATAAGTAATATGAAAATTTATACCAATGTTTATGGAACTGTTGGTATATGTATTTCAAAAAAAACATTCGCTGGGATTTGATCCCCGAACCCCTAGTTTATCATTGAACGACTAAACCACTAACCTAACATGACTTTTGTGAACATAATTACATAAATATATATATTTATTGTCATAATTATTTTAAATTTTTATTTATATAATGTTCTCAGTTAGAAGATATGATAAAAATTCTCAGGACCTATACCAACGGTTGTCAAAACCGTTGGTATAGTTCTTGATTCTGGAATTCAGGACCTTTCCCAACGGTTTTGGAAAACCGTTGGGATAGGTGTCCACAAAGTGGACTTTTCCAAATGGTTTGGCCAAACCATTGGGAAATCTATACCCTTTCCCAACGGTTTGCCAAAACTGTTGGGAAAGGTGGTCACAAAGTGGGATTTCCCAACGGTTTGGCCAAACCGTTGGGAAAAAGGACCTATACCAACAGTTTTTACAAACTGTTGGTATAGAAGCGTTGGGAAAAGTCAGATTTCCAGTAGTGTTTTTTCGTTCCTTCTTATATTTTCTTTTGGTATTTACCTTAGAGACTCTTTCTTTTTATTAGTTACATTTTGGGCATGTATGTGGGTTGGATTTTGGTTTTCCTTTGTTATATATATCTATCTTGGAGTTGTTTGATGTTGATACATCTTATCTTCCATTCCCGGTTACTATAAAAAGGTTAATGCCTCCCATTTTGTGATATTTATATACCCTTTGTGTTGGTCTCCACCTCGGGGCCTACTAGTGGCAGGACTCGGGGAGTCATTATCTTTCTTTCTCCATTATCATCTCAGAAGGGGAATCTTTTGGAGCGAGGGGTTATGACAAAATGATATTAGAGGTAATGATTGAGAGATAGGATGGGGTTTTGAGTTAGGCACATTGAGGATTGCATGGGTTGGTAGGGAAACAGTGTTAGGTGATCTCGGTGTGTGACATAGGCTAGGGATGATTAGCCAGGACCCAGGATTTTAGGGGCCCCCAGGATCTGATGTAAGGACTCACAGCATATCGAATGATCAAGTGAGGCTACAACATTTGTAGGTTAGAGACCCTAGAAAAGTTATTTGCATCATAATGACTTGTGTTCCTATTTAAATTTGGGAATTAAGGGTAATTTAAATAAATAATAATTTAAAATGAACCTTGAATGAAAACTCCATACTACTCAGGCTTAGGAGTTCCTTGTTTAATTTTTCAGATATGGCACCCGGTCATCATATACGTGTGGTATAGGAAGTGGAGGCTCAGCAGGCTGACTCGGTCAATCGATAAAGGGATGACCGAGTAGAGGAGGATTATCAGTGGTAGAAGAAGCTTCATTTTTTCCAATGGCAGACTTTGGGGATGTACGAAGGCAGCGTTTCTGATACAGAGATGGAGAGTTGGCTTGAGGGGATAATGATTACTTTTAGCTTGATTCGAGCTCCGATGGAGTACTGGGTTCCTATTGGTGAGCCATATGTGGGTATTTTCATGTAAATGGTTGAAACTTTACCTTGGGAAGAGGGAGGAGACCGATGTTCTATGGGTCAATTTTGAGAAGGCATTCCGAGTGGAATTATTTTCTTCGAAGATGAAGGCTGAGAAGAGTTAGGAGTTACTCTCCCTTCAGTAGAGGAGTATGTCAGTATGGGATTTGGGGATCAAGTTCAAGTATCTCCTTCACTTTTCCTTGTATGTCTTTCTAGATGAGGAGTCTCAGGAAAGATGCTTAGAGGAGACACTTTGTCCTTCACTCTACTACACAGTTACAACCTTCACCTTATCGATGTACTTATAGGTCCAGAAGAAGGCTGAGTTAGTTGAGAGGATGTAATAACAAGGAGGTCTAACATGAGAGGGGAGTCATCCTGGATATTTTAAGGGAAAGGCTACTAGAAGCAGGTCTCAGGCGCTAGGGCCTTCCAGGTTTCGTCCAGCAAGGAGTCGACCTTAGTAGTTTATGTTTCCTCCTCCAGGTCATATTCCTTTTATCATGGTCTTGGTATCGGGGTGTTTCTCTTTTGGAGGTTGTGGGAACCTTTAGATGCAGTTCCCAATTTGATCTTAGTATGGTGGACGGTTTTAGGTTCATCACCTGCCTCAATAGCATTTTTCAGTGAGGTCGTACCAGTAACAGGGACAAACTCTTGGTCCACCAAGGGGAGGCGGTGCAGGTAAAGGCCGACCTCAGGGAATTCCTCAAGGACCTCAACACGGGATGGTCAGGGAGGTGACTGATAGCATAGGGGTATAAGATCTAGGTGGGGTCAGTTGCATTCCACAGAGGCAGTATTTCCAGTAGGGCCAAAGATAATTTGAGGTACAATCAGTTTGTTTAGAACACTTTCTTGGGCTTTGTTTTATTTTAGAGCTTCTCACTCCTTCAATGCACCCGCTCTATCCCATTATTTGGGACTATATATAGATATGATTTTTGTTCCCATGGTATTGATCACACCAGTTAGAGGTAATACCATCTTTTTTTATGTTTTTTGGGGATGTAGACTGATGTTGGTGCTGCATCAGTCCTATGATGATCTCTTCCTACTATATATGTATCCATGCAACATCATCATTAGTATCTATTGGTTGTTTTCCATGCATTTTTTCATTTATTTCTTCCATAGGAGAGTCATGTTTTCAGACATGAATGGCCAACATGTGGTTTTCATTGGTGAGAAAAGTTGTCGGGTGGGTAGCCTGTGTGTGGATCCTCTTCTTTCCTTAATGGTTTAGCTATCATTGGAATCAGTGGATGCTAAGATAATATAGGTTCTAGGAGATATCAAGGTGTTCTTGGATGTTTTACCCAAGGAGTTTTTGACTCTACCCCATTGACATGACATTGAGTTTAGGATATACTTATAGCCTGGTGCTTTTCCGATTTTGATGGCTCCTTATCACATGGCACCTTCTGGGTTGTTGGAGAAACAGATCCAAATTGAAGATATGATGAAGAAGGGATTTATATGACTTAGTGTGCCATCATGGGTTGCTTCAGTTTTGTTTGAAAAGTAGGAATATGGTGGTCTGAGGCTGTTCATAGAATACTGGAGGTTGAATCAGGTGATGATCAAGGATCATTACCCCCTTCTGAGGATAGATGGTCTTTTTGACCAGCTGAGGGGATCAAGTTGGTTCTCTACGATTGATTTTCGGTCTAGATATCACCAGTTGAGGTTAAAGAAGGGTGGAATCCTGAAGATTGCTTCCAAGTGTATGTACGGTCACTTTGAGTTCGTGATCATGTCATTCAATGATACAAATTCACCATCCATGTTCATGGGGATCATGAACTTTGTTTTCTGTGAGTTCCTGGACCGTTTTGTCATCGTATTCATCGATGACATTCTGATCTACTTGAAGTCAGATAAGGAACACACAGAGCATCTCAGGACTGTCTTGGAAGTTCTTCAATGCCACCAGATCTTTGGGAAGTTGTCCGAGTGTAAGTTTTGGACAAGATAGGTGAACTTCCTTGGTTATGTTGTGTCTTTTCAGGGTGTAGTAGTGGACCCATCAAAGTTCGGGGAAGTTGTTTCTTGGTCTGCACCCAAGAATGTGACAGAGGATTATAGTTTCCTTAATATGGTAGTCTATTATCGTAGATTTGTACCTTATTTCTCTCGATTTGTATCTTTGTTGACAGATTTGACAAAAAAGGACAAGCTTTTGTGTGGAGAAAGCAGTGTTAGGTAGCATTTGGCTATCTAAATGTGAATTTTTCTAGTGATCCAGTGCTCTAGTTTCTAGAGTAGGGTGTGATGTTTGAGGTTTTTTGTGATACTTACTATCTAGGTTTGTGATTTGTACTGATGAAATAGTGGGGAGTAATCTCTTATGGGTTTAGGAAGTTGCGTCCCCACAAACTTAACTACACCCCCCATGATCTGGAGCTAGTAGCGGCCATGTTCGCACTGAAGTTTTGGAAACATTACATTGTTGGGGAGTACTTTTTGGTCTTTAAAAATCAAAATATATTGAGGTATATCTTTTCCTAGAGAGATTTGAATTTGAAATAGTATAGTTGGATGGAGTTTCTCTTGGATTATAATTTAGAGATCTCTTACATCTCATGTAAGGAAAATGTCATGGATGACGCCTTGAGCAGTAAGTCACAAAAGAGGTAGTTCGGTAATCTAAAGATGCTTGGAAGGAAATGGAGGAGTTGGATTCCTTGCAAATTGAAGTAGGGATGGATTGTGGTAGAGGTTTTTTATTTTAGATGACAGTACAATCATATCTAAGGAAGTAAGTGGAGGATTCCCAATGGGGAGACTCAGAGGAAGATGTGATGTTTGATCGTATTGAACATGTTGATGCTCTATAGGGATGGTTGGAGGATGGTTAGAATCAGATTTTGTTTGATGGGAAGCTATTTTTTCTAGTGGCGATGCATGAGGGAGTCCTATGTGAGTTTCATAGCTCGCCCTTAGCAGTACACCCAATAGTTTCCAAGATGTAACGCGGATTGAGAGAGCATTTTTGGTGGCCTAGGATGAAATGGTCGGTAGTAGAGTTTGTGGAAAAATGATCAGCATGTGAAGGATGAGCACTGTATTCCCAGTGGTTTGTTTCATCCCTTAGATTTCCCTAAGTGGAAGTGGGATGACATCTCGATGGATTTCATCACAGGGTTACTCTGGCCTTAGGGAGGATATGACGATATCTGGGTAGTGGTGGATCGGCTGACAAAATAAACTCACTTATGAACGATTAAAGAGTTTGGCATAGTGGATACCTTTTATAGGAGGTATGTGGATGATGTAGTGCAGCTGAAGGGAGTTCTGAGATCCATCATCTCGAATCGGGATACACTTTTTACCTCGCGAGTCTGGAGGGGATTGCAGCATGATTTTGGCACTCAGTTATTCATCAGCATTTCTTTTCACCCTCAAATGGATGGGCAGATAGAGTGGACCATCCATATATTGGAATAAATTCTTAGGGCATGTGTCTTGAACTTTGGTGGATATTTGGTATGACACTTTCCCTTGGAAGAGTTTTCTTACAATAATAGATATCACTCATCCATTAGCATGGATCTATTTAAATATTTGTATGGAAGACTGTGTCATTCACCATTGTGTTGGAAAGTGTTTGGGGAGACAACTATCCTTGGATCTATGGTAGTACAAAGCACGACATAGAAGTTTCATATTGTCTGTGAGAGGATGAAAGTAGCGTAGGACTGACAAAATTCATATGTTGGTCACAGGAGGAGGCCCTTAGAGTTCGAGGTTGGGGACCCTGTGTTCTTGAAGGTATCCCCTCGATGTGGGTATGGGAGGTTCATCATAGTGAGTAAGCTTTCTCACAAGTTCATCAAACCCTTCCAGGTTTTGGGATGAGTTGTCATAGTGGCATACAAATTGGCATTGCCACCGTAGTTAGAAAAGGTCCATAACCTCATTCACATCTATCGGCTTCATAAGTATCTTCATGATGACCCCCACATCATTTAATAGTGAGAGTTAGACATCAAGGATGATGCAAAATTTGTGGAGAATCCAATGGAGATCTAGGATCCTTGGGATAAGTTGTTTCATGGATAGACCATTCCCTTGGTTTTTGTGTTGTGGAGGCATGGTGGCCTTGAGGAGAGTACCTGGGAGTGATAAGTGCATATGTGTACCTAGTAACTGGAGCTGTTTTGAGTTTTTCTTGTGTGATTTGATTTATTATGTAATTCTTGAACCTTGTTTGCTATGATATGGGTTTTTTCCTTGTTCTTTAATGTGTGATTAATTCCTAACACGTGAAGAAGGGAGGATATTATCACTAATCAGGACGCATTAATTGAGATGCGATTAAACTCATTTAGGTAAGTCAGTTCCACCTAGAGTGGATAGTATCTTGACATGGAGGAAGGGACTCCCTAAATGAATGTGTTTGGACAATGTGGTTTTTGGTGCTTATGTGGCATGTCTTGTGGTCAGTTGGGTAGTGGATGTTGGAGGAGGTGTTCATGGATGTCATGGTTCCACTTCTCCTTTTGAACTATCATGGTGGTTTATCCTTGAGAGTATCTTATGGGGTGGTTGTTCGGACCCCTCTTCTTCTAGTTTTGGTTTTGAATTCTCGAGGGAAAGAATAGTTTGATAGGTATATGATGTAATGGGTCGGACCTCTCCAGCCCATTCCTTTTTCAAAAATCTAGTGTTTGAGGTGTTCTAGGGAGTCAGGGTGACTCATTTCAATATTTATCTAGTTTTTTTCTTGTTCTTCCAATGGTAGGTCTGGCATCGGTATGTCGGGAATCTGTAGGTTGGGCATCGGTTGTTCAGGCATCAGTAGGATGGGAGTCGGTAGGTCGGGTGTCGATAGGTCGGGCATCTGTAGGTTAGGTGTTAGTAGCGCGGGCATCGGAAGGTCAGGTTTTAGTAGGTTGGGTGTCGGTAGTTTGGGTTGTGGTAGGTCGGGTGTTAGTAGGTTGGGTGTTGGTAGGTCAGACATCATTAGGTTGGACGTTGGTAGGTGTGGGTAGGTCGGGCATCAGTAGGTTGGGTGTCAGTAGGTCGGGCGTCGGTAGGTCAGACTTCAGTAGGTAGGGAATCAGTGACTTTTTGTTGGTGATTCAGGCATTTGTGAGTGGTGCCAGTGAGTCACATTAGTGACTCATGTCGGTGAGTCATGTCGGTGACTCACCCATTAGTGAGTCATTTCCATTTTTTTCAGTTTCACCCATCTTATGTTTTATTTGACTATAAATTAGTTACCTATTATATTTAATCATTTTTAAAGTTTTTTCAAACACTATGAATCATATCTTAAATTAATAAGGCTTATGGGGACTTTGAAATAGTCAAACTATGTAATTTTGATCGTGATCTAAATTTTAAGTACTTTGAAACTGTCTCCCTTCCGTCGATATAGGATCTGGATCTTCTATGAAAAGATCTCCTCTTCCACGTGTGTTTCTATTTTCTATTGGTGCACCCAGAGCCTTCCTCCCCCGTTAATTCATACATCATGATGTATCCTTCATATTAAGTTTTCCTTGGAGTCTTCTATATCTTGTGCAACCCTTTATTTTGGTGCAAGAAGGAGTTGCTGATCAATTGTTGTTCCAAGTAGGTATTTTCCTTTATCTTTCTTAACTATGTATCATGATGGGTGGGTATATGAATGTTTCTCTATGAAGATGGAAGAATCCTGAATTAACAAAGATAATTGAATCTATTAAATATCAATATGCAGTGGCTGGGGAAAAGTGATGCATGCTTCTGTTTTAATATTATTGATATTGTGATATGTATTGGATGTATGCCTTCTGAAAATCAAGGCCATTGTCAATCTATGTTTGTGCACTTTTATGTCTTGTGAATACTTATTTTTTATCCTCCTTGAATGACTGTGTGATTATGAAATTGTTTATCCATGTATATTTGGATAAATAAATGGATGCCTCAAGATCGAACTTGATCTATGATAACCCCTGAATTATTAATTGGAATTAAAGAACAAGTGTTGTTAAATCTGAATACATTTTGGTTGTTTGGTGAAGATGTGTGTCGTGTTTGGTTCTTTTTGTCCTTGTGTCTATACTGTTCATGTTGTGTTGTGGGTGGGAGTGTGGTTGTGTGTGTGGGATGGTGAATGTGGTATAATGGAATCTCATGTTGAGAGATTTTTTTACTGTGAAATGGTTGTCTCGGGTGCTAAGAGGGTAAGAAGTGTGAAGTGGGGTTTTTTTCATAGTTTATTCCATTGTTTAGCTTGGTTTTGTTGTTTTTTTGTGTGTTGTGTGGTTTCTAGTTTCCTGGGAAGGGATGGAATAACTGGTAATGCTTAATAGCATCAAAGTGATTAAATGTTAAGTGGATTTATTTTATCATTATGGAAGTGACCATCGTTCATGATGATATGTACATGTAGGGTTAGTATCAAGGGAAGTTTTGTGTGTGCTGGTTTTTTTGTTTGGAAACACATAGGTTGGGCAGATTGTTTGATACCTATATATATACATGTAGATACTTGTGTTTCTATACTCACCCCGCCCTATTTGAGCAGTATGTGTCGAAATCCCCCATTTAATGGGGGAGGGAGTCTTTCCCAACATCCCAGTGGGAGGATATATGGATTTTTATTAGCTCTTCTCTGCTCCCTCTTTAAGTAATTGGTATCCCAAGACTCTCTAGGCAAGTTGTGGTGCGGTTTTGAGGCCCAGGTTTCTATGGGTGAGGTGTGTTTTTCTAGGTGTCTATGGGATGAGGTTGTGGTTTTTGACCCAGGTGTCTATAGGGGAGATGTGATGTGGTTTTCACCAATGTGTTTCAGGTGGGATGTGGTATGTGGTCCAACTGTGTATGGGCAGGTTGTGACAGTGGGGTTTGTGGAAGAGCGCAATAGCATCAAGACATTTTTCGTTAGGGGTGAGCAGTTAACCAGTGGAAAGTGGTGTGGGGTGCCCAAATATCGATGTTCTTATTATATTAAATTACTTGATTTTCATTATTTGGTGTGTGTTCCTCGGTGAGGTTGGGTGGTTAGTATCCCTATATAGGTGTTGTGGTTTTTTTTTTTCTCACAGGGACATTAGTATGATTCTCCAACTTGTACAAGGGTGACTTTGGTTTTTCCCTATTGAGTATACTTGTATTCTCACCTTACGTATATAAACTGCTTTCAGGTTTTCAGGGGGATTACATGGATTGTTCTAAGCATTATTATCTCAGACATTGGGGATAGTTTTTGTGTCACCTCTTATATTTTCTTTTGGTATTTTCCATGGAGACTATTACTTTTTTATTAGTTACATTTTATACATGCATGTGGGTTATATTTTGGTTTTCCTTTGTTATAAATATCTTTCTTGGAGTGGTTTGAGGTTGATACATCTTATCCCCTGATCCTTGTTAGTATAAAAATGGTAATACCTCCAATTTTGTGATATTTATATAACCTTGGTGATGGTATCCACCCCGGTGCCTACTGAATGTAGGACTTGGGGGTCATTATCTCTCTTTCTCTATTGCCTGGTCAAGAGGGGCATCTTTAGAGGGAGGGGGTCCTGACACCCTCACACCCTCTTCTCCTCACACCTCTCATGTTTTGATTGTTGCCTAACTTCTACCCAATACTATTCCCTAGACCCTTCCCCATGTCCTGGAGATCTTTTTCTCATCAAAATACTAAGCCTAGGTTCCTTGAAAAGGATCTAAAGAGGATAATTCAAGAGGTAAATCCTCTCTATTTTTCTTTTAATTTCCTTTCAATTTCAATTTATTTTCTTATTCTTTATCCACCTAACTTCATCTAAATGTAATTATAACTCCATTTCCTTACATATATTTTAATTATATCATGTTAATTTATGATATAATATTAAATTCCTCCCTCTCTCTCTTTCATCTTAAAAATGAAATATCCGCCCATGATGTGTTAATTTACTGATATCGTGGCTGATGCACTTTTATTTTCCTTAAACATCTTCAAGGATATTAATAAGAACATTAAATGTTTTAAAAATATTTTAAATTGTATTTTATAACCATTTTTATGTTTTGGAAATAACTTATACTCATAATACGAAATGATAAAACAAAACGAGTTCACCGTGTTTGAAAAATAGCCAAAATTAGCCTAAAATGATCATTATTTACTTTTTATCTAATGAATCATAATCATGGTATATAACCAAATAATTTTTAAGATCATTTATGCTTATTTAGGATCATTAATAACATATAATAACAATTTTTGATGTTTATCATCATTTTAAATTAACTTTCATTCATGTATACAAATGAACTCATCATGAAAACCAAGAAAATGAATGCTCCCAAAAAATGATTTTAAACTCTATAACGCATCCAAAGGCCCATAAAATAACATAATAAAACCATAATGAATCATATTAATGTATAAAAGGTTCTATAATTTTTAATTATTTAATATAATGTGATTCCATGTGATATTAATGTGAAGGAATATTTCAGAAAAAATGTAAGTGGAATTCTCAAACCAAACTCTCTTTCTTTGGGTTTTCTCTATTTCATCCCATTTTTAGTATGGTTATACATTAAAAATCTCTTCTTCATCATTATCTTACATATTCTGTAATAAATGTGTTTTCCACTATAGTTTTTGACAAACACAATGTTTTCCAAAAGAAATCTTCTTTAAAAAAAACACACCTTTTACTTCTCACTCAAGGTTGATGATTCTTATATCAAATGTGGAATTAACTGTTTCATTTGGGAACCCGAAGTTTATGAATGTATTATTTATGAAGTGAAACCCATTATTTTACATGGGTTGTTATATGTTCAAGATTGTTATATTTTCTATGTGGCATGCATGATAATGTAAATGTTATGATGTGACGGGTGTGCCTGGAATTATACTATGCAATGTTAATGTTATGATGTGACGGGTGAAGCCAAAATTATATATCACTCTAATGAATTTGGTAATGTGAAAAACCTCATGAGTAAAGTTAAATATGTGTGAAAATGATTCTACATTTTTTCATAAATATTTGAGGTAGTATACCACTAAGATATGATGTTTCATTTTTATGCATTGTCACATTACAAGTCTTTTATTAATGCTTCCTATCATGATTATAATACTATTCCTATTTTATGATGATAATGATTATTCTAACCCCAAAATATATTGTTTCATGGTATTATCTATACTCTTACTGTTCTTTTTAGCTCCCCCCATTTTTATGTATATCCTTAGGTGACTACATGTATTAATTAGGACATAAGGGAAAATAAGAATCTAGAGAAGAAGGAATTAAATAAATGTTTATGTTTTATTTTGTAAAAGTTATGTATGGTCCTATTTTCTTCAAGACATTAATCCTTTGTATCCTCTTTGTGTAATGTTTTTAAGTTGTTTATCCTTAAAATTATGTAATAGTAATGTAATAAAGGTTGGGTCACTATAGTTGGTATCATAGGATTGTTTAGTTAATTTGGGAATTAGGATTAGAGAACTGTAGTGAAAATCCCTTAATATATGACTAGGTATAAGTAATCACACAATAAGATTTGTTTTAGAAAATTCTAAACATAAGGATCACACAAGATATGACTTATTTTCATAAAGGAATAAATTATTTATTCGTGACTTGTTAACTTATGTTTTGTTCAAACCTTATCTATTTTTTAAAATAGTGGGAATCAAGAGACATCAGGCGAACAACTCATGCGAGGGATAATGTAGAAATTATTAGAATGACATCCTCAATTATTTGGGAGGTGGAGTTAAAAATTTGATGTATATTCTTACCCAGCTATCTCAGGTTATGAATAATAACCTAAATAATGTAGAATGTCCTCCTTCACCAAATAGGGAGAAACTAGACACTGATTGTTTTATGTGAAAACAACCTCCAATGTTTAGTGGATCTTCTAGTCCACTAGTTGTGGAATAGTGGGTCAACTCAAAGGAGAAGAGCTTTTCTATACTGCACTATTCTAAGATGGATAAGGTGACTCTGGCTATTTATCATTTTGATGGAGAGGCCAATCAATGTTGGGCTTGGATTAAGAACACCATGCCGAGGGAAGAAATTGAAGATATGGAGTGGGAATACTTTAAGTTAATTTTTCTTAATAAGTATTTCCCTTGAACTATTCATACAAATATGGAGAGTGGATTCATAGAGCTGAAACAAAAAGGAAGTAGAATCTGTGATAGCATATGAAGAAAATTTCACAAGGCTTGCAAGGTATTCTTTAGGCTTTATTATCAACAATGATAGCATAATTGATAGATTACTTAGTTGATTAAAACCGGACCTTCAAAAGGATCTTACAATTTGAGACATTGGGAGTTATGAATAAATTGTACGATGTGCTCTCAAATTGGAGATCGGGTTTGGAGAATGGTCTCATGGTTATGGTGATATGAAAATAAAGATAGGTTTTCATGTTGGATGATCTCATGAAAAAAGGTGGAAAGAAAACTAAACCACCCACATGTCAAAAATGTGGGAAGAAGCATCATGGGAACTACCTCAAAGGGATGGGGAAATGCTTCAAGTGTGGGAGAGAAGGCCACCAAGCTCATAAATTTCAAAAATATATAAAAAGGTAGGATAATGTGGTGGAGGAAAAGAGCGAACCACACATGGTCTAATGCTACAACTTTTGGTAGAAATGGCACTATGCAAACCAGTGCACTAAACCTCGAGTCCTCGAGGGTAATCAGCATCATCGCCACCAAAACTGAAGGAGCAAGGGAAGGCTTATGCCATCACTACTGCGGAAGTGGAGTAAGATAATGAAGTAGTACAAGGTACACATACTATTCACTCAAGAATGGAAAAAGTATTATTTGATTCTAGTTTTATTCATTCCTTTATATAATGAAATTTTACTAGAACTGTTGAATTGAAGCCCCAAAAATGATATCTGTTAAAATACCAAGTGGTGTTATCATTTCACCCCAAGTGTTGGAATCTTATCTTATTGGAATATGTGAAAATATTCTTCCATAAAATCTTGTGATACTTACCTTGGTTAAATTTGATGCTATACTTGGGATGAATTGGCTCTCTTTATATAGAGCATATATAAACTATCAGGAAAAATAAATATCTTTTGATATTATGAACCATCCCATTATCCTCTACAAATAGAAGGAAGGTCATGAATATCCTTTGGAAAATCATTCAACAATGTGGGTGTTGATTCCCTGTGAAGAATCATACCTCACTCAAATGGTTGATTCAAAGGAAAGAGTCAACCTAGTGGAAATTCCCATAATGAGGGAATATAGTGATGTATTTCAAGAAGAGTTACACGGACTACCCTCAAATCATGAGGTATAGTTCTCAATAGAACTCATGCCCTGATCTGCTCCTATCTCAAAGTGTCCCTATAGGATGGCCCTTATAGAACTGGAGGAGTTAAAGAAGTAGCTTCAAGAGAATTTGGGCATAGGGTTCATATACCCTAGTGCATCACCTTGGGGTGTTCCAGTTCTCTTTGTCAAGAAAAAGGATGGATTAATGCGGCTATGTATCGATTATTGGGAACTCATAAAGATCACTATAGAGAACAAGTATCATCTTCCAAGGATTGATGACTTGGTTGATCAGTTGAAAGGAGCTCAGTACTTCTCAAAGGTGGATATCCATTTTGGATATCATCAGCTAAAGGTGAAGAAGAAAGATATTCAGAAGACTGCCTTCCATATAAGGTATGTTCACTATGAGTTTCAAGTGATTCCCTTCATAATTACTAATTCCCCTGAAATCTTCATGGATTTAATGAATATAGTCTTTAGACATTACCTCAAAAAAAATTGGTAGTGTTTATCGATGATATTTTCATCTACTCTAAGAGAAAGGAGGAACATTAAGAACATCTAAGGCATGTGTTGGAAACATTGAGGAAGTAGAAATTGAAAAACAAGTTCTACAAGTGTTACTTTTGGATGTAGCAAGTCACGTTCTTGGGACATGTGATCATAAGTGAGGGAATTTCTATAGATCCTTCAAAAACAAATGCAATTAAGGAATGGCCCAGACTCATTAGTGTCACAAAAATTCATAATCTTATTGGATTATCTGGGTACTATCAATGTTTTGTGAGACATTTCTCATGATTTTAAATCTTTCTAACTAAGTTAACAAGAAAAGGGGTAAATTATTTTTGTTCAAAATGTGAGGAAATATTCAATGAGCTAAAGAGAAGGTTGATCTCTACACCAGTACTCACACTACTAAAAAACAAAGAATTTTTTGTGATATATATTGATGCTTGCAAGAAAGTCTTGGGTTGTGTACTCATATAAAATGATAATGTGATAGCCTATGCCTCACAGTAGTTGAAGATCCATGAGAAAAACTACTCGACGCATGATCTGTAGTTGGCATCTGTGAACTTTTCATTGAAAATATAGCGCATTATCTATATGGGGAGAAGTGTGAGATATATTTTGATCACAAGAGTCTCAAATATATATTCATGTAGAAGGAGATTAATATGTGCCAGTGAATATGGTTAAATCTCATCAAGGATTATTACTTCTCAATACACTACCATCTTAGTAAGTCAAATAAGGTAGCGGATGCTCTAAGTATAAAGGATCCTACATCTTTATCGATGATGATAATTAAGAAGGATCCAAGATTCTTATATTTTCAAAGTATGGACATGGAAATAATTAAGGGAGGAACATCATCAATACTTTCTCAAATAATTTCTCAACCATCCCTCATGGAGAAAATAAAGGATGTTCAAAGAAAATATGTGGAAATTATGAAAAGTGTGGAAGCTATTAAAAATGGGAAATCATCTGAGTTCAAGATTGATGAGGAAGGATATATAAGATGTGGGTCACGATTATGTGTACCATAATATATAGAGATAAAGAAGGAGCTTCTGGATGACGCACATATTTATGCCTTCTCAATTCACCCAGGAATCACAAATATGTATCAAGATCTCCGATAGAAATTTTGTTGGGAAAATATGAATAAGGAGATTACTGAATATACATCAAAGTGATATGTATGTCAACAAGTGAAGGATGATAGATAAAAGTCTACAAGGATGATGAAACCAATACCTATACCAACAATGAAGTGGGAGAACATTACCAAGGAAACTGTCACTGGAATTCGAAAAACATCTAGAGGAAACAATGTTATATGTGTCATTATGGATCATCTTACAAATATAGCTCACTTTATTTCAATTTGAGATGAATTATCGTTGGATAAAATTGCACAGAAATATATCAAGGAGGTGCTAAGTTATAATGGAGTACCACTATAGATTGTATCCAATCATGATCCAAGATTCACCTCAAAGTTATGTAAAAGTCTCCAACATTCTCTAAGCACTAAATTGAACTTCAGTACAACCTATCATCCTCAAACTGATGGTCAATATGAGCGAACTATTTAGAAACTGGAAGACTTGTTGAGAGCATGTTCTATGGACTTCAAAGGAGGAGGATACCAATATTTTCCTATGGTTGAGTTCTCTTACAGCAATAGTTTTCACTCTAGAATCCAACTGGATTTATATGAATCCCTTTATGGTAAAAGTCGTAGAACACTGACATGCTGGGATGATGTCGATGAATGTAAGCTGCTAGGACCAAAAATGGTTGATGAAATTATAGAAAAGGTTAAAACCATTTAGCAGCACATCAAGGCAGCCCAAAGTTAACAAAATAACTATGCAGAAAATCGTCGACGAGACCTTGAGTTCAAAGTTAGATACATGTTATTCCTCTGCATATCTCCATGGAATAAGGTCATGAGATTTGGGAATAAAGTAAAGCTAATTACTAGGTACATCAGCCCCTTTGAGATTCTTGATCATGTCAGAGTTGTGGCCTATCGACAGCACTTCCAACCTACCATGTCAAAAGTATATGATGTATTCCATGTGTCCCTCTTAATTAAGTACATACAAGATCTCTCACATGTACTATCTTCAAAGTTGGTATAGTTGGAGAATGATCTTTCTTATGAGGAGCATCCAATGAAGATATTGGATCTTAGAGATAAAGTTCTACACAAAAAGACTACTTGTCTGTTCAAAGTACTATGGCATAACCATAAGTACGAAGAGGAAACATGGGAACCAAAGGAAGTGATAAAGGAGAAGTAACCACACCTATTTTCATCCTAGATTGTAAAATGAAATATTGAGGGTGAAATTTCATAAGGGGGGAAGAGTGTAACTACCCAATGTTTTATCAATGGAAATTCCCTTCTTATAATCACATTAGGAAATATAATGCCACATCATGCTTAAATGAACTACTAAATACTATGTGAATTTTATAGCCTATCCATTAAACATAATTTTTTCACTTTTGTGATTTGAATTTCGAAAATCCGACATACATGGTTGTGATCAGTAAGATATTTGGAGTCTAATAGGACAAACATAATTTTTGGGGAATAGAAACTTTCCCTTATAAATAGAAATATGATCCTTATGAATAGTAAATCAGACAATGAATAGTAACTTCACCCATGAAAGTATAAATAAAATTTGGGCATCTTATAAATAAAATAATGGTATAATAGTCAAAGTAAATAAATGTTTTAAAAATTATTAATTAAGTGGTTAGTATTTTTAGGCCATAATTATTTAATTACAATTTTATAATTAATTTTATAATTTAAAATAATATTTATTTTCATAAAATATGTTCATATATTAACATTTTTATGTCTTTTGATATTAAGATAATTTTATGAGACCTTAGGTAATTTTTCAAAGTGTTATAAAACCAGTTCTAATTTTAAAATCTGTATTTTCCAAGTAAATGGTTATTTTAATTAAAAAATAAATTACTCATATTTAGAAAATTATTTTCATAAAATGGGGTTCATTTTTTAAATCTACTCATTGAAAAATGGTTAGGGTGAATTTTTTGGAATTTTTCTAAATTACTTGAATTTTTTGTGGATAGTGAAATACAGTAATTTATGGTATATATACATTATAAGCTAAATACACCATTCATTAAGTCATCACTGATGTAAGAACCATTTGTTCTAACTCACATTATCTAATTACTATATTTAGTCACAATAATCCTTTCTATTTCTTTTCTTGAGAAAAATAATAAACTAATGATTACAATAATAAGAAAACACATCTCTCCTCCACTATAAATATCACCCCTCACACCCGCTTCTCCTCACACCTCTAAAGCTTTGATACTTTCCTAAATTATACCAAATAATCTTCCCTAGTCCCTCCTCCACATCCAAGAGATCTTGGTCTCATCAAAATACCAAGCCTAGGTGCCTTGAGGAGGATCTCAAGAGGAGAATTCAAGAGGTAAATCCTCTCTCTTTTTCTTTTAATTTCCTTTCAATTTCAATTTATTTTCTTATTCTTTCCTCACCTACCTTCATCCAAATGGCATGATAACTCCCATACATTAAATATAATGAAATTATATCATGTTAATGTAAGATTCAACATTAAACTCCTCCCTCTCTCTCTTTCATCTTAAAAATGAAATCTTCGCCCGGGATGTGTCAATTTACCAACATCGTGGGCGATGCACATTCATTTTCCATAAAAATATTCAAGTATGTTAATAAGACCATTAAATGGATTAAAAATATTTTAAAATTTACTTTATAACCCTTCTTAAGTTATATAAATAACTTATAATCATAATACCAAATTATAAAACAAAATGAGTTCATCATGTTTGAAAAACCACCAAAATTAACCTAAAACGATCATCATTAACTTTTATCAGACTAATAATCCTAATGGTATATAACCAAATCCTTATTAAGATTTTTTAAGATTATTTAGTATCATTAATAAAATATAATAACAATTATGGATGTTCATCATCATTTTAAACGAACTTCCATTCATTTATACAAACGAACTGATCACGAAAACCGTGAAAATGAATGCTCCTGAAAAATAATATTAAACTCTATAACTCATCTAAAGGCCCATAAAAGAAAATAATAAAACTATAATGAATCATATTCAGGTATAAAATTTTCTTGAATTGTTAATTAATGAATCGAATGTGATTATACAGGATATTAACATGAAGGAATCTTTTAGACAAAACGTAAGGGGAATTCTCAAACCCAACTATCTTTCTATGGGTTTTCTCTCTTTCACCCCATTTTTAGTATGGTTATACCATAAAAATAATTCATTTATCATTATATTACCTATTTTGGGATATAAATTTTTCCCACTAGTGTTTATGAAAAACTCAATGTTTTCCAATAGAACCCTTCTTTACAAAAACCACACCTTTTACTTCTCACTCAAGGTTGATGATTCTTATATCAAGTATGGAATTCCCTGTCACTTTGGTGGTGGTGCGGTGGTGGAGGTGAGTTGCCAAAATAGGTCGTTATTTGGGAGGTTCAGGTTTTGATTCCTGGGAGTCTGCTTTCAGGGTAAGCCTCTCCCTCGGGATCCACCCGCCTTGTCGGGCCGCCCGGACTCCTCTGAGAGGGAAAAATGAGGCGCGGCCCAATTGCTGACGGATCGTTGTGACGAACCATCACTGCTGGGCCGTTACCCTCCAGGACGCTCTGCCATCTTAGCTGGCAATGGCTCCTTACCTAGCTTGGGATCTGCCTACGAGTACTACCCCTTCGTGGGGGAGGGGGTTTCTCTGTGTGGAGGGTTTGAAAAGGCCACACTGGGGAATTCCCTTTTAATAAAAGAAAATAAAAAGCATGTAATACCCTATTTCATTTGGGAACTCAAAGATTATGAATGTGTGATTTATGAAGTGAAACACATTCTTTTCCATGGTTTTTTATATGTTCAATATTGATATATGTTCTATGTGGCATGCATGATAATGCAAATGTTATGATGTGACACATGCACCTGGATTTATACTGTGAAATATAAAGGTTATGATGTGATGGGTGCACCTAGAATTATATTGCAATCCAATTCATTGGGTAATGTAAAGAAACTCATGAGTAAAGTTAAATATGTGTGAACATGATGCTAGCTTTGTTTACAATAATGTGTGGTATTTGACCACTAAAACATGATGTTTCATTTTTATGCATTACCACATTCCAAGTATTTTATTAATGCTTCCCCTCATGATTATAATCTAATGCCTATGTTACGATGATAATGATTATTATCAAACCATGACATATTGTTTCATGATCTTATCCATCCTCTTACTGGAATTTTTAGATCATCCATTTTTTTATGTATATCCTCAAGTGACTACATGTACTAAGCAGAACACAAGGTATAATAAGAATCTAGAGAAGAAATAATTAAATAAATGTTTATGTTTTATGTTTTAAAAGTTATGTATGGTCCTAGTTTTCCCAATACACTAAACCTTTTGATCCTCATTGTGTAATGTTTTTAATTTGTTTATCATTAAAATTGTGTAATAGTAATGTAAGAAAAGAAAGGTCATTATAGTTAAATACACTAAATGAACTAGGGGAGTTATTTATGTGTTTTGGTAATTTTTATTTTGGAAATCTTGTTGTATAAAGGGGAATGAACATGAAATAAAATAATTAAAAGGTGAAAAAAGTGGTATGAAAAGGGGAAATAGGTTGCATAATATAGTTTGATTAAGAAAATTATTTGGGTGACTAAAAATGGGGATTTTGGTGTGTAAATATCTTGCTGAAGTTATTGTGTTTGTCCTAGGAAGTGTGTTTAGTATTATAGGTGTTTGCATGTTTTTTTTCAAAGTGATGTAGTTATTCAATCGAGTGGAATAATATAGGGTAGAATATTTATGTGGTGTATATGAAATAAATCATTAATTGTGTTAAATTTTCCATGCATAATTTGATATCTTGAAATCAAAATATCATTTTTTTATTCTTATAGTTTTTTTGTACGTGCATGGTTAGCATGGAATTTTCTTATGGGGATTTTTTAATTAATGTTGACATATCTTATGGAAAATTATATCTTTGGTTTTCCTTATTAGAAGGATTAAACTGGACCGTTGATCATCCTTGACCAAACAGTTGTGATGGCTCTCGGGTGTGTTTCTCTCCATGGTGTTGATCCATGTTTTCTCCTCTCCTCCAATCTGGTGCTCCCATATGTTATCGCCAGCTATTACTCATGGTTATTCGAACATCCTGTTTATTTTGTTCTGTCCATGCATCCTTTATCCAATAATTCTCCACACACTGCTTGATGCCCTCTGACGTGTAATTATTGTGTTGCTCATCTTCCTCTGTGGGGTACACTATTGTGGATTCATTCTATTTATTCTGAGAAGATTTTCCGAGATATCTGGAGATAAATAAAACCATTAGGTTTTATAGAGATCTTGGAGAATCCAAAAGAATGAGGTGAAAACGTCCACACCTGGTTCCTTGTTTCTATTCGGAGTTTCGATCTTCTGGAACTAGAATTCTCATCCGATGGAGATTTAGTAGAGTCTTAGGTGGGAACTTGGCCTGGAAGACCCTAGCACACAACATGGCTGTTGATGGTTCAACATCTTCATCGTAACCAGCTTTCGCTAATGAAATATGGCACTATAAGTGATTTAATTCTTTTGGATTTTGATCTATTGTTGTATCCTATTAATTTCATGTGCATGTGTGAGACAATCTAGAAGTGGACGATGCTAACTCCACATGATGGGATTCACCACTACCACCTGGTTTAGCAAGGCCGAGCTCCACAGATAGATTCTATGGTCCTTTTTATTTTCTTATATTGATTCTTTAATCTTTTCTTATCAATTATTTTGTCATAAGAACGTCTCACCTAGTGGTGTTCTTGCTGTGCACGTTGGATCCCAAGGATCCTAAGCACGTTACATCTGTGTGTTCTTTCTTTCTTTTTTTCTTTTATGTTCTAATCATGAGCATTTACCCTAATCTATAAATTTTATTTTCTTTAGTAAAACAAATTTATATAAATCACTTCGTAACCATATTAAATCCCTCAATGGATCTTGTTCATTGAGTAGAGATAACCACATCAACATTTCCCCTAACAATTGCTATCAGAGACTTTATGAAGAGTTTACAATGGGTTTAATGAAGTTTTAAATAGAGAAAATTGATGGTAACAATTATTTTAATCCATGGATAATTAATTTGAATGCTCTATTGGACCCAAAATTAATTAATTTATGCTCTTAGTGGTCCAAAGAAAAATGTGACCACTCGGTCCCCTAATGGAAAGATCGTTCTTTTTTTTGATGTTTCTGATAAAATTATTAGGAACTCTCATAGCCTCATTTTGTTGTCTTTAGGGTATAATATTATTAGGGAAATAGCTTTTGATTCGTTTTATACAGGTATCTAGTCCAAATTAGAATCCCTATATATGACTAAGTCATTAGTTGGAATGTTGTATAAAAAAATGATACTCTATACCTTTAAAATGTGCCCTGGAACTGTAGTCAGGTCACATCTTGATGATTTTAACAAAATTCTATTAGACCTATCCAACATAGATGTTGAAATAAGGGATGGGGGCCAAGAAATAATTCTTTTAACTTCATTAGATGAATCATACACTTTTGTAAATGATTCTATGATGTATGGTAGATACTCTTTAACTCTTAAAGAAGTTAAGTATGATTTGTTAGCTAAATAAATCCAAAATAAAGGAACTGTTAAAAATGAAGTTGAGGGTTTAATGTTAGAGTTAAAGGTGAATAGATAGATAAGCGATGAGAGAGGAATCAATCTAGAAAGTATAGGTCTAAATCTGGTAATAGGAAATATGAGGCTAAAGTTTTAAAATTATTTCTTTGTAAACAACCCGAGCACATGAAACATAATTTCCCTAAAAAAATAATTCCTATATTGAAATTAATAGTGATCATTCATTGTTAATTGAAAAATAAATTGACATGGACAATGTGTTGAATGTTAGTGATTCCCCTGCCTATGAGGAATGGATCCTGGATTAAGGATTCTCCTTCCATATGTGTCCAAATAGGGTTTCTTTCCCAGAATTAAGAGAAGTTGAATCAGGTAGTGTATACTTAGGGAATAAAAAAAGTTTCATTATGGTTATAGGTTTTGTTTCATTATAACTTCATGATGGGCTGGTTAAAACTCATTAAGAGGTTAAGTGGGTGCCCAAGCATAAAAGAAACCATGTTTCCCTAGGAGTACTAGACTAGAAGGGTTACACCTTCAAGTTTGGTTCTGGTTGTCTTAGAATCACTTGTAGCTCTCTTTTTGTTGTGAAAGGAAACCTTAGTAATGGACTATATGTGTTAGAAGGTAGGACTCTCATAAAATAGTTAAATTTTTTCAGATGTTCAAGCCTTAAATAATACTACAATATGGCACAGAAGTCTATGGAACGTTAGTGACAAAGGATTAGATGAACATAGAAAACAAGGTCTATTAACTGATGTCAACCCTGGTAGTCTTCCTTTTTTGTGAGGATTTTTTGTATGGTAAATCTAAATGGTTTAATTTTGGTAAGTCATCCTACAATGATATAAACCCTTTAGAGTGTGTACACTCTGACCTTTGGGGCCCCTCTAGGACTGCCTCTTAGGGTGGAGGCTATTAATTTTGTGACCTTTATAGATGACTACTCCCAAAAAATTTGGATATACATACTAAAACAAAAATATAATACGTTTCAAACCTTTATGAAATGGAAGGCTAGTGTAGAAATTGAATCTCGTAGAAAGCTAAAATTTCTTAGGACTGATAACGGTTTGGAATATCTGCCCACTAAATTCATTGAATTTTGTAGTTATAAGTGTATTCAAAGGTACATAACTATTGTGGAAACCCCACAACATAATGGGTTAGCTAAGAGAATGAATAAGACCGTCCTAGAGTGGGTTAGGTGTATGCTTTTATTATTCCTCCCTTCCCAAGTCTTTTTAGGTTGAGGTTGTTACCACAGCTATGTAACTAATTAATAGATTCCCATCCTTAGCTAATTCCTTTAAAACACAGGAATAACTCTATATAAGAAAGCCTCTTAGTCTTGGTCAATTTAGGGTTTTTTGATCCACAACTTATGCATATTCTAATAATGATAAGATGGAACCTAGGGATATCAAGTGTGTATTTATTGGTTATCCAGTGGGTGTTAAGGGGTATAAATTGTGGGTAGACAAACCAGGTTATCAAAAATGTATTATTAGTTGTGATGTCATGTTTAGAGATTTATGTCTTCCAAAAGAGAATATTGTTGAGCCTAAAGAGACCAATGTACCCAATCCATTAGGTGTTGAAGTTGGCCCTGAATCTCGAGACACATCAGAACCTGAACCTGCACATTCTGCAAATCCCTCATAACCAAAGGTTGAATCAGAATCTGATTCTGATTATAAAGTTAAAGTAGAAGCGTGTGACCTTAAAGGATACCAATTAGCCTGAGAGAAAGAGAGAAGGGTCATCAGACCCCCTGCTCGGTTCATCCATCATGACATGACTATATATTCCTTTAGTGTTCCTCAAGATGTGTGTAATGATAAACCTCAAACCTTTAATCATGTTTTAAAATCAAAATAATTTCAGGAGTGGATGGACTCCATGAACGAAGATATGAATTCCCTTAAGAAGAATAAAACCTGGATTGTTATAACTAAACCTTAAAATGTAAAGGTTATAGGTTGTAGATGGATCTTCAAGAAGATAGATAATAACAATGGGAAATTAAAAATCAAAATCAAAGCTCAGTTAGTTTCTAAGGGGAACCTCCAGCATGAGGGAGTATACTATGGTGAGATATTTTCCCCAGATATTAAACATCCATCTATTCATGTTTTACTTCCTGTTGCTGCTAAATATGATTTACATATAGAATAGTTAGATGTTAAAACTACCTTTTTTCATGGAAAATTGGATGAAACCATTTGTATGTGACCACCTGATGTTTTTTCAATGAATTTTAAATTGAATCAAGTTTGTTTATTGCGAAAATATTTGTACGGTTTGATGTAGACTTCTAGGAAATGGTACAAATGTTCTGATTGTTTTATGATTGAAAATTGTTTCAATATAAGCAAATTTGATGCATGTTTTTATTACAAACTTATTAATAATGATATGATTTAATTACTTTTTTAGGTTGATGACATTCTAGTTATTTGTAAGAACATGACATTAATTTTCCATATGAAAATCAAATTGAATTAGGCCTTTGAAATGAATGATTTAGGAAAAGTAAAAGAGATCCTTGGAATGGAAATCATTAGGCATAGAAAATAAAGAATTTTGTTTCTATATCAACATGCTTATGTAAAAAAGGGTTTTAAAACAATATTTTTTTGAGAAAATTAAAACAGTAGGAATACCTTTAGGCCAACACTTTAAATTTTCCTTAAGTCAATCCCCTATTAGTGAATTTGAGATCGATTTTATGAGAAAGATCCTTTATGCTAATGTTTTTGGGAGTCTTATGTATTCAATGGTTTGTTCTAGATTGGATATTTATTTTGTTGTGTGTACTCTAAGCAGGTTTATGGGAAAACCTAGGAAAGGCACACTAGCACACTCTAAAATGGATTCTCTGGTATGTCTTGGTGTCTTCTGGTTTTTGCATTCGGTTTGGAAAAAATGCTAGTTATAATGATGACATTGTAGGCTTTGTAGACTTTGATTTTTTTGCTAATATAAACACTCGTAAATCAATTACTGGTTTTTTCCCTTGCTTATGGTGGTCCAATTTCTTGGAAATGTAACATGCAATTGGTAGTTGATTTTTCCACCACAAAGGCTGAGTACATAGCCTTGACCGAATGCATTAAGGAAGCTATTTGGTTGAAAGGTGTTTTTTATGAGTTATCTTCATCTTCATAAACTATCATTGTACATTGTGATAGTTATTCTAATTTACATTTGTCTAAAAACTGTGTTTGCCATGGTAGATCGAAGCATATAGACATTAGACTTCACTTTGTTAGGGATATTATTGAATCTAGGATTGTGTGTGTTATCAAGATACATAGAGGACTAAGGTTGTTCCCATTTCTAAATTTAACCATTATTTATATATTATGAACCTTGTCCTAGTTCAATAATTGTAATTGTGATAACACCGTCTTAAACATGAATCATTTGAACTACATGGTGGAGATTTGTTAAATTTTCCATGCATGCTTTGATATTTTGCAATCCAAATGCCTTTTTTTATTCTTATAAGTGTGTTGTAGGTGCATGGGTTGCATGGACTTTGCTTTTGTTTATTTTTTAATTAATATTGATTTATCTTGCGGCGTATTATGTATTTGGTTTTCCTTATTAGCAGAATGAAACTGATCATCCTTGATCAAATGACTGCGATGGCTCTTAGGAGTTTCTTTTCCATGGTGTTGATTCATGTTTTCACCTCTCCTCCAATATTTTGCTCCTGCGTGTCATCGCCAGCTGCCACTCACGGTTATTTGAACCACCTGTTTCTTTTGGGTTGTTCATGCATCCTTCATACGATGATTCTATGCACGTATCCTAACACCCTCTAACACAAAATTATTGCGTTGCTCGTCTTCCTCTATGGGGTACGCTGGTTTGGATTCATTTTGTTTATTATGAGAAGATTAGTTAAGATCTTTGGAGATAAAGAAAACCATTAGGTTTTCTGGAGATCTTGGAGAAGCCAGAAGGCTGAGGTATCGTCTTTCGCTCCCAATTGCATGTTGTTCGGAATTCTAATCTTCAGGAACTGGACATCTCATCTGATGGAGATTCGGTGGAGTCTTCGGTGGGAATTTGGCTTGGACGACCCTAGCCCACGAAATAGATGTTGATGGTTCATCATCTTCATCGTAACCAGATTGTGGTAAAGAAATTTGTCCATGTTAGTGATTTACTTCTTTCTGTGAGTCTGTTTTGGAGTGGACGACACAAACTCGATGTGACTGGATTCACCACCACCGCTTGGTTTAGCAAGGTCGGCCTCTTTGGATAGTTTCTATGGTCCTTGCCCACGAAATAGATGTTGATGGTTCATCATCTTCATCGTAACCAGATTGTGGTAAAGAAATTTGTCCATGTTAGTGATTTACTTCTTTCTGTGAGTCTGTTTTGGAGTGGACGACACAAACTCGATGTGACTGGATTCACCACCACCGCTTGGTTTAGCAAGGTCGGCCTCTTTGGATAGTTTCTATGGTCCTTTTATTTCCTTGCATCGGGTCTGTAATCATTTATTATTGTTTTTTTGCTAATAAGAACGTCTCGCATGGTGGTGTTCTCTCTATGGAAGTAGGATTCTTTTCTAACCTCGAGCATTCACCCTAATCTGTAAACTCATTTTTCTTATGTAAAATGATTTCTCTAAATCACTTTGCTACCGTATTAAACACCTAGGAGGATCTTGGTCGTTGAGTAGGGACAACCACATCAATGGTGCCACTAACAAATTGGATGTTTTACAAAAACTCTTACGTTGTGAAAAGCGTCAGCCATATGTTAGGTTGAGACAAGGTATATTGATGTGAGAGCCATGTGTTTGGCATGGTGATGAGTTAGATCAGGGGAAAATGTAAGGCCGTGAGTTTGAAATATATATATTCGAGATGATGAAATTCCATATGCTTGGAAGATGATTGGATGATGAGTCGTGTGTTTGGATATCACCTAGTGATATTGGTAGAAGCAAGTATGAGTTTATTTGGGCAACATGGTTCAAAACTATACTTTATTTGGATACTACGAATAATGATGTTAAATCATTTAAAGCTTAGACTCATCATATATTGTAACATTTTAAACTCATGGGGTTCCAAAGGTTGTAGTGGTTCTTCTTGGGAATTTATTCTCACTCTCCAGATGGACACACGTAGGGTGCATACTGATCATATGTTTGGTGTTGAAAGTAAAGGCATGAGGTATCAGTAGGATGGGAAATGATACCCGGAGACATCCTGGTGCAGTTTGTGATCTCATTTGGAGCCATGTGGAGGGTTATTCACTGTTATGTTTGTCATTTCGAGTTCGTTGTTCGTATCATTGTACTCGAGTTACACTTTAGAGGCATGTTTGAAAATAGGACATACATGGGCATTTATGGGATATTGTCGCCTTTTTGAGCTTGTTTGTACTGTGTTGTACGGTTATTGTTATTGTATCTCCAACTTTAATATATTTGATGCGGTGGGACATGAAAGGGTAAATCGATCCCCACGTGAATGTCATATTGTGATGTCATATATGAGAAATGAATCAAGAATTTTTATATATTTATAACAATAATTAAATAAATAAATAGACGGGGAATGTAACTTGTAATATTGGAAGAAAGAGAACTTTGAAAGAGACGTACACGTCGGGAAAGAAAGTGGATGAGTTTATTAATGGAGGAGAAAACAGGGAGGTGAAACGAAGAAAATGCATGAGAAGAGGTGGAGGAGATTTAGGGAGCAACCCATCTGGTGTGTTCAGGAACGACGTAGAAGGCGAAAGTATTCAGATGGGTTGTCCTCGAAATCGTCGCGGAATATGGTCCCGCCCCTGCCAGGCGCCTTCATCGTCTTCCTCTCGTCGTTTGCACCCCAACTTGAAGCATTTTTTAAGATAGAGAAAACGGAGTATCCGACAATGGCGCAACCGACCACTGCGCCTGCGCAGATTAAGATGTCTTTTCCCTGGATCATGGCCTTCTTCCTGGCCTCTTTTTGGCCATCGCCGGCACCCTTGCGCTCACTGCTCTCTGCGAACCCCATGCTTTCTTCCTCCCTCTTGTGAAATCTCCCTTATATATAAATAAAAATGAAGGGACGGCTGATGGTCCGTCTACCCCTATAGATTCGTGCGCATATGTTAACGTATCAACGAGAACATGAGATGCTTTTCGATGAGACTTTGGGAACTGGAGCCATAAAGATGAGGTCGCTCGTGGTTTTGGTTTAATGCGCCTATTATAACCTATCAATTTCGGTTTTTGTTTAATGGTTTTTTTTTAAAAAAAATGGGAAAATGGGCTAGGGTTTTCAATTTTTTGAAATATGGATCTCAACAGTGTTCAATAAAGCGTAAATGATGGATATAAAAAAGTGGTTTGGGTGATGGTTTATATCAGAATTTCCAGAACTTTTGTTATATATATACACTAAACAAAAATAAATAAAAATTTTAAATCTACAAACATGTATATTTAAAATAATATATATATATATTGTATTTAGGCAAAAGCAGCAAGTCCGTTGTAGCCTTTGCCCCGGGTGAAAAAATCGGTAAATTTGGCGTGAAGGGGGTTTTTTTAATGGGTTTAGGGAGAAAAAAATTAGGAAAATGAGGCATTTGAGCGCCACTTCATGTGGCGGTCAAAGGATGAGGAGGCCGAGCGCCACTTCAAGTGGCGCTCGGCCATTTCGGCCAACCAACTCTTTAGCACCACTTCAAGTGGCGCTGAAGGAATATACTCCAAACGTGCAACGCCACTTCAAGTGGCACTGCTCCTTTGTTCCCTCTCCATTCGGTGCCACTTGAAGTGGCGCCGAAACCTTCCCCCTACCTATAAATAAGGCCGCTCGCCCTCCCCATTTCCCACCTCCTCACTTCTCCCTCTCTCTCTCTCAAAGTTATTCTCTCTCTAAAAATATATGGTTGCTCAGCGCTTTGCCTCTCCGATTGCTCTGCATGCGTAGCTACGTCTCCACAAATTTGAGATAAATCTTTATTTAAATTTATTTAATATTTTGATTTAATAATTTAATTGTTTAATTTATAGAATTAGTTTATAATATTTGTATTATATAAATAGTATAGTTTTTTTAAATGTAATTAGGTAATGAAATGATTATAGTTAGTTAATTAATTAAGTAATTATAATTAGGTAATTAATTAATTCTAATTAGGTAATTAATTAATTATAATTAGGTTAATAATTATTTTTAATTAGGTTAATAATTAATTCTAAATAGGTTAATAATTAATTCTAATTAGGTAATTAATTAATTCCAATTAGGTAATTAATTAATTCTAATTAGGCAATTAAGTAATTCTAATTAGGTAATTAATTAATTCTAATTAGGTAATTAATTAATTCTAATTAGGTAATTAATTAATTGTAATTAGGTAATTAATTAATTCCAATTAGGTAATTAATTAATTCTAATTAGGCAATTAATTAATTCTAATTAGATAATTAATTAATTATAATTAGGTTATTAATTAATTATAAATAGGTAATTAATTAATTATAATTAGGTTATTAATTAATTATAATTAGGTTATTAATTAATTATAATTATTTTATTAATTAATTATAATTAGCTAATTAATTAATTCTAATTGGGTTAATAATTAATTCTAATTAGGTTAATAATTACTTCTAATTAGGTAATTAATTAATTCTAATTAGGTTAATAATTAATTATAATTAAGTTAATAATTAATTATAATTAGGTTAATAATTAATTATAATTAGGTTAATAATTAATTATAATTAGGTTAATAATTAATTATAATTAGGTTAATAATTAATTCTAATTAGGTAATTAATTAGTTCTAATTAGGTAATTAATTAGTTCTAATTAGGAAATTAATTAGTTCTAATTATGTGACTAATTAATTCTAATTAGGTAATTAATTAATTCTAATTAGGTAATTAATTAATTATATTTAGGTTAATAATTATTTTTAATTAGGTTAATAATTAATTCTAATTAGGCAATTAATTAATTCTAATTAGGTAATTAATTAATTATAATTAAGTAATTAATTAATTATAATTAGGTTATTAATTAATTATAATTAGGTAATTAATTAATTATAATTCAGTAATTAATTAATTATTAGGTAATTAATTATTTATAATTAGGTTAATATTTATTTTTAATTAGGTTAATAATTAATTCTAATTAACTAATTAATTAATTATAATTAGGCAATTAATTAATTCTAATTAGGTAATTAATTAATTCTAATTAGGTAATTAATTAATTCTAATTGGGTAATTAATTAATTCTAATTAGGTAATTAATTAATTATAATTAGGTAATTAATTAATTATAATTAGGTAATTAATTAATTCTAATTAGGTAATTAATTAATTCTAATTAGGCAATTAATTAATTATAATTAGGTTATTAATTAATTATAATTAGGTTATTAATTAATTATAATTAGGTTATTAATTAATTATAATTAGTTATATTAATCAGCGAAGTAGTTATATTAATCAACGAAGTAGTTATATTAATCAGCGAAGTAGTTGTATTAATCAACTAAGTAGTTATATTAATCAGCGAAGTAGTTATATTAATTAGCGAAGTAGTTATATTAATTAGCGAAGTAGTTGTAAATTTATTATGGAATATACCTTTGCATTACATTCTAGGTATGATAATGAATTTAGTTTGCAATCTACCTTGACCTCGATTTGTAATTGAAATTATGAACTTAAATTTAGTATTTGAGTATATTTTTTTCATATTAAGTGTTAGAGTTGTCATGAAATGATTGCTCTCTTGAGTAAAGTATCCCCGGGTAGAGGGGCTTTGGGTCAGACCACCTACTTTCCTGGAGGCTTGCCTTGTCTGGGAAAGTGAATGGGGTTGGCTATCTGTCGCTCTGGGCTTACTCATGTGGAGATTTTCAATTTCATATAACTTTATGCTTTTACATGACGTGTTCGTGTACCTCGTGCATATAATGCATGTGGATATGTATGAATATGTTTGACTTCTATTTTTGGGTAAGTAACACAAACTTGTGGGTTGTGTAAATAGTTACACATCAATATGGTTTGAACATATTGATTTGGTGGAGGGATTAGGATTCCAACCTAAATTACTAGAAGCATGCATACATAAATTGATTCTTTAATCAGATTTAATTAATAACAATGGTTTCTTTTAGATAAAAAATATGGCCACCGCCTATATTTATTGCAATGGTCAAATAATTGAGACAAAATAAGGATGTAGTTATAGTATACATCCAAAAGCTATTGTGATGCTTGGAGGATGTACTACTTTGGAAGCTGTGCAAAGGAAAATTCATCAGAAGTTAAAACTGGCGAGGAATCAAGTGATAGAGTCCATCATATTCAGACATCTCCAATTTATAGATGGTCTTTTTCATGTGCCCTATCCGATAAATGATGATGATGATTGGGAATATATACTTTAATTGGTTAAGTATATACCTGAGAATCAAATGATGGAGTTGTATGTCACTATAGCTACAATGGAGGTTCCATCGACATTGGAAGTTGACCCATCTCAAATTCATGAGACTAAGGCATATGCTCCTTCACATCAAGAAGTTCCATCAACATCGGTAGTTGTTCCATCATTTCCATTGGCCACAGTTTCAATGGATAGTCCTCCACATACTTTAGATGCATTGGTCGATGAATTTGAGGATGATGACAATTTCGAAGAAAAAGATGAAGAGGAAGTTGAAGAAGAAGAAGAGCATGCGGAAGATCAGTCTGTGCCAACTCATGTGAGGTTCAACCGACCATTGAACCATTCTCCACTATTAGATTCATGGTCGACTGAAGGAATGAATCGCTTGCCATAATTTGATTATTCAGTTATTACTCCCAGTTCAAAATTTCTAGGAATCATTGGTGGCACAAATCAAGTGCCAGATAACGGTGTTCTATATATTGGCAGAGAGTTTGAGATCAAAGAAGCAATGAAAAATGTGATAAAACAATATCACATTTAAAGACATTACTCATATGTTGTAGAATATTCAAAGAGGTCTTACTATTTGATCAGTTGTGAAAAATATGAATCGAACTGTCAAATGCATCTGCGAGTTATTATTGATAACACTTTTCACAGCTGGCGCATCACTAGATTTACTCCACACACCTATGTGAACCCAAGCCTGTCGCAGGAACACTCTTCATTAGATGTTGAGTTTGTTTCAACTATTATTGTTGAATTGATTAGAGCATGTCAAGACGTTCATGTGGTTCTGGTCATTGAGCGAATCAAACAACTTTTTGGGTATCAAATCTCTTACTGGAAGGCATGGGCAGCACGATAAAAGGCTATTGTGAAAGTGTACGGTGATTGGGATGACTCTTATAGAGCTTTACCACAACTTTTGGAGCTTCTACGCCACAATAATCAAATAGTCTATTGGTTACATACTTTCGAATAAGTTAACCAACATAACCAACTTGACCGCTCAATGGTTGTTTCCGATAGATTATTTTGGACATTTTTACCATGTGTGGTGGCTTTTAGACATTGAAAGAAGTTCATACAGATTGATGGAACATTTCTGTATGGAAAGTATACAGTAACTTTATTTATTTCCACCACACAAGATGGAAATAGAGCCCCTCTACCTATAGTATTTGCAATTTTGGAGAAAGAGAACTTCTCATCATGGAGCTGGTTTCTGGCATGTCTCCGATAGTTTGTTACGGATGCAGAAGGGATTTGTCTTATTTCTGATCGCCACCGTGCAATCAAGAAGGCGATACAGTCTGAGGGTCTTTAGTGGAGACCACCATATTCCCATCATCGATACTGTATTCGATACATTTCCAGCAATTTGCAAAAGAAGTTCAATAATGAGTCGATGAAGAGGGCAATCTTAAAAATTGGTATGAACAACCGTTTCTGTTTTAAATTTTTTTGTCATAGTTATTTTCATAACTATTCATATGACTGCTTGTATGATAGCATATGAGCCTAAAAAAAAGGATGTAGGAGCATCTTCAAGATATTCACAGAGTGAATTCGGAAGTGTATGATTACATGATTCAAATTTCAAAGCATAAATGGTCGTTGGAATATGATGATGGGAGGAGATATGGTCATATGATGACCAACATTGTAGAATGTATAAATGGAGTTTTCAAGGGAGTTTGAAAACTACCTATCACAGGTAAATATAAATATTTGAATATATGTTACTCAGAAGAGCTACTATTATAATATAATATTTGTATAATGTCGTAAATCTAAATTTCAGGGTTGGTACAAGAGACCTTCTATCGTAGTGTAAAGTACTTTCTGGAATGAAGAAAGCAAGGTGAAGAGGGATTGAACAGAGGGATGCGCTATGGACACCATTTCCAACGTGAGTTAGATACAGTTCTTCAGGAGGCTTCAACTTACTGTATAACTGGATTTAATCATCCATAGAAACGATTTGAGGTCGCTGATCCCGGTGATGATGTGGCATGTAGCAATGGTCGTGTGTAATTTGTTTTACTTAAGAAGCATTATTGTGAATGTGGAAACTTTCATGCACTGAGATATCCCTTCGGCCATGTGATTGCAGCATGTGCTTATGTACACGTATCTTGGGAGCGGTTCATTGATCTGGCTTATCAACTCAAGAGCATCTACTCTTGCTACAGTACTATGTGGATGCCAATCGGGGAATATAAGAATTTTCGGCTGCCTGATGGCGCACCCACGCTTCTACCAAACAATAATAGACTTCGACCTAAAAGGAGGCCAAAGTCGACTCATATTCGGAATGAGATGGATTTTCCTAGTGAACATCCAGCTGGATGGCGATGCAGCATATGCCACCAGGAAGGTCATACGAAGACACATTTCCCTAGACACATAGGGAAATCATCTAATGGTTAAAATGAATCATGCACTCTATCAGTTACTGTAAAATTTTGTACATGTAATCATTTTTATCATTATCACCATTTTTAATCATATTTGTCTTACTTTTATATAGGGTAACTTTTGGAAAATGTACAACGATTTCACTTGACATTCTTTATCGAACTATCAACATTACATGAGTAGCTTTAAACAGACAATACCAACTCAAAAAAAGGAATGTACCTGTATAAGAAAACATTTATACGTTGTGTGCGGGTTCATTGAAATGATGTATTATGGTTATTTCTGTTGTTGTTTCTACTGATGTATTGTGTTGGAAGAATACTGATGTTTATTTGGCTTCATTGATCAATGAATTGAAAACATGGATTGGTTGTGCATCACTCCCAAATTTAATAAACAAACTACAGATTCTCTGTGCATTTCACTGCTGGCTGTTAACTATCGCTTAACATAGTGTGTTGGAAGAATACTGATGTTTATTTGTATTCATTCATCAGTATTTTATAATGAAAGATGAACTTATAATGTCCACAAAACAAAAACGAGGAAAATCCTAACGTCTTCACCCCAACACCCCAACACGGGAGACAACAAATGACCCAATGTGTTTATGCTTCTTTAAATCAATAAATGATAAATTTCATATCTTACATGATAAATTTCATATCTTACATGAAATTAATGTTTTACTAAATGCACATTCAGATGGAGCAGCCACTTTTATCTGGCCAGGAGACGCACGTGTCGCATGATGTGTTGGCGTGATGACCTGTTAGACATATTCATGTTTGGAGAGTGCATCGTTTCCATCATGAGGCACTGCCAACAGCTATTTGTCCATACCTTAGACGTGCGGGATTTTATGGAGTCGCTATGTGTGACTTCAAGACCATTGACCATCATTTGATAGCTGTGTTGGTTGAGAGATGGCGGCCAGAGACACACACATTTCATCTCCCAGAGGGGGAGATGACTATTACATTAGAGGACGCCGCCTACATGCTAGGGTTACCTATCCATGGACATGCAGTTATGGGTGCCAGTACTGGCGATTCGGCTGTAGTCATACAGAGGCTTCTAGGCATTGACATCATTGGTGCACGGGATGTCCTCCAGGGTTCGCGCTTGCGCATGAGGTGGCTTGATAAGCATTTCGATGTCATTCCTGGTGATGTAGACGAGGAGACGCTTCTTCATCACACACGTGCATACATTTTGCGACTACTCGGAGGCATGTTGTGCGTCGACTAATCCACCGCTTTGGTACACATGATGTACCTCCCATTACTTGAGGGTCTGGATCAGACAGTTACATACAGTTGGGGGGTCCGCTATATTAGCACATCTGTACAGATCTCTCTGCACCAGTTGTCAGGACGATTCACATCAGATTGCAGGTTTCATGGTGTTAGTATAGATGTGGGCCTGGGAGCATTTTCCATGCATCGCTCCTCGAGTTGTCGCACCGCTTTCACTGGAGCTACTTCAGGACTGTCCTCAGGGACAATAGTATGTTTATGTCATTACTTTCAGTTATTTAGTACTTTTTTTATTGTTTTTTATAAACTTACCATAGATTACTCTTTTTTCACCAGGTGGAGTCAGTCTCAGAAGTTTGCACATACTCCGAGACATAGTGTGCACAACTTCTGACAGATATTCAACGTCATAGTTCTAACTGATGTAAGTTAAACAATACTTTTTGTAGTAAAATTTGTTTTGTTATCACTATTTTAAGTTATTTAAATATAATCTCAGTAACATTATCATGCTACTATATGACTTAATTTTTGATTTTACATTTCAGGTTTCATGGACTCCTTATACAGGTTATGTCTACGCATCACTTCCACTATACTGCACAGCTATGGTTGGAGATCGTGTTGTAGTGGTGCCACTCATTCACTTCCAAATCATTGAGTGGAACCATCCAGACCGGTTCATGTGCTATTTTGGTTTTATACAGCATATCCCCATGACACCACAACAGTCTACCGGGTTACATTCGATTGTGCTTATAGGTAGACAGATGACAGACTGGCGGCGACATCATGCATCTTATATCATGATTTGGGACAGGCGTGCCCGATTCAGTATCTTTCCACATGGATATACCATAACACACTCTTAGTTATCTGATCAGTAGGATTATGTAAACTGGTATCGACGTCACACCATCATGCACCTTACACGTCATGGGATTGGCATTCAGCAGTTGGTATGTTTACTAAGATTTATTAATTTTGTTTAACTCCTTTTTTATATTAATTTGAATGTTATTTCATTTGTAGGCATACGCCATTGGTCATCTTGAACATTCCACACAGCCTCAGGAGCGTGCATATATTCTGTGGGATGTAGTTCATCGAGATGTGGTGGCTCTATTCGATCATCTCCGGTTAATACATGACAATTTTTTTGATGAGGAGCCACAAAATATATTCGGATCCATATCTGCAGGTTGAAGCACCTGAGGATGATGATGTCCCTGCTATGCCTACTGAGGAGTATGCACCACCACCGCTGCCGCCAGCTGGACGACAGAGACGAGCACATCCGGAGGGGCAGAGGCGACGACATCGACATCCGAGAGCGGATCCTACATATGTCACCGCACCACAGAGAGACGATCTGTCCCAGCCGAATGATGATTTTGCACAGTAGGGAGATTCTTATATACCACATATGGTGTCTCCACAGACTACTATGGACTTAGATCTGGGTGCAGTCACAAAGCTTATGGCGGCCCCCTCTCCTCCCGACGAGGCCTTCTTCAGAACCTTATTTCTACCATTTATAGGAGTTTCGGAGCCATATGGAACCCCATATGATTTTGGGGTGTCCTCCTCACATGGTTTTGGTCATTACTCTACACATCACCATGGGGAGTCACCAGAAGCACCGAAAGAGGAGGAACCCGCAGATAGGACACCGGAGCAACACGGATGTCGGACGCGGAGAGGACGTGAAATTTAGACGCCGAGTTGTGGTACTGGGGGGCATCATCATTGATGTTTTTGGATGTCATGTTGTATATATTAAAAAACTTATTTACTATGATAAGTAATTGTTGTTTAAGACAAATAACAAGAAAATAAAAAATATAGTAAATACAAACTGATTTAAATTAACTATTAAATTGTAAAGTACAAGTAAAATATAAACCAAATTTGTCACACAGACTAAACATCTGATAATTTCTTAAAAAATGAAAAGAAAAACATACATATAGTAAACAAAAAATATTTTACATGACTAATTAAATATTTAAAAATATTACATTTATAATTATATAATAATAAATATATTTATAAATGTAAATTACTAATTAGTAATTAATTAATTAATAATTAACCATTAACCATTAATAATTATAATGACGAATAATAATTAATAATTATATTACTAACTAATTAATTATTGTATATTTAATAATTATATTTTATAGACTTTCAAAGTCACATACTTGAAACATTTTTAAGTTTCAACTAGGTGGTTTTGGAAGGCTATAAATTATTTTTTATTGACATTTTTTATGTAATTTTTTTTTATTTTAATCTATTTAGTATATGTTTAATCCATGTTTTAAGTTTCATTTATATTGGTCATATAGATTATATTTTATAGGCTTTAAAATTCACATACTTGAACCATTTTTAAGTTTCAACTATGTGGTTTTGAAAGACTATAAAATATTTTTTATCAACATTTTTTACGTAATTTTTTTATTTTCATCTATTTAGTATATGTTTAATTCATGTTATAAGTTTCATTTATATTGGTCATATAGTTTATATTTTATAGGCTTTCAAAGTCACATACTTGAAACATTTTTAAGTTTCAACTAGGTGGTTTTGAAAGACTATAAATTATTTTTTATCGACATTTTTTACGTAATTTTTTTATTTTAATCTATTTAGTATATGTTTAATCCATGTTTTCAGTTTAATTCACATTTTTCATATAGATTATATTTTATAGTCTTTCAAAGTCACATACTTGAAACGTTTTTAAGTTTCAACTAGGTGGTTTTGAAAGACTACAAATTATTTTATATCGACATTTTGTACGTAATTTTTTTAATTTCATCTATTTAGAATATGTTTAATCCATGATTTAAATTTCATTTATATTGGTCATATAGTTTATATTTTATAAGATTTCAAAGTCACATACTTGAAACATTTTTAAGTTTCAAGTAGGTGGTTTTGAAAGACTAAAATATTTTTTATCGACATTGTTTACGTAATTTTTTTAATTCCATCTATTTAGTATATGTTTAATCCATGTTTTAAGTTTAATTTATATTGGTCATATAGTTTAAATTTTATAGTCATTAATAATACTATTGTTATTACCAATTTATTATATGTTTAACAATATTTCAAATTTATTTATAAATAATTATTATAACTATATAAACATTGATTAGTAATTATAGATTTAAAATTATATATATATATATGTAAAAATATATAATTATAAATATAAAAGTATAACTATAATTACAATATAATTCTAAATATAATTATAAATTTAATTATACACACAAATATATATATATATGAATATTAAATATATTTATAAATAAATTTTAAATATATATGTAACAATATTTTCATAATTATATATTTATAAATATATTAATATTTATATAATTATAAATATTTATTTATAAAGATTAGTTTATAATTATATAATTACAAATATATTTTTTATTTATATATATATATATATTTATATTTATAAATATTTATTTTTAATTATATATATACAGAATTATATTTATACACACATATATATATAAATATTTATAATTATAATATTTATGATATTTATATGTAAATATATAAATAAAACACACAAATCGGAAAAAAACACTTATATTTTATATAATATAACTATATAGATATAAATAAACCATATATTTTTAATTTAATACATATGTTTTATTTACAAAATTATATATAAATTTATAAATTTATATAAATAATTATATATAAGGTTTATTTCATTATTTTATTATATAATTAAATAAGGTTTATAACTATATAAATATAAATTTATAATTATATAATTATAAATATATTTATAAATATAATTATAAATAAGTTAACATTTTTAAATACATATTTATAATTATATTTTTAAAATTTTAATTATTTATTTTGTAATTATTTATTTAAAATGGGATGGGGTGCAAAAAAAACAAAACAAAAAAGGGTGGCAAAGCGCCACTTGAAGTGGTGCTAGCCACCCGAAATGTTGAGTGTCACTTCATGTGGCCCTAAAATGACCCATTTCCCTAAATTTTTTCACCCTAAACCCATTAGAATAAAAAAACCCTGGTGGCCAAATTACCCAAAAAAATCTAATGGTGGCAGAGACCTTTCCACCTTTCAAATATGTTTTTTATAAAAAAAATGACCTAGACTCGTTTCAATTTTTTTCCCAAAAACCTTACAAAAAATAAAAATAAAAAACTCATTTCCATGGATATGGGCTTCTTCCTGGTCTCTTTTTGGCCATCTCCATCACACTTGCGCTCACGCAAACCCCATGCTTTCTTCCTTCCTCTTGTGAAATACCCCTTATATACAAATAAAAATGAAGGGATGGGTGATGGTCCAAAGATTCATGTGCCTATATTAACAACAACATTACATACTTCTCGACGGAATGTTGACTTCAAGCAAAGAATGTGTTGGATCGAATAATTTACCGGTGTGCCCTAGGATGAGTGTATTCTACCCAACCCTCAAAACTCTTGTTTTTTTTCAATTTAATGAAAAACTAAAGTATTTCTCATGCCTCATCCCAGGAATCTCCCCCACCATGTTTGTAATGAGAGTTGCAATCCCCCAACAAATAATCAGAGCCACAACATATATTGGATCAGGGCCGTTACTTTTGTCGCACCCATTATTTATGGATCAGGCTAGACCGCTCGAAAAAATATATACCACGCATGGCCCACCCCATTAACACCATTCTCTTTGTATACATTACTAAAAATTCCAGCAATATTCAATACTTTATATCAATGCTATTACAAAACTGTTGAAAAATAAGGTACTCTTATAAGCGTTCATTTTTTTTAAAGGAAAAGATAAATTACTGATCAAGGGAACTAGGATTACAAATCTAATCAGGGAATGAGTTCACCCAACAATTATCACCCCAATGTTTCCCAAAACAATCCAAACGACGGGCTTTCGAATTACCATATCTTTTGATGAAATAAAATTTTCATGCATCGAATCCATCAGTCAGTGACCAGATCTTCCTCAAGATGAGGCCATAAGGCTGGGAATCCTCATCTTTTGTTGAGAGAGCGTTCACCACTTCGAGTCAGTCAGATTCAACCAAAATCTTGGGCCAAAATTTTGAACGAGAAAAAAGAATCCCATGGAGGATGGTTGAGGCCTCTACCACTACAGGTCTCCATGAGTTAGGCACTTCCCTACATCGAGCTTCCACAATCTGGCCAAAACTGTTATGAGAAATGAGCCCAATACCGACCCTTGAATTAGTAGAGACAACAACATCTGTATTAATCTTGAAAAAACCCTCAGGGGGGAGACCAAAGAGGAGCCACTCGTCGAGTGTGGCTAAAATAATGCCCCACATCACTTTTCTTCCAACCATTCATCCACTCCAAAGCTCTGTCCACCCAAAGGTGATCAAGGGTCACCTTCATCTGGAAAATGCATTCATTCCATCGAGTCCAAACCAACCAAGCAATTGTGCACATCAGCCCTATCACTCTCACTTCTAGAGAAGACACCCATTTAGTAAGGTTTGGGACTAACCCAATTGAAGGATCAAAGAAAATACCAAAATCCAGCCTCCAAACCTTCCACACCCCTTCCACCCCCTTACAAGAAAGAATTACATGTAGAGTGGATTCCACTTCATGGAGGAACAAAGTAAAAGTGTCATCCTCCACCAAATGTTTCTTCACCAGAAAGTCACAGGTTGGAAGAACCCCAGAACAGACCTGCCACCAAAAAAAATTCACCTTAGGGGGAGTGGTGAGGGACCAAAGGCACTTCCACCGATTATCGGTAAAGACCTGGGCCAAACCTTGAACCCTAATTTTGTAACCCGAACGAACAGAATATCTCCCATGAGGTTCCCCAGTCCAGAAAATCTGATCAATACCCATTCCTGGTGTGAGAGGGATACTCAGGATGAGATGAAGATCCACCTCATTAAACCTGCAACAAAGATTCTCCTGATCCCACTCCTCAAGCAAGTCATCGATCAGGTCACATACCCTTGCATCTTCGAATACAGGAACAACCGGTGAGGAAACCGTATGATTGACGCCATCTTCTAGCCATGGATCATTACAAATGTTAATATTATTCCCATAAGCAATTCTCCACATGCAGCCTAAATCAATGAGATATTTTTTCCCCAAATGCTTCTCCACATAAAACTCAGTCGTGGCTCCATCTGGGCATGTAAGAAGTCAGAATGGGGGAAGTACTTAGCTCGCATCACCTTTGAGAACAGGGCATTTGGGTGGGAAATAATGTGACATCCTTGCTTTTATAGAAGAGCCTCATTAAACCATTTGAGATTTCAGAAGCCGAGGCCGCCATAGAATTTTGAAACACACAGCTTCTCCCAAGACATCCAATGGGAATTATGTTTTCTCTCATGGGAGCCCCACCAAAAATTGGCCAACCGGGAGTGGAGTTGATCAACGAGAGTTTCTGGGAATTTAAACAGCAACATAACATAAGAAGGGATTACTTGGTCCACTGACTTCACGAGAACTTCCTTTACCACATTGGAAATCTTCCTACTAGACCAAAGACAAATCATATTATCCACCTTATCCACAATCACGCTGAAAAATTGTTTCTTTGACCTACCCACCAGGGTCGGGAGGCCAAGGTACTTAGGATGATTATCAACTAGTGGAAACCCACACATTCGCTGTAAATCCTCTCTCTTAGCTTTTAGGACTCCTTTACTGAAAGATAACTCTTATTTCGAAGAATTAAGATGTTGCCCAGAGGCCTTTTCGTACAGATTGATGATATTCAGCACTGCACTGCATTCTTGCGGGGTAGCACGCGCGAAAAGGAGGATATCATCTGCAAAGAAGAGATGAGAGATAGGGGGACCATTTCTACATACCATAGCACCATGGATAAATCCTTGATCCGATGCCTTTAGGATGAGATGAGAAAAGACATCTGCCACTAGAATGAAGTGGTAAGGTGACAGGGGGTCCCCTTGTCTCAAGCCTCTTGACAGTTTAAAGATCGCTGAAGGGACCCCATTAATATTGATTCTGTAGGAGACATACGTAACACAATTCATGACATTAGAGATCCATTTTGTCCCAAAGCCCAACTCGGATTGAACAAGTTTGAGAAAAGTCCATTCAACTCTATTATAAGCTTTCATCATATCTAGTTTCATTGCCATGGTGCCATGCTTGGATAAGGAGCAAGTTTTCATAGAGTGGAATAATTCGAAGGTAATGGCAGCATTTTCCATAATAGATATATTTGGAACAAAAGCACTTTGGTTATCTGATACAAGCATCATGATAAAATTCCTAAGTCTGGGCACCATGATTTTGGAGAAAATTTTGTAAATCACATTACACAGGCTGATTGGTTGAAACTTTGAGAGTTTCTGAGGGCACTAGGATTTGGGGATAAGAGTAATAAGAGTTTTATTCAGGGATTCAAGAGAGGCTCTTCCATCCCCCACCTCCTTCATTAGGGACACCACATTGGCCCCCACTATATTCCAAAAGCGTTTAAAGAACAGAGCATGAAACCCATCAGGACTCGATGCCTTGGTAGAGTGAATAAGATGCAGGGCCCCAAGTACTTCCTCCTCAGACAAATCACTTTCTAGGTACTGATTCATGTCTTCTGTAACCAATTTTGGGATGCATCCAATCAGGCATGAGGGAGTGTGTCACGAACCAGCCTGAGTCGACCCTGAACCAGTCACCCAGGCCAGCCCGCGACAAGTCCCGAGAGGCGTTCCCGATCCTCCCAGGATGGTGACAAGCACCAAGGGCATCAATAGAGTACACAAGGGAACTATTTCTCCCATATATAAACAATCAAACAAACAACGGAAATAAACGGACATCCCAAAATGAATTTATATAAAAATTGAACTAAATATTATTTGTACAAGAAACTAAAATTAGAACAAAACCAACAACTCAACTAAACAAACCCGATGAACAACTAACTCCATGTGACACTTCAGGTCACTCTCCAACACAATGATAAAATGTCGCCCAAGGTGATCGAACTAAAGATGAAAGCTGCACAAGGGCTAAAAAAAGAAGAAGACTATAGGCGTGAGTATTAAAACTCAGTAGGTTAGCCCGATATTCTATTCCCAATGCACATTCATTTAAAATAAAAGAAACATCAATTTATAGTTTTAAATTCAATATTTGAAAGTATGGTTTTTCAAATGAGGTTCCATGCTATAATAATTATCAGACAAAAACATGCATGTTTAATAAACAAAAATGCAAGTAACAATTCTTTTCAAAGTGGTGAAACTTCAAAATGAAAATAGTTTTCAAGAGGGCTGCTTTAAAGAAATTTTAACATTCAAATAAATAACACATACTACTTAATTTACCAAACAAATACATTGTATGCCAATGGTGAGTACAAAATATCCAATGAGCACTAGTCACGGGAATACCCCTAGGCACTAGTTAGTTATGAGCCCCAGGTACCTCGTATCTCAGTGAAAGTAACCATAATAAATATCTGTTCTCGTGCACGAGCCACTAGTAGGGAACATACCCATAACCTAGTGGTCCCCAATCATCATCATCATCATAGTTTAGTTAGTGTTGTCATCGTCAAACTTTCTACGTGAAACAGGGGCCAACCCCCATAGAATCACTAGCATACTAGTACACGTTCGCCCACCTAGATACCCGGGATTCCCTTTAGTGCTCAATCAAGTTACACATATTATCAAATACACATTTCACATCCACATTCAATTCCAAAACCATAAAAACACAAACATCCCATAATCTTTCTTCACATTTCTTACACTAATCAACAAACCGCTAAATATTTTGGTAAAACAATTTCATGAAGTGTATGGAGGTTTTGCACATAAAACTCTTTCAAAAACACTCTTTAAATTATAAGCAAACATCATAAACAAACCAAATAATATTTGTCAGCCCAATAAACATTTAATAAAATCATTTAATGGACCATAAAACAATCCCAGTTGCACAACGTGTTATATACAAGTAAAACACTCCTTCATTTCTAGGAAATGTCAAACGGGCCTTTAAACATTTTCTCAAAACTAACCTTTGATGAAGGTAAGAATTTTAATTTATTAAGGATATGTATAAAAATCATTTACAGAAGCAAACCTCATTCATAAATCTCTTATAATACTTAGGTTACATATTCAAAACACAACCATTTTCATAAAGATGTGAAACGGTCCATTTTTGGGCAACTCGGTCCAAAATATGTTGTAAATCAAAACCCACTTGTTTGTAAAAACAAATCCAAATTGGAAATCAATATAAGTACCCAAAAATACCATTTATAATTCTTCCAATTCCTTTATAAATCCAATAAAATAACTTTTAAATCACACATCACACATAAAAGCCAACCGGGCAATTTACCGAACACATGTCATGCCCTTTTTAAACAAAACAATTTATTTTATGTACATGAAAAGGAATAAAAAACCAATTGAATGTCATATTTTCATTAAATATACTGTAACATGTTAAAAATATCATAAACCAGATTATAAACCTCACAAAATATTTTCAAAAGATAATGGAACATTTAAACAAACACTTGTTGAGCACTTTCATGACAAAACAACACTACCTTTCACAAAACAATGATTAAACAACCACTTTGCACACCAATAAAATTATCCAAAGGATGAAAAACAATAATAAAAATATATATCAGGTGTTAAAAATAATAAAATGATGAAACTTAAATAATAAAGGCATGTTCAAGGGGTATCCTACCTCAAATCTTTGGCGTAATTGAAACACACACCTGAAATCACCTTCCGCGGGTTTATAAACCCTAAAACTATAAATAACAGACCTAAACAAACATAAAACCCATCAAAAAACATTGTATAACAAAACCCTAGGTCTATCAAGACTAGGGTACAATATAAAACCAAGAAATAATGAAAGGAGGGGGAAGAGGAAGAAGAAAGGAGAATGAATCTCACCTTTCATCCTAGAAAACCCTTCGTCTTCCATTATATCTGAAGCCCTAGAGAGAAGTTAATGTCTTGAAAATTCTTGGAGAGACTCATAATTTTTGGAAGAACCAGGGGAAGAATATTTGTGGCTAAAATAGTACGAATTGATTGATTTATGAATGATAAAATTTACCTTCGAAATTCTGGGAGATTTGAGGTTTCCTGATAATTTTTGCCCTAATCCGCGACCCACATGAGCTCCAAAGAGGTAAAATCTATTATGAGAGTTAGGATAGGGTTATTGGCTTCGAGGGGGAGGTGGAATCACCGAAAAATAGTAAAAAATTAAAAAGATATAAATGAAACAAATTATTTTTTTAAAACAGGAAATGGGCCCATGGGCTGGCCCAATACCTAAATAAGTAACCCAAATTCACCCGACTTATGAATTTATAATGGGTCCAAAAGGATAAATAAATTTTAATATATCAGTATAGTACAAGTGTTAAGTTTAATGGGTGAAAAAGGATGAAAAAAAGAGTTATAAAAGAAACAAATTAAGTTTTTAAAACTGGGAATGGGCTCACGGTTGACCCAAATCATGAAGTAACCACCCTTTCTTCAAAAACTCCTAAACAAGCAATGAGGATCCCGAATTATGGTGGTTAGAAATATATGAAACTTAAAAACTCAAGATTCATCTCATAAAATACTCATGAAAAGGATCGGGACTTCTAATGGGCCGGATCAATACAAATACAGAAAAAAAAACCGTGTGTGACAATTCTCCCCACCATTAAAGGTTTCCGCCCCTGGAAAGCCATAACACTTTCCAGCTGAAAAAAAACAACACCTAAGGATTCCAGAATGTACTCCCCACCATTAAGAATCAACTAGAAATAGAAATTTTCTTATGATGAAAATCCAGGAGACCCATGGTGGGTCTCCCCACCATTAGAAACCAACTAGCAATGAATAGACAAGAATTGAACATGAGTTAGAGTTGGGACTCACTCACACAAGCCCAAAAACACCCTCCTACAAAAACCTACTATACCAAGTTAATAGAGTTACAAAATGAACATATAAACCACCCACTCCCGAATGGAGGGGACAATAACTTGGTCGACACATTCAGAACAATTCTGGACCCCCGTTACTTGGGAATGGGAGGGAAGGGGACCCAATAATTTGGCCATTGAAACAATAAAAGAAACAAAGAAACTACCCAAAACTCTCCCCCTATGAATAGGTAACACCAAGACTGCACTTGATTTTTACAGGTGGTCCCCACAGGGACATTGATTGAAAACCCACATCCATGAAGGAATATCCACAGACATTGTGTGAGGGGTTAAGTCCACCACACTTGTTGCGACAAAGGGAAATTCACAGAAATGAGGAACCAAAACATTGACATAGTAACTAACTTACCAAAACAGAGGAGTAAGTATCTTAATCTAGCACTCCACACCTCTGTTTATTTCCTGACTGCGTGAAAAGCTTCACTCCGAGGCCTATGGATGAAGCCCTGATTCTTGAAGCTTTTGCTGCACCGCAGTCAGGTGATAAGGATCACACCACTCAAAAAAACCACACTTGATCACCAAACAAAAACCTTCATCTAAATAGGAACTCATAGATACATATCAAAATTCTATCTCACTCCAAACGAGGGGAATAATGGACAAGGAATACGACGAAACACATCAACATCACCGAACACAACTGCTCTGTCCAAAAGAATTATCATGACCTAGAAGAACTTTTAATAGATCCCAAACAGCTCTCTATTCCAACAAACAAGTTGAGGCATCATCAAAAGAGGTGGATTTAAAATTTTAAAGGAATCCTTAGGTTGATTAGCAAGAAAGATTTCCAACGCAGAACTATCCATGGCCACATCACAACATCAAACACATTTTTAGAAACCCAATGAAAATTTCTCCAAAACCAAGACACCAACAAGATATCATCTCAAGATACAACAAGAGTATGAATTTTAGATCACAAGGAAGCTTACTAAATAAAAAAATCTTCTACGACATAGAAAAATCAATCCACATAACCATTGGTTTTAAAAAAAGGCCACAATTTTTATCTCAAAACAATTTTGAAAAATCAAACTAACTTGGTGGGTTTCCACATTCACCAATGGTGTTTCATCAAGTCTCACCCACATGCACATTTCCATGCCACCCCTGGCACCCAACCACCATACCATATAGGCCATACTTCCAGATATAAATAAAACCATGCATGTGAGCACTCATGAAAACACCAAAGGCTAAAACAAAACAACATCATTCCAAAAATCATGTACCTTCAAAAGGAACACCAACCACCAGGTGAAAAACCCTTTTCATATTTCACAAAAAAAAACCACAATTCATTAAGAACCATTTTCTTAAAAACCTACCCATTTTAATTTTAAAAAAACTTTTTAAATAACCAAGCCACTCCAAACAACCCCTTCCCATTTTTTTTAAAAAAAATTCAGCAATGTATATTTTTATAATCTGAGGTCCATTGAGACCAATACTGTTTCTAGTAAAACACCAACCGATCAAAACCAATTTCCAAAACTAATTTATCCGATTCAGAAACTTTTTAACATCCCAAAATACCCCATTTAAAACAAAGATCCAGAATCACCTTAAAATGATTCATAATTTCAAAACATTTTATTTCAACAAACCACAAGTTTAGATTATGGATAATCCAATCCCTTTAAATCATTTCTACTTCCCTCCATTTTTTTTCACAAAAACACAACCTTCCAAAACCATTATTATATTTATTTATTGAAAACCCCATTTTTTCACTTTTCAAAATCTAATCCTTACATTAAAACCCATTTCCACAATTCTCACAGAAGGATTTTAAAAACAAAAATTCAGAATTCATGAAAGGTTCAAGAGACCCAAAAAAAGGGAACTAGTGTCAGTGGGTGACTTGACCATATGGTTGGCGGCCATATTCCAAACACAACACCAATACAGAGAGAATTATTAGGACCATTCCCCATCTCCACATGGCTTGCCAGGCCCTGTGAGCTCACGAAGGCCATTGGTCAGACTCCCCTTTTCATATCCCAATACCAAACAATCAACTAGAATAATGGACACTAATCAAACTGGACTTCCATGGAAACCTGAGGACTAGAACAAGAAAGAGTTCGCGACACTCTTCTTGCACTTACCCCTCAAGTCCCAACAATCCTACTCCATCTACCTTGACATCCCCAAAATAACAAGGGCGCTCTAAAAAGAAAGGTCCGCTAATAGCCGACCTCCTCTGATACCATTTTGTCACGAACCAGCCTGAGTCGACCCTGAACCGGTCACCCAGGCCAGCCTGCGACAAGTCCCGAGAGGTGTTCCCGATCCTCCCGGGATGGTGACAAGCACCAATGGCATCAATAGAGTACACAAGGGAACGATTTCGCCCATATATAAACAATCAAACAAACAGCAGAAATAAACAGACATCCCAAAATGAATTTATATAAAAATTGAACTAAATATTATTTTTACAAGAAACTAAAATTAGAACAAAACCAATAACTCAACTAAACAAACCCGATGAACAACTAACTCCATGTGAAACTTCTGGTCACTCTCCAACACAATGTTAAAAAGTTGCCCAAGGTGATCGAACTAAAGATGAAACCTGCACAAGGGATAAAAAAAGAAGAAGACTATAGGTGTGAGTATTAAAACTCAGTAGGTTAGCCCGATATTCTATTCCCAATGAACATTCCTTTAAAATAAAAGAAACATCAATTTATAGTTTTAAATTAAAGATTTGAAATTATGGTTTTTCAAATGAGGTTCCATGCTATAATAATTATCAGACAAAAACATGCATGTTTAATAAACAAAAATGCAAGTAACAATTCTTTTCAAAGAGGTGAAACTTCAAAATGAAAATAGTTTTCAAGAGGGCTACTTTAAAGAAATTTTAACATTCAAATAAATAACACATACTACTGAATTTACCAACCAAATACACCATATGCCAACGGTGAGTACAAAATAGCCAATGAGCACTAGTCACAGGAATACCCCTAGGCACTAGTTAGTTGTGAGCCCCAGGTACCTCGTATCTCGGTGAAAGTAACCATAATAAATATTCGTTCTCGTGCACGATCCACTAGTAGGGAACATACCCATAACCTAGTGGTCCCCAATCATCATCATCATCATAGTTTAGTTATTGTTGTCATCGTCAAACTTTCTACGTGAAACAGGGGCCAACCCCCACAGAATCACTAGCATACTAGTACACGTCCGCCCACCTAGATACCCGGGATTCCCTTTAGTGCTCAATCAAGTTACACATATTATCAAATACACATTTCACATCCACATTAAATTCCAAAACCATAAAAACACAAACAGCCCATAATATTTCTTCACATTTCTTACACTAATCAACAAACCGCTAAATATTTTGGTAAAACAATTTCATGAAGTGTATTGAGGTTTTGCACATAAAACTCTTTCAAAAACACTCTTTAAATTATAAAAAAACATCATAACCAAACCAAATCATATTTTTCAGCCCAATAAACATTTAATAAAATCTTTTAATGGACCATAAAACAATCCCAGTTGCACAACTTGTTATATACAAGTAAAACACTCCTTCATTTCTAGGAAATGCCAAACGGGCCTTTAAACATTTTCTCAAAACTAACCTTTGATGAAGGTATGCATTTTAATTTTATTAAGGATCTGTATAAACATAATTTACAGCAGAAAAACTCATTCATAAATCTCTTATAATACTCAAGTTATATATTCAAAACACAATCATTTTCATAAAGATGTGAAACGGTCCATTTTTGGGCAACTCGGGCCAAAATATGTTGTAAATCAAAACCCACTTGTTTGTAAAAACAAATACAAATTGGAAATCAATATAAGTACCCAAAAATACCATTTATAATTCTTCCAATTCCTTTATAAATCCAATCAAATAACTTTTAAATCACACATCACACATAAAAGCCAACCGGGCAATTTACCGAACACATGTCATGCCCTTTTTAAACAAAACAATTTATTTTATGTACATGAAAAGGAATAAAACACCAATTGAATGTCATATTTTCATTAAAGATACTGTAACATGTTAAAAATACCATAAACCAGATTATAAACCTCACAAAATATTTTCAAAAGATAATGGAACATTTAAACAAACACTTGTTGAGCACTTTCATAACAAAACAACACTACCTTTCACAAAACAATGATTAAACAACCACTTTTCACACCAAGAAAATTATCCAAAGGATGAAAAACAATAATAAACATATATATCATGTGTTAAAAATAATAAAATTATGAAAATTAAATAATAAAGGCATGTGCAAGGGGTATCCTACCTCAAATCTTTGGCGTAATTGAAACGCACACTCGAAATCACCCGTCGCGGCTTTATAAACCCTAAAACTATAAATACCAGACCTAAACAAACATAAAACCCATCAAAAAACATTTTATAACAAAACTATAGGTCGATCAATACTAGGGTACAATATAAAACCAAGAAATAATGAAAGGAGGGGGAAGAGGAAGAAGAAAGGAGAAGGAATCTCACCTTTCATCCTAGAAAAATCATCGTCTTCCATTATATCTGAAGCCCTAGAGAAAAGGGAATGACTTGAAAATTCTTGGAGAGACTCCTAAGGTATGGAAGAACCAGGGGAAGAAGATTGGTGGCTAAAAGAGTACGAATTTATTGATTTATGAATGATAAAATTTACCTTGGAAATTATGGGCGATTTGAGGTTTCCTGAGAATTTTTGCCCTAATACGAGACCCACATGAGCTCCAAAGAGGTAAAATAGATTATGAGGGTTAGTATAGGGTTATTTTATTCGAGGGGGAGGTGGAATCACCGAAAAAGAGTAAAAAATGAAAAAGATATAAATGAAACAAATTATTTTTTTAAAACAGGAAATGGGCCCATGAGCTGGCCCAATACCTAAATAAGTAACCCAAATTCACCCGGATTATGATTTTCTAATGGTTACAAAAGGATAAATAAATTTTAATATATCAGTATAGTACAAGTGGTAAGTTTAATGGGTGAAAAAGGATGAAAAAAAAGAGTTATAAAAGAAACAAATTCAGTTTTTTAAACTGGGAATGGGCTCACGGTTGGCCCAAATCATGAAGTAACCACCCTTTCTTCAAAAACTCCTAAACAAGCAATGGGGATCCCAAATTATGGTGGTTAGAAATATATGAAACTTAAAAAATCAAGATTCATCTCATAAAATACCCATGAAAATGATCAGGATTTCTAATGGGCCGGATCAATACAAAGACAGAAAAAAACTGTGTGTGACAGAGTGCTAATACTTTCTGCTGAGTAGAGGTTGCTGAAAAAGTTCAGGATAATAGAGTGAATATCATTTATTTCATGCACAAATCTTCCAGTGGGGTCCTCCAGATGATCAATATTATTCTTCCTTCTCCTCTTATATTCTCATTGGTGAAAAATGTTGGTGTTTTGATCACCATCTCTGATATGGGACTCCCGTGCCCGAATGAACCAAAAAATATCTTTGTCCCTCAGAGCTTCATTAATATTCTTTTCTACCACAGAGATGTTTCTAAGGATAGAGTCACAACAAGGATATGAGTGGAGTCTCTTTAATTTATTCTCTTCCACCTTAATACATCGGTCAAAGTTACCAAACCTAGCTGAGCTCCACTTCTGAAGGCGAGACGCAACAGTGTGGAAGTTGGACATGATGCACCGATTCGATCCCTCCCAAGCCACTTGAACCACCTTTTCACAGTCACCATCTTGGTGCCACATAATTTCAAAGCGAAAGGTTCGCTCAGGTACCCTCTATTTCCCTTGTGAGACTGTTGACAACATGATTGGGCAGTGGTCATAGGAGACGGGGGGCTGGTGGACGATAGAGAAGTCATGGAAAAGAGAGGTCCACTCATCATTCCCAACAAATCTGTTTAACCTTTCCGCCAGGTGGTTCTCCATTGACCTACCTCGATGCCAGGTAAATGGTGAGCCAGAAAACCCGAGGTCATGAAGAGAGTTCGAAACAAGAGACATCCTAAAGTCATTCATCACAGCACCACTCCTCACATGTCCCCCTTATTTTTCATGGGGAGACATGACCTTGTTAAAATCCCCCCCCCCCCATCAGAAGAGGGCCAGGGAGGGAGTCCCGCAGTCGCTTAAAAAGGGCCCATGATATGTGTTTATCCTGCCCACTCGGCCACCCGTAGAACCCAACAAATGACCAAGTATGAGCCCCTGGGCCAGCAACCGTCACAACAATGTGGTTACTTGAGTAATTAGAGATCTTGACCCCAAGGTCCTGCTTCCACAAGAGGCAAAGTCCACCTAAGTGTCCCTATCTTCCAATGGGTAAGACGTTTTGGAACCCAATCTTCCGGCCCATGAGGCCCGCATCCTTGGTATCCAACATAGTTTCAAATACAAAAACTATGTCAGGAAAAAATTTGGAACTCCAGTGATGGAGAACATGAACCGTTCAGGGATTGCCAAGCCCCCGACAGTTCCAGCATAATATATTCATTGCCCTAGGCGGGGTTGGGCCACACCCGCCTCCGCCTCTAAAACTTTGACTACCTGCCCGTCATCTGCCACTTTTTACCTTTTTGGTAGACTCTCAGTCATCTGAGATGCCTCCAAGCGACTTTTAGGGTCCCTGGGCTATGAACTGGGGTGATCCACACCCTTATCCCCGCTAATCATTCTTTTCCACGTCCTATGTTTTATAGTATCTGTCAACATGATCCCCATCATGTCATCTACTGCCTGAGGAGTAGCACTGGGAGAAACATCATCTGAACTGGAAACCGGGTCTGGTGGGTCGTTGCATAGCTGTTGTAACCCTGAGCCTAGGTCTGGTTGTTCCTTGCAGTTTGGCTGCAACCTAATAGATGGGGAGGCAATGGCCTTCAAAATAGTTGTGGTCTGGCTTGGGGGGGGGGGCAGTTTGCCCCTGCCCCTAACTCATGTGTTGTTCCCTCGGCTCGACCGAGATCCGTGACCAGTCCAGATTCCTTCCTTCCACCCGTTGAACCACATGACTGTCAGTAGAAATATTTGGCAGCCCAAGCATGATTATATTAGTATGAGATGGTTCATCCCACTTATTAAGAGCATTTGCTAGTTTTTTGCGGTCCTGTTATTTTTCTACTTCAGAAATAAAATCCGCCCCATAGGTTTTTGCATGGATCCAGGGACCGTATTGCAAAATAAAATTTCCCTTTCCATCCTCCTTCTTCACCTCACATGCCTTTTCTAAGTGTCTGAGGCACCCACAAAAGAAAAAAAATAGGAAGCTTTTCAAACTCAAAAGAAATACAGACGTCAGAGTCCTCAATTGTCAAAAATATGTCCCTCATAAGAGGATGTGCAACATCCATCGAAGCTATGATTCTCACAAAAGGTCCCTAGTGAATTGGATCAGACCGGTCCCATTCCATAAATGAACCGATACATCCTCCAATCTCATGTATAACACGTTCTGTTCTACCATGAAAGGGGATTCATCTAATTAAAATCCAGAAAGGTGAGAAAGACAAATTAACTGACTGAAAAATTTCTTCGCCTTTAAGGTCCTACATGAGTATGATTTGGTTGTCAAAGGACCATGGTCGACCTTTGAGGAATTTTAATTTATCTCCTTCATTAAATAATTCGAAGAATAGGAGTCCCGCTTCCACTTCTCTTATAGAAATGTCGTCCTCCAATTGCCAGATATTTTACAGAGTATTTTTCAGCGCTACCTGATTGAAGGACCTTTTTGCAAGAAATTTTACAACAATAAGAAAGGACAATCACTATGAGAGAAACACATCTTCACTCTTCCATGTATCAATTACCTATTTTTCTTTATCAGTTAAGGAAAGGTTCCGCCAGTGATTCATTAGGTCCGGATCCATTTAACTGAAACTGAGAACTTCCCTCTTCACCAAAAACCCCTTCATCCCCGGGCTGCATAGTCACACTCCTCCCCGGGCTCCCCTCAAGAGTCATCGCGATTTGAGCTACCGCACACCTGTACCATCACAGACAAGAGACTTCGTGGATCCGCTCCAGAATGTGAACCACCTTCGGAACATAAACCAACACCTTCGGTGAACCAACGCTAAGTCGCGAACCAACTTGACTCACATCGTGCTCCCGCACGAACCTCCTCAAAAGCATTCAAATCCCACTCCCACCGTGCTTCAAATCCACTGCAAACTAGGAAAAAGGGATGCCATAGGAAACAGGCTCTAGTTGTTCGTGGCCCACACCCATCCGTGAACCACGCCCACAGCTGTCACGCACCGTAGCCTCCACTCACCCTGCGCAGATCTTCCTTCGCGATCACTCCCTACGCGGCCCTTCCTTCACGCTCACACCCTGTGCGACCATTTCTTCGCACTCACACCCTAAGAGAACATCCCCTTCGTGAAACCCCCCTTCGAGAAATACCCCTTTGAAAATTGAAATCTTCACCCACAGTACTCTCTGCGGACACCTCCTTCGCGATCACACCCTATGCGAACAACACGCTGCGCGTGAACACTCCCTTCACACAAACACCTTTAGCGAACACCCCTTTGCATGAACACCCCCTTTGTGATCCCAACACCCTGCGTGAACCACACCCTACACAAGCGGATCCTTATGAGTATAATCCTTCATGCACAGATGCATTCATGAACCACACCCATCATAGATCGAAAACTCTATTTCCCATCATCGCAGCACACAGGACTCTGTCGCAACACCACCGAAAGTCACTAATCTAGAGCCAAAGGCTGCAAATCGAAACTGTAAAACCGAAAACGCTGACCCGAAATCATCAAAACTGAAAAATGCAAAACCCAGATCGAAGCCAAAAACCACAGATCCGAAATCGCCGAACCGAAATTGCTAGATTGAAAAAGCACAGATCCTAGATCCCAGGTCCCAGATTGAAGTCAAAATCACTAAACCGAAATCGTAGAACCAAAATTGCTTAACCGATAAACGCATATCCTAGATCTTAGCCATCTCTAGGTGCAGATCAAAGTCGTAGTAGATTCGATGGAGATCTATCGAAGTTGAGGATCAAGAAGGCCACCGAAGAAACCAAGAGGTCACCGAACTTTGCAGATCGCTGATGAATGTGGGAGATCCCAAAGAATGACAAAACACGAGAAACAATTAGGACTCACATCCATGTGCAGATCCATCGCGAGTTCGTAACTCTCTCACAAGAGACGACGCTCCCACCACTGGCGCAGCGACACACCGGCGAAACCCAAAAACCCTAGGAGAAAAACCTCTCAGCGATGGGAGGACTTTAAGCATTAGTTAAAATCATTAATAAGGATAATTTTTATCATCTAAAAAAAAACACTGATAAAAAGACACTCATTTTCAGTGTTTTTTAATGCTTATAAACATACACTTTTATGAGGTTTCTTCTTAGTGTTGATAGGTATGCCCTTTATCAACGTCAAACCACCCACTACTACAAATTTGGTTTTATCCAGTGCTAGCATTTATCAGTGCTACCTAAAAGCACTAATAAATCCCCTCTTTATCACCACTAGAAAAAAGCGTTGATAAATGACTCATTTGTCAAAATTAGGGAAAAAAGTGATGATAAATGCCCCCATTTATCAACGCTAGAAAAACAAACAATGATAATAACACCCCCTTTATCAGAATTTTTTTAACATTGATAGAAGCTCCTCGTTATCAGTGCTATGAAAAAAGTGTTGATAAATGTAGTTTTTTATCAGCGCTAGTAAAAAAACACCGATAAAGGTATGGGGCTTTATCATAACTTTTTAGAAGCACTGATAAATTCCATAATTTATCCGTGTTTTTTTACTAGCGCTAATAAATTTTAAATTTCATAAAAAAACTGTAAATTATTTAAAATAATATTTAAATATATAAATATAAATATATTGATATATATATATATATAATATTTTATTTAATATGATTTATATAATGCTAAATATGAATTTACAATTCATATATAAGATATTTAGAGAAAATGGATTATAAAATAATTAAAAAATAGTATTAATTAATAATTTGATATTTATTATCAAGTAATAGTGATTTAAAAACATCTGGATGACATAAAAAGTCAATAAACTAATGAATGATCTAAGATAAGTTGAAAACATGGCTTTAAATTCAAATAGGCACAAGTTTTGATTTGGATGTCTATTTAATCTCTACCACAAATCAAATCAAAACCTGCTAAGTGATCTATGTTTTAGTGGCCAAGGGGGACCCCGGTCATTGTTTTCTGAGATCATAAAATGCCTAGAAGGCCTCGAAAACTAATATTTTAGTTGGGATACCCAAATTTTTTAATATTTGATAGTATTTCAGATTCGTTTAAGAGTGTCCTCTTATCATTTTCCATTGGTGACTAAATTTATTCTCAAGGCTTACATTCATATACATATTGTGGTTTTAAAATTTAAATGTTTTTCATATTGTAGTTTTATTTATAATTAAATATATGCAAATTTTATTATAATTACTTATAATAAATCAATTTATAAATAAATATATTTGAACATATTTTCAAAAAAATGTATCCTTGAATATATAATCCAAATGGAAGTATATATTTATTATTCATTTTAGTCAAAATTAAAAAATAATCCATTTTATTTACCTTATAAAACTGCATTAATGTGTGTATATATATATATACATATACAAGTAAAGTTTATCTATAAACACGTGTGTGTTAATAAACAAATATATATTGATATGTATATTATAATATATGTAAATAAATACATATATATTAATATATTTGTATGTGTATGTGAGCAGTATAAATTTATGCTTGTGTGTGTAAATATGTATGTGTGTGTGTGTCAATATTATGTATATAAATCATATGTAAATGTATTTTTATAAGCAAATCATTATCATTAAATATAGCATATAAACGTATTTTATACCAAATACTTATAAATACATTATAAACAATTTATATGTAAATATAAAATTATATGTGAGTATGTATAAATATATATATATATGTAAATATATAGACATATAAGTATATATGTAATGCATAAAATTAATATCCAAATATTCAATATATAAACATATTCTAAACATTTATTTAAAACAATATCTAAACATTTTTTACATTATAAAAATATATGAGTATATATATATATATAATTGTTAAATATACATATGTGTGTGTATTAATAAACATATATATATTTACATTTATAATCTAATATATGTAAATGAATATTAATATATAAATTATTTAAATAAATATGATTATATTTCACACACACACAAAAATATTTTGTAAATGTATTTAAAAATAATTATATAAATATATGACTAGATATATTTATGTATTTATATATATATATGAACTAAAATATCATAAAATGGTCAGTAAATCATCTCAGGGTAGTGTTGATGGCATTCCAGTTTTAACAGAGAGGTACAAGGATCAAATCCATGCATGCACGTGGGGTGGGGGACAGGAGGCTCCTCTATGGAAAAGCACTGAAAAAGGGCCATTATGAGCGCTGGCAAAGAGGTGGGAGTGGAAAATCGGGTTAAAGGTGGGGTGGGGGAAGAGTGGGTGAAAAGCACCAACAAAGTGGGAGAAAAGAGTTGACAAATGGGGGTGGTGGAGAACTCCAAAAAAATTAATTGTTTCATCCTTTTATCGTCGCTTAGAAAAGAACTAACAAAGGGTCCTTTTACCACCATTTTTAATTGTTCATAAAGGGAGTCTTTATCAGCACTGATAATGAGACCCTTTATTAGTGGTTTTTTTAGTGCTAATAAAACAAAGTTGTTAACAATGCTTTTATAGCACTGTTAAAAGTGTGACCTATAATAGTGACTTGATTTTTTTCTCAGGCCTTATATTCATATAGATATTATGGTTTTGAAATTTTATCTCTTTTCATATTGTATTAAATACATACATACATATAAATATTTGTATATATTTACATATAGAAAATATTTGTAAAAAAATATTTAAGCATATTTACATGTAAAATATATTTTTATACATTTAAATCATATGGAAAGAATTATAACCCATTTAATTTAAAAAAGAACTAATCATTTTAAATACCTTATAAAAATGTATGAATATATATATACACCTAAACAAATGTATATATAATGTTTATATATAAATATTTATGTTTGTAACTATTAATAAAAAAAATATTTATATGTGTATTCTAATAATATATGTAAATAAATATTAATATACACATATCTAGTAAAATAAGTATATATTGAAAAATATATACATACATATATATATTAAATATGTCAATATATGACAAGTAAAATCCTCTAGGTTAGTGGTATTGTGTACTTATTGTGTGTCTATATACTTGTATGTTTCTTTATACAACACAACAAAAAGATATTAATATATATATACATATATATACATATATATATATATATTATAGAAACACACACACACAACTATACAAATATATATACATAGAGAAAGAGAGAGAGTCATGCACACAAACACACACACAGACACCGACACACACACACACACACGACCCCCTCCCCATAAAGACACCACAATGAGGGGAGAGAGATGGTGGCATCCCAAGTCTCACCTCCGGTAGGCCCCGGTTTGGCGACTATCGCCAATGGTATAGTAAACATGTATATGGGAGGCATTACCCTTTAAGAAAACATTCATAAGAGAGAGATAAAAAGCATACAACAACCAACACCTACTCATACATATATATATAAGAAAACCCAAGTGAAAACATGAAATTTCATACACTACTAAACAATTGAAAGGAAACTACAAGTACTAAAAAGGTAAATATGGCAACGACCACAAAGACCAAATAGCTCATGCTAAACCTTAAGCTAGTAATACCCATCCTAATAACCAACCTGCTCTGACTGACCTAAAAAGAGTTTATAGATCCATATAGTGGGCATAATAATATACTCAGTAGGATCCTTCCTAGAGCCTCTCGTGCAAAGGATAAAGAAAACATGCTAAAACACAATGAACAACATTGAAACTAACTTGCCACCTAAACAGGTATACTAAGTTACTAACCTCACCATAAATAACTCTCACTAATTATTGTATATAAGAGATCATACACTATAAGAATAAAACATCAAGGGTACCCCTCTCTCGCTTCACCACTGGTTTTCCGCTCTTCCCAAACGTCGCACGTCCTGAGCATCTCTCTCACAAAGTAAACCGATCCAAAAACACAGGGGCAAGCCACCACCACATGCACCCCGTGCATCACATAATCACACCATCCTATATCGTAATCCATATAGAAACCAAGTTGTTCATGAGAGACACCATAGCTCGTATGGCATGTATCAAACATTAGGTATTATGCCTCAACCCATTACAGCCCATACACTGAGTAAGTACCTCAAGCCATCATAGCCTATACATGTTATACCTATCATAATCCTTTGGATACTATATCTGGTAATACATGTGTGTGAAATAACCATAATTATTCCCAACCATCTACACACATATATAAAAAAACTAATCGTCATGTATACCAACATAACTAACTACCATGAGAAGAGAATGGGGCCAGAGGGGGTAGTCGGCCATCCATCCTCCCATCAGGATGTTGGGGAAAACACCCTCACAAAGTCCACTGGGTGTTAGTTTCCCTAACCGACATGGGTGGGGTAGTGTATGAAATCATAGAATATAAAATATATAATATAACTCATAACCACACTATGGGAATAACATAGTCTTAAACTCAACTGTAGCTAACGCTGCTCGGACTCCTGTCTGCCACTGCTAAGACCAGATACCCTATAAGTACACAAGCACATAAAAGAGATATATTAATTATGTCTTTCCATTAAGAAATTCACATTTTGTTAATTAGTTCATTACCCATTAAATTAACCATTTAACATTGTTCCACATTACATTACATTAACTATCAAAGTAAAGTCCATTGCCTCCAGGCATATGTCCAAACCAAGGACATAGTTTATCAAGACTAACATCCTTTAAGAATTTCCATTCCATAATCAACCAGCCCTATGGGTTAAACATTTATTATTATTTATTAGCATTATTCCATATCTAGGTACTCTAGGAAAACCATCCTAAGAGACCACCGGGAAGAAACATGTAATCAAGAACCTCCATCTACCTTAAGAAGTGGGTAAAGGAATAAAGAAAAAACAGGCAACCCAACCATCAGCCATTAAACATATTCAAGTTAGCATAACAACTCTCAACATATTATCAATGGGTAATCCGAACTTTAACTTGTTCCATCACCTATGGTGACATCCCCAACACCACATGCATATTCCTATGAATCTCACCATTACAAGTGTCATCTACTACCACATCATCCGAGCCTCCCTACCCATATATCACAACAAACCTCTTAGGCTCAGCCATACTAGGCTCACATCACATTAGGGCCTCCCCACCCCATATCAATACACCATCCATTCAGGCTCAACCATTTCAGGATCATATCAAAAGGATCGTATCTAGAGCACAACACAGGAAGCAGGAACAAAAAAGAAAGAAACATGGAAAATGGACCCTCAAAACAAGGCATTTAGTCTTCTCAATCAAATGAGATCTCAAGGATCCAAAACAAAGAACTAAGACTTCTCAAGAAAATGGTATACTCATAACCTATAAAATAAATTATCGTTATCACACAACTGGTTATTATTCCATCATGAATTAACCAATTCATTTATTAACAGGTTCCAACTACGAGCAACCTAAGGCATTAAGCTATACAAGCTATCAAAGGAAAACATTATCTTATAATTTATTCTGATTTCAATAATCCTATAGAAGTACCATTCTAAATTAACATGACTTTTCAATTATTATCAACAAGCATAAACATTCTTCAGGTTCACTAATCAATTTTATCAATTCTGTTAATCACATGGAAGATCATTTCAATTAAAACACACATTGCATAAACTTGATTATCCTCAAATTACATTAACCACCTAAATTATTAAACATGAATCTTTATTCTTAGTCCAATTAATTATCAATTAATTATGGATTTATATTCTTTAACAATTTTTTAACAAAAAAACATGCTAACAATGAAAGGTATAGATATCACACTATCTATAAAATCATGAGGCATACTGTTATCATGGTATAAAACAACAATATCACAAACATGAGATCGCAACCAATACATTAATTTGGTTCAATAATTATTAGGTCAATTCCATTACCATATGAAGGGATAAAGCATGATAAATTTATGATTGCATGTAAATAAAAGAGAAGCAATTAATCACCTACCTCAAAGGAATCAACATTCATTACATGAGAATGGACCATGTTGTAGATCTATGATCACCTATCCTGCAAGAACTGTATCCATCCAAGGACATCATGAAACAACTGCACCAAAAACAACCAAGGAAACCCTATTAGAAACATGGGAAATCAAACTCCATAGCACGGAGAGAGGATACAAGAGGAAACATGATCAAAATGAGAGAAACTGCTATAAAATAAAGTAATAACACACCTTGGATCACCAAAAATTGAAGAAGTAAGCCAAGAATAGATCCCCAGTTGAAGGGATGTTGAAACTCTGAAGGGGGAAGGCTGCTGGTCGCCTTGAATGAGAGAAGTTGTAGGGTTTATAGAAAGTATGAGTAGATGAAGCATTTAAATACATAGAACATCGAGGATTCACATGACGTGTAATCACCTTTCATTCCATGTAATCCCTAGGGTACATTTTTCACTAAAAAACACATCAACTTTTTATTATTTAACCTTGATTAATTAGATACCGTGAACATACCCTGCATAAGCTATGAGCCACACTTGAATAGCATGTAAGGCTTACACAACGTGTAATCTCTCTATTTCCATATTTTTGAATCCAAACCCCTACAGACCACTTCCAAGCATCCTCCAAGCTCTAATACCATCAATAACTCACAAAGGGTTAGAACACATGGATCCAGGACCTTACATTATATTCCTCTCAAATAATTATTTCCCTTGAGAATCTAAAACAAAACCATAGAGAAATGAAAAGGTGTCATACAAACATCCACCCCATGAGATACCTCTCAAATATCTCACCACCATATGAGACTGACTGCCTCACTCATAGGAAAAAAGAGAAAAACCATGAAACAACCATAACTATCTTATAAATACTCTCTCGTGGAAGATACCACTCAAACGAGATTAAATACAAAATAAACAATAGGAGAAAACCATCTCATTACCAAAATGATCAACATCCACAAGAGAAAAACATTACAATAGAGAGCTAAACATAAAATAGATCATGTTATTGAGCGTATATCTGTGACTCATGTTCCTAGGTACTCTCCTCCATGTCAATGTGCCTCCATAATAAATGAACTAAGGTAATAACTTGCTCACACAACACCTTGTTTTGGTGGTCCTGAATCTCTAAAAGCTTCTCCTAGAAGGTCTCATCATCATCCACATCGATCTCACCCCAATAAACGACACAAGAGTCATCATGAAGATAATTATAGAGTTGTGACAGATGAAAAACCTCATGTATCTCGATCATCTATAGGGTAAGTTCTATTGGATATGCCTGACTCCAACACAAGCCAACACCTCAAAAGACCCAATAAGTGTCATCTTTACTGCAATGACCAACTTAATCCAATGACTAATCCTTCACTTCCCATAAATAGGATTCATATTTAGAAACACATGATCTCCAACATCAAACTCTAGAGGGATCCTCTTACGATCAATATAGGATTTTTTGGATATTCTACACCCCTTTCATCCTCCCATGAATTACCTGAACCATCTCTATCATATTATATACCAGTTCTATCTTGAGAATTGATGCCTCTCTAACCCCAGTCTAGCACAACTAAGAATAAAAATTTTGTACATATAAATATTTAAATAGTGCCCTAATAATGGTGGATTGGGAACTATTATTGTAAGAAAACTCGACCAAGGACTGGTACCTCATCCACAAACCTCCAAAATCCAAGACGCAAGAACACAACATGTATTCAATAGTTTGGATGGTTCCATCTATCTAACCATATGTTTTTAGATGAAAGGTAGCACTAAGGCATAACTGAGAACCAAAAGTATGTTGGAAACCTCTCTATACCCCAGAGGTAAAACGAGGATCTTGATCAGAAATGTTCGTCCTCAGGATTCTATAGAGTCGCACCAAATCCTCCATATACTGCCTTGAAAAAACCTCTTTTGAGCTCGAATCTTCGATCTCTATAAAGTGGGATGATTTAGTAAAATGACCCACTATCACCCATATAGAATCAAACCCTCCCCGAGAACTAGGTAAACTGGTAAAAAATTCCATTGCAATATCCTCCCACTTCCACTAGGGAAAATCTTATGGATAAAGCAACCTACCAGGAACACAGTGCTCAGTATTCACCTTCTAGAAGACCAAACATCAAGAAACAAACTCTGCAACTGCATGCTTCAACACATGACACCAAAACTAACCTCTCAAAGATTATTACATCTTGGTCACTTCAGGATGTACCACTAAATCCGAACTATGGAATTCACATAGAACTATCTCATACATCACGTAAGGAACAAATAGACTTCCCTGAAACAACACCTAGTGTTCTAAATCCTTACACCAACCATTATAGGCATCTCCAAAAAAAACTTAGTCTCTCCATACCACCACCTTAGAATCCCCCAATCGGGACTCCACCACTTTCTTCCCCAATGATGACTACACCATAATATGGAAAATATAAACTATTCCTACAACATCTACCATATCAAGATACATCACTGATAGTTATTCCATTACTCTAGGAATCCCCAAATTTATGCACAAAATCATTATGTGATTTCCTACTAAGCGTATCAACTACAACATTTATCTTTCTTGGAATATATGAAATCTAAATATCATAATCTCACAAGAACTCCATCCACCATCTCTAATTCAAGTTCAAGTAACATTGGGATAAGACATAACTTAGACTCTAATGGTTAGTAAAAATAAAAAATACTCACCAATGTGGTAATGTCTCCAAAAAATAAATGAAAACACCACTTCTGCCAACTCAAGATCATCATTGGAATATTTAATATCATGAGGATGTAACTATTGAGACCCATATGAAACAACCGATCTATGTAGCATCAAAATACAACCCAATACAAGATGAAAAGTGTCATAATAAAACATTAAACAAATCTCCCTATACAGGAAAACAAAGAACTAGAGTGTTGACCAACTTCTCCTTCAGGTACTCAAAAGATACCTTAGACCAGCCATTCTAAATAAACGCCTGATCCTTTCTAGTCAAAGATATAAAAGGATTTACAACTTGAGAAAATTAATCTAAAAACCTTATTTAATAGCATATAGGACCAAGTAAACTCAATACCTATGCCAATATCATGGAGACCTCCCAAGAAAAAAATGCCTATATATTCAAAGGATCCAAAGATACTCCCTACAGGGACACAACATGCCCCAAGAAATGGACTTCAAGATCCTAGAACTCACACTTCGACAACTTCCAAAATAGCTTCTCATGATGAAGAACTCCCAAAATGGCACGTAGATGCTCTTCATGGCCCTCCCCAGACATAGAGTACACAAGGATTTCATCGATGAAAATCACCATGAACTTATTCAGGAACTCTCTAAAAATTTCATTTATAATCCTCATGAACACAATTAGATAATTCATCACACTGAAAAAACATCACAAAAAAATCATAATGCCCATGCCGATAATGGAAATAAGTCTTCTGAATATCCTCCTCCTTCATATGCATCCGATGATATCCATACAAAAAATTAAACACTGAGAACCAACTTTATCCTTTCATTTGATTGAATAAATCATCAAACCATGGAATAGAATAGTGGATATTCACTATCACTTGGTTCATGTAATGATAATTGATATAGATCCACAAAATACTATCATCCTTATTCAAGAAAAAAACTGGCGCACCCCAAGGTGATACAATTAGCCAAACAAAACCTCAATGCAATAAATTATCGAGCTACATTCATAGCTCTTGCAAATAATAAGGAATCATCCTATATGGAGACATAGAGATAGGAGACACGGCTGGCTGTAATTCAATCCCAAACTCAATCTCTCATCGAGGGGGTAACACTACAACCTCCTCTAGAAATACATCAAGGTGATATTCCACAACACTGGTAAACATCAACTAGTGAACCTTTGAAAAGATTAACATCAAATTGGACATCAAATATTACAAGGATAGAACATGCCTATGATCCATTCGAGGGTCTCTATAACCCAAAAAAACCACTGGTTCTCCATCAGCATCGTAAAATACAACCTTCCTCCTAATGAAATCCATGATAGACTACATTGAATATAAATAATCCATGATGAGTATGAAGTCATATGGCTATATCCATAAATATAATAAATCTCCCCAAGAGTGGTGTTTCCCCAACACTAGCTCGAAGTCTCTACATACTTTATACAAGTCAGATTGACCTCTAACTTTCTTAGTAAATTACAAGGGAACTCAAAAATCTATACCTGAAGTCCCAAATCATGGAAAAGGGTAGGTGATATAAAGAATTGTGTCACTCTTGAATCAATCAAAGCATAAAACCAAGTATAAAAAAAGTTAAGGATACCTCAAATTATGTCTAGCTTGCCTGGTGCTGGAAATGATAAAGAATGAAGTTGACCATAACCTTCTCCATGGCCTCTATGACCCTACTAATGAACACCTCCAAGACTGATCTCTACTCTTTGAGGATGAGGAGATTCTTAGGTATTACCTCCACTTTCCCCATCTCCTCTATGTTGATCCCAAATTGGATCACTATATTACTACTACCTTGGTTTTTTAATGGTTGGGGTTGAAGCCTTATTTTTTATTAAAGCAAAGAAAATACCTGGAACATGTTGAATTATTAGAAAGTTTTGGAACTCCCTCCACTGATGACCTTGGATTCCACAAGGAATTTTTTTTGATCACTTCGTATAGGTATGAGATCTGGCCCCTAGAGAAACGTGATGATTGAGGCTGAGACCTACCCCTGACTGGACAAAAACTCTTCTTTCATGAAAACATGGAACATCAGACCACAACTCTGCTTCCTGAGGATTCTTGGTGACTTCCCTCTCATAATGACCTGGTGCTGGATAATATCCTCTTGATAACCAATACTATCACCATCACCTCGAGATACTTCTTCAACAAAAATGGGGTAACTTGGTGTTGGATCTCTAGATGAAAAGCCTCCTTCAAATGCCTCTCTCTAGAATCCTCATTTGGAAATAGGTCTGATGCATATCATAGAAGGGTGCTAAAATGAATCCTAAAATCCCACACACTGGAGATCCCTTACTGAAGGGTAAGAAACTCCTAGAGACTGGCCAACTATGTGGTTGAAGAAAGAAAATTTGCTCTGAACTAGTCTAAGAACTTCTCACATGAGACCGAAAACTCCTCGTGATCCCAACACTAATGAAAAACTTAACCATCCTAATGGTTATAAACCATTGGTATAGACCCCAAAACCGTTGGGATAGACTATCCTAATGGTTTGGGTAACCATTTCTATATGGTCCATTGGGGTATCCCTATACTAATGATTTTTATTGAGCCGTCGGCATATGGTGGCTTGGATTTTATTATACCAATAGTTAATTATAAATTGCTGGTAAATACCTATTCCAATGGTTCAAAACTGTTGGTATAGAGCAATACCAACATTTCAAACCATTGGCATATGCCTATACCAACGATTCAATTTTAACCATTGGTATAGGGTGGATTTCATTTCAATATACCATGGTTAATTCTAAAGTCCTATTCTAATGGTTCTAATGTCCTATTCCAATAGTTCTTATCGCAATGGTTTTTGTATAACTATTGGAATAGACCCTTTGAAAGTTATGTATACTTACTACTTTATCCAAACCATTGGTATGTATCTATACCAACAGTTTCTAAATCATTGGTATATGTCCCATATTAATGTATAAAAATGGTTTCTAGAACTTTTGTAGTAGACCCTCCCACAAAAATGTATTCCAACGGTTTAGAGAACCGTTAGAATAACCTCCACACCCAATTATAAATATCATATTACACTACCCCTCTGTTAGAACTCTGAAATAACCTATAAACTAAAAACCCCCCAGTTCAATCAATCCAAATCATATCCATATAAATCCATAGAGATGTAGGATTACATTTTTTGAGATTTTTCTTTTATTCATGATTTATTTATATTTTCTTCTTCCATTGGTTCATCAACTTTCCATCCATCAATCACTTATATTACATGATCTATGGTGACTGGTTGATGAATGGATACATGGGAATTATTAGGAATAGAACATAAATTTATTTCAGTGGAGGAGTAACCTACTGGTTTCATATGAAAGAGTTGAGTGTTCTACTCACTTGAATGTTTCAGGTTGCCATACATTTGAATCATCAGAAGAATCGGGGAAATATTTTCACTCATATTGGTCGAATGTGAAAATGGATTAAGTATAAGATTAATATAAGTGTTATAGTGAATGAGTTAATTATCAGTACTCCTAGAAACCTCACTTCGCATCATAAATTCATTCTATGAGGATTTTAATCTCTATTTATTCAATAAATTCAATATTTTATTACATATTTCCACTCCCCTTTCCATCTAATTTTAAAAATTAAAAACATCAAAAAAATAAATAAATAAGTGTTTAAAACAGTAACTATATTAGTTGGATCTTTATGAGATGACCCTAATTAATATCCCTAGTAGTGGTCTTGGAATAATAATTATTCATTATTTGTGAGTCCAATGATAGTCTCATATAAATAGTGGTGTTTCAATGGATCCAACTGAGCATTCATTGTTTCTTTTCACTACTGTAAATAGTTTCTTATTTCTATTTTTTTTTCTTTTCATCTTCTTTCATTATTTATGTTCTCTCAATCTGGGATATATCTCATAGTGTGGCCATTCTAAAGTAACATATTACAACTATTATGCTCATTTTAAGTGGAATGATAGAATTACTACAAAAGTTAGGTATTCACAATAGACTAAACAATTTAAAATTTACTAATATATATCCCCACAAGACATAATAAACCCCCATCGATACATCAAACCAATTTGGGAGTCTTTCCCCAGATTGAGAAAATTCTCACTTTCCTTATTTTATCAAAAAAATAAGAGGAAAAATATTACATCTAAATAACTACCCCATAATTTCCTATGATGGATTGAACATGTCATGTTTTTCAATTTTATTTAGTGATCCCAACACCTCAAAAAGATGTCGAAGAAGCTTTATCCCCATTCAACCAGACTCGGGCACTTCATATGGGATCTCTTTGGGTGAAATATCCCGTAGCGATTCTAGAGCAGGTTCATACTCCTGTAACTGTGAACATCTTTAAGATTCACCATAAAATCCTAACAGTATCATGAAGAAGTTTATAGATAACTATTTATAGGAATCTGTGAACATCTTTGGGAAAAATATTGGTGACCCTATTAACCAACCCCTAACCTATAATGGATAATAACCATTACAGTGGGTACCCTCCCTATAGTGATATATCAATAAACTATAGAGGTTTAGCCCATACTATATATTAGGGAGTTCCACCTCACAAAAATATAAAGGTCAACCATAGAGTTCCCCGATATGGTAAGTTATATCCAAGAAACTTTTGAGGTAATCCCTAGGGTTCCAACCATGAAGGTCCTCCTAGTGTGGTAAAGAAAAATGCAATAACCATAGTGGACTATTATGGTTTGTATTGGTTCCAAACATTCCAAAAATATTATTTATTTTATAAATAATTTACAAATTATGTTTAAATATGATTAGTTTAGTTTAGTTCAATTCATTTTAGTTTCATTTAGTTTTGATTTGTTTGAGGGATACAAGTTTACTGTAACCTTTTTTAGATCATGTCCATTATATATGGTTTGACTCCAATTTATTGGGAATAACTAGTTTAGGAAGTTATGATTCAAGCCTTTTTGGATTGGTTCTAATTATTTGAATGATTTTACTTTAATTTAGTTTCGATTAAATTTAATTTTCATTATTTAGTTTTTTAGTATAATTTGATTTGGTTTGGTTTTTTTTGGACATGTTTTTTTGATTAAATTAAATTCAATCAATTCATATTTGTTTTCTTCTTTGTTATTTTTAATTACATGAATCATAATATGGTTAATATACATTATTTTAATTTATTATTAATTTTTTCACAATACATTAAATTTTCTTTAGTTACAATCCATTTATTATTTCTAATTTACATTAGTTAAGTTCATTCTAGGACTAGTTGGGTGAGTTTTATTTTGTTTATTACATGGTGATTTTTTATAGATGTGGTTAATTCTGTTTTAATATTTTTAGAAATGTATAGTCAATTTTATGGTAGATTATTTTTTATTGTTTTTGTTTTGTTTGAATCAATTTCCCATAATTTTATTTAGCACATTTCGATTCTATTCAGTTTAGTAAGGTTATAATTTTTTACTACTCATTATTGTTAATGTGGAGTGAATCTATTCATCCAAGATTATTTTAGTTTGCTATAATTTTTTTACAGTTCTATTGTATTTGATTCGGGTAATGTCTGGTTGGTTTGGGATGAGATTTTTAAAGCCAGATATGTTCAATTATGTTCTATTCTTATTATTTCTGTTGGTTTTTTTCTAGTTCATTTTGGATCCTTTTAGTTTAGTGTGTAATTTAGTAATGATTTATTAGTGTGATATTGATGTAGTATATTATTTTATGGTTTATTTTAAATATATATTTCAATGATTTGGATTCATTCGATTAAATATCAATTGATGTATTTCAAAATTCTTTTGTTCTATTTTTTACCGAACAAGTTGATTAATAATAAATAATTTTTTGCAGACCCTCGAAGTAAGCATGGCCCATCTGAGGCAAAGAGAACCCAATCAAGGCATTCCCACTTGGGAGTTATCCATATGGAACTACCTAATGCTTGTATGGAAAGAGGGTAATCATAATAGGTTGAGAACTGTAGTACCCCCAATTTCTGGTATAAAACCCTTACTTGATACTTTTTATGGTTATAAATTATAAGGGTGGAGGTTAGGAGAGTTGGGAGAACATTAAAGGAGTTTTGGGGGGATAAAGAGGATGTGCACGGGCATCACAAAGTTTTCATAAACCATGTGGAAATCATAGTAGCAATCATGCAGCTTGTTCTCTATTGGGAAATTTTGAGGTAGTAACTTTGGCACGGTTTGAGCACGGTTCGGGAGACTATGTGTGGAGGTCGTGTAGGTTTTTCCTTAAGGTAGTTGATAACACACAGTTAGCACACAGTTTGTCTAATCGTGTGGTCTAACTGTGTGCAGAGTCAAATCTAGATCCTTAAAAATAGGAACTTACTTGTTTTTTCCAAACTCACTCGTTTTTTCTCCTATACACCCCTAATTAGAGATTCCTCTCCATTGAAGGTTGGAGAGACTATCCCAAGTGAATTTTAGTCAATATAGATCCCTTCCTTGGCATTTTCAAGCCCAATTCTCACGACAAGTGTTGTTATTGACCGTTCTTATCTTGGTTTCTTAGATATACTTAGATATACTCCTCCTCTTCTCTTGGTTTCTCAGGTATATGACCATTTTGGGTAGATATATATTGGTTGATTCCAAATATTATGATATTTTTCCTTGTTCTTGGTAGTATAAGAGATCTAAGGTGGTTCCGTTATGAATCGACCTGGTTTTCTTGAGCGTTCTTTGTTCATTGTCGGTTTTCATCAAAACTTTCGAGGTAGGTGGCTTCTCTCTAGACTCCACTTAATAGAACTGATGGAATGATTTCAAATTTAATATATTGTGTTGAATTAGTTATGATTTGTATGTTGAACAATCCTTAGAGGCCCTTTTTTTGATTGTGTGATAAAGTGTACAAAATCTAGAAAATTGGTTTTATGAAGAAAGTGATTTTGTTATAAATTTTAAAGTAGATATTTTAAAATGGGGATTTTTCTAGAATGTTAGAACATGAATTGAATTATATGTTTTCAATAAAAGTGAAATGTTTTATTGAAATGAAATGGCTTCTTTGAAATTAGGTATGCTATGGTTTTCAATAAAAGTTCAGTTTTATTGAAGGGGTTTATTTTGGTAATGGAAATATTTGGCATACATATTGTTTTTGTAAGTTCATGCTTGACGGGCCTTGAATAAGGGATGTGTACCAATGGGGTACAAGGTACGTGACCCTGAATAAGGGGCATGTGTTAGTGGGACAAAATGTGATAAGAAGAGAAACCACTCATGAGTATGGGACTGTCAAATGAAGCATGCCCGTGTGGGTTTTTTGTTAACTATGGAATAGGTATGCCAAAATGATCATAATAATTGGTTTTTAAGCCTAGATTAGTTATTTTTTTAGAAAAATAACTTACTGAAAATTGGGTTGATTTACTTTTGTTTTCACTTGGTTTCAAATGGATTTGGAACTTTTATATTTCGTTTATATAAACTATTTTTCAAAATTGTATTAAATAAACATTATATTAATGTGGATAACCTTTATATACTATTAGTGCAAGTAGGAAAGTCATTTGGGAAAACCTATTGAGTTTATTACTCTCCCTTGAATTGGTAATTTGGTTCTTTCTCAGATGTTATCTTCCGGGATATGGGAAAAGGTAACGTGTCACATGTTTTTAGTACCACTTCATGATAATTGGGTTGTTTGGTGATGTTGGAGCTTGGAGCTGGTGGAACATGGATTCTTTTGGTCTTCCTAGAGTCTTTAGTTGTTTTCTTCCATGTACTTCGATCTTTGGTTATCTTATTCTATTGTGAACTTTGGTTAGATTGTTTCAATAATTTGGTTGAGTGGTCTTGTTTTCATCATGCATCATATAGTGAAATGTTTGGTTGTGTTTTGTTGAGTTAATGGTTTTATTCTTAAAGGTTAAATCACCCCCACTTTCATTTAATACCCTTCGACATTTATTTCTAGCCTTTGGAGTCTTGGGGATGTCGCCTAAGGCCTAGTAATTATTCATTGTATTCTCAAGCCAATGAGAATAAGTGGGTCGTTGAAAATGGTATTAGAATGTTTGGCCCTTCCCTAATAAGTAGTCATCAGTTTTCTTAGTCTTGGAGTTGAAATTCCTTCTTGTCTATTCCTTGGGTTAGAATCGTAGAAATGAGTAGGATTTTCGAAACATGAAATGTATATCATAAAAGGATACAACTAACCCTTTTATGTTGAACTTCATATTACCAGGGAGTTAGGTACATAAGTTTTTTGGAGACACTTCTAGGATTTTGAAATCTCATTATAATGGGTTTAGCCAATGAGATAAGCATTTCATGCATTAAAGGAATGAATTCCCTCCAAGAGTGAATACGCCATTTCAAGTAATGAATTATTTTTTTGAAAAAGTGTTGATTTTTGAAAAAATTATGAATTTTTTTTTCAAATGAAAGATTTTGAGAAAGTAAATGGTTACAGAATTTTGAAAATGGTTTGATTTTCAAAAGCAGGAATTGATTTTTCAAAAATGTTTGAATGAGAAAAAAGTTATTTTTTTCAAAAAAATGTTGAGGTAGTTGATGCGATAGAATTTGAAATTCTATTCTATCAATTTCTAGAGAGTGATACTTATAGAGTTTGTTGTTTATTTAGAAAATGACACCCAATTAATGTCATAGGAACCTACCGAAGGAAGCTACGGAGAATGTGGTTGCACCTAAGCCACAAGTGAACCGAGAACTGGTTTAGAGTGTCATTCAAGCATTTCAATCCATCGAAACAAGGAAATAGAGGGATGATCCAAGGCACGTTGATCATTACATCCAGTTCATGAAGCAGAATCCACCCATATTTTGGGATAATTATGAACTAGAAAAGGTAGAGGTGCGGCTGAATAGGATGAATCATATCTTCGAATCCATCAGCACACCGAAAGATCTCAAAGTCAAGTTGGACACGTACATACTTGATGATCTTACACGTCAATGGTGGGAACTGGTACTACATGCTAAAGGAGATCAAGGACTTACTTGGGAGGATTTTGAGGAATTATTTAATAAAAAAATATATCCTCATACGTTCAGGATCTAAAGGAAAACTGAATTCTTTAACCTAAAGTAAGAAAATCTCTCCGTCATAGAGTCTGTGACTAAATTCATGCATTTAGTGCGCTTTTCACCTGAAGTGGTAGTGAGTGAGACCTTGAAGGCACAAATATTTGAATCAAGGCTAAGTTAGGATATTCGATCGAAGAATATAGTACTCTGTATTATAGACTATACAGATATGGTGAACATAGAAACAATGGTTGAGTGGGATATCTTAGGATCTATGAGAGGATGGAGTATGATGATACCTAGAGGAAATGATGGGAAATTGAATGATGGGAGAAATAAGAAGAGGGACACATATTTCAAAGGTGTAGGTGGGATCCAGAATCAAATAGCTGGATTAATGAACCTTCCTCCAAGACCCAAGAGTGAATAAGATTATTTTCAATGTGGTTCACTTGACCACATAAAGTGAGAGTGTACGACACAACATAGAGCATGACATAATTGTAATCATATGGGGAATCTTCAGCACTATTATCCACCACTCTGAGGTTAGGTGCTTGAGACACTTCTTAGGGGTCACAAGCATCATATAATTTGATAAGGTGAGGGTATCAGAATCAGTCTCATTAGTAAATCAGATCTATCCATGGAGATTCTTAGAATACCATGACTCCTCAACAAGGGAAATCAAAGCAAGGGGAATAAAGAGTATAGTGCAACGATAAAGAAATTATACGGAGCAAAGCTGGTGATTGTAGATGATCAGGTTGGACCATCTATAGTGAGAGGTATGATTCATTTGAATTCCACCCTTGTGCAAGTGCTATTTGATACTAGTGCATCACATTACTTCATTGCTTCTCATGCTATTGACTTTCTATGATTAAAACTAGAAATTATGCCTTATATATTAAAACAAAAAACTCTTCCTAGTGAATGATAATTTCAAGCCTTTGTGTCTAGAGAATGTGCTATAATTTTTGATGGAGTTGAGTTGAAATGGGACTTCTGGATGTTGGAGATAGATGTCTTTAATCCTAGGTATGGATTGGTTGACAACATTTAAGGCCCATATAAACTATTATAGAATAACAGTTAGTTTCGTAACTGAGGATGATGTTGAGCATCTATTTAGAGGAGAATGGGTTGTAAAGATAGGTGCAACAAACTTGTTGGCACTAGAAGTGGGAATGATCTCTTACCGATTGGTGGCGTTGACTTTGGCATTGATAGAAGAGATCAAGGATATCAATTTTCTAGTAATTTTGGATCAATTTCCATACTTATTTCCAAATAACTTCTTAGGGTCACCTCCTATGAGAGAAGTGGAGTTTATGATTGATATCCTTATGGGGACTAATCCTATTTCCCTTCCCTCTTATAGGATGACACCAATGGAGTTAAGGTAATTGAAAGTGCAGTTGGAGGAGATTGAAATAAAGGGTTTTATTTGGCCGATCACGTCTCCATGGGAATCATTGGTCTTGTTTGTAAAGAAATAAGATATAACTATAAGGTTGTAAAATGATTATTATAATCTTAACCAAGTTATGATAAATAACAGATATCCACTTCCAGGCATTGATGATCTATTTGTTAAATTGATGGGATCTCAGTTGTTCTCCAATATTAAATTGCGATCAGGATATCCTCAATTGTAGGGTTGAAAGGAAGATATTCCAAAGATAGATTTCAGAAGTAGATATGGAAACTAAGAATATATATTCATGACTTTCAGTATAACAAATGAACCATAGGTCTTTATGACTTTGATAAATCAAATATTTCAATGATATCTGGACTCCTTTGTTGTTGTGTTTGTGGATGATATCTTGGTGTATTCAAAGACAATGGCTGACTATGAGGAACACCTAGAAACATTGTTACATATCTTGAGGGGTCACCGTTTGTATACCAAATTATCAAAGTGTGGTTTTTGGATACATGAGGTATACTTTCTTGTACATGTGATTTCTAAAAAAGGTGTTTCAGTGGATCTTGAAAATATAGAAGCTGTTATCTAATAGAAACCACCAAATAATTTCTTTGAGATATGAAGTTTTCTTGGTCTAGCTAGATACTACTGATTCTTTGTGTGTGATTTCTCATGACTAGATTCACCAATTATAGCTCTGAAAAAGAAGAATGATCTATTCCAATGGATATAGGAATGCTATAATTCTCTTTAGGATCTGAAATATCATCCTACATTGGCACCTATCATGATTTTTCCAAAATCAGGACCGTGATATGTGGTGTACTATGATGCTTTGGGGTCGGGTTTGGGATGTGTTCTCATGAAATGATACAATGTTGTGGCTTATGGTTCAAGGAATTTGATAGTTAATGATAATAATTACCCAAAATATTATTTAGATCTAGTTGAATTTGTCCATACTTTGAAGACATGTCGTGTCACACCCAATTTTTTTTCTTTTCATGTCTTGGTTGTGATATGGTTCATTGAAAATACTGATCCCTTTATTGGGTTTTGGGTGAGATTAATTTTGAGTTTTTAACTACCATATATTTCTAATCACCCTAATTTGGGTTCCCCATTGTTTTTTAGGAGTTTTTGGAGAAAGGGTGGTTACTTCATGATTTGGGCCAACCGTGAGTCCATTTCCAGTTTTTTTTTTAAAAAAACCCAAATTTGTTTCTTTTATAACTCCTTTGTTTTTCAACTTTTTTCACCCATTAAACTTCATAAATTTCCTCCACTTACATATTAAAACCACCATATCCCTTTTTACCCCTTATAAATTCATAATCATGGTGAATATGGGTTACTTATTTAGGTATTGGGCTAGCCTGTGGGCCCATTTCCAGTTTTAAAAAAATAATTTGTTTCTTTTATATCATTTTCATTTTTTAATATATTTCGGTTATTAAACCTCAAATACTAACCCAAAATTCCTATATTCTCCCCCATTATATATTTTACCTCTTTTAAGCTCATTTGAATTGACTATTATGGAGAACGTTCCTAGATTACCTCAAATCGTCCAGAATTGAGAAGGTAAATTTTTTCATACATAATTCACTCAATTAGTACTATTTTCCCCACAAATATTCTTTCCCTGGTTCTTCCTGACCATATAGGTCTCTCCAAGAAGTTTAAAGAAATTACCTTTTTTCTAAGGGTGTATATATAATGGAATACGAAGAGTTTTCTAGGAGGCAAGGTGAGATTCCTTCTCCTTTATCCTCCCTCTTCCTCCTCCTTTCATTATTTCTTGGTTTTATATTATCCCCTAGTCATGTACAACATAGTTTTATGTTATAACATGACTTTTTATGGGGGTTTTTTTTCTTTTGGGGCTATTCTTCATAGGTTTATGGTTTATAAACCCTCAGATGGTGATATTGGGTTTGCGTTTCCATTACGCTAAAGATTTGAGGTAGGATATCCCTTGCACATGACTTTATATTTTAAGATTCATAATTTTATTATTTTTTAATCTTATATATATGTTTATTATTATTTTTAAGCATTTGGATAATTTTCTTTGTGTGAAAAATGGTTATTTAATCCTTATTTTGTGAAAGGTAGTGTTGTTTTGTCATAAAAGTGCACATCAAGTGTTTGTTTAAATGATCCACTATCTTTAGAAGCTATTTTTTGAGGTTTATAACCTAGTTTATGGTATTTTGAATATATTATAGTATATTTTATAAAATATGGGATGAAATTGTTGTTTTATTCCTTGTCAAGTGCTTAAAATAAATTGTTTTGTTTAAAAGGGCATGTCATGTGTTCGATAAATTGCCCAGTTGGCCTTTATGTGTTATGTTTGATTTAAAAAAATTATTTGTTTGGATTTATAAATTAATTGGAAGAATGATAAATGTTATTTTTGGTCCACATAATTCTTTACAATTTGTATTTTTTTACAAACAAATTGGTTTTGGTTTACAACATGTTTTGGCTCAAGTTGTCGAAAAATGGCATGTTTCACATCCTTATGAAAATGGTTGTGTTTTGAATATGTAACATGAATGTTTTAAGGGATTTATGAATGTGTTTTTATACATTAAATTGTGTTTATACACCTCCTTAATGAAATTTAAATGTATACCTTGGTCAAATGATAGTTTTGAGAAAGGCTTAAAGGCCCGTTTGGCATTTGTTTTTTTTTGTAAAAATGTTTTCCATATCTATTTCATGTTCTATATTTTGGGGAAATTTTATGATCCATGAAAATGATTTATTAATTAGTTTTAGGGATGAAAAATATTGTCTTCTATTTTATTTATGGGTTTTAGCCTTAAAAGAGCATTTTTTGAATGGATTTTATGTGCAAGGCCTCATTATACTCCTTGAAATTGTTTTACTAATCTTTTTAGCGGTTTATTGATTCGTGAAAAAAATGTGAAGCATGTTTGTGGGATATTTGTGTGTTTATGGTTTGGTAGTGTAATTTTTATGTGGAAATTGTATTTTATAATATTTGTAACTTGATTGAGAACTTAAGGGAATCCCGGGTATCTAGGTGGGCGGACATGTACTAGTATGCTAGTGATTCCGTGGAGTTTAGCCCATGTTTCATGTAGCAAGTTTGATGATGACAACACTAACTAAAATATGATGATAATGATGTTGGGGGACCACTAGGTTATGGGTATTATCCCTAATATTGATTCATGTGTATGAGAATGGATATTTATTATGGTTACTTTCACCAAGATACAAGGTACCTGGGGCTCACATATAACTAGTTCCTAGGGGTGTTCCCGTGACTTGTGATCATTGGATATTTTGTACTCACTATCGGCATATAGTTTGTTTGGTTGGTAAATTCAGTAGTGTGTGTGATTTATTTTAAATTGTAAATTATTTAAAGCATCCCTCTTGAAAACTATTTTCATTTTAAAGTTGCACCTCATTGAAAATTGTTACTGGCATTTTTGTTTATAAAACATGAAAGTTTTTGTCTGGTAATTTTTTTATATAGCATGGGACCTCATTTGGAAAACACAACTTTATATATTGTATTTAAAACTTGAAATTTATGTTTCTTTTATTTTAAAGTATGTGCATTGGGAATAGAATATCGGGCTAACCTACGGAGTTTTAATACTCACGCCTATAGTCTTCTTCTGTTTTTAGCCCTTGTGTAGGTTTCAAATTGAGTCCGATCACCTTGGGAGATGTGTGATCATTGTGTTAGAGAGTGACCAGTAGGGTCACATGGAGTTAGTTGGTTATCGTTTTTCTTTAGTTGAGTTTTTTGTTTAGTTGTACATTCAGTTTCTTGTACAAATATTGTTCAGTTCAGTTTTTATATAAATGTATT